>CM055605.1:16301219-17501219 GCA_029379385.1 Quillaja saponaria | reverse complement strand
AGAAAGGCAAATACCCAATTGTGATCTTGCAACCTCGATCCCCAAAAAGTATTTTAGCTGTCCTAAGTCTTTAGTTTGAAACTTAGACTATAGGAATGATTTCAATTGTTGAATCCCATGATTATCATCACCTGTAATCACAATATCATCCACATATACAATTAAAAGAATTCTACCATTAGGTGTATGTTTATAGAAAATTGAGTGATCAACAGTACACCTCCGAAGGCCAAAACTAAGAACAACTTCACTGAATCTACCAAACCAAGCTCTAGGAGATTGCTTTAAGCCATATAGAGACTTTTTCAATCGACACACCATACCAGGACTCTCCCCTGAGCAACAAAACCAGGTGGTTGCTCCATAAAGACTTATTCATCAAGGTCACCATGTAAGAAAGCATTTTTTATGTCCAATTGATAGAGTGGCCAATCAAAAATAGCAGCTAGAGATATAAATACCCTGACAGATGTAATTTTAGCTACGGGAAGAGAAAGTTTCTGAATAATTCCACACCATAGACCTGAGTGTAGCCTTTTGCGACCAATCGAGCCTTTAAGCGATCAACAGAACCATCAGGATGAACTTTTACGGTGTATACCCATTTACAGCCAACAGTCAATTTTCCAGAAGGTAAAGAGACCAGTTCCCAAGTACCATTAGTATGTAAGGCGTTCATTTCATCAATCATGGCCTGTCGCCACCCGGGATGAGCAAGAGCATCACTGGTGGACTTTGGAACATAAATATAAGACAAAGAGGAGACAAATGCATAATAGGGTGAAGATAAACGATGATAACTCAAAAAAGTATAAATAGGATAAGGATTACGAGTTGAACGAGTATCTCTTCGTAAAATAGGTGGTGAAGCAAGATCCGAGGCACGGGAAGTTGTTGGGACAGAAGGTGAGTCATCAGGTACATCAACAGTGTCTGCTAGAAGATCAGGTAGTGGTGCAGAGGATATACAGTCATTTGGTCCAAGATAAGGAACCGGAAAAGCTTCAGAGATAGAAGGTGATTCAGGAATAGTCAAGGGAAAGAATGAAGATTCTTCAAAAAATGTAACATTAGCAGAGATAAAGTAACGATACTTATCTGGACAGTAACGATTCTTATCTGGACAGTAACATTTATACCTTTTTTGAAGGCGAGAATAACCCAAGAAGATGCACTTAAATGATTTGGAAGAGAGTTTATCTTGTCCAGATGTTAGATCATGAACAAAATAAATGCAACCAAAGATATGAAGTGGAAGTGAATATAAGGGATGATTAGGAAAGATGATAGAATATGAAATTTTGTTATGCAATGTAGAAGATGGCATGCGATTAATAAGGTAGCATGCAGTAAGTACAGCATCACCCCAAAACCGAAGTGGAACATGACCATGAAGTAATAAAGTGCGAGCTGTTTCAATTAAATGTCTGTTTTTGCGCTCAGCAACTCCATTTTGTTGAGGAGTGTGAGAACAAGATGATTGATGCTGCATACCTTGAGATGTCATAAAGTGCTGAAATGATGTAGAAAAATATTCACGTGCATTGTCACTACGCAAAATACGAATAGAAACACCAAATTGTGTTTTAATTTCAGCACAAAACTGTTGGAATATAGAAAATAACTCAGAACGATTTTTCATTAAAAACAACCACGTGCAACGAGAATAGTCATCAATAAAAGTTACAAAATACTGAAATCCCAAAGATGAACTAACACGACTAGGACCCCAAACATCAGTATGAACAAGATGAAAAGGAGACTCTGCTCTAAAACGACTATGCTTTGGAAACGAAACACGTGTGTGCTTACCAAGCTGACACGACTCACAATTTAAAGATGACAGATGTGACAAACGAGGAACCATCTTCTGAAGCTTGGATAGACTAGGATGACCCAACCGAATGTGAATGAGAATAGGTGACACATCTGTAGAGCAAGCCACTGAAGATGTAGGTAGTGTGGTAAGATGGTAGAGGCCATGTGACTCACGTCCTGTGCCAATCGTTCGTCCCGTATGTCGGTCTTGTATAGTAAAGGAATCATCAATGAAAGTGACAGAACAATTGAGAGAACGAGTCAATTGACTAATAGAAATCAGACTAAATGAACATTCAGAGACATAAAGTACAATCTCTAAAGGCAAAGAAGATAATGGTGTAGCTTGACCTATACCTTTAGCAATGGTTGTGGAACCATTAGCTATAGTGACAGTGGAAAGTGATGATGGATTACTAATACTAGAAAAAAGTTTGGGATTACCAGATATGTGATTCAGAGGCACCAGAATCAAGAATCCAAGTGTCAGAAGAGGTCTAAGAGAGGCAAGCGACAGAATTACCATGAGAAGATTGCTGAGTAGCTTGATACTGTAGGAACTTATCATATTCAGTAGCTGATAATGAGACATTAAGAGGTTTGTCTTTAGATGGTGAAACTTCAAGTGAATTGGCTGATTGAACAATATTAGTTGTAGTACCCGGATAACCAATCAGTTGGTAACACTTTTCCCTGATATGACCTATCATGTTACAATGAGTGCACTGGAGACGTCCACGACCCCGACCTCCTCGACCACGACCTCCGCGAGGACTAGAGTGAGAGATCAATACTGAAGAATCAGGAGATGGATTCTCAACATGTGTTACTACCGGAGATGAGATACGTAACAACCGAGCAAACACTTTCTTCCATGGAAGGAATATTAGGACTAGCTAATATCTGATGGCGAACTGGATCAAGATCAGCTCGAAGGCTATATAGAGTGAGAATTATGAATAGCTTGTTCCTTTGTGCCTCTTGGTCAGCCAGATCAGTGGTAAGAGGTAATATTTCAGCAAGTTCAGCTTTGACATTCTGAATCTTGTCCAAATAGGTGGATATATCCTGATCAGCCTGCTTTAGATTCAACAGATTAGAGACCACAGTGTAAAAACGTTGGATATCATTAGTGTATAAACTTCTGGCCCGTTTCCATAATTCAAAACATGTCTTATATGCCAGAAAATCTGCAATATAGAAGGTTCAAGGGATGGCCAGAGTAAACTGCATAATTGGGCATCGATCTTTTTCCAATTGAGTTGTTCAGGGGTTGGAATATCAGCCAATGATTTCGTAAGATGATTTTCATATCCCTGTCCCAGAAACTATAACTCAACAGATGCAGCCCAAGACAAATAATTAAATCCATTCAATTTCTCAGTAGTAATAACAGAGGATCCAGAAAACACAGAGGTAAAAGTACTAGGTTTTGACATACCGATTTCAGATTTTTCAGAGGTAGACATACTGATGAACAGTACCCCGATGAACAATAATCGTACTACTGGAATGAAACGCAGCAATAGAGAGACACGCTAGAAAGAAACACAACGGAAAATAAAAATTCGGGTTTTTTATTCGGGTTTTTTTCTCCCTAAGCTCTGATACCATGTTGAATATAAGAAGAATATATATTCAGATGATTTTCAATATACAAGAGGGAGTCTCTATTTATAGGCTAAAGTGTTTAACCTAACATAGTGATTTCTATACTATTTAACATATAAATTTCTATACTATTTAACATATAAATTTCTATACAAATGATTTCTATACTATTTAACATATAAATTTCTATTTTGAAAAAGTTACAATTTCTAAAAAATATATTTATTATACTTTAATAAGTGCTCTTAGCATATCTATTAGAAAAATCTATTGTTAAATACGCTATCATATGATGAAACATTTATTAACATATTACTAATTACAATTTTAAATTCTAAAACATAAAATCTCATCGTCAATTAAACTCTAGTTTGAAATTTTGAAATTGAAATTTATAAAAGGATGGCCTTATTGCAATAGCCAAAAAATTAAGGCGATAGCCTAATAAATGTGATTATTGATGTTATACCTTAAATAATTTTAAAAAATCTTCTTTTTCAGTCTAGTATTATGCTTCATACTTTTTTGTTTTCTCTTAGGAGGACAAGGTTGAAAACTCTTTCTTTCTGTTAAAAGTGAGCAGTTTGTTTTAACGAGTTAAAGTAGTGAAAACTTCTCTAGAATTATCACATGAAGTCATCTGCTCTCTAGGTCAACAGCTTTTGGATTGGCAATTTTCTCCTTTAATTAATTACAATAATTAATGGCTAAAGTAACATGCTTCAGTAATTAGAGCTGATTATTCTAATCCTTAAATTGCTACATCAAAGTTTTGAAACCTATTTATTAGAGTAAGAATGATAACTTAATTAGGACTAAGGTAATCTGCTTCTGCATAATGGAGGTCTTTGATGATGCAAACCTAATTTGGGTGAGAAGTGTTCAACACTAGTTTTGATGGAGAATGCAATAATAGGATTTAAGATTTATTTTCCTAAATATATGACTATTAAGATTATATATATATATTTTCATGTTTTCAAAAATTTAGAAAAAATGATAATATGTTTTATTTTTTTTCTTACTCTTTCTCTTAGTTTCATCTAAATATATAGTAATTAAGTGTTTTCAACCATGCTAAGTTGATAGAGAAGATAAGAATCATTTGAAGGTATGTAGACTAATGTACACATAAAAAAGGAGTTCTGAAGCTTTGTTGTCTAAGTTGGAAAAGCATTCATCCAATTTGTGTTTATATTTTTGTGTTTAAATTTGACTTTTGAGTACAATCATGGCCCTCATGGACTCGAAATCTTGTCATTATTTTCTCTTCTACAAATACCTTATCTCCTGTGAGACTTTTCAATAGGCAAGTCTTGTACACACGATAATTTGAAGTTTTATGTTAGTTGTCATTATTATTACTATTAATGAGATGTTTTGAATTATTTAAGAATTTTTTTTGAAAATCTTTAAGAGCATCATTGTAAAAACCCACCTATCTATTTAATTGAGTAGTTTATTTTAGTGTTCAAACACCCCTAAACGAAGTTGTTGCTAGGACTACATTGTGTACCTTTCTTGGTTATGAGGTTGTATAATGATTTACTTGCTAAAATAATAATAATAATAATAATAAATAAATAAATTTTTGTCCTCACCTATATAATAATTGAGAAAATAATACATACAAATAACTGACAAAATCTACATAATTGAGCTTATAGTCCATGCTTGATTAGTTTTTATGGGAAAAACCTTACATAGAATCAATTTGTCATTGAATTCTTGGAATAAATTAATTAATTTACGTCACATAATAAATTAAGTCACGTCATTAGTTCATTCAAATTTTAAATTAACCCAATTTAACCCTAGTTACTAACCCACCTATATACATTTGTTTGATTTTGAAATTCAAGAAATAAGTTACTTCAAAAAATTAAAGACTAAGTATTTTTAAGAAAAACTTTGAAATAAGGAGTCTCAGTAGAAAATGAAAAGAAATTGAGATTGAGAAAAAAAATAAAAATACAGTCAACAAACCCAAACCCACGTTTTTGACCCAACTATCAGTCTCCTTTAGTCTACCGTGATCAACGTGCAAAATAAAAAAAGAAAAGAAAACAAATTGGGTCTAATGGAATGATGCATAAAAAAGTATTTTTGTCCCCCACCTGCATATATATTGTAATAATGGAGAATTGTTGATAAAATCTAAATAATTGAGCTTATATTCCTGTTTGGTTAGATTTTATAACAATTTTTTACCTTAAATTACTATTTAGTAATAGAAATTTTAATTCTAAAATTTATGAAAAAGTAATTTTGAATAATTAAAATCTTAAAAAATAAAATCATTCAAATATTTTTAATATATATTTTTTTAAACTCAACATATTTTTTTAAAAATGAAATCAAACAATTTTTTATATCTCACAACACTTATACGTTAACTCATTCAAATATTTTTTTTTTCTAGCTTTTTATAAAACACTTTTTCAATAACTGTACTGTATTTCTACATATTTTACGCATAGCTTAACCTAAAGAGACCCATATATTTCTTTAATTTATAAAGTGTTATTTCAATGAGTGTTCTAAAATACTTATTTATTTGTTTGATTATGAAATTTAAGAAATAAGTCTCTTGAATAAAAAGTGAAGACCAAGTAATTTTTTAAAAAGATTTTGAAATAAGTAGTCTTTGTAGAAAATGCAAAGAAATTGAGAGAGGGGAAAAAAAAAAATACAATCAACTAACCAAACCCATGTAATCATGCCAATTTTTATTTTTTTTGATAAAAGATCATGCCAAATTTTTGACCCATCTATCAGTCTCCTTTTTTATCGTGATTGACGTGCAAAACAAAAAAATAAAATAAAACAAGTTGGGTGGAATGATGTAGAAAAAAAAATAAAAAATAGTTTTGTCCTCACATTGCATGTATTGTAATAATTGCGAGTTGAAATAACTGATAATATCAAAATGTAAATAATTGAGTTTATAATAGTTTTTTAGTTTAAATTTTTATCTTAAATTATTATTTAGTAATAGAAATTTTAATTTTTAAAATGTATGAAAACGTATTTTTAAATATTTGGAATTTTAAAAGTTGAGGTTAGAAATTAAAAAATTTAAACAAGAAGCAAGGAAAATTGAAATAATTTTTAATAATTTTTTTTTGGTAGATCTAATTTTTAAATTTAAATGTATATATCTATAACATTTGGTATATTTCAACATATATACAATCAAAACATCTCAAATCAATGAAAAGAAATATGTTATCATTATTAAAAATATAAAAAATAAGATAAAACATATTTTTTTATTATTAATTTAGATATATATCAAAAGTATTTATATAAAAATATTTTTGAAACAATTTGTTGTAAAAGTATTTCAAAACATAGCCCTAGTAATTTCAATACTCAAAATATCTTTTATACAATCAACAATTTTTATATTTAATGACGTTTTCATGTTAACTCATCCAAATGCTTTTTCATATTTATATATAGCATTTTCCTAAACAGATTTACTTGAAAAGTGTTTTGCTTACTGAGTTTTTACACACTACTTAAAATACAAATGATTTGTAAATTTAACATGATATATATACTTTTTTACACTACAGTAATTTTTTTTATTTTTAAATTTAAATAATTATATTTGGACACCACCAATCTAGAAAAGGATATTTGCCTTATCTACACAAGATCTTACAATTTCCAAAAACATGCTAACGTTCGAGACCGACATTTATCACTGAAGACAATCAATTTCATAATATATATACAAGCATGAGGTATGTCCATGTTGAATGGGGGTGAGCTACCATGTTGTACAAAGGGAAAAAAAAAAAAAAGAATAATAATAATAAAACTTATTCTACCTAATATAATTTGTGATTTGGATTAAAAAAATAATAATTAGGAATTGAAAAATTTATTCCTCCAACTATTACTTGTTTTCAATATTGTCCCCTAACATTTATTTTAGAAGTTTTGTGTCCATAAACCATCTATGTTTAATGTATTTCTTTAATTTATAAAGTGTTTTTTAAATGAGTGTTTTAAAATACTTGTTAAGATTTTATAAATAAAAAATTTATAATATTTATTAATGTATAAATTTCTATTTTAAAGAAGTTAATTTCTAAAACATATATTACTTTAATAATTGCTCTTAGCATACCCGTTAGAAAAACCCATTGATAAATACACTTTCATCTGATGAGACATTTATTAACATATTACCAATTAAATTTCTAAATTCTAAAACATAAAATCTCATCATCAATTAAACTCTAGTTTGAAAATTTGAAATCGAAATTTATAAAAGGGAAGTCCTTATTGCCACAGCCAAAAAATTAAGGCCACAACCTAATAAATGTGATTATTGATGTTATACCTTAAATTATCTTATGCAAAATTTCTCATATCTCTTAATTAATGATAGAACCCATTTAATTCTATATTGATTTTGAGTGTTGACATCCTTCACATTTTAACAGATTCTCTCACTTCTCTTATGCACTCTCCCTTATATGTCACTTCTCTTCTAGAAGAATTAAGTTATTCAGCCGGCCATGTATCTTTTCAAAAACTAATATATTAAATTTACTAGATGAATTATCAATGTGCTTTTGAAGTATTTTTCAAGAAAATTTGAACAAAAATTAAGTAAACTTATTTTTTACAAGAAGAGAAGTAAGGCATGAACTTGCTAAGGCTAAATTAAATCAAAAGCACAATACCTTTGCACACAAAAAATAAAAAAATAAAAAATAATTCAGAAAAGCTAAAAATAATTTCAAACCATTATTCTACCTCCATGTCAAAATCCTCTCAAATACTATCATTCTTCCTCATATTCTTGCTTTCTTTAAACTTCACCCCCATATCAGAGATCTAGTAAAAACAGAGGACAAGTTTAGATTTTGAATTTTTACTCTTAATATTTTTGGAAGTGTAAAATATAATTTATCCCAAGTTTATCTTAGTACTATAGACTTTCTCTATACAACTCTTTCTTTCACTTCACACTCTCACTCACAGTTTTATTGAAATTCTAATTACATGTTTAAAAGTAATTTTATTATATAAATAAGATTCTAATTAGTCTTATCCCTTTCAAATTCATTCTCTCAATTTAGAAAAAATAAGGAGACATAAAATTGGGTAATAAATGACCACAACAGAAGTGTCAATCATGCTATTATGAAAAAAATAAGGAAAAGAAAGATTAAATAAGAATATTTAAGTAAGCTAAAAACTAATCACATTGGTCCTGTAAATTTTAGCTGTAGTAATAAGAATATTATTATAAACATTAGATAAAAATCAAACTTGAATATAAGATTAAACTAGAGATTGCTTAAAATCGAGGGCGCCATTTTGACGACAAACATCCTTACCCTATTATTAATTAATTTATTATTTGTCATAATGGAATACCATTATGCTTTTTCAACTTTTGTGGACGGTGGGCATTTTCTTTACCAGCAAGACTTGAATCCTTGAACATATAATAAGGGAATACCATTATGCTTTTTCAGCTTCTTTGATTTTATAATAATAAACATATATATTTTAATTTTAAATTATAATTTTATAAGGTGGAGTTATAATGATAATTTGATGAATACAAAAGAGGAAAAAATAAAAATTGATTTTATTACTATTTTTAAATTTGACGGTTATTTGACACTACAACTTGAAAAAATATATATATTAGAGTTACAATATAAAAAATAAAATAAATTGAAATTATTAAAGGGGCCTTCGTTTGTCAATGGGAAAAAAGAGTAACATTTTTCATAATATACTTTATTAAAGTTAAAACATGGGCCTTTATAAAAAAATCTTATCATTGGGGCCTAACTAAGATTTTAGAAAGCTGTATTGTCTTATTGTAGATGATACGTGTTGCAAAGCTATTGGAGGCTAATATAATTTCCAATAACATCACCGAATTTGTCATGCGTAAGAATTTGAGTGGTTGTTGAGTTGGGCACTTAGTACTCCATTTTTTACATAGGTTACTGTATAGTATACAATTCATCATTGTAATAATTGACAATATGTACAAATAACCAACCAAATCTAAATAATTGAGCTTATATTCCATGTTTGATTAGTTTTTATGCAAAAAAACTTACAAAAAGCTACTTTGCCAAACTTACCCAGGTTTCTAACCACCTACCCCAACTGAACCCAAATATTTTAAAGTACATATCTTTACTTTTAGTAAAGACCAAAGAATTTTAATGAAAAGACTTTGAAATAAGGGTCTTAGGAGAAAATGCAAAGAAATTGAGGGAGGGAAAGAAAAATACAATCAACAAACCCAACCCATGAGATCATGCCAAATTTTTGACCGAATTATATTAGTCGTGCAAAATAAAGAAAGAAAAGAAAACAAATTGGGTCTAGTGGAATGATGCATAAAAAAAATAGTTTTTGTTCCCCACTTGCATATATATTGTAAACAAATTGGGTCTAGTGGAATCATGCCAAATTTTTGACCAAACTATCATTCTCTTGTTTAGCTAAACAGTATGTGAAAGCGCTGCGCTATGTGTAAAAATATTTTCAAAAATATTTTTCAAGTAGTGCTGTTTAAAAAGTGTTGTATAAAAAGCTGAAAAAAGTCTTTGGATAAGTTAGTGTGAAAGTGTTGTGATATATAAAAATATTATTCTATTTTCTTTTTTTTAAAAACAATTTAAGTATTAAAATTACTAAAAAGATCATTTTAATAATTATTATATTTATATTTGTCTAAATAATGAAAATGCATCTCAGCTTTCTTGTTTTTCTATTTGAAAAAGCTTTCTTAATTTTTTCCTGTAATTTTAGTTTTTAGCAGCTTTTAGAACTCTAAAAGTCTAAAAATACTTTTTCCTAAAATTTAAAAAATAAAACCTTTATTACCAAATAGGTTTGTAGAAAAATTTAAGCTCAAAAGCTGTTTTAAAAATTAAACCAAGGAGAAAAGTTTTTATAACAATTTTTTAGTTCAAATTTTTACCTTCAATTTTTATTTAGATATAGAAATTATAATTTTAAAAATTTAAAAAAAATTACTTTTGAATATTTAAAATTTTAAAAGCTGAGGTTAGAAATTTTAATAAAAAGCAAGGACATATTTCAACTATCAACAAACCCAACCTATGAGATCATGCCAAATTTTAATGAAAGACTTTGAAATAAGGGTCTTAGGAGAAAATGCAAAGAAATTGAGGGAGGGAAAGAAAAATACAATCAACAAACCCAACCCATGAGACCATGCCAAAATTTTGACCGAATTATATCAGTCGTGCAAAATAAAGAAAGAAAAGAAAACAAATTGGGTCTAGTGAAATGATGCATAAAAAAACTAGTTTTTGTTCCCCACTTGCATATATATTGTAAACAAATTGGGTCTAGTGGAATCATGCCAAATTTTTGACCAAACTATCAGTCTCTTATTTAGTTAAGTTGTATATGAAAGTGTTGTGCTGTGTGTAAAAATAATTTTAAGTAAAGCTATTTAAAAAGTGTTGTATAAAAAGTTAAAAAAAGTGTTTCGATAAGTTAGTATAAAAATGTTATGATATATAAAAATATTATTCTATTTTATTTTTTCAATAAATATTTTGAGTAATAAAATTACTAAAAATATTATTTTGATAATTATTATGGTTATATTTGTCTAAATAATTAAAATGCATTTTAGCTTCATTGTTTTTCTATTTGAAAAAGCTTTTTTCCTCTAATTTTAGCTTTTAGCATTCTATAAAAGCTCAAAAATACTTTTTTCTAAAATTTAAAAAATAAAAACTCTATTACCAAATAGGTTTGCCGAAAAATTTGAGCTCAAAAGTTGTTTTAAAAATTAAACCAAAGAGAAAAGTTTTTATAACAATTTTTTAGTTTAAATTTTTACCTGAAATTGTTATTTAGTAATAGAAATTATAATTTTTAAAATTTACAAAATAGTAGATTTGAATATTTAAAATTTTAAAAGCTGAGGTTAGAAATTAAAAAAAAAAATTAAATAAAAAGCAAGGACATATTTCAACATATATATACAATCAAAACATCTCAAATCAACAAAAAGAAATGTATGTTATCATTATTTAAAAATATAAAAAATAAGATAAAACAAAATTTTTATTATTAATTTAGATATCAAAATTATTTATATAAAAATATTTTTGAATCAATTTGTTGTAAATGTATTTGAAAACATACCCCTAGCAATTTCATTACTCAATATATCATTTATGCAATCAAACAATTTTTTATATCTAATGACACTTTTACGTTAATTTATTCAAACGCTTTTTTAGATTTATACATCACTTTCTAAACAAATTTATTTGAAAAGTGTTTTTACTTATAGTGTTTTTACAGAGAGCGTAAAATATAAATGATTTATAAATTTAATAAATATATTTTTTACACCACAGTAATTATTTATACAATATATAAAAGAGTCTTCGAGACATAAATTTTTGATTTTTTTTACTTTTTCCCTTTTTATTTTTATTTTCATATAAATAGAATTGTATAGATTTTTAGGACTATTGATTTCTTTTAAACTAATTCGTCTCAATATTAATAAATCTATAATTTTTCAGTAATTATATGTCAATAACAACTAAAATTGAATTTTTGATTTATTTTATTTAATAAGTACTTAATAATCTTAATTTTTCTAGTTTAATTTTTTAATAATTATATGTTAATAACAATTAAAATTAAATTTTTGATTTTTTTTAATAAGTACTTAATAATCTTAATATTTTTTTTTTAGTTCTTCTCAAATTTAAGAATTAAAATTTTAAAAATTATTATGAATCAAAAGAAATATTAGGAGTGTATTTTTCATGATTATAATATTGTAGTTTAACTTTTATATCATTAAAAAAAATCAATAATTATATGTCAATACTAAATTTTAAAATTTTTTATTTAATAAGTTCCTAATAATAACAATACCTTTTAGTTCTTCTCAAATTTATGAAATACAAATTTTTTAAATACTATGAATTAAAAAATATTTAGAGTATAGTTTTCATGATTATATATTGTTGTTTTAATTTTTAATGGAAGAAATTTTATTTCTTAAATACCTTATGAGTTTTTACTATTACATAAATTTTTTTTAATTGTTATTTTGCTTCAAATATTCTATTTTCTATTTTACTACTTTCATAATTTTTTGCTATTTTAATATTAATATAAATGTAATTATTTTATGACTATTATTTTTTCTTTTTATCCTAATTCGTTTCAATATTAATAATCGATAATTTGTCAATAACTATATATCAATAGTAATTAATCGATAATTTGAAATTATATCAATAGTATTATTAATTTAATTTAATAATTTATAAATTATTATAATATTATAAATTAATTTTCTTTTAAAATGCTATGAACGAAAAGAAATATTAAGACTATAGTTTTTATGATTATAATATTTTTTATATTAATTCTTCCTCTATCTTTATAATTCTTTTTAATAACTATATGCTTAATTTTTTTTTTAAATTCTTAATATTTAAATTAATTATTGATCAACATATATCTATATATCATAGATACGAATCATCCACGTTGTTTGTGCTACTAAAAAATTATATTTATTATATTTAATAATTGTTTTTAACATACCCGTTAGAAAATCTAGTGATAAATGCTCTATCATATGATGAAACATTTGTTAACATATTACTACTTAAATTTCTAAATTCTAAAACATAAAATCTCATCATCAGTGAAAATCTAGTTTGAAAATTTGAAATCAATATTTATAAAAATAAGATAAAAATCAAATTTTTTAAAAACTTGAGATTGCCTAAAATCGAGTCCAGTTAGGACGACAAAAATCCTAACCCACATGCATGGAAAGCAGCCTCCTTCGAATTTAAAAATTAGATATGAACGGTAGGGCCCACTTTGACAGGGATAAATATTATTAATAAATTTATAATATGTCATGGAATAACATTATTCTTTTTCAACTTTTATGGACGGTGGTCATCTTAGAAACTTTCTTTACCAGCAAGACTTGAATCCTTGAACAACTAAGGCCATAATAGATCTTACCACAAGACAATGGTGTACATAAAACTGAGAAACCTGGACCAATCCAATTTGAATTGGTTGAAACTCGATAATCTAATTAAATTTGATTTTTAAATTGGATAATTTTTTTATTTTTTATCTTTAAGTCGCGCTGATTATTCGAGTAATTGAGGAACATAAGAGACAAAAGCATTGCATAACTCAACTATTTCTTTTTTGTTCTATCCAAATGAGTGAAAATCCATCATCTTTTCCAAAATTAATATAGGGAAGTTGATTTTAATTCTGATCACCAAAGTCCACACCAGAAACAGTTATGAATTTGATATAAATGTGGCACATCACGATTGTGAAAGTGACAAACAGAAGAAAAATTCTATGCTCAACGGAGAGATGGGTAGAGGCTTTAACACTTTATCGATATCCTAAGTCCTCGTACATGTGCAAAGTAAATGGGTGTGAAAGTATTGAGACCAGTGGGAGAGGGAGCAAATAATTCAAAAAAGGGTTTCTTCTATTAGTAAGATTTTGTGTCCAAGAACCTAGCTTTTTAACCTATTCTCAAATTATGTCAGATTGGGGTAGAAGAGATGAATAATCTTTGGGTAAACATGGTCTGAAAAACTTGTAAACTGTTCTAGAGACTTGTTAAGTTGAAATGGCAAACTAGCAAGGAGGGGGTGAATAGTTTGAAAACTAATTTTAAATAGTTTTTCACAAGTAAAGAGTCAAAATTTACAATGGTTCGTCTCAAAATCTAGACTACATCAACTTTCTCAAGAATACCACTTGAGGTTCTACTAGCACTAGCAACTAATTTCCAGGGTTCAACACTCTTCACAAACACTGGTTTTACTGGTTCAAGAGTAGTAGATTGATCAGCTATTGTGAGAGTGAGGGCTAATATGTGATTGTCTATGCATCTTAGCCCAGCTGATATATACCTATTGAGTCCTCCAATTGGTAGTAATGCCTTTGTTGTTGAACTAAGAAACCTCTTCCCTTGAGATAAATTTTCAGTTGTCGAGTAGTTGTTAGAGGGACAATCTTTAACCATGAAGCACATATTTTCTTATTTCTTGGTGCTTTCCTCATCATGGCTTCATGTGTTGATTATGCCTTTATTTCGTGCAATACAAGATACGATAGCAATTCATCCAAAGTAAATTACTTCTGAAGATCCTAGACTTCTTCAGATGAGTTGTTCATATTGGCTTGGATATTTGTATCATTTTCTGTTTGTCAGGCTTTCTTTTTTTGGAAACACCTTCAACTGTTATAGTTCACTTCTATAGGAAGATAATTAACTATAAGGACAACAAGTTCAATGGTTTGAACTTTGAACACAAATACTCATGTTAGTCTTTCAGTACCTAAAATTTTGATCATTGAAAAGAGGTAGTTTGGAAAAGGATTAACTTCCCCAGAACTACATTTGAGTTTGCCTTAAAAGATCTTTGTACAATTTTTGATAAAAAAAAAAAATTAAGAGAAATAATATGACCTATTCTAATAACAGCTGTTGGTCCACTTAGGCAAACTAGAATTACGATTGAATTGTTTGACCATTTAAAATTGTTTAGCTTTGAAGAGTTTGATAAAATTGAAATGCTACAGAAAGCATAAAGCAATACGAGACACAAGATTTTATAGTGGTTCATCAAAAATCATTGGCTAGTCCACTCCTAAAGGTGATGCTTGAGAGTTCAATTAACCACTTATATTTCTAACTTAGCAAATTAGCAACGTTATGGTCAATTGTAAGAAGGCCACTGCCCCTTGGTCAGTTATGGAGATATTATCACTTTTTGATCTAGAAGATCAGAGCCCCCAGTCAATTGCAGGAGATCAGTGTCCTGATCTGTTTAGTTTTAGGGAGAACATTGCTCTCTGATTGTTTACTATGAGATTAGTGCCCTTACACATAATTTAAACAATTTGTCTTTTCCTTTTAGGGAAGAATTTGATCAATAAATATTTATAATAAACCTCATTTTTTGTCACATCCTAGATGGAGGCACGACTGGCCTAAGAAATGTGTTATAACACGACATAATGAAGTTGAGTTTTACATGTAATGTGTAAATTTATGTTATAAAATAAACAAAGTAATTAAATAACAATAAAATGAAAACATTTATATATAGATATGTATATGTATAAAACAAGAATAATTATACATCATGAATTTGAATGACTTTGACTTTAGTTCTTTTAGAGTTTGTCCTATGTATATTTTTAGCTAGCAGTGAAACATAGTATGCACAAAGAAAATTAAATAGAATAAGTACAAGTACATGTGTATATATAGGTGTGAAACAAGAGTTAATCTATACCACTTATATATATATATATATATAATTGTCTTATATTGACCTTAGTCTTTCCACCTTATTCTTCTTGTTCTAGAAAATTTCATTCCTCCTTTGTTTTTTTCAATTACTTTAGTCTCTTCCTCTCTATTCTGTGGGGGTGGATTCTAGCCCGTGTAGCCGAAGAACTCAGCCATATTTGTTCAAGATTTTAGTCTGGCCATGCTATAGTTTTTATTTTCCTTTCTTTGCAAGCCATGTCGCAGCTTTTGTTTGCAAGGGCGGTTGGTGGGAAGGCTTTTAGGCTAACAATAGCAAGTGGTGGAGAGTTTGGGTACTATCTTGTTCTTTGTTTTAGTAGGCTGTCTTGTATTTATGGTTCAAAGATGAAATTTCATATTAGAGATTCGAAGAATTAATGTGAACTGCTATATTAGTTGGTGTGGGTTATTGTGGTTGATGTTAGAAAGTTTGATTTTTCTATTGTTGTTGACTTGTTGAGAGAATTTAGAGGACCTAATTAGGGTTTTCTAGTAGATAGAATCTAAAACCCAACAATCTGAATGTAGTTTAAATCTCAAAAAAGGTAATGGAATAGAATGATAGGTTAATGTCTTTTGTTAGATCATATTTAAAACTTGATGATGAAGTACAAAGTGTAGAACCAACCTTATATGATTAGTTTCTTTAGCAAGTGTTACTTTAACTAATCTAATTTGGTATACTCCTTGCATAAACCAAGTTCTCAAATTTTTTTAACAATTTCCAGATTCCATTCATTAGTTTATTTAAAATATTTAGTTTTCCTTTTTTTCTATCCCCCTACTCCTACATGTTTATTTTGTGGTAGTTACTTCAATTGGGTAGAAAGGCCGGTGCTTCTTTTCCTTTTGCTGGAAATATACAAAGGTTCAAACTAGGCACAATATCTGTTACACTCTCAGATAAAGGTATAACTAGTAGGAGGAATTGATAACTAAACCTTCGTAACCCTGAATCCACAATGATTAAACACAAATGACTCTTAAAAAAATTATAATTAAGACCAAGAAAACTTTACTGAACTAAAATAAAGTCATGAATTGGTTATGAAATATTAATATTTACAGAAAATACGGCAAAGGTTCCTTGTACAGTGGAACATGCCTAATAGTACATACACCAATAATCCAGTACCATTCACCAGTAAACCATAATATCAAAGTATTCAAATGAGCTCTGCTCCTAACAACACATTAAATTACCACAGTTAACTCAATATACACAATAATGCATGACATATAAAATGATTGCAAGTATCGCCCTATCAGCTTCAAGTATGTGACTCTGGGATATACTTTGTTGAAACAATGTCGGTAGGTAACAATTCCTGATGCAACGAGCTGTGTTTTTCTGATACTAAAAAAAAAAAAAATAGAGAAATGTGTGGGTCACAAGAACTCAGTAAGCAAATCACATACCTTACGGGTACTAGCATCAATCAATACATCATAACACATATCCTTATTTAATCTAAGATAGTAATCCTAATAATGTCATGATTCACATGTTCCATGATATATATAAGTCAAATTCAAATATCCACAGTTTACCATTTCAAACAACACAATCAAAGCATACAACGGACATAAAAGGTCAACGAATAACTCAACCCTCGCACAACAGTATCACCCTCCACTGGGCATTTACATACTCGCATAACAGATTAATCTCCATACATAATACATCTTGTCAGGACTGAGCACTTTGCTTTTAAAACATTTATCAAAATCAGAATGTTTTAGAGTTTCAAATTAGAAGATCTTAGGTGCACCTGTATTTTACTTTCAGAAATAAAAATTATTTCTCCAAAAATTTCACTTTGTTGACCTTTATTAACCACAAGCAATGTTAAACAAGCATAATTCAAATAAATCATTGAAATACCGCGTTTGCTTATTTTTCCATATAGCACATCTATTCTAATATACAAACAATTGTACATAATAATTTGGCAACCAAAGTGCACGTAATTCACTCAAAGGATTCAAGAACTAGACCTTTTGTTCTGTTTGGAATGCGATAATATCATAGTATCCTTGATATGATCGAAAACTGAAAAATTATAAAATCATGTATTATTTGATGTAACCCTTTTATATTTAAATTTAAAATTTCTTAATCATACATGTATTAAAGATATATTTTTGTTCCTTGAACACATGTATATATATATCTATACTTATATTAAGGAATTCTTTATAAATTATCTATTCTACTTTGTTTATGTTTTACTATGAAATTCAAATTATACTCTTATGTTTAAACTCAATTAAAACCTGAAATAACTATTTTCATCATCTTCATTATTTACTTTACATGTCAAATTTGACTTAAAGGAATTATAACTAACTCCTATAAACAAACCAACAATTATTAAATTGATAAAATTGATTTAACTAATTCAAGATTTTAATTCCATAAAACGCTTACATTTAACTTCCATTGGTATATTTTCTAAGAATCAATTGTTCTTGAGCTTTTATGAATATTCTAAATAATAGATTTTTAAAAATAAAATTAATTACTTCAACTCATATAAAATTCTAATTCTTTGGTTCCAACTTAGCCTAATTAAATGCCCTGATTCCTAACTCGCTACTAATTTTTACTTTCTTAATTAAATTAAAAGGAATTCTCAACAATTTCGTTAAACTAAGAAATTACAACTCTTGAATTATCATACTTAGATTGTTAATTCCCAATTCCTCACATAAACTTCACTTTCAATTATTTATTCACCAAGATTTGAATTCTTAACTTCCAATGTTAATTTCATAATTACTTGGCCAATTTCTATTTTCCTCATTCATAAAATTATTACTTCCAATTCTTACTTTACTTATCCTTTACTAACTTCTCAAGTGTAATACACCTAATCCTTAACTTAGTTTACTAACTATCCAAGTTTGATATACATCTAACCATTAAACTCCTAGAAAATCTAAACACCAAGAATCATTCTTTAACTAATTCTCATACTCGGTTTCAAGGGAGAAAAATATGCTAACCCTTAGATAGTCTAACTCTCCATTCCTCTTGGAGTTTCTAACTGGCCAAAGGAGAAAATTCATACTACACTTACTGCCTTAAAATAGAGTATTGCAGCTGGAACTCTAGTCTCGCCAACAGCCATTCCTAAAGGCAGCAACTTGCTTTCAACACCCAGCTGAGACAAAGCCTAACTCCTACCCCTACGGTATTTTGTCTTATTGACACACACAAGATCACAGCATATTGACAGCTTAAGTTACCACTACCAATAACTCCAATCTGTTTTCACCAACACAAGCTACCTTAACACCCTACTTTGAGTCCACGGTTAGGACAATAGGCTGCACCTTCATAGTAAGAATTAAAGCCTAAACCCATATATATACAAGGACTATAGCAATACATAAAAATGCCAAGCAAATTAAGATACAAATAGCAATTAACCTTAACCTTCCTTGGAATCATCAAGTTGTTTCTTAGCAAGTTGTGCAATCTTTGCATATGGCTGGATTGAAACAAGTGAAACATTAGCTTCAGCCTCTGGTTTGAGTTCATACTCAATTTTGGATTTGATAATGCTTGAATCACTTCCTTTTTCTATCACTTCGAATCGAATCCTGTATAGAGTGAATCCTAAATCCAGGTATCCTCCTTCAATGGTCTCCACTTCTTTAATGCGGTTTTCATTATCAATCTTGGTAAACTTCTCTTTGTAATCAGTTGGTCCTGCTCCTGTGGTAAGAAAAATAATGAACTTAATAACTAAAACATGCATGATTCCTGGATTGTTTATTTTTGTTGGAAGAAATATGAACACATTCCTTTGAGTAAATGCTCATATATTGGATAATGAATAATTTTGAACATTTTTTTTGGGGGTATTCTCAGGTTTCTCCACGAACATTGCTGTGAGACTAATCTCTTGGGGTTCTATCGAGCTATTTTTTTAAAGAGGGATGCCTCCCAAACTGAAGTCTCCAGTTTCAAACCTGGGTTATCTGTTGAGAGTCACTAGTCCCTTCTGAAGCTCAACCACTGTTGGTATAATTTCAAACATTCTAATAACATATTATATTTATCAATATAAATGTAATTGATCACTAATCTTTTTTCTTAATTTTAATATGAAACTAATTCTTATCATACCTCACATTAACAATTTCAATAAATCTCACCCGTTTAACATGTGTGACAATTGCCATGACTCTTAACAAATAAGAGTCCATGTTATGATGGTCATTTGCAGTTTATTTTTGACGTCATATTACCCTTCAAGGCTCGCGTACTCTCTAATTTAATTATTTATTAGTAAGTAACTCGTATAAAAATAATTTTTTATTTATAAAATTTAATTTTTAATTCACTATGAATTTAAAATGCAATATTCAACAATACATTTATCACAAAAATTCTTGAAGTACATAATGAATATCTAACTTATATATTTTATATTACAATCTTTCAGTATATAGTTGAGAAAAGTTTTTCATATCATTTTTTTTTTTTTTTTGGGATTATTTGAATATTGAATTCAATCCTACCAAAATTAAGTAGTTTACCTGGAAAGCAAAAAAATAAACACATAATTGACATAATCAAAGAAATACATTTACTCAAAACCTATAAATGAGAACTACATAAATTAACAAAAGAATAAAAGGAAAAGAAGCACTAACTTAATGTGGCATTTACGTAAAAATATCAATAAAAACATAAATCATATCTAGATTTTTGCATTTGAGAGAGAAATTTTTGTTTGCAGTATCTTATTAATATTATTCAGCACGAAAGAGAAATAAGCTTTTGTGGGTAACTCTATGACTCTTTTTGGAGATTTTTTAATATTTTAAAATAGTGCAATGGCTAGTATGAGAATGAGAATATGTTTAATTTAAACATTTAAGGAAGATTATAAAAGAAGTCAGAAACTCATAAAAATTAAAAGATTTATGAATTGAAAGAATTTAGAAAAGTTTACAATTCAGAAGATTACAAGTTTAGGGCTATTAAGTTGCTAATGAAAATTTAGTGTCCATAAATAACTAATTTCCTAAATTCTTGCAATATATTACCATTGCAAAAATCAATACTTTTATTTTTATTTTTGTTTAATACAAATCTATTGTTATTTAATATTAATAAAGTTTTGGTGTACATGAATATCTGATTTCCTAAAATTTTGCAATAGACCTTACACCTTGATTTTGATTTCCTACAATTTGTAACTTATTTGTTTTATAATGAGTGAAGTATTGTTTGAGAGACTCAACTTAGACATCATTTTCAAAATAGGCACCCACCTTTTCTTTACATCATTTGAGACATTCACCTTTTATATATATATATATATTGATTAAGGCACTTAATCAAAAAATTATTGAGTATAGTCATTGAAAAATGATAACATAACAATTTGTACACATCATTATTGTTTTTTTCTCTTAACCTAGCTTTCTTATTTTTTTTTTTTCTAACATCTATCTGATTGTTTCACTAATTAAATATCTAAGATGAACATTAAAGAGTATCAACTAATATGTCTTTTTTTTTTTTTTTATCTTTTTATTTAATTTATTTATTTTTATCATTAGGAGACAAAACTTACAAATCTTGTGAAAAATTAAATATTTTTTATATATTCATAAAATTTTGTTTCATGGTGAATAGAGTAAAAAAAAAAATACATAAAAATGATTTTTTTTTAGGAAAAAGAAAAACAATCATGTCATTAGTTATCCAATATGTATTTTAATTTTTTGTAAAATAATCAAGTTAAAGTAAATAAAAAAATTACAAAAAAGAAAAAAAGAAAAAAGGATGCAACAGTTTTGATGCTCAACCATAATGAATTTTGAGACATAACTAGAAAAATATTGAAAAATTTAAAACTATAGAAGAAAGAGAAAAAAAGATATTATATATGATATTTTAAAAATTTACATATCACCATTTTTTGGTAATTATACTTGTTAGTTTTTGGTTAAGTATTCCACACTATATAAAAAAAAGGTGAGTGTTTCAAACAAAAATAAATAAATAAAATAATAAATGTATATTTTGAGAATGAACACTACGTTTATATTCTGAAAATAAAAATAAAAAATAAAAAATAAATAGTAATAATACCACACTTTCAAATATTGGTCCACCTGACAATTGCTCCTTAAATTGTGCTATGCGAATACTGCCACGTTAAGGTCTTCATTTTAACACACACATATATATATATGATTATTAGATAAGATTCTAAAAGGAAAGGCAAGTTGAGGCAACTGACTAGACTAAATTTTTTTTAAATTGTCTATAAAATATAAGTCATTATTGAGGAAAAATAAATTAACTGTCAACAATAAAATTTGGATAAAACAGTTTTGATCCTAGTAAAATTTAGACAAAACTGTTTTGACCCCACTTAAATTATAATAATAGTTATGTACTTATAAAATTTGCATAAAAATAATTTATTTTTAATAAATTTTATTTTGAATACTTTTGGTTTGACTCATTTATTTTATTGGCGAGGGAAGCATTTGATCATTATGAATTAATTCTAATATCATATCAACTGGTCACAGATCAACATAAAAATTTAATCTCTTAGGCCATTAAAGTAAGTATTGGACTCTGATCTGTTTCATAAAAATAAGGATAAAAAAAAAAAAAACAATTTTCAATATAAATCAGAGTGTTCCTTTTGTGAACTCAAAAATAAATTAATTACCTGGATGATACAAGACCTGAAGAACAGTTCCAAGTCCTCCATCTCCTTCTTCAACCTCAATCTTTTTAATGACACTAGACAGCCCTTCTTCAATAAGTTTTGGCAGTCCAAGTGTGCCGTAGAGCCCCCAGGCGTCGCTGGCCGCCACGTTCAGCTCTAACTCATTCGAAACTTGCCCAGAAACCATTTTAACTTCCTCTTTACTCTTCGTCGCCGGTGGCTGCACCTGTTGTGGGTTATATATGGAGTATGGACTGCTATATATATACTTGTATTATTATATACCGTGATTAACGTGCAAAATAAGAAAAATAAAAAAGAATATATATATATATATATATTACTTGCCATGATTAAGATGCAAAATTAAAAAAAGAAAAGAAAACAAATTGGGTGTAGTGGAACGATGAATAATTTAACTAGTTGCATTATAATATTCAATTGATTACAGGTCCACTATGCATAAAACAAATTATTTTTTGTCCCCCCTGCATATATATAATTGAGAATTGAAATATACGACAAAATCTAAATAATTAAGCTTATATTTCCTGTTTAGTTTTTATAACAGTTGGTTCGTTTAAATTTTTATCTTAAATTATTTGATAATAGAAGTTTTAATTTTTAAGATTTAGTTTATAGAATTCTAAAAATTGAAGTTAGAAATTGAAAACTTTCAAATAAAAAGTAAGGAAAATTGAAATGATTTTTAATGATTTTTTGATTTAAACAATATATTAACATTTTTCATATTTCAATATATGACTTTATTCTAATTTATGTATAGAATTAAAATATCTCAAATCATTTTATAACCTGATATCGTAATGTCGAGTTTTAGATATAATATAAAAATTTCAGTTATAAAATAACAACCACATAAACGAATTTAATAAATAACAATAAAATTAAACATATCATAACCCAGTATCGTAATGATGTTATGTTATAATCCTCATAACCCAATAAAGTAAAAATTGAGTTTTAAGACACAATGTATAAATTTATGTTATAATTTGATATCTTAGTATAATCTGATATAATTCATAGCCTAATATATATTTTAGGATGTCGTACATAAACTATCTTGATTATGTGCATATGAAATAAAATAAAATAAGAGAAGCCTTATTCTAAAAACTGTAACTGCAAAAAAAATTTTAATATAAATTAAGATAGAGTTTAAGAAATTATAATTACCACATAGTATAACTAGAAGGATTTAACCCAATCCACAACCCACATTAACCCAATCTACAAACAAAAATATAGTAGATATTTATAGCTAGGGGAATTTCAACCACAAATTGGATATTAAATTATACATTATTACCTTAGTGGCTCCCATGGCTTCTGGAATTTTGTCTCATTCTTCACTTGGTCTTTAGTTACTTTACACTTTCCAATTCATTCACCGTTTCCTTCTCTGCCTCCAGCCTTTTTGCACTGCCTTTCTTTCTTTCCTCCTTCTCTGCTAAGCATGCCCTGTTTTGCCTTGTATTCATCTGCTCCAAGCCGTAGCTTTATGGGTTTTATGGCCAATGTCTCATCTTCTACAAGCTGAAATTCTTAAGGTCATAGAATGCAGCTCAGTTGTAGCTCAGTTATTTTCACCAACTCCTGAAGCTTAGCCTTACAAATTTCGTTGGTTGTGAGTGTGCTGTGAGTTACTCTCCTCCATGGTAGCTGATTCTCTTTCAATTTGGCTTCATCTTATTTTCTTTTTATTGGCGATTCTTGCTCATGGCTTTTAGGCATAAGATTTGCTTTATGTTTGATTTTGTTAAAGTGATGATGTTGTTTGTTGGTTTCCATTTAGTTATATAACCAATTAAATTGTTAAGTAAGAATCTGCCATATATATATATATATATATAAGCTGTATGAAACCTTTACAAATTAGAACTCCATAATCAGAATTCGGATCTTGTTTCTTCTTAATTCTCCATTTTAACAACCGTTGGCTACAAGGAACTTTGGAGCAAGTTTAAGAATAGTCATGATATCTAGACATGTTCTTTTAATTTGATGCAAGAGACACTTTTTAGCCCCTGTAAGTTGAACGGGACAGAGTCCTGAATTGTGACTCTCAATACTGTATTTGGACAGTGAGCAGGCCCTGCAAGCACAATAAGCATAGCCAAACAAATATCTAATAGTTAGGCTTTTAAATGATCTATTAAATACTGATTATGAGGAGCTTAGTGTAGGGTTGAATGACTCCTTCAACCAATCAGCAACTAAAGGATAGATTAAGGGGTAGCCGGTCACAGTTTGAAGGAGGAATTCAGTCCAACCGTGAGGTATAAAGAGGAAGGCAGCCACTTCCTTGATTATTTTCTTGACCTTGCTTGTACTTTTCTTGTTCAATCAATGGTCTAGCTTAACAAGAGTATGATTTATAACCAGAAAGTTTACTTAAGGTTTTAGTTATGGAAATCAAATGAGGTTTTAGGAATTCTATTAGTTTACTTGTGGGTTGTGCATGAAATTTTAGATGATTAGTAAATTGGTTTAGGGTTTATGTAGGATATTAGTTAATGGCGAGATTATGAAATTCAAACACTTGATTAATTCTAGGTAATTAGCATAAGTTGAATCCAATAAATGAAACATGGGTAGGAATAGAAATTAAGTGGGTTAATGAAAGGGAAAAGTTGGAATTGGGGTTTATTGATCTTGGATATATTGTATAAATAAAACTTTTAGATGATTTTAGCTAACTAAATCAATTATTTTTGGTTCATGCATGTTAAAATATAAGTAAATTGGGAGTTGTGACGATTTTTGGGATATATATATATACACACGTAGAATTTGTTTAGAGGAATTGAGTGAATTTGTATTAAGAGGAATTAACTTCAATTAATATATTTTATATATACGTAGAATTGAGGACTCATGAAATTAATCATAAAATGACTATTTTAAATAATATATGCGTTTATGAATTTTAGTTCTGAATTGTGCCAAGAATATTTAGACACCCACGCGTCCTAGGCAGAGTGACGACTCACATCCGTAAACTCAATGAGTGGTTAATTGTTGCCTTAAGGGTCTAGACTGTTGTGTGTTTTTAAATAACTATGCAAGTACAAAGTTTTAATGAGTTGTTCGAATTAAGTTTGTTTGAAATTGTTTATGGTTGATAAAGACCAACAAATTGAGATTTTTCTGAGAAATGATTTTTATTTTTGAACTTGAGATCTAGGTGCACCTAGGATATTTTGACTTGAGATACTATGATTCTGATAATTATTTTTAAAAGAAATAAGTGCTCAGCCCTGGTGGGATGTATTGTGTACAGAGAATTAACTTGTTGTATAAGTGCGTAAATGCTCGGTAGAGGGAGAATTGTTGTGCGGGGCTAAGTTATTCTGTTGGCCCTTTGCTTATTTATATGTTTTGATTTTCTTGATTATTTTAAGTGAATTATACAGTGCGTTAATTAAATTGTGTTTGCTACATTATAGTGTATTAATTAAACTATGTTTCCACTCATGGAGTCCGTATGACTCACCCCACCTTTTTGATTTTTTTTTTTTTTTTTGTATAACAGGAAATCTATATATGACGTCGCCAAGATGGTGAGTTGCCGAAAGAGTATGGCAATGTATTTTTTTTTCTAGGATTTTAGACTTGAAGTCAAGGACAAAAGCTTGTAGTCACATTAGAACAATTGAGTGTCTAATTTCGCATGATATAAGAGTTTAGCTATTTGTCTTGTTTATGATATAGATGGGGCGAGGCTCCTTGTTGTCTTTGCATTATTGTTGGGTGAAATCATAAATATATGTGTTTTTATTTTGAGGCATGTTCCATATTGAGGGGAATTTTTGTCAATATTTTCAATAAATTGGTAATTGTTTCAGAAAATAAATTTTTACAATGAACTTATGTTTTATAAAAGTTACTTTTATTCTTTAGTTGGGTCAAGAGTCATGGTTGTTACTTTGTTTTGAAGTCAGGGTTATGGAGGTTTGGTTATCTAATCTTCCGGCCAGTCATGCTTCCGTGAGAGATATGCCAAATTAACAAAAAGAAATGTATGTTATCATTATTTAAAAAAATACTGATGAAGTAAAACTTATTTTTATTGATTAGATATCAAAAATATTTATATATAAATATTTTTGAAACAACTTATTGTAAAAATACTTTAACAGACCCCTTTTTAGTAATTTCAATATTTAATATCTCTTTCAAGCAATCAAATAATGTTATAACCCAACGATATAGTGTACATGTTAAGATGTTGTATGTGAATTCTTTGTGATCAAATAAGTAATAAATTTTCCTGAAACAAATTAGAGTAAGAAAGTATATATATATATATACACATATAAGTAAATCAAAGTTACGAACTTATTGGGCAGTTTGAATATAGATTTTTATATCAATTAAATATTAATCACAAGTAAATCAAGGTATATGGTTATATAATAAGTTAGCAATTAATGATTTTAAATAAAAGTATATATATATATATATATATAATTATCAAATAAAACTTATTTAAGCCACACAAATTTAGAAAAAAAAAAGAAAAAAAGGAAACAAGGTGGACCATGAGAATATATATTAATTTATTGATTTTATCTTTCTCTCCTGTCTCGTGTACAACTGCCTTTCTCTTCTTTGAAATTGGCTGGCCGAGCATTTTGTTTTCCTTGTTCACTTCATCATTTTTGCTGAACCGTGGAGCCTTCTCTTACATCAACTCATCTTCACTTTCTTCATGGCTATAATTATTCTTGTTCTTGGAGCGTGAATGAAGCAAGGAGGTGGACTAAAAAGGGGTAGAGGCGTCCATTCCTCCATTTAGCTGTGCCTTGTTTTTTTTTTTTTTTTTTTATCTTTGGCCATCCTTGCTTTAATTGGTAGCTGTTCGAGCCTCCTTCGCTTTTCTTTTCAACTTCAGTGTTAAATTCCTTGGAGCTTGCCGTGGCTTTGCGGCGATGAGGGTGTTTTGTAGTTCAATTGTGTGAAGTATTAAAGGAGGCAGCAACTCCTTTTATGGATTGTTTTGCTGGCTATACTTTTGAATGGTTAAAAGATAAGATTTGGTTGATTTGATAAGTGATTAGGTTCACCCTAGAGGATGATAGACGGCTGGTTATGTGAGGGAGTGTGTTGAACTTAGAGGTTGAAGATAACCATCAAGTTGCTGTCCCCTGTTTTGGGACAGCAACTTGGTTGCTTATTTTTTTGTATAATCGGTGTTAAGCTTGAAAGGAAGAGGGTGTTTTGGTGACTCATTGTGCAGTGGAGCAAGCCGTGAGCCATATATGAAAAATTGAGAATGATTTCTTTACTAGAATTAGGAAATTCAATTAGATTAAGTGTATGTTTATTAGACTAGTAAAAGTGAATAGTGCAAAGAATTAAAATTAGAAACCAAGAATTTATATAATGAGCCTATATATATGTATACCAGTTATACGTAAGAAATAATCTAGAAGTATAAAATTTAAGTCTAAATGGAAGTTAAGGAATTAATTAAATGAGTTAATTATAGTTCTTTTAAATTCAATCTAGAACATGGAGTAAAAGATTTAAGATTCAAGTAAATTGATACAAAAAAGTTATGGTTGTGTATTGTAAGTTTTGAGGAATGAGCCTCTCACAAGCATACTAAGTTTAGGTATGTAAATTAAGAAATTGTAGAATTAGCTTTAAAATATTATTGTGGTTAACATATAAATTGGTGATTTCCAGCTCCAGGTCATGTCGAGGATATTCCGATCCCGTCTTTGGATAAGCGGAACGACGAGTCTCATCCTTAAATTGTGAGTGATACGAATGACCTAAGTATATTTCCTTGGGAATGTCCTCAATCAGTTTATTCCCATTGATACGAATGACCTAAGTTTAGAACACTTTTCTACAACCAGGGGTTTTGCTTCTATACTTTTCTACAACCATGATCAAAAGTAGAAAATAGAACTTTGATCCAGAAGTTATTCAACAATTTTTTCTTGTACAGAGATAACAGTATAACATAAACAAAATTGTCAAATTTTTATTGAAATTCAAAGATCGAGATAACAGTATAACATAAACAAAATTGTCAATTTTTTATTGAAATTCAAAGATCTACTTCTCCAGCGAATTATATAGAATGTAGAGTTTTTTTTTTTTTTTTCCCTTCCTATGTGCCCTCCATTAATAATATCAGTTCAAGTAGGCTAACCTGTTGAAAAAAAGGTAAAGAATAAAAAGAAGAAAATAGAATAACCTTAAAATTGGTCAAACTGTACGAGAAAACACTAATAATCTGATATGAACTCCGTGTTTCTAAAAACATAAATAAAACTTCTAATTGGTAGTGTAAATAATCAAGGATATGTACATAATATTTGTAGGTAATAGTATATATAATATGTATGTGTATTAAGTATATATATATATATGTAAGTCCCTAATGCAGCATACTTACGGTCTAAACTAGGTGATAAATTTGATTGACTTGGACATTATTTTTAGATCAATGTATATATCTCATGCATGAACTCTAATATGATCAATTCTTTATTTGTTTATATTTTTCTTTTCTCTATCATGCTAAAATGCACTAGTACCTGAGATTGTTATGTCCGTGGTCTGCCCCCTTGGTTTCTGGTCCCAAGAAAAGAATTCTTGACCAGATTCAGTTCTTTGGTTACATCCCCGATTTTCATTCTTTCACTTGGTGATTCCGATGAACATGAAAGTGCAATGTTGAAAACTGAAAGTATGCATTTCTGAACCTCACTGTTCATTTGAATTTGCGTCAAATTTGTTTCTATTTCTGTCTCAACATCATTAATTTGGCTTTGAATTTCTCTTGCTTCTGGTTGGAGTAGAGTTGGGTCCAAAATCTGAGAAAGATTTTCTGGCAAAGCTAACATGGCATACTTGTGAAGATTTAAACCATCTTTAAACATGTCTTCAGTGGGTCTTCTTCCAATGAACATTTCCAACAAGAGAATTCCAAAGCTATAAACATCTCCCTTTGTTGAGACCTGACCTCCCATTCCATACTCTGCAATTATATATCGAAATGTTAAGAGGTCATAAATATGCATGTTTCTATCCAAGTAATATGAATGGTCCTGAATTACAATACCAACTAGTTATATAGAAAGTGTCACCTGGTGCAGCATAGCCAATTGATCCTTTTATTCCTTGTGTGCTACTTTGGTTTTGGGAAATGTCATTAGTGACAAAGATAATTTTTGCTAAACCAAAATCAGTCACATGAGCAATCATGTCATTATCAAGAAGGACATTGCTTGGCTTCAAGTCACAATGAACAATTGGTTGCTCACATTGCTCATGAAGATAATGTAATGCAGATGCTACATCTATCGCAATATTCAGTCTTTCAAGAAAGCGTAATCTCCGTGATTCATTTTCACCTTCAATTCCAGGATAAAGCCACTGCTCTAAGCTTCCATTTCCCATGAAATCAAAAACTAGGGCTTTGAAATCATTGCCATTGTAATCTGCACTTGAGCAACAGGTTAAGATCTTAACTAAATTGCGATGCCTGATGTTTCTTAGAGCATTGCATTCGGCAATGAAACTCTTGGATGCCCCTTTCTTTTGGAGATGTAGTACCTTCACAGCAACTTCTCTTTCTTCTTGAGCAAGAAATCCTTTGTATACAGAGCCAAAACTACCAGATCCTACTAAGTTATTGGGAGAAAAACCGTCAGTTGCTTGATGGAGCATTCTGTATGAAACCTTTGGAACCTGCTCAATTGTTGGTTGAGTAGAAGATGACTTCCTCTTTGATCTTCTCATCCAAAACATAGCAAGGAGGTATAACAAAAGAAGAAGAAATAGAGCCACTGAAACAATTGTAATTATTAATTTAAACACATGGTGATTTTCTTTTTTTTTATGTCCGACAGGACAAGCTGGTAATGAAAGTTCGTCTAGACCACCACAAAGTAAACTATTTCCAGTCACTGAAATAGCACTTGCATTTTTGAAAACTCCTTCAACTGGTACCTCTCCTACTAGATTATTGAAAGAAAGGTTCAAATATAATACTGAAGAATGTGATTTTGCCAGATCTTTTGGGATTTCTCCAGACAAATTGTTTCGTGAAAGATCTAAATATTGTAAACCTTTCAAAAAGGCCAAGGATGAAGGGATGTTTCCTTGGAAAAAATTCCCTTGTAGGTAAAGGTACTCTAGTTTTGAGCAATCTCCAATGGTTGCAGGAATTTCACCAGATAGATTGTCTTCAGAAAGATCCAGAAAATTAATATTATCTAGCTTGCCTACTTCCATAGGTAAGCTGCCGGTGAAAGAGTTTTCTGATAAATTAAGCAAGAGGAGTATGGAAGAAAGACCAATTATCTGCTTTGGAATAGGTCCACTAAGATTATTTTGTGCAATGTCTAGTATCTGCAAATTTTGACAATTTCCAATACTTGATGGAATGCTTCCCTCTAATTTGTTTTGGTATAATAAAAGTGTGTTCAATCTAGTAAGATTGCCTATGAAGGATGGAAGGTGTCCAGACAGGCCGTTTTGACTCAAAGAAAGATACTGCAAGGGAATTCTCCCCAAAGAGGTTGGAATAATTCCTGTCAAAAGGTTATCCTCCATCCCTAGCAAATATAAGCTTATCAAATTTCCAATTCCTTCTGGTATGCTTCCAGATATATGGTTTGAACCAATGTTTAACTCAATGAGTTGGCTTGACAGATTAGCTATTGAGTTTGGTAAAACTCCTCCAAAATTATTCGAAGCGAAATTAAGTCTTTCAAGTTTGCTGCAGTTAGCTAAAGATGTCAAGAAATCCAAGTCATGAGCCAAATTATTTCCGAAATTGTTATGTCCTAATCCCAGCCACTGGAGATCTTGTAGATTTCCTAAATTAATAGGAACTTGTCCCCTAAATTTATTACCACCTATGTCAAAAACTAGAAGCTTAGAAAGATTAGACAATGAAGCTGGGATTGTCCCATAGAATTCGTTTGCAAAAATGCCGAATTGTTGGAGATTTTGGAAATTGTTGTCTATGTGGTATGGAAGAACTCCTTCAAATTTGTTATCCGCTAATGACAAGGTGATGAGAGATGACAGATTGTACAGCGAAGAAGGAAGCTTACCAGAAAACTTATTGTCCGCAATGAACAAAGTTGATAACCTTTTCAGACGTCCTATTGCATCTGGAATCGATCCTACCATATTGTTATCACTAGCAGCAAAAACTCTGAGTGATGATAGATTTCCTAAAGAATGTGGGATGCCACCTGTCAAATTGTTTATCATAAAGTGAATCACTTCAAGATTTTTCAAGAAACCAATTTCCTTGGGAATCTCCCCAGTCAGTTTATTCCCGGCGACACTAACGATCTTAAGTTTAGAACACTTGGTTAAATTGACAGGAATTTCCCCTCTCAACGTGTTATTTGCAAGCACAAGTTTTTGCAGCCGAAACAAACGGCCAACTTCACGAGGAATCTGGCCATAGAAGCTGTTGTTTTGGAGGGTGAAGTTTATAAGAAAGCTCAAGTTGCCAATGTAAGGTGATATTGAACCACCCAATTCATAGCCTTGGAGATGTATGGAAATGACTCTTTGATGGCGAACTCCACATGTGATTCCAACCCAGTTGCAGAAGTGATTAGAGTGATTCCATGAGGTTAAGATTCTATGTGGATCAGTGTGTATTGATTCTTTGAATTTGAGTAGTGCAAGATGGTCTGTTTCATTTGTAGGGGCTATGGAAGTGTAGACAGTATGCATCAACCATGCTAAGTTGATAGAGAAGATAAGAATCACTTGAAGTTGAAGGTATGTAGACCAACGGGCACAGAAAAGGGAGTTATGTAACTTCATTGTGTAGGGAGAACTAGGCCAGGAAGTTGGGGAAACATTCATCCAATAAGCAAAATATATATAACAAAAAAATCTGTTATATTTTGATGTTTAAAGTAGAAAAAAAAAATGTTTATAATTTCACTATTTGGTTTAGAGAACAACCATGGACTTGAATTATTGTCATTATTTCTCCATCACTTTACACGTTATTTCTTCCCATATTTTAATGTTTTAAGTTTTTTGTGGTGAGTTAAAATCCGGGTTTTATAATGTAAGAGACAAATTAGCTCTAGCTACTCATTGGCAGATTGACAAATAGTAGTATACATCGAAAAAGGAAATCTGTTTAGTTTAATACAGAAAGTCGTGTTTTACGGTTTAAATAAAATATTATGACTTTTGGTCTAAAAACATGATTTTAAAACCAAAAATAATGTTTTTTGATTTATATTAAGACTTTTTCCTAATTATATGACTATTAAGATTATATATATATTTATGAAAAGTCACAAAACACATTTTAAGATATATGAATACCAAACAAAATTTTCATGTTTTAAGAAATTTTAAAAAAATGATAATATGTTTTTTTTTTCCTACTCTTTCTCTTAGTTTCATCTATATAAGTAGTAATTAAGTGTTTGCAATCATACTAAGTTGATAGAGAAGATAATAATCATTTGAAGGTATGTAGACCAATGTAAACATAAAAAGGAATTCTGAAGCTTCGTTGTCTAAGTTGGAAAAGCATTTATCCAATCTGTGTTTATATTTTGAGTTTGAGTTTTCAGTACAATCATGGTGCTCATGGACTTGAAATCTTGTCATTATTTTCTCTACCATAAATGCGTTATATCCGGTGAGACTTTTCAATAGGCAAGTCTTCTACCCAAGATAATTGGAAGTTTATGTAGTTGTCATTATTAATATTATTAATGAGATGTTTTGAATTATGTAAGAATTTTTTTGAGAATCTTTAAAAGTGTCATTGTAAAAACCTATCTATCTATTTAATGTATATATTTTAATAATTGAGTAAATAATACATACAAATAACTGACAAAATATACATAATTGAGTTCATATTCCGTGCTTGATTTGTTTTTATGGGAAAAATCTTACATAGAGTCACCTTGCCATTGAACTCTTGGAGTAAATAAATTAATTTACGTCACGTGATAAATTAAGCCATGTCATCAGTCCAGTTAAATATTAATTTAACCCAACTTAGCTCTAATTACTAACCCACCTACAGACATTTGTTTGATTATGAAATTCAGGAAATAAGTAACTTGAAAAAAAAGTAAAGACCAAAGAATTTTTAAGAGAAGACTTTGAAATAAGGTGTCTTAGTAGAAAATGCAAAGAAATTGAGATTGAGAAAAAAATATATATAACCAACAAACCCAAACCCAAACCCACGTTTTTGATCCAATTATCAGTCACCTTTGTCTGCCATGAAAAAAAGAAAAGAAAACAAATTGGGTCTAGTGGAATGATGCATAAAGAAAGTACTTTTTTTTGTCACCCACCTACATATATATTGTAATAATTGAGAATTGCAGACAAATATAAATAATTGAGCTTACCTTTCCTATTTGATTAGTTTTTATAACAATTTTGTACCTTAAATTATTATTTTGTAATAGAAATTTTAATTTTTAAAATTTATGGAAAAATAGTTTTGAATATTTAAAATCTTAAAAGGCGAGGTTAGAAAATAATTTATTTATTTTAAATAAAAAGCAAGGAAAATTAGAATGATTTTTTAATTTAAATGAATATATCTATAACATTTGTCATATTTCAACATATATATAATCAAAATATCTCAAATTAACAAAAAAAAGAAGGTATGATATCATTATTTAAAAATAAGATAAAAAATATTTTATATTTTATTTTTTATTATTAATTTAGATATCAAAAGTATTTATATAAAAATATTTTTGAAACAATTTGTTGTAAAAGTATTTCAAAACATACCCCTAGTAATTTCAATGCTCAATATATCTTTTATACAATCAAATTTTTTTTTTTATAATTAATGATGCTTTTACGTTAGCTCATTCAAACATTTTTTTCATATTTATATAGCATTTCTTAAGCAGATTTATTTGAAAAGTGCTTTGCTTACGTAATATTTTTACACACAGCTTAAATTATAGAGTCACATTGACATTGAACTCTTGGAGTAAATTAATTAATTTACGTCACGTAATATATTAAGCCATGTCATTAGTCCAATCAAATATTAAATTAATTCAACTTAGTTCTAGTTACTAACCCACCTATTAGACATTTGTTTGATTATGAAATTCAAGAAATAAGTCACTTGAAAAAAAAGTAAAGACCAAAGAAGCTTTAAGAAAAGACTTTGAAATAAGGAGTCTTTGTAGAAAATGCAAAGAAGTTGAGATTGAAAAAAATAAAAATAAAAATAAAACCAACAAACCCAAACGCAAACTCACGTTTTTGACCCTATTATCAGTCACATTTGTCTACCGTGATTAACGTCCAAAATAGAAAAAAAGAAAAGAAAACAAATTGGGTCTATTGGAATGGAATGATGCATAGAAAAAAAAAATAAAAAAAATCTGTTCCCCTACTTGCATATATATTGTAGTAATTGAGAATTGAAATAACCGAAAAATCAAAATAATTGAATTTATATTTCCTATTTGGTTAGTTTTTATAACAATTTTTTACCTTAAATTATTATTTAGTAATATAAATTTTAATTTTTAAAATTTATGGAAAAGTAGTATTGAGTATAACATTTCTTAAGTAGATTTACTTGAAAAGTGTTTTTACGTATAATATTTTTACACACAGTTTAAAATATAAATGATTTATAAATTTAATATGTATATATTTTTTATACACCACAATAATGATTTTTTAAAAAAAATTTTAAAAAAATTATATTTAGACACCACCAATCTAGAAAATGATATTTACTTATCCATCTTACAATTTCCAAAACCATGCTGAGGTTCGAGAGCAGCATTAATAATTGAAGACAATCCACTTCATAATATACATAATCAGTCTCAAGATGGGAAATAGTGCTTCGAATTTGAGAGATATAATTGGAATATTAAGATTGGGATTATAAAAGCATGGGAAGTATGTGTACGTTGAATGGGGTGAGCTACCATGTTGTATAAGGGGAGAAATAATAATAATAAAACTTATTCAACCTAACATAAAATGTGATTTGGATTAAAAAAAAAAAAAAAAAAATACTAATTAGCAATTGATAAATTTATTCCTGTAACTATTACTTGTTTTTCAATATTGTCCACTAACATTTATTTTGTAAGTTTTGTGTCCATTAACTGTCAATAGTATAACGCCCTTGGGTTTAAGTTTTTCTTTTTTTTTTATACAAAGTTGTTTGGTAAAAGAGGTTTTATTTTTAAGCTTTATGGGAAATATTTTTGGGCTTTTAGAGTTTTAAAAGCTACTAAAAGCTAAAATTATACAAAGAAGTTTTTTTTTTAAATAAAAAACTAGGGAAGCTCAAATAAATTTTGAATATTATTTTATTTAGACAAATATAACCCTAATATTTATCAAAATAGTCTATTTAGTAATTTTAAGACTCAATAGCTTTTTTGAATAAGATAAAATCAAACAACCTTTTTATATCTCACTTAGGTTAACTCATTCAAATACTTTTCAACTTTTTATACAACACTTTTTAAACAGTTCTACTTGAAAGTTGTTTTTACACACAACATTTTTACACATAGCTAAACTAAACAAACCCATATATGTCTTTAATTCATAAAGTGCTTGTGTTCTAAAATACTTATTTATTTGTTTGATTATGAAATTTAAGAAATAAATCGCTTGAAGAAAAAGTAAAGACTAAATAAATTTTAAGAAAAGACTTTGAAATAAGGAGTTTTTTTTTGTAGAAAATGCAAAGAAATTGAGAATGAGGAAAAAAAATACAATCGACTAACCCAAACCCACGTTTTTGACCCAACTATCAGTCTCCTTTGTCTACCATGATCAACGAACAAAATAAAAAAAGAAAAGAAAACAAATTGGGTCTAGTGGAATAATGCATAAAAAAAGTATTTTTCTAATGAGATCCGGTGTATTAGTGTTGGTATGATCATACCAAAGGAAAAGAAAAAGTCATTTTTGTCTCCCACTTGACATATATATTGTAATAATTGAGAATTGAAATAACCGACAACATCTAAATAATTGATCAGTTTTTATAACAACTTTTTAGTTTAATTTTTTACCTTAAATTATTATTTAGTAATACTAATATTAATTTTAAAATTTATGAAAAAGTAGTTTTGAATATTTAAAATCTTAAAAAGGACTTGAATTATTGTCATCATTTCTCCACTACTTTACACGTTATTTCCTCCCAGATTTTAATGTTTAAGTCTTTTGTGGTGACTTAAAGTCCGGGTTTTAGAATTTAAGAGACAATTAGCTCTAGCTAGCCCCATTGACAAATTGACAAATCGTAATATACATCAAAAAAGAAAAGAAAAATAAGTTTGGATTTCATTTGTTTAGTATAAAATAAAAAGTCGTGTCTTATGGTTTAAATAAAATGTTATGACTTTTGGTCTGAAAACATGATTTTAAAACCAAAAAAAAATAAAAAATCATGTTTTTTGATTTAAATTATGAATTTTTCCTAAAAATAAGACTATTAAGATTATCTATTTTTTTTCAATGAAAAGTCACAAAACACATTTTAGGATATATAAATACCAAACAAAATTTTCATGTTTTCAGAAATTTAGAAAAAAATGATAATATGTTTTTTTTTTTTTTCTACTCTTTCTCTTAGTTTCATCTAGATGTATAGTAATTATGTGTTTTCAACCATGCTATGTTGATAGAGAAGATAAGAATCATTTGAAGGTATGTAGACCAATGTACACATAAAAAAGGAGTTTTGAAGCTTTGTTGTCTAAGTTGGAAAAGCATTCATCCAATCTTCTTTCATCCGTATAATTTCCTAGTTTTGGTGTTCATTTACAGTTTTACTAACAATTACTAAAAGATTATCCTACAAAGTACTTGAATAATTGGATGTTAATTGCAGACAAGTTGTTATTACTTTATTGATGGAAGATAAATTATGATTAAGTGGATAATTACATGTTGATTAGATAAATTTGAACCCATTCAACATTTAATATTCTCAAATTAATTCAATCATATTCAATCACTCACAAATTGATTATATTTATCAATCAATCAATGAATTTCAATTACCTCAATCATCTCCAATAAACCAAAATTTGTCTACCACTACTTTTCCTATCAAAGGTCTCACTTTGGTTTTAAAAAGAGGTAGAAAACTCAGGGCACAAAATTTCTTGAAACTCCTTTAGTTTTTTCTCTCAAACAACAAAGATCACAAGATCTTTCTAGGTTTATCAATTCATCTGGAATCAAGCTACATAGCCCTTGGATCAAGCAAAGTTTTCAAGGAGATAGAATTATAGAATTTTTTTTTTTTTTTTTGTAAAGAATATTAATTCAGAGATTATACCATATTTTTACAAATTTAATAAAATTGTTATTTTTGTATACACTTTCTTGTCTGTTATTTTTAGGCATGGATCTGTTGTTTATAAATTTCTGGCACACCCGTTGGGACTACTTTACCTTTCATCTTTTTCTCCTTGGAAAACCTCTACATCAACACTATTAAATCAGCCAAAAAAGATATTGACGTCTCTACTATAGTTGTCACCTCCTTTGTCATTGATGATGCTTCCACCAACAATATCAGATGCGATGGATGAATCACAAAAAGAGATCAAAATCCACCAATCAACAATTTCTTCAAGTGCTGAGCTTGAGTAGTGCAAGATGATCGAAGCGTTGATCCAATCTATGTTTATATTTTGCTATTTAAAATTGACTTTTGAGTACAATCATGGCCCTCATGGACTTGAAATCTTGTCATTATTTTCTCTACCACAAATGCCTTATCTCCTGTGAGACTTTTCAATACCAAGTCTTGTACACACGATTATTTGAAGTTTATGTAATTATTATTATTAATACTATTAATGAGATGTTTTGATTTATTCAAGAATTTTTTTGAATATCTGTAAAAGCGTCATTGTAAAAACCTATCTATCTATTTAATTAAGTAGTTTATTTTAGTGTTCAAGCTCCCTCAAACGAAGTTGTTTCTAGGACTACATTGTGTTCCTTTCTTGGTTTATGAGGTTGTGTAATGATTTACGTGCAAAATAAAAAAAATAAAAAATAAATAAAGGAAAGAAATTGGGTCGAGTGGAATGATGAAAAATAAATAAAAACAATTTTTTCCTCACCTATATAATAATTGAGAAAATAATATGCACAAATAATTGACAAAATCTACATAATTGATCTTATATTCCATGCTTGATTAGTTTTTATGGGGAAAACCTTACATAGAATCACTTTGTCATTGAATTCTTGGAATAAATTAATTAATTCATGTCATGTAATAAATTAAGTCATGTCATCAGTCCAGTCAAATTTTAAATTAACTCAACTTAACCCTAGTTACTAACCCACCTACATACATGTGTTTGATTATGAAATTCAAGAAATAAGTTACTTTAAAAAAATAAAAAATTAAAGACTAAAGAATTTTTAAGAAAGACTTTGAAATAAGGAGTCTTAGTAGAAAATGCAAAGAAATTGAGTTTGAGAAAAAAAGAACAATCAGCAAACCCAAACCCCAACTCACGTTTTTGACCCAACTATCACTATCCTTTGTCTACCATGAAAAAAAGAAAAGAAAACAAATTGGGTCTAGTGGAATGATGCATAAAGAAAGTACTTTTTTTTTGTCCCCCACCTACATATATATTGTAATAATTGAGAATTGCCGACAAATATAAATAATTGAGCTTATATTCCTGTTTGGTTAGATTTTATAACAATTTTTTAACTTAAATTATTATTTAGTAATAGAAATTTTAATTTTAAAATTTACGAAAAGTAGTTGAATGAGGTTAAAGATTAATTTTTTTTAAAAAAATAAAAAACAAGGAAATTTGAAATGAATTTTAATGATTTTTTAATTTAAACGAATATATACATATTACATTTGTCATATTTTAACATATATACAATCAAAACATCTCAAATCAACGATAAAAAAAGTATGATATCATTAGTTAAAAATAAGATAAAACATATATGTATTTTTTATTAATTGAGATATCAAAGTATTTATATAAAAATATTTTTGAAACAATTTGTTGTAAAAGTATTTCAAAACATACCCCTAGTAATTTCAATGCTCAATATATCTTTTATGAATCAAACAATTTTTTATATCTAATAGCATTTTTACGTTAATTCATCCAAATGTTTTTTTTAAGATTTATACAGCATTTCCTAAACTGATATACTTGAAAAGTGTTTTGCTTACAGTGTTTTTACACATGGCTTAAATTACAAATGATTTATAAATTTAATATGTATATTTTTTAAACAGAAATAAGGGTTTTAGATTGTTGAAATATTTATACCAATTAAGAATGGACTCATTAAATGCCTTTTATCAGGCCATAAAGCTTATTGCTAATTTGATTACTGTTTGATATTCAGATATGGCTGGCAGCTTTTAGTAATCAAACGAAATACATTAAAGAACATAATTTGATTGGTTAAAAAAGAGCATTTTTTAAACAGATTTACTTGAAAAGTTATTTGATAATAGATGTTTTATTTTTAAGCTTTACGGAAAAATATTTTTGAGTTTTTAGAGTTTTAAAAGCTACTAAAAAGCTAAAGTTATAAAAAGAAGTTTTTTTTTCCCAGAAAAAAAAACTTAGGTAACCTCAAATGAATTTTGATAATTATTTTACTTAGAAAAATATAACCATAATATTTATCAAAATAGTCTTTTTAGTAATTTTAAAACTCAATATATTTTTTGAAAAAAATAAAATCAAACAACTTTTTTATATCTCACAACACTTTTTTGTTAACTTATTCAAACAAATTTTTTTTTCTAGCTTTTGATGCAACACTTTTTAAATAACTCTACCTGAAAAGTATTTTTACATATTTTATGCACAGCTTAACCAAATGGACCCATATATTTCTTTAATTCATAAAGTGGTTTTTGAACAAGTGTTCTAAAATATTATTTATTTGTTTGATTTTGAAATTTAACAAATAAATCTCTTGAATAAAAAGTGAAGACCAAATAATTTTTAAAAAAAGACTTTGAAATAAGTGGTCTTTTAAGAAAATGCAAAGAAATTGAGAGATTGAAAAAAAAAAAAAAAATACAATCAACTAACCGAAACCCATGTAATCATGCCAAATTTTTGACCCAACTATCAGCTCTTTTATTTATCATGATTGACATGCAAAAAATAAATAAATAAATAATAAAACAAATTGGGTCTAGTGGAATGATGTAGAAAAAAAGAAGAAGTAGTTTTGTCTGCACCTGCATATATTGTAATAATTGCAAGTTGAAATAACCGATAATATCGAAATCTAAATAATTGAGTTTATATTCGCTGTTTGGTTAGTTTTTATAACAATTTTTTAGTTTAAATTTTTATCTTAAATTATTATTTAGCAATAGAAATTTTAATTTTTAAAATTTATGAAAAAGTATTTTAAATATTTAGAATCTTAAAAGTTGAGGTTAGAAATTAAAAAATTTAAACAAGAAGCAAGGAAAATTGAAATAAATTTTAATAATATTTTTTTTGGTAGATATAATTTTCAAATTTAAATGTATATATCTATAACACTTATTATACTTCAACATATATACAATCAAAACATCTCAAAGAAAATGTCACACCCTTCACAGAGACATGACTGGCCGGAGGATTGGATAACCAATCCACTGTAACCCTGACTTCAAAACAAAGTAACAAACCTAACTCATGACCCAACTAAAGAATAAAAGTAGCTTTTCTAAAACTGAAGTTCATTGTAAAAATTTACTTCATGTAATAATTAACAAATTACTGAAAATTTTGACAAAAGTTCCCTGCAATACAGAACATGCCACAAAATACAAATACATATGCTCATGATTTCACACAACAATAATATAAAGGTAACAAGGAACTCCACTATATCCACATTATAAACAAGACAAATAACTAGACGCTTACATCATTCAAAATTAGATACCCCAATAGTTCTAGTGTGATTGCAAACTTTCATCCTTTAACTTTAAGTCTGAGATCTTGTAATTACCTTGCCGTATTCAATCGACAAGTCACAAGCTCGGCGACACCATTTATCAAACTTTTGTTACTAAAAAAAAATCCACAAGAGAGGAGTGAGTCTTATGGACTTAGTGAATAGAAAATCGTACCCAAAGAGAACTAGTATCACTCAACACAAACATATAACATATGTAATAACCTTGTCACACCGCTCACGGAGGAGTGACTAGCTGGGGGATTGATAACCAAACCTCCATAACCCTAAATTCAAAACAAAGTAACAAACACGACTCTTGATCCGACTAAAGAATAAAAATAAATTTCTTTAAAACAGAAGCTCACTGTAATAGTTTATTTTCTGAAACAAATAATAATTTACTGAAAATTTATGGAACATGCCCCCAAAATGCAAACACATGTATTCTTGATTTCATACAACAACACAAAGACAAATACTAAACTACTATATCATACAAAATTTAGCACCCCACAGTTCTAGTGTAACTGCAAACTTTCATCCTTAACCTTAAGTCTGAGATCCTGGAAAATACATTGCTTGTACTCTGTCGGCAAACCACGAACTGGGTGACGCCATATACTGAACTCCTGTTTTAAAAAAATTTCATGAGAAAAATGAGTCCTATGGACTCCGTGAGTGAAAAATCATACCCAAAAGGTACGAGCATCACTCAAAGCACATATATCATCCTTTAATCTTAAATATCATTATTCATGTTGTAATTCAAAAATACAAGCATGCAAGTGTAATTTTCATCAAGCCACGATTCATATAATTTACAACATATATAAATCAATTCAAATATCTCAAGCTCATAATTCCAAACAAAGTAAACAGAGCATACAAAGCAATCAAAGGGCCAAACGAGTAACCCAGCCCCACATAATAGTATCACCTCCTACTGGACATTTACGGGCCTGCACAACAGATTAATCTCCGTACATAATCCATCCTATTAGGGCTAAGCACTCAATTTAAAAAAAAAAAATTTATCAGAATCAGAATATCCTAGGTGCACCTGGATCTTAGTTTAGGAAATAAAAATTATTTCTTAGAAAATTTCAAATTGTTGGCCCTTATCAACAACAAACAATTTCAAATAAGCATGATTCAAATAACTCACTAAAACATTGTACTTGCACATTTATTTAAATACACATACAATTTCTAGCCCCTAAAGGCCAAAATAAACCACTCACCTAAACCGATTTCATTCGTCACTTACACTTGCATTCACATGTCTCATCAGGTCCACATTAGGATCCGAAACTGAAATTTATATTCCCAAATAATACTTCGTTCATAAACATTATTGTTACAATCTTTTAATTACTAAGCTTATATATCAACTTACATAGGTTTCTTTATGAAGGTTTTCTATTAAGCCATTACATGTTAAGTAGTATGAATTGTACTTTATGGGGTAAGGTTGATAATGAAGAGACATTTAAATGTCTTGACAATGCATAGGATAGAAGAAAACAATTATAAAAAAAAATAGAAAACACTAGTGAGTTAGAAATATCAAAACTGTCCAAACTTGGGGTTTAGACCAATATTCACTCTAACGGTCATATCTTCCTATAAAAAATTCCAAATCCAGTTTCGTAAAATTTATTAACTACTAGACACATGTAGCTTTATAATGGTATATCATTTGTAATTTTTAGATTTATATATCAATACAGTTTATTCTTTGAAGTTGTATCAAATTATGCAGAACAGAATTTTGGTAAGACTGATCTTACCTTAGTTAATTGAACATAACTTTCTCTAGAAAAAAGGAAATCCAATTTGGTTTGTTTGATTTATTAATAGACAACTATATCTTTCTAGAGAGGTATCATATGTATTATTTGGATATGTATATTAGTACAGTTAATTATTTAAAGTTTATTCCTTTTTTTTGGCCTTTCCATAAACCTTTTGTGGTTATGTTAAATTCTTTCACTTCTACCTACCTCAATCTTGGTGTCTCCACTTATAAGGCTATATGCATTTCTGTGTTTTACATATCCAAACTCTTTAGATGATTCGCTCTTTCTTTTGTCTTCAATTGGTCTCGGACCTAGATAGTCTTATCTTTCATGATATGTACTGAAAAAATATACCATGGAGAGTTTAAAAGGTGGATTTGGGAGAAAGGGAGCTTATTCAAAAGTTAGCTTAGCCCTTCGGTATGATTCCTTGCAGAATGTTTCTTGTGCTAAAATATTCAACTTACGCAACTTATGATGCAAATAGTAACAAATCACTAGACAAAGAGAGCTTGCTTTGGTAAATAGCGCCTTCCTGTTGTATGACGTATCTTTTAGGCTTCATTTGTGCCTAGTGGATAGCAAGTAAAGTATGAAGAAATGGTTTGTTCGAGGAATAAGCTTCCTTTCCCCAGAATTTCTTACATTTTAAATCTTTTCCTTTGCACTTACTAAGATGTCAACGTGGCCATGATTGTAGCGTATAGATTTTGTTTTTTTGTTTTTCTCTTTTTCATGGTTAACGATTGTTTGGATAAGCATGGATCTAATGTTTATCTATTGCCTTTTCCACTCCTTTCAGAAAAATGATTATTATTTTACTCTTGAGCAGTATTCTATCTTAAACAGTGTGACCTAGCTTGGTTAGTTGTATTTGCTTTTGTTCCTTGCACCAGCACTATGAAGTTTCAAATTAGAAATTTTCATCAAATGTTTTAGATCAATGAATAGATGTTAGGCACTATTCTTTTTGGTTATATCTAACATGCATGAACCCTAATTGAGATACATTTGACCATTGTGTAGTATCCAAAAACTGTTATATATAATTTTGTTAAGGTGTCGACAGCAACTTCCAGACACTAACCCATAGCAAGGGCTTCTAATACACCAAGCATACTCATTGCCATAAACAAATTATTGCAGCTCTTTGTCGCCTAATAATAATCTAAGTTAAAACCATCAAGTAGTTCCATGGTAGTACTGTAATAATAATATAGATGGCTTCTCTTGGATCAAATAAGCAAGTTTGTGAGACATCAACAATGAAGAGCAGAAAATATTTTTAACTACTTATATTAGGCTATTAGCTAGCTGCCTTAAATTGGACTGAAATTCAGCTCCCTAACTCCCTTACATCATCTCTTACAGACTATAAAAGGGAAAAAAAAGAAGATAACTTACCAATTACTTGAACTTAGAAGCCAAAAATGGAGGATCTCAGAGCCACCAACAAGAAAAACAGAAAGGGGAACAATAACAGGGAACGGAAAGAGACAAACTTTTTGAAGAAAAGTGAGGCCAATTTGCGAAAAGCTGACAATGATATTGAGCAGAAGAGCTAGAGGTTAAGGAAGGCTCTCCTCAATGGCAGATCAAGGAAACAAAGGGGATGAAAGCTCTAGAAAGCTTGGTTAGTAAGGCACAAGGAAGGTTCAAGAAGGAAAAGAGAAAGAAGAGGAAATACAAAATTAAAGGCAGAGTTGGTGTTCAAGGAGGAAATTGGTCCACAATAAAGCAAAAAGGAAAGAATTAATATAACAGGAAATCAAGTAAAAGAAAAGGTCCAAGTTTTAGAATATGTGGTGGTCATTTATTCCTAATTTTATATACATGTATATTCATTATGATTATTTTCTAACTTATTATCTTTATATCTTAGTTTTCCTCATCAATACAATTTGTATAAAATGAAATCTTGTTTCAAGTCAACCAAAACTTGTGGTAAAAAAATTAATTCTTGATATATGCATGTATTAATCATTCACTCAATTTAATTTACTTGGTCAAAGTTTTATTTACTTTACAACAATAAATTATACACAAAAATTTTAAAACGTATACTAAGTCATTAGATTATAACCTATTCCATTATATTATTATTTATTAATTAATTTTTTTCTTTATTTTTTATATGACTATAATTTACATATTTTGTCTAGAACTTGCTTTTGCAATATTGGGTTATGACATGGAATTTACACATTATATCTATTGCTCAATTTTTATGAAATCAGGTTTTGAGGGTTCTAACAAACCTCATGTAACATTGATCATACCTTAATTCACATTACACATATATATTATAATTATCATAAATTCACAATTTATATGAAACATCGAATCACAAATTAATTAGAGCAATAATATCGACCAAAACAACCAAAAGACCAACAAGTGACCCAGCCCCGCACAACATTATCACCCCCTTTCAGGCATTCATGCGCCCACACAACTAATTGATCTCCGTACACAATCCATCCTATCGAGGCTAAGCACTCAATTTAAAATTTTTTTATCAGAATCTGAATTTCTCATGACTTTAAATCAAAATATTCTAGGTGTACCTGGATCTTAATTTCAGAGATAAAAATCATTTCTTAAAAAAAAAAAAAAAAACTTCCATGTGTTGGCCCTTGTCAACCACAGACAATTTCAAACAAGAATGATTCAACTAACTCATTAAAATCTTGCACTATCACTTTTATTTAAATACACATACAACTGAACATAATAATCTAGCCTTTAAAGGCTACAATTAACCATTCACCCGTAACCAATTCCATTCGTCACTCACACTTGCTTCCACTCATCTCATCAAGTCCACCTTAGAATCTAGAACTGAAATTCATATGCCCAAACAATACTTAGTTCATAAACGTTATTATTATAATCTTTTAATTATTAAGCTTATATCTCAACTTGTATAGGTTTCTTTATGAAAATTTTCCATTAAGTTATTACATGTCAATTAACATGAATTGGACTTTATGTGATAGGGTTAATAATGAAGAGACATTTTAAATGTCTTGATAATGCATAGGGTAAAAGAAACCAATAGAAAAGATAGAAATCACTTAGTGAGCTAGAGATATTGAAACTATCCAAACTTAGGGTTTGGACTAGTGTCCACTTTAATGGTCATATCTTTCTCTAGTAAATTCTGAATCTAGTTTCGTAAAATTTATAAACTACTAGACACATGTAGGTTTATAATGGTATATCATTTGTAATTTTTAGATTTGTATATCAATACAGTTTATTCTTTGAATTTGCATCAAATTCTACAAAAAGCAGGATTTTAACAACTTTGACCTTACCTTAGTTAATTGAGCATAATTCTCTCTAGTAAAAACGAAATCCCAATCCGTTTGTTCGGTTTATTAATAGATAAGTATATATATCTTTCTTATTTAAAATTTTTTCCTAAAAATAGTTTTGAACCCACTCAATTCCTTACATGAACCAAAAACAGGGCACTGAAATCTTGCATGATCTAACCGGAGTCTAATAGCTCTAACTCACGACATACTTGGAACCAAGCAACGAAATTTTGTAGATGACATCTCAAGATCCTAAGCTATACTTTCTCTTTTGAACATTTATTTTAATTCAGCTCCAAAGGTACCTGAAACCCAGGATTTCTTTCGTCTACTAATCTGCCCCTGCACCCCCTTTCAAAACCCACTTCACTCTCATTTTCCACCACTTTCAAGCTCCAATTCATACTCCTCACTTCAACAATTCACTAACATTACTCCTAATCCAATGAAATTCAAGACTGTATGTGATTTAGAATTAATCAAGAATTTAACGGTCATATCTTTCTCTAATAAATTCTGAATCCAGTTTCGTAAAATTTATAAAATACTAGACACATGTAACTTTATAATGGTATATTATTTGTAATTTTTAGATTTCTAATCAATACAATTTATTCTTTGATGCATCAAATTCTGTAAAACGCAGGATTTTGATAACTTTGACCATACCTTAGTTAATTGAACATAACTTTCTCCAGGACAAACGAAATCCAATTCCATTTATCTGGTTTATTAATAGACAATTATATTTATCTTTATTACTTAGAAAATTTTCCTAAAATTAGACTTGAACCCACTCAATTCCTTTTATGAACCAAAAACAGGGCACTAAAAATCATGCGTGGAACATACTTAGAACCAATCTACGAAATTTTGCAGACAACATTTGAAGACCATAAGCTACATTTTAGCATTTGAACTCTTAATTTAATTCTATTCCGAAGACACTCGAAATACCGAATTTTTGTTACCAACAAAATCTGCCTCCTGCACCCCTTCAAAACCACTTATATCTCATTTTCCAACACTTTATTCCCAACTAACCCTCCTTTAATCACATCCACTACTCACTTTCATTCACTCCTTAACTCAATACATCCACCAACCCTTTGCTCTTGCTATAAACTTTTATTCAAATTTTTAAAACAATTAGCCATCAAGACTTAAATTTACCAAGTTTTAATTACAAAGTTCTACTTAGTTTTCTTGTAAACATTTTATCAAACACTTTGGATGCATAAATTATTTCCCTTAATGTGCATGTATATCTATATATGTATAGATCATAATTTAATTAACATACTACATTAATTTCACATTACCAATAATTCTCACATAGTTTTAAAGTTATTTTAATCATTTACAAACTACCACTCATTTAAATTAGGAAGAGTTAAAAAAAATCACTCACATTAACCTCCCATTGTTTAACCTTAATCCATCAATTTTTTTCTTGTTTCTTGTTTAAGATTCTTAATTCAATTTCATATAACACTTCATCCACAACATTAACTCATATGAATACCATTAATTTGAAGTAATTAGACTAACAAAACATTAAAACTTCAAGGTCAGCCCTCATTCTTTACCAAAATACAAGTTGCTGCTAATCTTTTCTTCCCATACAACTACAACAGGTTGAAAACAGGGCATTAATTAAACCAATCCCAGCTAACTCTTTAATTAGTTATCCACCCCCACTCAGGCAGCCTCTAAACACTCCTAACAACACACTTACACGGCAGCAAGTAAAGAGTTGAGCTAAGACTACTCTCAGCAACAGGAAGTTAAGGAAATCAAAGAAAGAAAAAACAATAGTACTATTAGCTAGAATAGGATTGTCTTTCATGCTCCCCTAAATCCAAAAGGCCATGAATACAAGAAGAAAAGAGGAAGAAGTCTTGCCATCCAACTGAGTTTAAACGCCTAAGACTGGAACCACTTTATGGCCAACAAGGAGGAAGCAAAAGAAATCACGACAGGGCAAGGATCCAAAATTCATCAACTGCTATCCCAAGCCCATGGCAACCCAAGTTAAACAAGGGGAAAATAAATAAAAAATTGATACAAGGGGGCTCAAAGGGTCAGTTACAAGGAGGGAAGTCATGGTAGAATAAGGAAAAATGATCATAAGGCCTTCTCTAGAAGGCTCAGTCAGCAGGGATAGAAAAAGAGAAATAGAGGCGTGAGGGGGGAAGGATAATGGAAGAGGAAAAAAAAAACAATATAAAATAAAATGATACAAGTAGGTTCAAATTCAAAAAGTTAAATTTATGAGGTGTATATTTCTAGTTATATATATATATATATACATGTTTAATTACATTATCTATTTATTTAATTTATTTGTAATAGTGATTAATCTTACTGTATACATATATATACCTATACATTAATTATTCATTCATTTGAATTTATTTGGTCACAATATTATTTACTTTACGACAACAATTACGTATACTAAAGTTACACAAAAATATTGAATTATAACATATTTAACTATAAATTAAGTTGCTTATTTTATAACGTAAATTTAACCATTACATCTAAACACATATTCCAGATGTCACAATCTCCCCCCCTAAAATGAAATTCATCCTGATTTCAATAAAAAGGAGATGTGGATAAATTGTTTACATAAATCAGATGTAAATATTGTTGTCTTGATGCAGCTTCAATTCCTCACTTGGTTTCTCGTTTCTTGGTTTTCACCAAAGGAATAATCAAAATATATGAACTTGTTTAGTTATACTCATCACTGAATACTTCCCATATATTAGATTCTTATACATCTTTTGGTTTTTAAATTTATAACACATGAAACCTTTCAATGTAACTTAAATTTCAAAAAGTTTTAATCAGATTTTCTTAAAGACAAAATTAACTTCTCAGAAATACTAAAGTTACTTTTTTTATCACGACACTCCAACCCACTTCCACTGTGCTAATCTGATAATTATATTTTTCAACCCACTATCTACGTTTAAAATCATATTATATGCAATACTTTTGCTACTACTATTACCGATATGCAATACTAATTTATTTATAGTTTTAAACCTTGCTTAATTATTGCAAATTGATTATTAATTAGTATTGTCACACCCCCAAAGGAAGGTATGACTGGCAAGAGAAATGGGTGTCCATACCTCCGTAACCCTGAATGTACAAGTAGTGTGCATCATAATTTAAAATTACATTGTAATCAATACTATCAAAATATTATAGAGTTAAAATAAAAATTTAGTACCGATAGTTAAATATAGAACGATCACGGAAAATATTGGCAAAGTTTCTCCATATGGTGGAACATACCTATAATATAACAAATGACCTGGATTCAAGTCAATAGTAAATTTTGATATCAAAATATACAGAGGAGTTGTGCTTCTAACACAACAGGACCACACCATAATAAATACAATATATACAATGACCATGCATGATACTCTAGGTGACTACAAGTACTGTCCTTTATACTCCAAGTGTGTGATTTTCAAAATATGCCTTGCCATAGCAGAGTCAGCAGGTAGCAACTATATAGCGATCAATGGCGGTTTCTTGCAAACTAAAAAAAATAACCACAAAGGAAATGGTGAGTCATGGGGACTCAGTGAGAAAGTCATGTACCTTAAGGTTACCAGCATCACACATCAAATAAATCCTATTTTAAACTTAATATTTGAATTACTTGTTTATGTACGAAACTAAAATTATTACACAACCACAATTCATTTAAATCACGAAATTTCAACGTATTAATCAAACCATGCCAACACCCAATAATTAACAAACAATTTAACAAACAAAGGGCCAACGAGTAACTCAGCCCCATACAACATTATCTCTCCTTATTGGGCATTTACGGGCCCGCACAACAATTTAATTCTCCATAATAATCTGCCCCACTGGAACTAAGCACTCCATTTGTTTAAAATAATTATCAATATCGGAATAAATCATGTCAGATATCAAGTTCAAATATCCGAGGTGCACCTGGACTATAAATTTGAAAAATGAAAATCAATTCTTAGAAAATTTCATGTTGTTGGCCCTTATCAATCACAATCAATATTAAATGCATACCAATCAATTAAATCAATGAAATAATTTATCTATTCATTTTCCTTTATATCACAGCAATTCAAACCTATTTATAGTTACACACAAAAATTTGATAACCATAAAGCACATAATCCACTCACTGGCACACGGATGTGACTCGTTAGTCTGTCTATTCTGTGACAGTGTCGGAATATCCTCGACTTGCTCTAAAGCTAAAAATCATAAATTAATAGGTTACTAATAATCACTTTACAATTAATTCGACGATTTTTTAATCGTATGTAATTATGTCTAACTTATTTCTTAAAGCAATGTTGATTAATTCGATATATTCATTAATTTAACTTTCATAACTTAACATTACCTTGCATATATTTTAGAATTAATCTCCATGTATATGTTAAAATTTTACTTCAACTAATTATTTTGTCAACTTCCTAAAAATAAGTTATTTGTGTGTATATATATATATGTTAATTGTTCAATGTTATATATATATATATATATATATATATATATTTTTTTTTTTTTTTTTTTTTTTTTTGTATTTAGGTTCAATGTTAAAATTTCTTGATTTCCAATTTTAATTCCTTGTATTATTTGCCTTAACTAATCTAACAAACATCACTTTAGTTTAATCAAGTTTCCTAATTCCTCTAATTAAAACCAATCACCCCCAAATTATCACTTTTGGTCCACCACTTGCCTTATCCTTGCCGTGACCATGCCATAAAACTACCACTCCCCTTTTCCTCTCATACTTCACCAATGACACAAAAGAGATAGGCAATTAGCTTGCTGTCCCAAAACAAGGGACAGCACCTTAATTCTTAACTCCCACTCTTAAATTTCTTTACCCATCTCACGTACTCATCCCCCTAATATCGCTTAAAATGAACCTAAATCTCTAATCAATCAACAAATTCATACCCCTCTATAACTACTACAAGGGCAACTAGCTACCACAATCAAAATAGAATTACTACCTTCTATAATTGCAACCACAAGTAACTGGAAAATAAAATAAAATTGGACCACACCACCGTTGGTGACCGCCCCTTATGCCAGCTGACTTCGGTTCCCTTCCAACTTCCCCTTTCTCATGGCAACCCACCAATAGGCACAAAGTAGTGACTGAAATCAACCTGCTCAGCTCGGTTACAAGAGTAATTCCAACTGTACAGCAAGAATAAACTTCCTAACTAGCTAAATCTTCCTTTTCTCCAATTCCATGAACTAGTAGAGAGGAGAAGCAAGACAACTCGTTCACAACCTGCATAACGTTAGCACAAAAGATGAGTTTCATGGCGCCTTTATCCTCTCAGCCTCCTAGTAGTCATCTCACAGCAGCAAGAAGGAGATGCACATGGTTTCCAGTCAAGAAAAGACAACAATAATAACTTATAATAATATAACCCATGGCTGAGATTTTTTTCCTTTAAACTTGTGGTATATAATAAGTCTTTGTATATATATAGGCAAATATTAATTCACCGAACCACATTAATTATGTACGTAAATATACCAATTTATCAGTTTATAACAATCAGGTTATAACAACTACATATTTAACTTACAAATATAATTAAAAATTCTCACCTAAACCAATAATTTAGGGAAACCGACCATGGATTCTATTAACAATTGACCGTGTATATCTTTTACAACAACTCAATGAATCTAGTCAATCTTTTAGGTGACCCTATAGACAATAAATAGAACATATAATAACTGGTCATTCATGGACTAGCATTTGATTAGTATTAGCAATGTAATTTATCTGATAATAAAATCAAATTAGCGTTTGATTTAATTTTCCATCTCTATCCTTTCAATTTTGAAAGAGACAAGAAAATACCAATTATATATTTGAAAATTTTGTTATTCCCCTTGAAGAGATATAGCTTCATTTATCACCAAAATTTACTTGATACACAATCAGGATCTAAATAAATTTTAAATTACTTGTGAATATACCTTCTATGTTCATACAGGTGTAATATTTATTTATTTATTTTATTTATACTTTCTCTTAATTTTATAATCGAGAATTACATCATATTATTCAAATTTCATTATTCAATCTCATATTATAATAATTAGTTAAGTTTGTGATTGATATCTATACTGATTATACATATAAAATTTTATATACATATTTACTATAATTTACACTATTTATTGACTTAATGTCTTTTATACTTATATTATGTATCACCACCACTCAATATACATATTGATGCTCACTTGTCTTACTAATTAAAATTTCACGCTGTCTCAACTTTCCAATGTTGTCATACCATATTATAACACTCTGTAATTAATTAGCCGATATTAGTGGATGAATTTTCCTCTTTGAATAATAAGTACTGTAATGGGTGTTATCAAAATTGATGTAATTGTTATGAAATGAATTAAATAGGAATATTAGAACCCAACAAAAAGCCTCAAACCCGAAAATTATTCTACTCAAATTTTAAATTTAACTTTTTATTAAAGATTAAAACATACTCACTCAACCCTAATAGATTTCAAGCTTTAAACTCATTATATCAAAATTTTATACTTAAAGAATTTAATACAGCTTTTCATTATATCTTTTAAATGTTTGCAAAACCCAACAAATATTACTCCTTTTTCCTTATTCTCTCAGATTATTAGGAAGGAACATCAAACCTGTTTAGCCTTTGTCAGGGATACTCAGTTAAAGTGTCCTCCTTTCGATCGTATTTCCTGAAGAGCTTCTTGGCTTCCTCCCAATCAAGAGATTGAATGTAGCATTGACTTGTTACCTGTAGCATTGATTTATTACCTAGTACTCAACCAATTTCTATATCCCTTTATAAGATGGCTCCTAGCGAGCTAAGGGAGCTTAAAGTGCAATCTCAAGATTTACTAGATAAGGGATTCAGTCGTCCCAATTCATCTCCTTAGGTGCTTCTATTTTGTTTATAAATAAAAAATTAAATAAAAAAAGCTCGTTTAGACTGTGTGTCCATTATCAGCAATTAAATAAGGTCACAGTTAAAACTAAGTATCCTCTTTCCAGGATTGATGATTTATTTAATCTGTTATAGGGAGCTCAGTGATTTTCCGAGATTGACCTTCGTTCAAAATATCCTAACTTCGAATGAAGAAGGAAGACATTCTGAAGACTGTTTTGTATCTTTTGGACTTACCAATGCTCCTACAACATTCATAGACTTGATGAATTCGATGTTTAAACCTTTCTTGGATCAGTTCATCGTCGATTTCATTAACTACATACTGGTATACTCTTGAAGTAAGCAGGAACACAAGCAGCATCTTTGTATTGTATTGCAAACACTGAAGGAAAATAAGCTTTACGCTAAATTCTCTAAGTTTAAATTTAATTCGTATGGATCTTAAAAAGGATAAAAGTAGTTCAGAATTGGCCCCGACCAACCAATATTTCTGAAGTTCAAAGATTTCTAGATTTGATTGGTTATTATAGGAGGTGTATTGAGAATTTCTCTCATATGCAACTCCTTTGACTCTATTGATGAGACTTGTGAAGGAAGTTTTCAAAAAGTGTGGCTAAAATCTTGTGATACCTCATTGGTTATGGAGAATAGTTTTCGGAACGTTATTCTTTCTTAGTCTAAGTTTAATAATATTCCAAGTGTAAAAGAGTCTTCAGTCTTTACAATTGATCAAATAAATTACAAATGTTAGAGAAAGAAAAAATTTAACTACTGTTAATCATTACACAATCAAAAAGAATCATTCTTTTCTTTTAATTGAAAAGTGTATTATTTCTAAGATTTGATGTTTAATATTAAAATTAGTTTGCAAGCATGACATTAAAAAGAAAACTTCTCATGCTTTTTAAGACTAAGACTTGTGAGAAAATAGATGGGCTATACATGTATATGTATTTCCACGATCCATTTAATCATAAAATAAATAGGTTTGAAGTGGGTTTCTTCAATAATTCATAACCACACACAAACTTAAGATGATTTAGACTTTATTCTTTATTCTTTTAGTCACTGAGTGTATTGATTCTAGGCACCAATATTCAATATCGAGATTGGTTTGCAAACTTAACATTGGAAAAGGAAACCTTTCGTATCTCTGGAAAAGAAGTAAACGGACTATAGATGTATGTACATTTCCACGGTTCGTTCTCCTATGATAGTACATAGGTTTAAGATGGGTTCCTTGAAAGTTCATAGCCTATCTCAAATAGTTATCTTTTCTCCTTTGCTATCTATTATCATTACAAAAGTCTTAAATATATTAATCTCATAAATAGCTGGTTAGTTTGTTAAACTAAACTAAAAAGTTTGCCTCTTACGGAGGCTACTGTTACTAAACTAAGTCTAAGTTAAATCACCCGTATTTTCTATTATCTAACTTTCTTGTTAATGACACTTAAGAACTAGTTAATTCCTGATTCAAGCTGATATTTCATTATCCTACATGACTCATTACATGACAACCACACGTTATCGAGTCTAAGGAAATATAATTGAATTTAAGGCCTACCTATCATATAAGGTCAAGACTGGCACGTTAGAGGATCACAACTTCAAGTTTTAGGATGAATTAGAATGTAATCACAAAGCCCACATATGCCCCAGGTAACGTATGTAAACAAAGCAACAACGTCCAGTATTTGCAGCCACAAACCTCTAAACCTAAGCTCTTATACCAACTTGTCACACCCCTCACAGAGTTATAATTGGCCGGAGGATTGGATAACCAATCCACCGTAACCCTGACTTTGAAACAAAGTAACAAATCTGACTCATGACCCAACTAAAGAATAAAAGTAGCTTTTATAAAACCGAAGTTCACTATAAAAGTTTACTTCCTGTAATAATTAACAAATTACTGAAAATTTTGGCAAAGGTTCTATGCAATACGGAACATGCAGCAAAATACAAATACATATGCTCATAATATCGCATAACAATAACATAAAGATAACAAGGAAATTCGCTCCATCCACATTATAAACAAGACAAATAACTAGACGCTTACATCATTCAAAATTAGACACCCCCATAGTTCTAGTGTGACTGTAAACTTTCATCCTTTAAGTTTGAGATCATAGAATTACCTTGTCGTACTCAATCCGTAACTCACAAGCTTGGCGACTTCATGTACCAAACTCTTGTTACAAAAAAAAATCTACAAGAGAAGGTTGATTCCTATGGACTTCATGAGTGAAAAATCGTACCCAAAGGATACTAGCATCACTTAACACAAACGTATAACATATATAATAACCTCATGTAACATTGATCATACCTTAATTCACATTACACGTATATATTATAATCGTCATAAATTCACAATCTACATGAAACATAGGATCACAAATTAATCAGAGCAATAATATCAAATAAAGCAACTAAATGGCCAATAAGTGACCCAACCCCGCACAACATTATCTCCCCCTACAGGGCATTTACGCCCCTGTACAATAAATTGATCTGCGTACACAATCCATTCCACCGGGGCTAAACTCTCAATTTAAAAAAATGTTTATTAGAATCCGAATTTCTCAGAATTTTAAATCAGAATATCATAGGTGCACCTAGATCTTAATTTCAGAGATAAAAATCATTCTTAAAAAAAAAAAAAAAAAAAACTTCCATGTGTTGGCGCTTATCAACCACAAGACAATTTCAAATAAGAATGTTTCAACTAGCCTACTAAAATCTTGCACTATCACTTTTATTTAAATAGACATAACTAAAATATTGTACTATCACTTTTATTTAAATACACATACAATTGAACATAATATTTTAGCCCCTAAAGGTAACAATTAACCACTCACCCGTATTCGATTCCATTGGTCACTCACACTTGTGTCCACGCGTCTCATCAGGTCCACCTTATAATCTGGAACTGAAATTCATATGCCCAAACAATACTTAGTTTATAAATATTATTGTTATAATCTTTTAATTATTAAGTTTATATCTTAACTTGTATAGGTTTTTTTATGAAAGTTTTCCATTAAGTTATTACATGTCAATTAATATGAATTGGACTTTATGTAATATAGTTAATAATGAAGAGATACTTTAAATTTCTTGACAATGCAAGGGTAGAAGAAGCCATTAGAAAAGTTAGAAAGCACTTAGTTAGTTAGAAACGTTGAAATTATCCAAACTTGAGGTGTGGATTAGTGCCCACTTTAACGGACATATCTTTCTTCAGTAAATTCTGAATCCAGTTTCGTAAAATTTATAAAATACTACACACATGTAGCTTTATAATGGTATATCATTTTTAATTCTTAGATTTCTAATCAATACAGTTTATTCTTTGAAATTGCATCAAATTTTGCAAAATGCAGGGATCTTGATAGCTCTGACCATACCTTAGTTAATTGAACATAATTTTCTCTAGGACAAATGAAATCCAATTTTGTTTATCTGGTTTATTAATCGAAAAGTATATTTATCTTTCTTACTTAGAAACTTTTCCTAAAATTAGTTTTGAACCCATTCAATTCCTTTTATGAACAGAAAACAGGGCACTAAAAATCGTGCGTGGACTAATCGGAGTCTAACAGCTCCAACTCACAAAATACTTGGAACCAAGATACAAAATTTTGCAGACAACATTTCAAGATCATAAGCTACATTTTAACTTTTGAACTCTTAATTTAATTCTATCTCGAAGACACTAGAAATACAAATTTCTATTACTCAAGAAATATGCCCCCTGCACCCCTTCAAAACCACTTAACTCTCATTTCCCAATACTTTATTCCCAACTAACCCTCATTTAATCACATCCACTACTCTCTTTCATTCACTCCTTAACTCAATAAATCCACCAATCCTTTGCTCTTGCTATGAAATTTTTTTCAAAATTTTAAAACAATTTACAAAGTTCTACTTAGTTTTCTTGTAAACATTTTATCAAGCACCTTGGGATGCATAAATTATTCCCTTAATGTGTATGCATATTTATATATGTATAGATCCCAATTTAATTAACATATTACATTAATTTCATATTACCAATATTTCCCACATTAGTTTTAAAGTTATCTTAATTATGTACAAATTACCACTCATTTAAATTAGAAAGAGTTAAAAAAAAATAGCTCACATTAACCTCCCATTGTTTCACCTTAATCCATCAATTTTTTTCTTTTTTCTTGTTTCTTGTTTAATATTCTTAATTCAATTTCATATAACCCTTCATCCACAATATTAACTCATATGAATACCATTAATTTGAAGTAATAAGACTAACAAAACATTAAAACTTCAAGGTCAGCTCTTATCCTATACCAAAATACAAGTTGCTGCCAATCCTTTCCTCCTATATGGCTACAACAGGCTAAAAACAAGGCATAAATTAACCCAATCCCAGCTAACTATTTAATTGGTTATCCACCCTCACTCGGGCAGCCTTTAAACACTCCCAACAACACACTTACACGGTAGCAAGTGAAGAGCTGAGCTAAGACTGCCACAACCAACCCCCCCTTGCAAACGCCTATACTCATACTATTTCAGCAACCCAAGTGGCCTATGCTTGCTTAAATTCAAGGAGTGGGAGCAGGATTTAACATTAAAGAAACAAAACAAAGCGATTAAATTAGACCCTCCCTTGAAAAAACTCTCGGCAACAGGAAGTTAAGGAAATCAAAGAAAGAAAACACAATAGTATTGTTAGCTAGAATAGGATTGTCTTTCATACTCCTCCAAATCCAAATGACCATGAATACAAGAAGAAAGGAGGAAGAAGACTCACCACCCAGCTAAGTTTGAATGCCCAAGACTGGAACCACTTCATGGCTAGCAAGGAGGAAGCAGAAGAAATCACAACAGGGCAAGGATCCAAAACTCATTAGTTGCAGTCCCAAGCAACTCCCATGGCAGCCCAAGTTAAGCAAAGGGAAAATAAAGAAATTTGATACAAGGAGGCTTAAAGGGTCGGTTACAAGGAGGCTCAAAAGGTCGGCTACAAGGAGGGAAGTCATGGAAGAATAAGGAAAAATGATCATAAGGCATTCTCTAGAAGGCTCGGCCAGCAGGGATAGTAAAAGAGAAATAGAGGAGTGAGGGGGGAAGGATAATGGAAGAAAGAGAAAAAAAAAATAACAATGTAAAATAAAATGATACAAATAAGTTCAAAGTCAAAAAAGTGAAATTTTTAAGGTGTATATTTCTAGTTATATATATATATATATATATATATATACATACATGTTTAATTAGTCCTTTGGCCAAGCTTACACAACCTCTACGATATCCTCCCCTTTGACCACAACCTTCCAAGTTACATATCTCAATTCTAGGAAATAAAGTTCAAGGGTTTACACCCCATCAACTACTGCCTGTACACTACCACCCAAACCAAACTAACTCATCTCACATACCTTCTCTTCTCCCATTGAAGTTAGCCACAAAATAAAGAAAATAGGGTTTTTATGACTTGCTACCAACCACACAAAATAGGGTAGCAACAACTACTTTTACTTCCCAAATTTCATCAAACATCCATGCCAACGTAGGACAAGATTCAACAAGAAAATTGGAACCCAAAAAGAATGAAACAGCAGCAATAATCCATTGCTAAACAATGCCTAAGTAACTCAGTTTCAGCTCATAATCTGCATAATACTTCATTTTGTTCATAAGAAGTAAAAGAGAGACTTACCAAACACTTAAACTTGTTGCCTACAAGTTGACAAGCTCATGGCTATAAGAGAAAAGAAAGGGAAGGATGAAAAAAATTAAAAAATAGAGTGAATGTAATAGGTAGAGCATGGCAAGAGAGTGAAAGAGAAGGAGGCACTAAGTTGGTCACCAAGAGTAATAAAAGACAAGATTAATAAAATACTATAAACTAATGGCTTGACTTTGCTTTACTAGTTTGTGGTATGTATTAATTCACTTTAATATTAATCATTATTCTTTATCTTATTATTTATATATATGTGTGTACATACACATATATATATACCAATTTCACCTATTAATATGACTATCATAAAACAAAATATAAATTCGATCAACCAATAAGGTGATAGATTTTAAATCCTAAGTTACATAGGCATTAAATCACCTCTATATATATATATATATATAATTACTATCTTATTTTAACTTATCCTATGAAAATTCATGATTTATGTAATCATGATAATTTGCATACAACATCCTTAAATGTACGCTAAGTAATCGGGTTCTAACAGGAAGCGTTATTGCCACAGTCAAAAAATTAAGGTCACAACCTAATAAATGTGATTATTTATGTTATACCTTAAATAATCTTAATCAAAATTTCTCATATCTCTTAATTAATGATAGAACCCATTTAATTTTGGGTATCCTAAGTCCTTGTACATTTATGCAGAGTAAATGGGTGTGAAAGTCGTGAGACTAGTGGGAGAGCGAGCAAATAATTCATCATTTGTATCTAATACTTATTTGTATAAGTTTAGAGATAAAATAAATTAGAGACGGATAAAATTTTTTGTATTGCTGCAATTTAGTAATAATAAATAAATATTACTGAATGATATTTTTAGTACATGTGACAATTAATAATTCATCATTAATTATAAATTGTTTTTCTTGCTACTTTTACATGCATAAATTAAGTGCACCATTATTTTTTGTCTTAAATAATTTTGAGTAATATTATTAATCTCTTCAACATTAAAAAAAAGAAGAAGAAGAGGGAGTTAAATGATCAAAGGAGCATGTATTTATAATATTGAATAGTGCAATACTTATAAATTTTTTTTGAACATCGTATGTATACAGTCTCATAAAATATATATTTAAAAAGTAATATCAATGAGCTTCTTTGATTTTATAACAATAAAAAATATATTTTAATTTTAAATTATAATTTTATAAGGAAGAGATATAATGATAATTTGATGAATACAAAAGAGGAAAAAATATAAAACGATTTTATTATTATTTTTAAATTTGACAGTTATTTGACACTACAACTTGAAAATGAATATATATTAAAGTTACATTATAAAAATAATAAATTAAAATTATTAAAAGGGCCTTCGTTTTTCAATAGGAAAAAAGAGTTACATTTTTCATAATATACTTTATTAAAGTTAAAACATGGGCCTTTATAAAATAAAATAAAAAAATCTTATATGGGCCTTTACAAAAAGATCTTATCATTTAGGTGTAACTAAGATTTTAGAAAGCTATATTGTCTTATTGTAGATGATACGTGTTGCAAAGCTATTGGAGGCTAATATAGTTTCCAATAACATCACCCAATTTGTCATGCGTAAGTATTTGAGTGGTTGTTGAGTTGGGCTACTCCATTTTTTACATAGGGTACTGAATACTATTGTCAAGCCCTCACGAAGGCATAATTGGTCAAAGAAGTGGTAATCAAATTTCCGTAATCTCGGACTCAAAAACAAGGAAACAATCGTGATTCTTGACCATCCAATGAATAAAACAAAAAAAAAATTGATAAAATAAAAGTTAATAGTAAAAGTTTGATGACTGAAACAAATCACAACTTACTGAAAATTTTGGCAGAGGTTCATTGCAACATAGAACATGTCTTAAAATACTAACCTATAGACTTCTGTTCTTACACAACAACACAAAGACAATAAGGAGCTTCACTCTGTCCACTTCATAAACAAGACAAATATTAGAATATTCAATCATACAAAATTTGACACTCCACAGTTTTAATGTGATTTTAAATTTTTATCCTTGACTGCAAGTCTGAGATTCTGGAAATACCTTGATGTACTTGATTAGCAAGTCATAAGCTCGGCAATGTCAAGTACCGAACTCCTGTTACTAAAATAAAAAATCCATAAGAAAAGGGTGAGTCCTATGGACTCCATGAGTGAAAAATTGTATCCAAATAGTACTAGCATCACTCAATACAAGTGTATAACATACATAGTAACATCATGTAACAATGTAAATTGTAGATTTACATGATTCATAGGATCATAAATTAATCAGAGCAATAATAACATGCAAAATAACCAAAGGGCCAACGAGTAACCCAGCCCGCACAACAGTATCACCTCTTGCCGGGCATTTACATGCCCATATAACATATTAATCTCCATACATAATTTATCTCACTGGAGCTGAGCAATAAAAATTATTTTAAAAAAAAACATTTATCAAAATCAAAATTTCTCAGGATTTTAAATCAGAACATCCTAGGTGCATCTGGATCGCTATTCATGAAATAAAATTATTTCTTAGAAAAATTCTAATTTGTTATCCTTTATCAACCACAGACAATTTCAAACAAGCATGATTCAAATAACTCACCAAAATATTGCATTGGCACATTTATTTAAATACATATATAATTACACATGATAATCTAGCCCTTAAAAGTAACAATTAACTACTCATTTTCAACAGATTCCATTTGTCACTTGCACATGCATTCGCTCATCACATCTGGTCCATGGCAAGAAATGAGTGCTACCTATAGTTCCCTTGCAACCAATCGCTACCATCACTCAACCTTCTCGCTATTCAACCCTCATGACCGATCCAAAAAGAAAGAGAAGTTGCCTAAATTGCTGCCACAACTTGAATTTAGATCTATTAATGCTACCTGTTTTTACGACTGAAAAAATGAAAAAAGAAAAATAAGAGCTGCCAAAGCTGCTCTTTCCTTATGTCCCCCCACGGCCAGAATTTGGCCACTAAAGTGGTAGTAAAATGAATTGTAAGTCGAGTCGAAACAGAGCATAACTCCATGTTCTAGCAGTTGCCTAAGTTTTACTCTCACACTCACACACATTATCAAAGACCAAAAAGAGGTAGACAACAATAACCACAATATAAGAGCAGGAAACAACATGGGGAGGTAGGTACTTGGGTGTTAGAAGAAGGCCACAAGGAAGATATGCAACTGAAATACGAGACTTTTCCACCCAAGTAAAACAAGATTAGCAAGTCAAAAGAGAAGTTGAATCTCACGGCCATCAAGGAAGCTACTAACAGCAAAGTGAATCAAGGTAGATCCATGATTACTACAAGGTGAAATTTCATACTTTGAGATTAACAAACCTATGACAAAAGGAAAAGGAAAGAGAACTACAACCAAGGATGCTGCCAACTAGTTCCCACACTTATTGCTAAGTCTAGCTCTCCTTGTTTTCAGTTCTTAAACATACCAACAACGCCACACACATGAAGGAACCAGCTGCTTTCACAAGTTGGACGAGTGGAGTGTACGGCCAGACAGGAATGAACAAAACAGGGCCTCCTAGAATTTTCGTAAAGCAGGGGACAAAAGAACTCAAAGGCGGTAAAAAGCAACAAAAAGAAGAAAAAGGCAGAGAAGAAGTGATCGAAAGAAACGTGAAGGAATAAAATTAAAAGAAATATAATAGGAATAAAATAAAATACCAAAAAGGAAAGTCAAAGTCAGAAAAAGGAGATGTATGGCTCACAATTATTCTTGTATATATATGTACAAATTTATTGTATTTATACATTAATTTCATTTATCAATTAAATTACATGAAAAAGCCAAGATCAAAATCAAGTAAGTTTAAATTACTTGTATGTATATCTTCATATATATATATATATATAATGTTTTATCACAACCCAAAAATATGGTATGACTGACCAGATGAATGAGTGCTCATACTCCTGTAATCCTGAATATTCAAGTAATATGCATCACAACTTAAAAAGACTTTATAATTAAGACTACCAAAATATTGTAGAGTTAGAATAAAATCTGGTATTGATAAATAAACATAACCGACTACTGAAAATATTGGCAGAGGTCTCCCGTACTGTGGAACATAGCTATAACTTATATACATAACCTGTTTACAAAGTCAATAGTAAATTATAATACCAAAATACACAGAGAAGCTCCGCTACTAACAAAAACATGTAATCCCCATGGTGAACCCAATATATATAATATCGATAATGCATACCTCTAGCGTGACTGCAAATAGGGCTGTGCAAGGAACCTAGTATAACCAAAAAATCCTAACCGAATCGGTGCTTCAGTTCGGTTAAATTCGGGTATTTTTCTTATTCGGTTCGATTCGGGTAGTTAAATTTAATACCCGTTATTTTCGGTTCGGTTACAGGTAGTGAGATAGAGTGCACACGGGTACCCGTGGTTACTCAAAAATCAAAATATATAATTTTTTTTTATTTTTTTTGTTATTTTTAATATATTGTTGTATTAATTTATAATTTTGTAATTTTATTTGTGTTGAATATGTTAATATATTATGTTTTTTGTATTTTTCTTTTATAATAACTAATGAATTTAAAAGTATGAGGTTCAAAAACAAAAAAATATAATTTTTAAATTAATTTTAGTGAAATATTGATAAATTTTGGGTAACCGAATACTTGAACCAAACTAGTCATATTTTTTTCGGTTCAGGTAATTTCAGGTAATACCTATTTTTGGTTTCGTTCGGTTCGGTTCATGAATTTTACTACCTAAATATTTTGGTTCGGTACAAAAATTTATCACTACTCGGACCAAACCGACCCGTGCACACCCCTAACTGCAAATGTCGTCCTTTATGCTTCAAGTATATGATACCTGATTGGCAAGTCACAAGCTTGGCGATGCCATGTACCGAACTCCTATTACTAAAAAAAAAGTATATCTACAAGAGAGGGTCGAGTCCTATGGACTCTGTAAGTGAAAAATTATACCTAAAGAGTACTAGCATTACCAAACACAAGTGTATAACATATATAGTAACATCATTTTGATAATTATTATGGTTATATTTGTCTAAATAATTAAAATGCATTTCAACTTCCTTGTTTTTCTATTTGAAAAAGCTTTGTTTTTTTTTTCCTCTAATTTTAGATTTTAGGACTCAAAAAGTCTAAAAATACATTTTTTCTAAAATTTAAAAAATAAAACCTCTGTTACTAAACATGTATGTAGAAAAATTTAAGCTCAAAAGCTGTTTTAAAAATTAAACCAAGGAGAAAAGTTTTTATAACAATTTTTCAGTTAAAATTTTTACCTTAAATTATTATTTAGTAATAGAAATTATAATTTTTATAATTTACAAAAAAGTAGTTTTGAATATTTAAAATTTTAAAAGCTGAGGTTAGAAATTAAAAAAAAAATTAAATAAAAAGCAAGGAAATATTTCAACACATATATACAATCAAAACATCTCAAATTAACGAAAGGAAATGTTACACCCTCAAATGAAGGTATGACTAGCCGGGGAAATGGGTATTCTTACCCCTGTAACCATGAATACTCAAGTAATGTGTCCAACAGACTTATAAACACATTATAGTTAAGACTACTACAATATTACCAAAATAATGGCAAGGGTTCCCTATAAGGTAGAACATACCCATGATATATATAAACAAACAACCTAGTTACAAAGTCAATAAAAAATTATAATATCAGATTATACATAGGAGCTCCGCTCCTAACAAAACATGTAATCACCGTGGTGAACTCAATATGTATCTGACAATAATGCGTAACACCTAGAGTGACTGCAAGTTTCATCCTTTACGCTCCAAGTATACGATATTCGAGATATACCTTGTCGCAGCAAAGTCAGCAGGTAGCAACTTTATAGTTATCAAAAGCGGTTTCTTGGAAACTAAAAAAAACAACCCCAAAGGAAAGAGTGAGTCACAAGGACTAAGTAAGCAAATCATGTACCCTACGGGTACTAGCATTATACAACACATATATCATATTTTAGAACTCATATTTAAATCTATTAATGCACGTACATGATTATCATGGTCATACAATCACAGTTCACTTCGTTCACAATCTCAAAATAGCAAACAAATCATACAAGCCAATCAACAATTAAACAACCAATTAAACAATCAAAAGGCCAACGAGTAACTCAGCCTCACACAATAATATCTCCCCCTACGTTTTTTTTACGCTCCTGCAAAACAAGTGATTCTCCATACACAAATCCATCCCACTAGGGCTAAGTACTCCAATTGTTTTTAAAATAAATGTTAGAATCAAAATAACTCATATCAACTTTCAAATTCAAATAGCTTAGATCCACCTAGACTTTAATTTCAAAAATGAAAATCATTTTTTAAAAAAATTTCACGTTATTGGCCTTTATCAACCACAGTCAATGTCAAACACATATCATCTAATTAAATCACTGAAATCACTCCTTTGATTAATTTTTATTATAACGCATCAATTCAAATATACATATAAGTGCACAAAATAATCTGGTCACCATAAAGCACATATTTCACTCATTAGCTTACAGATGTGATTTGTCAGTCCATCTAGTCTGTGATGGTGTTGAAATATTCTCGACACACTCTAGAGCTGAAAATCATAATTCAAATGTTACTAACAATAATCATTTTTTAGTTAATTTCATGATTTTCTTAATTGTAATTAATTATGGTTAATATGTTTAGTAAACCAAGGTTAAGAAATTCAATTTATTTACTAATTCAAATTTTATAACTCAAAATTAATTTCCATGCATATATTTACTTTAACTAAGCTATCTTGTCAAATACCTAAAGGTAAATTATGTGCATAGTTGGGTGTATAAATACATATTACTTGTCCAACATTAGTTTCCCTTTTATTTATGCTCTATTCGTAATTCAATTAAACTAATTTCCAACTTTTCACAATATTTATATTTTCACTCTAGAATTCAAATTATATTATCAATTTAAATTAATTCTTCCAATGTTTACATACTTCAAATTTCCAATCAAACTTGAATTTTACAATTCTAGTATTCAAATTCTTTAAATTTGAAGAATTCTTCTCTTTATTTTTCTTTCAATGATCATAAGATCATTTCACAAGTTCTTTGGTCCTAACTCTTTACTCATTCTAAGATATAATTAAACACCACTTCACTCACAACTACTTGCTGTTATAACCCGATAAAGAAAAATCGAGTTCTAGACATACTATATAAAATTTTATTATATAATAATAAATATGTAAACGAATTAATTAAATAGCGATATAATTAACTATGTTATACCCTGATATATTAGATTATATTTAAAATTTTGGTGTATAAATTTATTGTTAGGAAGTAAATAAAATTGTGAATCAAGTAAAATAAAGTCAATAGATTTATTCGATAAATAAATTAAATTAGAGTAAGTAAATACAAGAATATATATATATAACTACTAAGGATTTATATCAACCACACATTTTTTTAATCACTTGACTTGGACTTGTTGTCTTGATCCCTTTAGATTTTATATTCCTGTTTTTTTCTTCCTTCACCGCCATATTTGGCTCTAGAGAATTCTGTACTTTTCTTGCTCTAGCCGTGGGACTAATCTAACCTTCTTCCTTTCTCATTTCTGCTTCATTTTTGTTGCTTAAAGTTTTACTCCTCCTCCCCTGTTTGCAGCCTCCATGTAAAACACCTTTGAAGGTGTTCACTTGGTAGCTTACTTCTTGGAAAAATTTCCACCTTGCCATAATCAATCTTGTTTCCTCTTGCAATTTTGGTGGCAGCAGTTCCCTGGTTGCCATGGCTTCCTTTATTTACTGCTTTTATCCTTGATGGCCAAGAGGTATGGCTTCCTTTCGACTATTTAGTTGTGGTAGGAATGGATGAGGGGGTGGATTTGTGTAGTGGTTGAATGGGTGTGTAATTATTTAGTTTATGGCAAGCCAGGTACCGAGCTGCCGTCCCGTGTTCTGGGGCAGCAGCTTGGTTATTCTTGTTCACCTTTTTAGTTAGCTTAAAGGTTGTTTTTAAGGGTGAATTAAGCTTGTTGAAGGTGGGAAAGCAAGGAGGAAAAGTGCAGAAAAGTTTTCCCCCCTTGCCATGAGTTTTTTTTTTTAGAATTGGAATAAGTGTTAGTCAATGACTCTTGGTGATAAAAAAATAAAAAATAAATAAAAAAATTCTGTACCTTTGAAGTTAGCTAGAAAAGTGAAATTGATGTAATTTGTAGCTTGCAGGTGGTAAAATTGTTTGATTGAGGAGGAGATTTTGGGAGTGAAATATGTATGTTGATGTTAGAATGGTATGAATCATGTTTGTATAAAAGCTAAGAAATTAGTTTAGGTGAGTTACTTGTAGTCCCTTTAAATTGAATTAAGAATCTTGTATAAGAAACAAGAAAAATTGATGGATTAAGGTAAAACAATGGAGGATTAACAAGAGTTATTTTAACTCTTCCTAATGTAAATGAGTAGTAGTTTGAAAATGATTAAGATAATTTAAAAACTAATGTGGGAATTATTGGTAACATGAAATTAATGTAGTGTGTTAATTAAATTGGGATATATATATATATATATATATACATACATACACATTAAGGGAAATGATTTATACAACCAATGTGTTTGATAAAATGTTTACAAGAAAATTAGATATAACTTTTTAATTAAAACTTGGTAAATTTAAGTCTTGATGTTTAATTGTTATTAAAATTTGAATAAAAAAATTCATAGCAAGAGCAAAGGAATGGTTGACATGTTGAGCTAAGGAGTTAATGAAAGTGAGTAATGGTATGAACAAAGGAGAGTTAGTGGTGTTGAAGGATGCAGGGGGGCAGATTTCATGGGTGAAAGAAATTCAGTATTTCAAGTGTCTTTGGGGATGAATTAAATTAAGAGTTTGGAAGATAAAATGTATCTTAGGATCTTGAGATGATGTCTACAAAATATTGTAGCTTTGTTCCAAGTACGTTGTTAGTTAGAGCTAATAAATTGTGGCTAGGTCATGTAGAATTTTTAGTGAACCTGTTTTAGTATATAACTGACTTTAGAGGGTTTTAAAGGTTGAATTAGAAATAGAGTTACTAATATGGAATGTTCCCAATATCTCAATAAGAAAGAATGGAAAGTTTTGTAATTTAATTCCCTAGTATGAATTTTTTTAAGCATTAGAGTCCGATATTGACAACTAGGAATTTCTGAAGTGCCCTGTTTTTGGTTTATGTAAGGAAGTGAGTGGGTTCAAAACTAATTTTAGAAAAAGTTTCAAATTAATAAAGATATATATACTTGTCTATTAATAAACCTGACAAATGAAATTGGATTTTCTTTTTCCTAGGGAAAGTTATGTTCAATTAACTAAGACAAGGTCGGAGCTGTCAAAATCCTACGTTTTGTAGAATTTGACACCACTTCAAAGAATAAACTGTATTGATATACAAATCTAAAAATTTCAAATGATATACCATTATAAACTACATGTGTCTAGTATTTAATAAATTTTACGAAACTGGATTTAGAATTTTTTAGAGGAAGATATGACTGTTAAAGTGAACATTGGTATAAACTCTAACTTTTGACAATTTCAACATCTTTAACTCACTTGTGTTTACTAACTTTTCTAGTAGTTCCTTTCTACCCTTTGTATTATCAAGACATCTAAAATGTATTTTCACTATCAACCTTACCACATAAAGTACAATTTATACTACTTGACATATAATAGCCTAATAGAAAAGTTTAAGAGGCATAAAAAGTTTTCTTTTAATGTTACAATTGCAAACTAATTCTAATATTAAATATCAAATCTTGGAAATAATACACTTATCAATTAAAAGAAAAGAATAATTCATTATGATTGTGTAATGATTAATAGTAGTTGAATTCTTCCTTTCCCCGATATTTGTAATTTATTTGATCGATTGTAAAGACTCAAACTCTTCTTACATTTGGAATATCATTAAGTTTCCATACCAAGTACAAAAAGCACTCTTCGGACTATCTTCCTTCTTAATTCGAAGATGGTGATATCGCGAATGAAGGTCAATCTTAGAAAAGCACTGAGCTTCCTTAGCTCACTAGGAGCCATCCTAGAAGGGAATATAGAAATTGGTTAAGTACCAGGTAATAAGTCAATGCTCAATTCAATCTCTCGATCGGGAGAAAGCCTAGATCTTCAGGAAATACATCAGAAAATTTCCTTACCATCGGAATACGATCTAAAGGAGTAATATTTGTGGTTTTGCAAACATTTAAAGAATGCAATGAAAAGCTGTATATTAAATTCTTCAAGGATGAAATTTTAATACAGTGAGTTTAAAGCTTGAAATCTATTAGGTTAAACAGGTATGTTTTCAGCCCAAATGAAAAGTTAAACTTGAAATTTCATGAAATATTTTTCGGATTTGAGGCTTTTCATTGAGTTATAATATTTTTATTTATTTCATTTCATAAAAATTGCATCGATTTTGGTAACACCCGTTACAGTACTTAATATTTCGTTCAGTAGTATTGGTTATTTATTTACAGAGTGTTATAATCTGGTATGACTACATTAGAAAGTTGATACAACGTGAAATTTTAATTAGTAAGATTAATAAGCATTGTTATATATATATATATATGGAGTGGTGGTGATACATAATATGAGTATAAACGACATTAAGTTAATAAATAGTGTGAATTAGAGTAAATAAGATTTAAAATTTATGTATATATATATATACGATTTTATATGTATAATGGGAACAGATATTGATTGCAAATTTAACTAACTGTTATTATTTAATATTAAACTAGGGAATTAGAATAATATGATATAAGTCTCGATTAAAATAAATAAGGACAAATATAGATAAAATAAATGAATGTTACACATATTGGGATATAAAATGTATACATATAGGTAATTTAGAGTTGACTTAGATCTTGATTTTTGTATGACGTAATTTTAGTGATAAAATGTAGTGACATCCTTCTTAGTAGGATAATAGAATTTTGATGATATAGTTCGTATTCTCTTTACTTTCTTAATTGAAAAGACAATTGGAAAATAAGACAACAAATAATAAACCTAGTAGAGATGAATAAAATTTAATCCAACATTTCGTTCATTGGTTTTATCATTGGGTAAATTACATTGCTAATATTAATTAAACTCTAGTCCGTGATTGATCAATTATTGTTTGACCCAGTATAGGTTTTATTTATAGTCATCAAGGTTTCCTAACAAGATTTATTAGATTCATTAAGTTATTTCAAAGGCTAAAAAGAATCAGTTGTTAATAAAATTATCTGTAAATTACCCATGTAGGCGAGGATTTTGAAATGTATTGCGAGTTAAATCTATATTGATAAAAAACAAAAACAAAAAAATCAACCTGCAATAGATGAGGGAAGTATAGTAATGCTATAAATAAATTAGTATCACATATTTGTAATAGTAATAGCAAAAGTTTTGTATCATGAAAATTATATGTCATGTATAACAATATTAGATAAAGTATAATATATATAAGAAAAGTCCTAGATATTTCCACCCCTAATTCTCTTAGACTTGACTTTTAAGTCTCTCAAGGAACTAATTTAACCCTTAGAATATGCATACAATATTAGTACTCAATTTGATTAAGAGGACACACGATAGTTTTTGCACACTTTATTTACATACTTGAATTTTTATGTACGTAGAAGCTAATTTATTTCAATCATATAATTATCTGATTTAGTTCATTAATTGGAATTGTAAATAAGAAATATGATATGATTCTAAGCATGAATTGGGGTAGGTGTTTAATTATCGGAATCAAATAGAGGAAGCGTGGTAGAGTGTTGTGATAGAATTATTAAATTTAGTGTTTTGAAGGTGTTAACTGTTATAACCCGACACTTTAACTGGCGTTTTAGGAAACTTGTATGGAAATTTTCGTGACTAGGTAACTAAATTTCATGAAAGACAAATGTACGTAATTGAAAACATGTATAAATATAGAAATAATGCAAGAATAAATTTTATTATATAATTGACTAACTATGAGCTTAAAAATTTATGTGGGTAAATTTTTTAAGGTGTACAACAAGTGTACAATATTTATATTTATAGATGCAACAAGATTAATTATGCATCATGTATTCTTTTAAGCTAGAAAGTAATGATATATATAGATATATATTTAAGCAATAGAATTTAATTCATACTACATATTTATATATATATATATATATAATTGATATCCACCACTAAAAATGAGCTTATACTATTAAGAGAATGTCGGAAAAGATGAATTAATACCTTGAAAACCATCCAAAAACAAGGAGAATTAACTAGGATTTTGCCAAGCTCTCTTAAGCAAGACTTAAAGTCGGTGCTGGAAAGATAGAAAGGATGAAGACTCGGAAGCAACAAAGTCGGTAAGGTGGTGCATCCTATTGAGAGTCAAAGAAAGGGATAAATAAAATAATTAAAGTATTTTAGTCAATTAGTCAAAAAGAAGCTTTAATTTGTGGCTTTGGTTAATTCAATTATATATATATATATATATATATATATATATAATCATTAGTCTCTACTATATTGTAAAAAAATATACACTAATTTATTTATTAATACCATTTACATGATATAAAACTCTATATCCAAGTCACCTAATAAGGTGATAAATTTTATTACTTACATAATCACGATGATTTACGTAACATCCTTACAAGTACGTTAAACTATAGGGTTGTAACAATATCCAATTCATAAAGTTCAATCTCATGGCAGTGTCCTTTATGATACATGATTGAGCTATTGCCTGTTTTAGCTATTGGGTTACAAAATTTGTGGACAGCTATATTTCTTGTGGGTTGTTGTTTGGGTGAAGAATTAAGTAAAATGGAAATAAGGATTATGAACAAAGAACATAAAAATGAGAAGTTATAGGAATGATTAGAAGAGGAATATGGGAAATTGGTTATGTTCATGTTGAAAATACTTTTGATGAATTTCACTCTTAAGCTAATTTTGGAACTTAAGTGAAATGGAATTGAGGAAGTTAGATTAATTTCTTGGTGTAGTATATATATATATATATATATATATATACATACATTAATGGAAGTAGATTATGCACTCAAGATGTTTGATGAAATGTTTACAAGAAACTAGTAATAACTTTATAGTAAAACTTGATAGATTTAATTATTGGTGTTTAGTTATTATTGAAATTTGAATAAAAATTTTATACACGAGAGCAAAGAATGGTTGGTTAATTTGGTGAATTGAGGAATTCAAGAAAGTGGGTAGTGAGTATGAGCAAAGAATGTTTAGTTGTGGGGTGAAGTGTTGAAAGTAAGAGTTAAATGATTTTTTGTATTTCGGGTGTTTTTGGGACTAAATTAAATTAAGAGTTCTAAAGAGAAAATGTAGATTACAGTCTTGAGATAATATTCACAAAATTTCATAACTTGGTTTCAAGTATACTTATCATTGGAGCTAGTAGAATGTGGCTAGGTCTATACAAGAATTTTTAGTGAGATTTAGTCAGTCTGGAAAACATCGTCTGGGGTTATGGTTGGAATTAGCTTAGGACCTTTGAATGAAAATTGCTCCAAACATACTAAAGAGTACATCTAGAGCGGTGCAGATTTTAATTCCTTGTTATGAATATTTTGGAGGTGGTGGAACTCAGGGTTATGATTTTCAAATACTGATTGAACCTGTTTTATTGTAATTGACTTTAGAAAGTTTTAAAGGTTGAATTAGGAATAAAGTGTTATAACCTAATGATCTAACGTACAAGTTAGGATGTTGTACGTGAATTCTTCATGATTATATAAGTAATTGATTATCTTGAAACAAATTAAAGTAAGAAGATATTTATACATATATATGTATAAGTAAATTAAAGTTATTAACTTATGAGGTGATTATATATATATATATATATATATATATCATGTAAATGTTAAAAATAAGTAAATTAAGGTATATGTTTACATAATAAGTTAAAAACTAATAAATTCAAATAAAAGCTTATAAATATACATACATATATATACTTACTTAAAAGATTTACCAAAGCCACATAAGTTAAAATGTAACTAGTGGACTAAATATTTTAAACAATTTACTTTTTTTTTTTTGTCCTGCTCTTGCTTTCCATTCGGTTCCATCTTTGTTCTTCTAAGCTTGGCTACCGAAACCATGGTCCTCTTCTCCTTTATCACCAACTTCACCTCTTAAGCAGGAGGTGTCCAAAAAATCAGGTGGTTTCCTTCTGTTTTGGTGGCTGTCAAGGTATCAGCTCAGATTTCTTTCAATTGTTTTCTTGGAAGAAACCATTATGCTCTCCTCCTGTTGTGTGTAATTGTTTTCTTGACTGATGGCATGGGTTGCTGTATTCTTTGAGTACGCAACTGGGTTCTTCCTGCCTATAGTTCGTATGACGTGTGCTTGAACCAAGGATCAAGCTTAAGGGAAAGTGGCAGCAAAGTTGTGGCTGAAATTTCAATGCCTTGTTTTGAGTGGTTGATCTCTTTCCTTTCCTATTCTGCTTCGTGAATATGGTTGTAAGTTTAGTTAGTCAGGAATTGGTGGATTCAACTTGAAGATTGGGTGGAGATGTAATTAATTTTGGAGCTAAAATTAACAACCAAGCTGCTGTCCCTTGTTATGGACAGCAACTTGGTTGCCAATTTCCTTTTTGTAGCTAGTGTAGGGCGGCGGTGAGAAGGATGAAAGGAAAATTGAAGCATAAAACCGTGGGCTTTAGGGGATATTGAGCATGGTTCCTAACTAGTAAAAAAAAAAAGAAAAAAAGGAGAGATTCAAGTGAACTAAGTTGCAGATTTATTGGACTTGTAAAAGCAAATTATGCAAAGTAAAAAAAATTAACATTAGAAATCAATAATTAAAGATAATGAACCTATATATTAAAATCAATAATTTTAATAGCTGCTAGTAAGTAATAAAAAGTATAATTTCAATTTTTTTTAATTAAACTTTAAGTGATTAATTCAAGTTTAGTTCATGCAGTGAAATATGATTAATACAAGAATTATGAAAATCCATATGTTCTAAATAAGGAGCTGAAGACGTATGAGAATTCATATGTTATTAGATATATGGAAGGTTGTTTATATAAGTCTTAACAATTAAATACGGAATTACGCATTATGAAATTAGCTATGAAATGATTATCTTTAGTAATATATAAATTTATAATTTTCAGCTCGAGATCATATTGAGAATACACCATCACATTCACAATCTATGCGAGAGGATGAACGAAATCTGTGTGCTTTGTGAGTGAATTAAGTGCCTTATGTTTACTGGATTACTATGTGCAATTGTGTGTATATTTGAATTGATGTGTTATATTGAGAAATACGCAAATATATTATTTCAGTCATTTAATTGAAAATATAATTGCTGGATATTGAGTGTGGTTGATAAGGGCAAACAAAGTGAAATTTTCTAAGAATGATTTGTTTTATTATTTTCTAAATTAAAATCTAAGTGCACCTAGGATATTTGGTTTGACAATTGATATGAGTTATTCTGATTTTGACAATTATTTTAAAAACAAATAGAGTGCTCAGCCTTAGTAGGATGGATTGGGTATGGAGAATTAATTTGTTGTAACATGGGTTAGCTACTTAGACCCAGAAACCAAATTTTCAAAATTCAATTTTTAGACTTATCTCATTTTGACTATTTAATTATAGATCCTACCATATTATCCAAAAAAAATTAGAAATTAGACCCTTCTGTCCAAAATTCCAAAACTTTCAAGTTGAAAGAAACAAGGTTCAACACAAGAGAAAGAGGAAGTCTCGGCTGCTATAACAGGGGATAAAGTTGTCAAGACTTTTCAAGATGTAGGGGAAAAGCCAGAAAGTAAAGTATATGTATATATAATTTTTTTTTTAATGTTTTTTCAATATGTGGTGTATATTTTTACTTGTACATAGTTTAATTATTTATTATGTTTATTTCTCCTTGAATTCGACTTAATAATTTCATTAAAACTTAACAAGATATTATCAAGTAATAATACCGAGTTATAACAATTTTTCTTTGATTTGGATGTGTTTAAAATAAAGTAAGGATATGAAAATTTGACTCTTTGTGAATGATTGCATGATCAATAATATGAAAGTTTAAGTTCAAGCATTTCTTGGGAAGAGATCTTCCAGTGAAGAAACTTGATTTAAATTCGAAAGTTTAGGTTCTAAGTCTCTTGATTTCTTAAAAACAGTTTTCTTTTCCTTTTATATTGCCTTTGCAAAAAGTAGTTGCTCCTCAGATGATCGTTGTCTAATACGCTTGGACCGTCGTCTCAAATAATTTTGAATATGGCTGTCGATAAACGTTCAACGTCTTGTCACTGACATTAGGTGAGCCTGTTTTTAGCTGCCTTTGAAAGTAGTTTTTTCTCTGACATATGATGATAACATAATTCCATAAAATCTTGGATGATTATGTCGAGAATGAAAACATTTAAACTTGACCTCTTAGCTGTAAAAGATTTTACTGTACAAGTTCTTTGTACAGGTCATCAGTGTAGAGTTTTTAAGAACGATGAAAATATCTATAGTGTCATTTAAATAGATCAGTCAATGGACGAGTAGAAATGGTGTCATTTATGAAGTAATGAGATAATTCGGTTGACGGACCTTGCTACAGTTGATCAAGATAGTAAAACGACTTAATTCTTCAGAATTTTCGGCTAAACAAACTTCGGCTGACTGAAAAATTAATGAAACGGAGAGTGTCTTCAGCAGTCCTCATTTCATTCAATCTTATGAGTTCATCTGATCATGATATGTTGATTTTAGCATTTTGGTTGACTTGCCAAACAACTTTGTTTAGAGCTTCAGCTTGCTTCTCTGTTGAGTACTGTTCTTGTTTGATTATTTCTTCCTTATTCATCTTTTGATGCTTTCAGCTCTAAAACTTTATCCTTTAGCAGATTTGCCAATGGAATGGTTCGTTTAACTAGATTGCTCTTTAGCTTTACTTTCAATTTAGCTTTGACCAAATCTTTACTTTGTTATGCAGTTTTAGCTATTTTCAATAGCCCAGTAGATAGCACTTGATTGGCGTACGTGTGCTGTCCTACTTATCTCTTCTTAGCTATGCACTTCCCAATGAATTAACTCAGTTGATGGGCTTCAATGTTAGTATTCAGTTTATTGCTTTTGAGAGACGGATCTTTCAACTGTGCTGGAAATCTTGACATTAGCAAATGATCTTCATTGTGATGCTAACATGTGCTTTCCTGCTAAGTACTGTCCAGGACATATATATTTAATTTTAGCTCTGAAGTTCCTCCTTGTCATTCCATTGGCTCGGAAATATTTGTACACACAATATAAAATTGGTTAAGTCAAGAATAAGTTCTTTGTTTATTTTGTAATCATTAAAACATTAAGATTAAGGATTAGTTTCTAAAAGATATTTGATCTAACAATTAAGAAGGATAAGAGCAAGAAACTGGAAAGTTAAATATGATCTTGACCATTATTTAGATAAAGATATATTTCCTAGAACTAATGATTTTGATATACTTTGTGGTGGAAGGTGAACGGAATCAAATATCCAACATTCCAAGTGATCGCTAGAGATTTCTTAGCTATACATGTATTTACAATTGTATCTTTTAACACAAATGAAAAATTAACCTACCAATTGCCTTTGTTTTTATAAATGAGTTAAACAGCTTCACTTGAAAGAAAACTAGAAGAATACCACTGGGACATGAATTCGTGGATTCAACTCCCAAAATGAACTTTTCTGGATTGAACAATAAATAAATTGAATTTGTGGGTTCAACCTATGAATTCAGAAAAATTAATTTAGTGGCTTGAGTTCACGAATTCATATCTCAACAATATTCTCCCATTATTCTTTTTCGCGAAGTTGTTTAACTTATTTTAAAAACAAATCAATGGTAAGTTTTTGATTAGTAGATGTGTGCATAAGTTTGTTCGAATATATATGTTATTAAATAAATAAATAAAAGAAAAAAAGTATAAACTCAATTTTTTTATTTTATTATAGTCTGGTTGTGCATGGAACATTTTGTTTCGCCAATTTAAAAGTACTTCATGCTTTCAGGAAAAAAAAATTTATTTTTATTTCTTATTTCTGATGCAAGTAAGAACAAAGATACAAGATTGCATTTCCATGGATTCATATAGATAGCATCTTAATTAACTAAGATGGCTTGTTTAATTTGTAGAGATAATTTTTGGCAATTTCTCCAATGATGGCAAATGCTTCTGCAGAAACAACTGATGCATTTGCTGTAGCCTCATCTTTGAGTTGATAGTCAATTGTAGTTACAACTACGCTCGAATCATTTCCTTTCTCAATCACTTCAAAACGAGTTCGATGAAACCTAAATCCCGAATCCAAGTATCCTCCTTCAATCGTCTCTACTTCTTTGATCCTTTTCTCATTGTCAATCTTAGTGAACTTTTCTTTTGCAGTTGTCTCAGGTACACCTGCTCCACAAATATTCAATTAACTAAGGAAGTCAAGAAAATATTAATCAATTTATTATTTTCTCAATTGCTATGCCTTCTGCGTTAGTTAACAGAATTCAACCATAGTTAACAAGGGTCTCTTGACCCAAGGATGTTCTGTGCTCCGGATTTTGTTCTTGGATCGTGATTCTTTTATTGTATACCAGGATCATTGTTGATCATGATTCAGATCATCACGATGCAAAATTATAATATTTTTTAGCTAAAAAAATAAAAAAGTATTATCATAAATCAGCCTATATCGATTATTATTGATTTTCTTTCTTTATGTATGTCTTTAAACAATTAGTAGGCTATTATTTATGCATTCTACTAATTTAATAGAATTTAACATAAAATGTACTACCAAAATATAGTAGAGTGACTTGAATAAATACTTTAAGCATATCACGTCCCAAAATGGTAAACCAAGTCTACACTTATCGTATCATGATTTTAGCTAGGTAGCATATCTCGTTCTCGTACCACGTCTCCAAATATACCATGATTCTAGTAACTATGAATTCAACACCTTTTATTTTCAAGATTAGGTAACATTAAACCTAATTTCATACTCTTAATGTGAATCTTACAAAACTGTAACTAAAATGCTACTTTTAAAAAAATAAAATAAAAGATTTTCATTATGATATATTATTATGTACCTGGTGCAAATGTTAGTTTGAGAACAGTACCAACTCCTCCATCTCCTTCAAGGAGATCGATTTTCTGGAAGTAATCTGGAAGCTCCTTTTCAGCAAGTCTTGCAAGTCCAAGCGTCCCGTATAGCTCCCATGCGTGGCTCGCCTGGACGTTTAGCTCAAGCTCATGAGAAACTTGTCCAGCCATTTTCTTTTCCTCCTGGCCTGGTGAAGGTGAAGGATTCCAGCTTCTGTTTATATAATAATAAAAATAAATAGTCGTTTAAGGCATTACAATTTTAATATTTTTTTTTAATTATCGGATTCGATTTGCAAAGATTCCTCTACTGTTGGTGCAATGATATTTGTCAAGTAGCTAAATGAGAAAAAACAAATTACAAAGTTTAATTAATGACTGATTAGGAGACAATCAGACAATTGAATTCTTTTTTTATTTGTTTGTCATTTGTAGGCGGAGAAAACAATAAACCTCAAATTGTCTAAACTGCTCACTTCCACTTTCATAATTTTCTTCAAAAACCATAGCCCTAAGCACACATTATGCAATTAGTACTTCAGCCGGCCTAATATTCAAACAGCAAAACTTTCATATAAAAAAAATTATTTTTTATATTTTCAAACAGCTATAATATAAAAATTGATTTGAGTTCAATTATATTAATTATAGTTGATTTCTTGAAGAGTCTTTTTTGTTATTCTTCATGGCTTTTAGGAAAATGTTTTAACCCTTTTGGTACCAATGACTTCCTCAATTCCTCTTCCTGAGTGTAGAAAGTTATCTTTGGATATGATTCTTTGGTAAATTAGCTAAATTGATTCATTCCAATTATTTTCATAATTATTTAATCAAATCTGTTTACATTCATGAGTTTGATGGAGCTTTGTTTTTCTTATTTCCTTTTCATTATACTTGCTTCATATGATTTTGCTTGGTGCAATTGCTTTCTTTTTTATTACTTATAAATCTTTAGTAGTGTTTGGTGTAAATGGCTCTTAGATTCTTAATTTGTTTACAAGTTTGAAATTATTTTTAAAAATACTTGTATGACTAGTACCTCCATGGTATATATCTAAAATGCTTTTGGAATTTCATAACTAAGAAACTTTTATTATTATTTATTCAAAGGAATTCAAGCAGGAGTTAAATTGTTCATTGGATAATTCTAATTAATATCTTTTTGATTTCTTCTTATTAATATAGCAAGTGTTTATGATCTTCCCCTGAATTATTTATACTGAATTTTATTAGCTTTCTTTGTTTGCAAGTTTGAAATTATTCTATTATATTTTGCTTTATTTATTTATTTATTTATTTGTTTTTTTTTTTTGGGGGAACAACATGCAATTTTATTAAATTGAAATCAACGTTTGAGTACAATACTATCTTGTTTGTATTTGCATGCATAGGATTCGGTGGTTAGATTAATCCATTTATATGATGCCAGGAACTCCTATACAGACTTGTATTCTTTTGTTGATGGTCTATTAAACAAACTGGAAAGAAGAGGTATGAGTTTGTACTATTAAATTTCATTATTCAGTGTTTGTTTTTCCTATTTGATTTAATGGAAAACTTGCTTGGTACATGGGGATGCATGTGTGTAACTTATTTACAAGGGTTGTTAAAAATTGCATTAGATTTTCAAGTAATTAAATGATAATGTATCGTTAGTGTGTTTGTGTTTATTTTTTTGATAAAAATGGTTTCTTAGATGACCATTAATGGGGGAGAGAGTGGCAAATGTTGAGAGTTGTGAAGTTGTTTCCCTACCTAAGGCCAAATGATGTTGTCATGAGGGTCCCATAGTCCACTTAAATCTCAATATTTCTTAACATAAATCAAGCAATTTTCTTGTTTTTTTTTTTTTTTTTTCTTCTTACCGCAAATATATAATTTCTTAAATTAATGAACAAATAGAAGTTGAACATGATAACAGATCACCTGATGCTAAAATGAATGTAAGAGCTAACATTAAAGGTCTTCCAAGAGTATGAAAATATGTTAAAAATCATCCAGTGGAGCAAGTAATTAATGACCCAAAACAAGTAGTAAAACAAGATCCAAACTGCAATCCTTGTGTGCTTTTCAAACTTTCTTGTGTCATATTGAATCAAAGAAACTTTGAAAATGTTGAAGATGATGAATCGTGAATTCATGCTATGCAAAAAAAACTGGTTTAGATTCAAGAGAAATAAAGTATGGAAACTTAATTGTCTCCAGACCAAACAATTATGTAGTCATCGGAACTCAATAAGTTTTCATATATAAGATGGATGAATCTAGAGTTGTGATAAGAAACAAGCCATGGTTAGTATAGGTCAAGTGTACAATCAAGACGAAGGTATTGATACCTTGTTGCTAGACTGGAATCGATTATATTATTGCTTGCATTTGCATGTTTTAAAGAATTCACTTATCCAATGGATGTGAAAAGTGTGTATTTCCAAATGGTTTTATCAATGAAAAGGTTTATGTTGAACAACCTTCTGATTTTAAATTTTTGATAGACTTAATCATGTTTTTAGTCTAAAAAAAGAATTTATATGGACCTAATCATGTTTTTAGACTAAAAAAGAATTTATATGAGAGATTAAGCACAATCTTACTTGAAATGGTTTTCAAAAAGGAAAAGTAGATACAATTACGTTCACTAAGCATAAGTCATACGATATCCTGCTTGTTCAAATATAACATTATTTTTTGTTCTACTAATGAAACACTTTGCCGACAGAGTGAGAGGACATGCAGTGGCTGCAAGGTCTATTACAAATAAGAAAATAGGCATGCAGAATAAAAAATTAACATATATATATATATATATATATATAAAAGTTGTGCTTAGAATTTTTATTTGATGATTTTATTGCTTATTTCTATAATATGTCAAGAGAATTATTTCTATCTTTCACTTTTAACATGCTTTAGGAAATATAGTTGTGTTGCTTAATTAGTTGGCTTATATATGATGTGTATTTTATAATTATTAATCAAATCAGAAAGCATAATGTTCTCCACCTCAGTAAATATTAGGTAATCCATTTTTTGTTGAGAAAAAATAAAATTAATTCATTATTAAATATTATGTAAAATAGAACAACTTCACCATTGTAAAATATTATTAAACAATGTAATTATTATTGTAATGAAGCTGACTTACTAATTTGTAAACCAAACACAATTATCATGGATACCCTTAATGGTAATTACATATTCAAACTAACTTATATAATCTGCATATAACAAACACATATTTGACTTATTTAATATCTGCAAACCAAATGCATATCTGACAATTCAATCTAACTTATGTAATCTAACTTTTAGAATTTGTAAATCAAATGAGCACTAAACTTAATTGCTCCTTATTTTATTGTTGATGGAAGCAAATTAAGACACAAATAGCAATTAACCTTCACCTTCCTTGGAATCATCAAGTTGTTTCTTAGCAAGTTTTGCAATCTTTGCATATGGCTGGATTGAAACAAGTGAAGCATTAGCTTCAGCCTCTGGTTTGAGTTCATACTCAATTGTGGTTTTGATAATGCTTGAGTCACTTCCTTTTTCTGTCACTTCGAATCGAATCCTGTATAGAGTGAATCATAAATCCAGGTATCCTCCTTCAATAGTCTCCACTTCTTTAATGCGGTTTTCATTATCAATCTTGGTAAACTTCTCTTTGTAATCAGTTGGTCCTGCTCCTGTAGTAAGAAAAATAATTAACTTAATAACTGATATTTAAAAAAAAATTCAATTTCTAAAATCTGATTTTAGTATCATATTTGCACCTTAATAAATATTCTTATTACACTCGTTAGAAAAATTTGTTGATAAATGCTAAACATTTATTAACATACTACTAATTAAAATTTTAAATTCTAAAACATAAAATCTCTCAATTAAACTATAGTTTGAAAATTTGAAACTGAAATTAATAAAAAGAAAATAATATCATATTTGAAGCAATGTTTTGAAACTTGAATTGGCTGGTCAAACAGTTCAAATCTTGACCAAAGTGTTATCCTAGGCCAGATTAGACCAAAAACTCATAATAGCAATTAACCTGACTAAATTTGGATTGACCCAACCAACTCAAATGACTCAGACTTAATTTCAAGATCGGGCCAGAATTATTAAAATATATATAAAGAAAAATTAAACAAAAAAGTTTGTAACAGACTATTTCTATTTTGTTTTTGTTTTCATTTTTATATTTTTTATTTAATTTTTTTATTTCTTATTTTACATCAAATTATTGTATGTGTATTATATATAAATTTTTCAATATTAAAATTTGTTAACATAGATTATTTCAAAACATTGATTTGAAGACAAAATTGAAACTTGAGATTGCTTAAAATCGAGCCTGTCATTTTGACGACAAAAATGCTAACCCTGTATGCATGAAAACTGAAAAGTAGCCTCCTTCGAAATTAAAAATTAGATATGACCGGTAGGGGCCCACTTTGAGAAGGACAAGTATTATTAATTAATTTATAATTTTTCAAAATGGAATACCATTATCCTTTTTTAACTTTTATGGGCGGTGGGCATCTTAGAAACTTTCTTTACGAGCAAGACTTGAATCCTTGAACAAGTAAGGTCATAACAGATCTTACCACTAGACAGTGGTGTACATAAAACTGAGAAACCTGGAACAATCCGATCCGAATCAGTCCAAGGTCGATAATTTGATTAAATTTTTATATTTATATTGAATAATTTTTTAATTTTAGATTGTGTTGGTTGTATTAGTAAAAAAAATTAACCTGAGAATACATAGTCCATGTCATCCAAAATTATTTACTAATATAAAACAACTTATACACGTAAACAAATATAATTAAATTACAGTTTTTTCAAACATAAATATGAGTGTATGACTTTATTTGATATATGTTAATACTAATTTTTAATCATATCATATTTAGAGAGAATTTTTTATTTTTATTAAAAAGTCAGAGATTTAGATGGAATTTATGCTAATGTGAAAAATATATTATTGTAAATTATATTTATTTAATTTTAACCTTGTTATTAAATTTGTAATGTTAAAAATTTTCAAATTATGTCATTTTTGGTTCAAAAATTATATGCCATAGATTTTTATTTTTACCCTTATTATTTGTCAAATATATATAGTATATTATTATACAATAAAGTTCAACTAATGAAAAATCTAACCCAGTCAACCTGGTCGATCCACCCAAGTATTGAGTGCAATTTTCTACCACCACACTTCAAACTTGAATGAAATTTTTACCAATGATTGGGTCTGGTGAAATGTATCTCAAACTCCACCATCAGTTCATCTGGTCGTACATCCCTACCACAAGTGTTCAAGTAGAAATTTCATCTTTAAAACAAGGTAAATCTGAGTGCATGAGATGTTTCTATAAGATAATAGAGTTTTGCCGTAAGTCTTATTTATATAAATATATATTATAAATTAATTAATTTATTATATTTTAAATCAATGTATAAATGACACTTTATTCTATTAAAATGCGTCTAATAAAATGTTTTTTTTAATTGGAAATCCTCATTCGACACTTCTAATTCTCAGACTTCTTTTAGATCTATCAATTATCTTGTTAATTTATTTTCTGATACTCCAGCTCTAGTACAATATGACACAGTTCTTCGAGATCCTCCTACTCCGAATCTCAGTCTAGCTTCATCATCTGTGTTCGGACCTGCTCCACCATCTATTCAATCTTATGTTCCCAATGTACATACTTCTTCTAGTAGAATCAGTAAGCTAAATGTTCTTTTAAAAGATTATTATTGCTATTGTGCTCTTTCTACATACTCTTCATGAATCTATCACTTTTTAAAAAACTTCTTGTGATCCTTTTTGGCAGAAAGTTATGGATGATGAGTTAGATGCACTCATTATATGTATCTTTTTGTAACCAGTCATGCCTTATAATATTCACACTATTATGTATGAGTTTTAATCTTGTACACCCACTTGCAACCTATAACAAATTTACCTAGAGACAGTTATGATTCTACTCATTTTCAATGACATACTGAATTTGGTTTTATTTTGGTATTACTATATGCGGATGACATAACCAAAACAAGAGGTGATATTCAAGGCATTCATGATCTCGAACATTCTTTGATTAAGAAATTTGAGATGAAAGATCTTGGTAAGCCCAGTTACTTTTTTGGCCTTGAGGTTAATTCTGATCATACTAGCTATTTTATTTCTCAGGCCAAGTATGCATCTAACTTGATTGGCAAATCAAGCATTTCTAATAGCGGCACTGTCACATCTCCTATGAAAGAAAATTGAGAGAGAGTATGTCAACTAGTGAAATTTTCTCAATCCTACTCTCTATTGACAGTTAGTTGGGAGCTTGATCTATATTACTGTTACCCGACCAAGCATTGCCTATGTAGTTTGTCGAGTTAGTACTTTATGTTTTCTCCCACTTTAGTTTATTATACTGTAATTATTTGAATTTTGAGATTTTTCAAGGAAACTATCTTCTATGGCTTGCATTATCCCTTGACTCTCTCTAGTTTATTGCTTATTTTGATACATATTGGACATATATTTATTCAAATAGATGGCCTACTGTCATTTTTTGCTTTTTTTTCTTAGTGATTCTCTATAAAAAAAAAACAGAATATCATTTGGATCAATGATTAGGATTTTATACCTAACTTTGAGTTTTAAAAACGGTCATTTACACATCTTTATGACGAGAAGACCATCTCCCAACATCCATAATGTCAAGTAATAGTTGTAGGAATAAACTGAATGTCATTTGGATGAACGATTAAGATTTTATGTCTAACTTAAGAGTTTCAAAGCAAAAGTTTGGCAAAATGGGATTCGGGGAAAGGGAGGGCAAAATAGTTATTCATTTATCTTTGGGACAACATGACCATACCGTAACGTCCATAATGTCAATCAATATTTGTAAGAAGAAACAAAATGACATTTGCATCAATGGTTAGGATTTTATGCCTAGTTTATGGTTTTAAAGTAAAAACTTTGCAAAATAGGGTTCGGGAAGAGGGGGAGAAGAGGCAAAAAAAAGTTATTTACAAGTTCTTTTCAAGAGTACCGACATGACTGTAGGGATGAATAGGACTTGTAGGAAGAAACAGACTATCATTTAGATCAACAGTTAGAACTTTATGCCCAACTTAGAATTTCAAATCAAAAGTTTTACAAAATGGGGTTCAATGGCAAAACGATCATATACATATCTTTAGGACAAGATGATTGTACGCAAAGTCTGTAAAATTAAATAAGACTTATAAGAAGAAAAAAGATGTCATTTGAATCAACGCTTATGATTTTATATCTAATTTAGAACTTTAAAACAAAAACAAATTATAAAATGGGGTTCGAGGGCAAAACAGTCATTCCATTAGAGATTCCTGGAGTACCAGCATGACCATGGGTACGAATAAGACATATAGAAAGAAATGGATACTATTTAAATCAACAATTAGGATTTTATGCACAATATTTAGACTTTCAAAGCAAAAGTTTTGAAAATAGGGGTTCGAGAGATAAAACAATCAATTTAATTAAAGTTTTCTTAATTTATAACTTATATGTATATCGAATTAAGTATATTTTATAACATATTTATTTTAATTATTTCATGTTACACATCTTACATCTTGTCATTCACACCTCAGTTAGTAGGATGACGAGCAAAGTCGAGATGACGAAAATTTAAGATTAGAAGATAATTTTTTGATTGAAATACTATTAGATATGTTTTAAATATTGTTAGGAAGATTTTCTGTAAAATAATATTTTATTTATATAAAATATGTTTTGAATAGGTATTTATAGGTATAAATTTAAAAATTAAATAAATATAAAAATAATAATAATTAAATATATCAATATGCGTCTGCATTTTAATTATCTATGTCTGCAAGGTACAGATTCAAATAACCATCCAATATTTGCATTTGTTTATCTCTGTCTATCATATAGACGCATATATTTTGTCAATTGTTATTGGCATCCAAAAGTTTGTCACTTCTGCACAGATGTGGATATCTTTTGTGTTTCTCTACGTTTACACAAACACAATTTTTCTGTGTATATTTGTGTTTGTGCATATGCAAATAGCTATATTTATAATATCTGCAAAAATAGTATCTGCATTAACAAAAATTGATAATATACTTTCTTGTAGTATGTCTCTTGATCCACTAACAAGTATGAATATCGAGCTCTAGTATATATTACAGTGGAGTTAATATGGTGGTTACGGTGATTATTTAGGAACATGAGTGTTATTTTTTTATTCAGATTCTTCATTGTTCTTCATTATCCCTTTTAAGTGGGACATCCAAAATATTATTCAGATTTCTCACAATGACATTTTCATATACAAGAAGATAAAAATTATTGAGATTGATTATTGTATCACACATATTAATTCTACTAGTAATACTCTTTAGCTCGTTCATGTTCAATTTTTGAATAGCTTACAGATATCTTCACATAGTCATTTTTTGTACAAGATTTCCAATGCTTGGTATCTAAATTCAACATAATCTCTCATTAACTATCTTGAATTTGAGGAAAAGTGTCATAAAATAAATTAGAGACTTCCCAAGTTACTCCGATATAAAGACGCCCTCCCTCAAAGACATAATTAAAACTTGAGATTGCATAAAATCGCAGTCTCCTATTTTGACGGGCAAAATTCTCAACATGCGTGGAAAGCAGCCTCCATCAGAATTTAAAAGTTGGATATGAGCTGTAGGGGCTCAGTTTGACAGGGACAAGTATTATTAATTTATTATTTGTCATCATCAGCTTGACAGGGACAAGTATTATTAATTTATTATTTACCATCATAAAATGCAATTATGTTTTTCCAACTCATTCCATGCTTTTTCAATTTTTATGGGCGGTCAGCAATCTCAGAAACTTCCCTTTACAATAATTGTAAAAGTTGCAAATTCATGACATGCAAGTGTGAATTAGACTCATTGGAAAATATTAGCAAACCCAATGCGCATGCGAACTCCAACCGTCCAATTAGATTGGACTTCCAACTAATATTAGATAATTGATTATAAGTATAGCTTTTATGAAAAATTAGCAATTTAGTTAATTTTTTTTTTTATTATAAGCTGTGGTTAAACCATTAAAACAATTTGCTAAAAAAATAGAAAATAAAAGTATATTGTGTTAGAAATTTCATGTGTGGGCTACCATTAATTGTATGGTTTTGTTTTAATAATAAAACGGGCTTAAAGTTTGGTCTATTTGAGACCTGCTGGTAAAAGCCCATATAGTTTATGTGATCATTTGGGATAGGGCTTAAGCACACTTCTTATCTGATTAAGATGTGGATTGGTAGTAAGTGTGGGCTGAGTGACTTTAAGAGTCTTTAATAGGAGGACTCTTAGGGTTTTATCTGACATTAAATAGCTAGGTCCCCTCTCATCTCTATATATATGCATCTTGCCCCATTTAAAGCTGCCATTAGAAAATACATAGAGTACGGAGAGGAAGACCTAGCTGTGTGAGTAATTACTGAGGCGTGCTTGGCTGAGATTCCAGATATCCGCTACTATGGCTCAATCAGGTATGCAACCTTATTATTAATGTGTTCTAAATTCATGTATGAAATCTTGTATGAAATTATAACATATTGCTCAAATATAAAGTTCTCATCTTGAAGACTGCGAACTCCAAGCTGACTGGGAGCTTGGAGTTTGCATTTTGAAGATGGAGACTCCATTTTTGCATTCCTTTGGTATTAAGTTTTAAAATTACTTTATTTTTGAAATATGGAAAAAAATTAATAGTGCTTGGGTCGTTTTTCCCTCCCTCTGTCTCAGCAGCTCCTTTAACTTTTTTACCTGTTGGTTTACATTGCTAATCCCACTCTGAAATATACCTTACAATCTCTAATTCGTATTTAGTTGTCTCACCCTAGATTCTTAGGAACTAGTATAACATATGACAATTAAATGCGCACATAATTCAAATTTTTTTAATTCATTTTAACCGTAAATCACCTTATGATGATTTGAAAGATCCTAAACTAGTTTAACAATTAAACAAGTTAACGAATTGTGTACCTCTAACACTTTCAGTTTTCTCGTCGTATTCTTGATTCGGCTTTAATTTCTTGTTGATTCATCAAGAGCACAACAACGACATAAGCATTCCATCTCTAAGTGTATTCACACGAACGAATCCAACCAAGGATCTCCTGTCACACCCTCAAATAAAGGTATGACTGGCCCAAAAAAATGGATAATCATACCCCTGTAACCTTGAATAATGTTCTACAATGTATCACTGACTCTTAACATATCACAGTTATGACTTGGAAAGCTTTACTAAAATAAAAATATGAACTAATTATTAAACATATAGTATTTATTGAAATTTTGGCAGAGCTTATCCACCATATAATACATATAAATAGTCCTAGTCAAAACTGATAATAAACCACAATATCACTGTATATAGTGGAGCTCTGCTCCTAAAACACATCAAATTATCATAGTTAATTCAATATATACAATAATGCATAAATCCTTAAGTGACTGCAAGTGTCACCCTATAAGCTTTAAGCATGCGATTTCATGTATACCTTGCCGCAAAAATGTCGGCAGGTAACAAATTTTGACCCCACAAACTGTGTTTTCCTGAAACTAAAAAATAAAAAGACAACGACAGAAGAAAGAGTGAGTCACAAGGACTCAATGAGCAAACCACGTATACTGAGGGTACCAGCATCACACATCACATATATCACTGTTTAATCTCATGTCTAAATTTAATTTTACACGTACGTACTTAAATTATCATACAATCACGATTCACATATTTCACAATTTTCAACATTGCAACCAAATCATAGAAAGCAATCAAAACATACAAGGAAACAAAGGGTCAATGAGTAACTCAGCCCTGCACAACAGTATCACCCCCCACAGGGCATCCTGCACAACAGATTAATCTTCGTATATAATCTATCCCACCGGGGTTGAGCACTCAAACTTTTAAAAACATTTATTAGAATCAAAGTATCTCAGAATTTCAAATTAAAATATCCACCTGGATTTCAAATTCGAAAATAAAAATCATTTCTTAGAAAAATTTTACTTTGTTGGCATTTATCAATCACAAGCAATATCAAACAAACATATTTTAAACAAATCACTGAAATACTGCACTTGCTTATTTTTCAATATAGCACATTTATTCAAATACACATACAATTGCACATAATAATCTGGCAACTAAAGTGCCTGTAATTCACTCACTAAATTAAAGAACGTGGTTCGTTAGTCTGCTTAGCTTGTGAAGGAGTTGGAATATCTTCAACATGATCCGAAGCTAAAAATCATCAATTCATATATTATTTAACATATTTATTTTATGATTGTTTCTCCAATTCTAAATTCACTATCTCTAGAAATGTTTATGTAAAACAACCTTTATATGCATAACAACATTTATTTATTTTATTTTATTTTGATGAGATGCATAATTCCTTTTACATAAATTCAAAGTTCTTATACTTATATACCTTTCAATATGATATGATAGGTATAGCCTCATAAATTCCTTGTATTACCTATATTCTATTCTTAAATTGAACTTAATTCAATTACCTAAAATTATTCAAGAATTGGGACTGTACATTTCCATCCTAAATATAATTAAATCTTCAACTTATGAATTATCCATACTTTAGTTTATACATAACAATAAAACTAATAAAACAATTCAAAGTTAAATTTAATTATCTTGACTCTTTCTACATATAAGCTATTTTGTTAAAAGTCTTTGCTCTAATACCCCATAATTCAATTTTTAATTAACATACAAATAGAGAACTTAACATAATTATAGTTTAACTAATTACGTTAACTAGAAACTATCATATTCCACTTATATAAGACTCACGGTTAAGAGGATTTCCTGCACCTCTATATCCTCCTTGCTACGTTGATCTAAAAGAGGTATAAACCTCTCTTTTCATTTCTATTTGCAGCCAGTCATAAGGAAACATGGGCAGCCGAATTGTTGCTCAACTAGAAATAGCACTTGGTGACTTAATTCAACCTAACGTTCTACCTTTCCTTCCACACAACTACATATCAACTAATTCTTGCATAAAAATATAACTATTGAGTATAATTAATTCATACCTATTGCTCAATCAATTAATCAGCCAGCAAAACCCTCATCACTACCAAAACAAGAGCAAACTAATCCCAAAGGAGATGATGGCAGTTTTCCTATACTCGGCTGGATAGAAAAAAAGGCGACTGGTATCCCTTCCATTTATCACTAGCTTCCTTCAACTTCCTCACTTCTCCTTCCAAAGTGAAACAAAAGAAAAGATGGAGTTGCTGCAAGTTTTATTTGCCAAATGATTGAATTTCTGCTGCCATAAACACTAACTCTCTCTCTCGACCAGCACAAGGAAAACAAAACTCCTCACACACAAAAACAAGGGACAGTAATGCTAAGGGAAGACCATGACCATACACTAAGTCGGTTAAAGAAGAGAGAAAGAAAAAAAGCAATCATATAATAATATATTAATATAAATCCATGGCTTAAATTAACTCTCAAAACATGAGGTAATAATTTATTATAATATATATATATATATATATATACACTACAATAATTGATCATTAATAGTAATATATATAAAATGCAATTCTTATACAAGAATAAAATAAAATTTAAATCCAAGTAATCAATAAGGGGAACTTTAAATTTCCTAAATATATTTTTATATCTAATTATTCTCTTATTTTAATTTTCCTTATTAAAATTTATGATTTACATAATTATGATAATTTACGGACAACACCCTAAAATATACGCTGGATGATCGAGTTATAACATTTCCATGCTTGAAGGTCAGAGGGGTTACTAAGAAAATCCTTGAGTGCTAGCACACTTACAAAATTCCTCTTGTAATTTATGAATTGTACTTGACTTGAAATCCTTCTCAAAATTTTATGCTCTTTGTATTGTACATACAATTATTCTCACTTATAATTAACTATTTTGTTAAATCTTATTTATAAAGACTAGCTTACTAGCTATCTCCCTTTGTATCGAACAATCTTAACATATTAAGAATTATGCTAACATTAGGATTTAATCATAATTAAACATAATTCCTAACAAAATATAATAATTACTTTAATTAATCTATAGATGATTAATTAATTATCAGGATTTTCTATAAATCAAGATTGGTGCCTTATAGCATATATTAAATACACATAATAGTATGAATATAGCTGTGAACCCACTACAAAAATTGTTTACTAACGACCAACTTAGGTTAGTTGGTAAAAGGTAGAAATACTGAGCAAGTTAATTACTAACCAACCAAAATGTATATATTTTACATTACCGACCAATTATTGCTTGGGACGTTGGTTGGTTCATTGGCAGGAATGGATTTTTGTTTGGAAGGTGGTTTATCGACTAACCTTAGTTGGTTGGTAATAAGTTTTGTAATAAGGTAAAAAAAAATTTACTCTTACCTACTAGCTTTATTCAGCAGTAGTTAAAAACGCACTGTTTGTTTTTATTTTTACCCACCAACCTTTGTTGTTGGTCGGTGTTTCTAAATTTCTAGCCCCTTATGTTTGCGTTTCCTTCTTTCTCACTGACAAATCGAACTCCTAGTTTTGTGATTCCAGTCCTCCCATTGCTATTTTCATCGAATAACAAGAAAGGAAGTTTGGGCTGAACTATGATTCAAAGCCCTTTGTGGATTCGATCTGAGTTAGGGTTTTTGGATGATCCGCAGGTGGTCTGCTGTTGCCTGCTCTTGTATTACTAATTTAGGGCTTCTATGTGACGTTTTGAGAGTAACATCCGCCAACTGTGACGAGACACTTCACAACCAAGGAGGAGCTGATTTTGATTTCTTTGGAGAGAAAATGAGAAGAAGAACCTCTTGGTCTCTTTCGTCCTCTCAATTTGGACTCTTGTCTTTGTTTTCTCTTGGTGCTAATAGAATCGTAGATCATCAAAAGGTAAGCTGGAAATTCATGACCAATTAAAATCAGAACTGGGTTATGACCAATTCATCTGAAAATTCATGGGTTTTGGTGAGCTTTTGCAAAAAGATTTGATAACTTTTATTCTGGACTATAATTTTAATGATTAACGTTACTTGGTTATCGATCACTGCAAAGTATATTCTATTCTTCAAAGTTCTGCTTATGGTATGACATGGTTTCTGATATTATAAGTCAGCCATTGTTAGTTTGTGGTTTAACTTGATTGAAGATTAATAACTTTATATGAATCAGATAAAGATTTTTAATATGGCATTATTCGTGTTGGATTGTATTGCTATAAAGGTTATCTAGATCCTTTGATTTATATCTTTATAATGAATTCAATGGGCTTGTGAAGAAAAACAATTTTTTTTTTTTGATGATATGAAGAATAGCAATTTAGTTTTTGAAATAAATTGAATTTATATGACAAGCCTATTGTTATATGATATGGTCTTTAATGGTTTTGGATATTTTTGTTTATGCTGACATACTCCTCACGGAGGCATGACTGGTCGGAGAATTGGATAACCAAACCTCCGTAACTCTGACTTCAAAATAAAATAACACCTATGACTCTTGACACAATTAAAGAATAAAAGTAACTTTTATAAAACAGAAGTTCACTATAAAAAGTTTATTTTCTGAAACAATTACTAGTTTACTGAAAATATTAGCAGAGGTTCCTTGCAATATGGAACATACCTCAAAATAAAAACACATAGGTTCATGATTTCACTCAATAATAACGCCAAGACAACAAGAAGCCTTGTCTCATCCACATCATAAACAAGACAAATAACTAGACTTTTATATCAAGACTCTTACATCATGTGAAATTAGACACCCCATTGTTCCAATATGACTGCAAACTTTCATACTTGACTTCAAATTTGAGATCCTAGAAAAATACCTTGCTATACTCTGTCCGCAGGTCACCATCTCATCGACGTCATATACAGATTTTCTGTTATATAAAAAAAATTCACAAAGGTGGGGTGAGTCCTACGGACTCAGTGAGTATAAAATCGTACCAAAAGGGCACTAGTATCACTCAATATATGTATAGAATATATTATCTATTAATATCAACATATCATATATTTTAAAACTACTAAGATTACATATATACAAATACAAAAAAAAATAAAACTTAGCAAACACAATTTAAGTAATACACTATAATGCAGCAAACACAGTTTAATTAATGTACTGTATAATCCACTTAAAATAATCAAGGCAATCAAAGCATACAAACAAGCAAAGGGCCGACAGAGTAACTCAGCCTTGCACAACAATTCTCTTCCTACCAGATATTTACGTGCTGCACAACATGTTAATTCTCTAAACAATCTATGCCACTGGGGTTGAGCACTCATTTCTTTTAAAAACAATTATCAGAATCATAGTGTCTCACTTCAAAATATCTTAGGTGTACATGGATTTCAATTTAGGAAATAAAAATCATTTCTGAGAAAAAAATCTTAATTTGTTAGCCCTTATCAACCACAAATAATTTCAAACAAGCTTAATTAGAACAACTCATTAAAACTTTACACTTGCATATTTATTTAAATACACATAACAATCTAGCCCCTGAAGGCAGTAATTAACCACTCACCTTTAACTGATTGCATTTGTCACTTGCACTTGCGTTTGTGCCTCTCTTCAGGTCTATATTAGGGTCCAGAACTGAAATTCATATTTCCAAATAATACTTAGTTCCTAAATGTTATTGTTATAACCTTTTAATTACTAAGCTTATATATATCAACTTATATATGTTTCTTTATGAAAGTTTTCTATTAAGTTATTATATGTCAAGTAGTATGAATTGTACTTGAGGTGGTAATATTAATAATAAAGAAACAGTTTAGATGTCTTGACAATGCATAAGATAGAAGGAAATAATTAAAAAAAATAGAAAACATTAGTTGAGTTAGAGATGTTGAAACTATCCAAAATTGAGGTTTTGACCAGTGTTCACTCTAACAGTCACATCTTCTTCTAGGAAATTCAAAATCCAATTTCGTAAAATTTATTAAATACTAGACACATGTAGCTTTATAATGGTATATCATTTAAAATTTTTAGATTTATATATCAATACAGTTTATTCTTTGAAATTGTATCAAATTTTGCAAAACGCAAGATTTTGGCAACTCTGACCTTACCTTAGTTATTTGAACATAACTTTTTCTAGGAAAAAGGAAATCCAATTCCGTTTATTGGATTTATTAATGGACAAGTATATCTTTCAAGATAGGTATCATATGTCTTATTTGGATGTGTATATTAGTACAGCTAATTATTTAAAATTTACTCCTTTCAAGTATTTCATAACCTCCTTGAATATATGTTTAATTTTTTTCTTACATACTTAATCAAATTTAATAAAACAAAGTTGAAAATTTAACTTTTGGAAGTTAACTAGTAAAACAAAGTTGAAAATTTAACTTTTGGAAGTTAACTATCTTTCTTATTAGAATTCACCAAAATTTAAAATAAATTAGTAATTTAGATTATCTTGATTCCTTATGTTTAAGCATTTGTTAACTTAACAAATATTAACCTTAACTTGAGAAATTCCATGTTTCCTAATTATCTACTAGTTTCATTCTCTTAATAAACTAAAAAGAAATCCCAAGACTTCACTTAACTAAAAAGATTACAACTCTTAATTTAAAATAAGTAACTTAACTAAATTAAGGTTCCAAGAGACTAAAATTTCTGCACATATTCCTCTTGTAATAATAACACTCCAAAGTCAAATTTGACTATCTTAACTCTCTAAATGCATAAACTATTTTGTTAGAAACCTTTGCTCTAGTATCCCATAATTAAACTATTAAATAACATACAAGTATACAACTAATATAATTAACCACCAAAAATTAAATCTACAAAGGTTAACTCATTGCATTACAACATTTAGGCAAAAATTTTCTATTTAGTTTCTCTTAAGTATCGTACGACTATATATATAATTTCCATCATTTCATGCATGTTTAGGTATATATATCTACTAGAATTCCAATACGATTCTTAAATTTTCCATATTATACTTTTCAAATGTAGAATTCCAACTAACTAGTTATTTAAAAGTCATTTACCTAAAAGCATACAAGTCTTATCTTTCCTATTTCCATGACTAGGTGCAACTATTCATGTATCCATTACTTTAACCCTTTGCTTAAACTTGACAATTTTCACAATTTCCTTTTCGTACCTTAGTTTCACCACTACCTCCATCTGACCTTTAAAACAGAATGATAAAGGAAAACAAAATGAAGGAGTTGCTGCCCCAAAACAGGAGACAACAACCAAGTGCTAAAAGTTAGATTGTTTCCTACTTACATCAATGGCTCACAAGGAAATTTGAAGCCACCAAAGCTGCCCTTCCAGCTAGAATCTCTACAGCAACAGGTAGTCTTCTAGGCTAGCAACAATGTCCAAGACAGAGTAGGAATAAATAGGTTGCACAAGGTAAGACACTCACACAGCTACACCTCCAACACAACCACCCACAGCCATCTTCCCACGGTCACCCCACTCTACCTCAAATGAGTTTCAAGTCTTGATTGTGGAAAGATCTAGTTCAACTTCTACCCTGTAAAACAGAGGATAAGGATTTATGTCAAAATTCCTTCTTTATCCTCCCACACAAACCAACAAACCCCAGCACACCAAGGCAGTCGTAAATCAGGTGATGGATACCCTCAAACTGTGGCCGAAAAAAGGCATTTGCTGCCAGCTATGGCAACTTGCACCTCTCTAACCCATCCCCCAAAGGCTGTAGAAAAAATCCTCAAAATTTAGCCACAAGGGGTTGAAAATAAAGCACAGCAAAAGACTTCAGCAGCTGGTCAAGACCCTTACTGCTGCTACTTACAGCCTCCCTTTGGCTCCTACAGACCACAACAACATACCTCACGGCAAAGCCAAGTCCAGAGCAGAGCAGCTGCTACCTCACGGCAAGAAGGAAAGAATTCTTGCATCACAAGAAGGAAATAAGTCACTCATGGTAAGGAGGAAACAAGGAAAGATGATGGTGTCCCTAAGAAGTATAACTCTTCGTTGTTTCAAGAAAGGAGGCTAAACTCTCTAAAAGCAAGTCAATAGCGGTGGAAAGGATAAATGGTAGAGAAGAAACGGTGAAGATACAAAGAAAGTAAAGGAAAGATAAAGACCAAAAAAGAATGAGACAAAAATTAGAAAAAAAGATACCAACAATGGGGTTACCTCTTTAGTCAAAAAACAAGCAAACTCACTTGTTATCATGAAGAACAAGACCAAAAATTTAGTTTCCCAAAACACCTGCAGGGACAATACAAAGGAAATGAAATCCAATTCGAATTCTTATTATGGCAGATACATTTGTATTCATAATCTTCCTAGCCTATAACTTACAAGTAGGTGGCCTATAACTTATAAGTGATGTCCAGAAATTAGTGGAGGTAACATAGGTGGGGGTGACATAGGAAGGAAGAGGAAACGGGAAGTAGAATATTATTGGTAGAAGTCAATATGTTCTTGTACTTTAAAACTCGAAGTAGATTATGTTTTTTATTTCTTTTCATATTTTAATATTTACTGCTGAGAAAATGCATAAAGTTGCATAGTTAGTCATGTAATGCCTACTTACTGAGTGGCTTACCTTTGACTAATCTATTTGAAGTATGTCCTTTTCTTCACAAGCGTATGATAGTACATACTCTGGTGATCTCTTTGATTAATCTGTAAGTTAGGTGGGATGTCTCCTATTGTTATTACCTTATAAATACATAACTCATGGCATTTGCATATGTAGATGTAATTATGGTTATTAGGGACGTAGCTTATTTGTTGCTTTTCATTAGTTATAGAAACTTGACATGAATTGGATTTAATAAGATATCAAAGTACTCAATTTAGTGTCTAGGATACTACTCTTAGCAATTATAATATTGGTTTTCATTTAGCTTTAGTTTAAAGTTTGAATTGCCGTGATTCCAAAACTTAATCTCTGGATTGACATGCATCATAGATCAAGACTTGTTCACTTAATCCTGTATAGAAAATCTAGATTACATTGCAAGGTTCTTGCAAACACCTTGTGTAGTACTCCCTTGAGGTCTACTGAAGTCAAAATTTGGAATCAAACACACGTCATCAGGTTAGTACATTAATCTCCTTTATATATGTTATTATCTTGTTGTTGTGAGGCCTTCTACAGTTTTACTTAGTTAAATAGTCAGTTACCATTTTCAATTTTAACATCAGTGATTAAATGAATCATGTATAGATAATCTTTTTTGTTTGGCTACATGGTAAATCAATTCACTAGTTTTTTTTTTTTTTTTTTTTTTTTTCCATTTTCTTTTAATTTTTGCTTAATGCCAGCTTAATTTTTTTTTTCTTAGTAAAAGTTTCTGTTTATTTGTTGATGATCACTTCCTATTATCATGCGTTTTATATTTTCATGTGGAAGGATTTTTAGCTTGATATTGAGATATATAGAAATCCAATGATGTAGTTTTTTGTTTACATATGCCAATTCTAGAGCTCATAAAAGGAGGAAAACATATAATTCTTCTTGGCCTCAGGATTGGGTTAAAACTGGGATCACACTGTCTTCTCTGATTTCTTGAATAATACATAATTGACTAGATACATTTTTTTTATGCTAAGTCTTGTTGCACAATGACAGCTTTCCATTTATAGTTGTAAAGATAAAATGTGTTTCCTATTGATAGATAAAAAAAAAAGAAAAAAAGAGAAGATAGCTGGGTTTGTATATTTTAAAGCTTTATTAGGAGCAAAAGAAAGTGGAAGGGATGAAAATTTAAAGGAAAGAAAAAGGGACCATATTTCTTGATTGGAAAAAGAAAAAGTGAAATGGATGAAAAAAAAAAAAAAGCGATTCACTTTTGTGACATATAGAATTCCTCTCCAAAATTCCCTATTTCCTTTGCTTCCCAAATTGGATAATATGTGAAGTATTTTTTGTACAGTTTTAATAAAATAAAAATAAGCTCAGCATTAAATTCTTCAATTATAATTTTTTTTTATAAAATGTGTTTGAAGTTTGAAATTTGTTGGGTCTAATGGGTATGTTTTAAAGTTTAATGAAAAGTTAAGCTTGAGATTCATAGAACTCCTTTCATGGATTTAAGGCTTTCCATTGACCTCTTATGTTTTCATTTAACTCAGTTTATACTAATTTAATCGACTTTGCTAATACTAATTACATTATTTATTATATAAAGACATAAGAGATTAGAACATCGGTTAATTGTTAATAGTGTTACAATTTGGTATGGCAACACTAGGAAAGTTAACTATAAGTTTGAGATAGCGTGAACTTTTTTTAAAATTAATGAGCGATGATTTGCAGGTTGAGAGGTGGTGATAAATAACAGGAGTATAAAAGACATAGAATTAATAAATATTGTGCATTAGAGTAATATATATATATATGATTTTAAATGTGAAATTAGAACAGATATTGATGGCAAACTTAATTAACTGTTATAACTTCATATAAAAATATGAAATTAGAATAATACGATGTAAATCTCGATTAAAAATAAATAAGAACAAATAAAGATAAAAATCAATTAACGTTATACCTCTTTGAATATAAAAAATATATATATATATATACATATAGGTAATTTAAAGATGACTAGATCTTGATTTTGTTTCAACCAATTTTAGTGATAAATATAGTGATGTCCTTCCTAAGGGAATACTGTTGTAAACTCATGTACTAAATACAACTTTCACTTATTAGGATTTGATCAATACTGTTATGCTATTTTTCTACAGAGGGTGCTACAAATAGAAAGATAGTTCAGAAAGGTAACCTTTGTCTTTATTACGTATATTGTTACTTCCATTTCTCTTTCTGATGAAGAGTTAACTATTGAATTTTTTAGGCATAAAAATTCTGGTGTAGAGGGTGATCATTTAAAAGAGGCAACAAATATAAACAAATCCTTATCAAGTTTTGGGTAATTAAATCAAGGGCCTATTTTTCAGTTAATCTGATTTTGCTTACTTTTCAAGATCAAATGTCATGTTTCTTTAAAATATTCTACTGAGTATTGCTTTATAATATTAATTATTGACATATGGGTGTATACATGGCTTGTTAGCACTAGTTTTCTAATATAGCTTTTGATTTCCATGTAGCTTTGCACATGAAACACTAAGCACTCTGAAGTTTGCCTATGCAACGAGCCAAACTCATCCAGAACAATGTACTTTGAAATCTCTCTTTTTCATGTACACTTTTTTTATAATACATACACATCAAGATATGCTTTCTATTGCGTATATATTATAATACATGCTTTCTTGCAAGACACGTACTCACTCATACTGTATATATGAATATGTTTCAGTCAACTATTAGGACTCAATTTTCTCAACCAATCACCTCTCTCCTGTCAAAAGGCCAAACTGAAGATGCTTCAGGTGATGTAACTTTACTACAATGTCAAATTCAGAAGTTGAAGGTACTTTATATAATTAAGGTACTGATTCTACTAAGATGGTATAGAAGTCATCAAAGTTAGCAACACTGGAACCTTCTAGCTCTAATGCATATGTCCTAGTTTCATCTCCTACAGTTCAATATCTATCTTATTTCTTTTTCCATGAGTAAATCATTTATATATTCAAATTTTCATTTGTACTTCATTGTGTCACTTTTTCTTATCTAAGTCAAAGTCGTTTTCTCTAATAACATTTTCTTTCTTTCTCTAGGTTGGCTCATTCCAGAGGGGAAGAACAATGAAAGCAAAGAAGCAAGCTCTATCTATAAAGAATCTTGTAAACATGTCATCTAGCACTACTTTGTCTCATTATTTTCTTTCTCTAGGCTGTTTACATCTACTACAAGTGTAGATTCATGATATTAATTGCAATTTATAGTACCTGGTTGCTAGTATTGTAGTTTATGTTAAATGGATAGGATTTATCGATTGGCTTCTTAGTTAATTGGCATAAGTTTAGTTATACAAACATGTGTTATGAAGTGCATATTATGACCATAGAACTCTTGTGTAGTGCTTAAGGTTACTGTTGTTTTATCTATTATTTTATTTTTTTTGAAAAAACTAAAGCATTACCGACCAACCATGGTCGACCAGTACTTTTTAAAAGATGAACATGTAATTACCGACTAACCAAGAAATTGGTCGGTAATTTCCAACAGACCTTCCTGGTTGGTCAGTAATTACCTACTAACCACACAGTTGGTCGGTAAATACCAGCCAATCTCATTTTCATGCCAAATTTTTTTTACCAACCCTTTGGTTGGTCGATATTAGGGACCTCAAATTTACCTACCACCATTTACCAACCAACAATTAGTCGATAAGTCTTTAGCAACCAATTTTTCCTTCATTACTGACCCACTTGGTTAGTCGGTATAAAGAGTAATTTTCTTATAGTGACCTTTTGAACCCCTATGTTAATAGTTATTGTACAATTCAATCATCCTATCATGAATGTCTAGTTAAATCTATATGGGTATAGAAATAATATTTAATGTCAAACCCTAAATTTAATCATATGTATCTAGATCTTAATAATATAACTTCTCTAGTTAGGGAAATTAGAAACATAATTTTTAATTTCTACCCTGCTATGGCTATAGATTTTGAGTTAACATCTTTTGTAGATCACATATGACATTCTCTATTTTTACTTAGAATGATAGATATTTTATTATGCATTCACATAGCTCCATGTTCAAGTCATTATATCTAATTACTACTTCTTAGATGACTCATTAATAGAATCAGAAATAACATCAAAGTGCAATGACTACATACAAGATAACTATGATGCCTCAAGTCAAAAGATTATTTGTACAACTGTGATAGAAGAGCAACCTATTGACATGTAGATAAGTTCCATATAGGTGTTCTTAGTCGATTAAGTTCAGTGAACTCCTTTTTTAATGAGCACATACATAACTATCTTAGTGTCTCATACATAAGTGACAATGAGATTAGTTACCATCAACTATTTGAGCTAAATAAGTACTAATCTATCTAGATTCACTAATGTCCTATTTAGTGATTCTATGATTTGGAACATTTAAGAATTAAGGTTAAAGAAAAGACATCTCATTAGCGCAATCTCAACATGATGTTTATTTCCTTTGCTTTAATTTTTTGGGCTCATGATAATTCATTAATAACTCTTATACATTATATTTTTTGCCAGTTATTCAATTAAATGAATATTAATAATTATATAAATAAGATTGTATATAAAATAATATGTTACAACATTACATGTCGTTGGATTTAAGACACGCTACTAATAGATATTTCATTGATTGAGTTAGGATTATTTTTTAATCTTTTAACAGTCGCTCAATACCAAAGTTAAATTATTTGGAGAGCTTTGGTCTTAAATTATGAATTATCCAAAGGATTTTGGAGGGAAAAAAATGCAAAAAAATAAATCACCATGATATTTATACTAATAATCCCATTAAATTATCTCACCAATTATTATATTTCTACTGAAACTAAGTAAGTGCAACTTTAAGTTTGTGAGAGTAGATGCACTGTACATTGTACGGTTTCAAAATAGACTCAAACTCTACTATTCATTCAACTTCTCATGTTTGTCCACGTTATGCAGTATGGCCTTCTCCTATTTTCCTTTTTCATGCTTTCAGCTGATGCAAAGAAGAGAGAGGCAATTAGTGTGGTAAAGTGAAGAGAGAAGAGAAGTACAAATGGGCAGGTTTCAAAATCAAAGATGAAGAATAGAGCAAAACAAGATAGGGCTGATTGTCGAATCAGTTAAGTAGGTGAGAAGATCTTGGATTTATCTAATCTCTTAATTTCCTTACTTCATTTTCCACAGCCTTGCACCTTAATATATTTTCTCATTTTACTTTTCAAAAACCTAGACAATTTGTTGTAATAAAATCTCTCTATCATTTTCTCTCTATGCAACATCAACTGATTAATTCTTTCCACATTCTTCCTAAAAAAAACTAATGAAAATGATGCATTTGTTGTTTTTCTTTCAAGGATCTGTCAAATTCAAGTGTTTCATGTGTTATTTTCGTTGATTGTGGAACAAAGTGTATTCAAGCTGCCTCCAATTCAGCTTCTGGAAAGGAAAACTAATCGACTATGTAGTTGTTGCAATTCAAAAAATAAGAAAAGCTCAAACTTTTTGATGTTGCAAACTAGGCGAAAATAGAGGATTAAGGAGAAAATGAGGGAGAGGAAAGGAGGAATAGATATAGAAAAGCAAGAAAAGAGGGAGAACTAAATGAAACTAGGGATAGGAAAAGCTTACAAACATGCCAATAATGTTAGATTTGTCCAAAGATCCTCAAACAAGTACATATTAAGCCTTTATATAGGCTTTACATAAGACCTTAGGATAGAAACATAAATAACTTAAAATCTAACAACATAACATTAAATACTAATAAATAAATCCTTAAATTACAATTTTACATAATAAAACGTATAATTACATAAAATAATAAACTCCCATAGGATTATAAACTCGTTCTCCATCATTCTCCCTTTGTTAGAAAAAACTTGATGTCGAGTTTTGTAATGAGGGCAGATGAGGACTCAGGATTAAAATCTTGTAGCAATGTTGGGGGCAAAAAAAAAAATTTCTAGACACAGTGAACTCTGCCATGGATCACAATCATCTAAAACTGCAATGAGATAACAAAATCAATGTGCTTGACCTCCAAAAGATAGGTATGCTCTATAATCTGCTCTGGAATGTCATCTACTTGCTCTGGAACTTCATCAAAAGGCTAAAAATGTCAGATAACTCAATCCTATTTGCAACTAAAACCTTATCATCCATTGCATGTGGATTAAGAACATTATCAGCTTTATGATCCTGACTCTCATTATCTAGTGAAAGCGGCTCAAGAATATCTTCGACTTCAAAGTCATACATGTCATTGTCTGGTGCTAGTGATGTATGCTCAACTCTAAGGTCATGAAATTCATGCAAATCTTCATGTATTTGACTTTGTTTTTCAATCTTAACTAACTTAGGTTCATTAGGGTATAGACCCAACATTGCAAGCAAGTCACCCAGTGTTGCACTAAGCTTATCAAGTTTTTTGTTAGTGTTTTCCGTATAAGTTTCTATAGGTTCAAGTATAGGAGGTTATGATAACACTAAGGTTTGACGAGATTGGGTGTATTGGAATGTGTAGTTTAACTTATTATAACTAAGATAATGAATCAATTCAAATACCAATTCTACCAAATAATAACCGTAACCCATTTTTGTAAGTAAGGAATAGACACATAACTAAAGGTGACACATAAAGATTTTGGCAAGAAAAATATCTAACATGCATAAAGACATTGGGTCGACGCTCAGGATATAACTCTGGTAACTCTATAACAACCGAATTCGTAGAGGTGTAATTAAAAAATATTATAGGAATGTTTCTATGAATCTCTATATGTTGACGTATACTACCACCCTTATACGTAAGTGCTCAAGGGAACTCAAAAGTCAAAATAAGGATAAACATACAAAACTCTATCAATGTGCTCTCTAATGACATGTTTAAATGAAGTATGATAAATACATGAGCTTAACATAGAGTACCAAGATATTGAAGTATAAATAAAATAAAATCAATGTTTTTTTTGCTTAACATAAAGTACCAAAATATTGAAGTATAAATAAAATAAAATCAATGTTTTTTTTTTCCTTCTTTTTTTTTCTTTTATGAAATGTAAATATAGAAACTTGAAAACTTAATGAAATTCAAAAAGTATAATAAAAAATAATAATATCAAAAGTAAGAAAGTAATACCAATTTCAGTATTTTGATGCAGAATTTTAAAAAATGGACCTCAAAATCAGAACCCTGAGGCCCAAAAAATGAACCTGTTTGAGTTTGTGGAAAATTGAGTCAGAAAAGCTTGAACTGGGTTAGTCGAAGTTGCTGAACCATATTTGACAACTCTGCTAACGTGGTATTGCTGACATGGATGCCCAAATGTACTCTGTTGACATGTGGCGTAAGGGCTGACGTGGCGAGCTGACATAGACACCTGACCTGTGACCTGTTGACATGTGGCGTTAGAGGTGACGTGATTATTGACATGGCAAGAGATATGTTGGTGCGTGGGATGCATGTGGGCATATGGCCTCCTTTCACAGTGGCTTTAGCAGTATCACAGCTTGATGCGGCGATCATGATGGTGGTCACATATTTAATTCTGATAATATTTTTTTTGGACTCGACTTTAGAGGTAAGCATTATAATTTGGATTTTTTGGAGAAAAAATTGTTTGATTTATAATCATATGGGTATTAGGCTGGCAATAATAGCATAAGAATCAAAATTTGGGTTCTGATACCAAATTTGATGTAGCACAATAGGAGAAAATAGAGGATTAGGGAGAAAATGAGGGAGATAGGAGGATGAATAGATAGAAGAACAAGAAAGGAAGGAGAACTAGATGAAACTAGGGATAAAAAAGCTTGCAAACATGCCAATAATATTGAATTTGTCCAAAGATTCTCAAACAAGTGCATACTAAGTCTTTATATAGGTTTATATAAAACCATAGGATATAAACATTAATAGCTTAAAATCTAACTGCATAATAGTAAATACTAATAAATAAATTCTTAAATTTTAGTTTTACATAATAAAACATATAATTAAATAAAACAATAAACTCTCATAGGATTATAAACTTGTTCCCAATACCAAATTTGATGTAGCATACTAGGAAAAAAATAAAGGATTAGGAAGAAAATGAGGGAGAGGGGAGGAGAAATAGATAGAAAAGCAAGAAATAAGGTAGAACTAGATGAAACTAGGAATTGAAAAAGCTTGTAAACATGCTATATGCAATCATTATGATAATTCTTGTACCTTTGCTTCTGAAAATAATGCTATGTGCAATCATAGCTTCTTTATACATTTTATTTGATTTCAAAGAGTTGGACTGAATAGTGTTCAGTAAAATTGTATTGCTTGGTATGAAAATAGATAAAGTGGAAGCATGTTTATATAGGCAATACAAGCTGACCTATCATAATGAACCTAGTCTAGTATAAGACTACGTACAATAATATGTATAAGCAAAAAATCAGGAATAAATCATGAGCTGTAATATAATCTAACTCTCCTCTCCTTCCCCACTTAAACTCAAGTTAGTTGGTGTACAACCAAGTTTAGTTTGTAAACTAGCTAAATGCTGGAAGTTTTTCAAGGAAAAGGACTTCATGAAAATATTAGGAATCTGTCCTTTCGACGAAAAAGAATAAGTTGAAGAGTAGCCCGAATAAGATGACTGTATGTGACATAATAATTAATCTCAATGTGTTTCATGCACTTATGAGAAACATCATTATGTGTAACTTGAATTGCACTCTGACTATCATAGTAAATAGGGGTAGCAGAGAACAAATCTAAATAAAATTAACATTCATATCTCATAGTAACCGTCATAACCAAATCAGTTCAGTAGTAGTGTCACGAAGAGCCTAATATTCAGACTTTATAGTAGAACGAGACATAATAAATTCTTTCTTGCCATGCCATGAAATTAGCGAATCAACAAGAAAAAAAATAAAAGCCTATTGTAGACATTCCATCGATTAGAAAGATCTTGTGCCCAGCCACCATCAGAATACGCAGTAAGCTGGAGAGAATATATGAAAAGATAATGTAGACCATGAAAAAAAGTTTTTTTTGTATGTCTCAAAATGCAAAGCACTACAACATAGTGTACATAGGAAGACAAAGACATTAACTGACTGGCACGATGAACAATATAGGTAATGTCTGGTTAGGTGACAATAAGATAAATCAAGCTACTAACCAACTGACGATAAAGAGTAGGATTAGAGAGAGTTTTACTAGTGAGCATACTATTTTCTGAATTTTCTTCCATAGGCAATGTAATAACAGCACAATCAAATATGTCGGCCCTAGAAAGCAAGTTAGAAGCATACTTTGCCCAAGTAGGGAAATAACTAGTTTGATCTGAAGAAACATCAAGACTCAGAAAATAACTAAGTGTGCTAAGACCCTTCATTTTAAACTGTTGAACATGAGATAATTTAAGATCTATAATGCCTTGAGTGTCATCACCAGTGATAATCATGTCATTGATATACAATAAAACCAATGTAAGACTGCAGTCAGTCTGTAGACGAAATAGCTAAAAGAAAAACCAAGTAGAGCCAGTGCGAACCTGAATTTAGAGAATTAAACTCGAGGAGCTTGTTTTAAACCATAAAGTGCCTTCGAATATGGCAGACCTAATATGGACAATGAGGATATCCAGGTGGAGGTTTCATGTACACCTCCTTTGTAAAGGTCATCATTAAGGAATGTATTTTTTATAGAAGGAAGGACCATCGATGAGTGAAAGCAATAGCAATAATAGCTCTGACATAAGTGAGACAAGCAATAGGAGCAAAGATCTCCTTATTATGAATGTCATATTCCTAGGTATAACCCTTATCAACTAATCGTACCTTATAACATTCAACACTACCATATGCATAAGTCTTATTCTTGTACACCCACTTGTAACTTACAATATATCTTCATGTAAGTAAATCAACTATATCCCAAGTGTTAGTTTTAGTAAGTACATCTAACTCATCATTCATAGTGTTCTACCAAAAAGGGTCATGAGATGTATTTTTAATGATGGTAGGTTCATAAAGAGTGGCAAGTGCATATTAACAATGACAATCATTTAAGAGTATATTTGATTTTCTAATTTTAGAAGAAGTACGTACCTCAAGAATAGTGGTGGGGCTGAACTAAACATGGACAAGGAACGTATAGAGGGATCAAGAGTAGGAGAGTCAAAGAGAGCTGGTAGAGTGGAGCCATGTTGAGTTGGAGTATCAAGAAACAGATCAACAGGATAGTGAACTAATATTTCTAGTAAAGATGATGGATGAGCAACACTGAAAGAGAAAATCTAAGTAAAGAAAACATTTTCCCAAAATGAAACATGACGAGAAACCTAGAGACGTTTTGAAACATGATCATAACAGCAATAACGTTTTTTACCTATACCATTCCCTAAGAAGTAACATATTAGGATTGAGGTTCTAGCTTTTTTCTTTCATGAGATTGTAATTGAACAAAACAATGCAACTAAAGACATGTAAAAAATTATAATGTGGACTAATATAATGTAAACATTCATATGGAGATTTATTTTTCAAAACAGCTGATAATGTGCGATTAATAATGTATACAGATGTAAGAGCAACTTCACCCCAAAGTGACTCAGGTAGAAAAGTAGAGTATATGAAGGCATTAGTAGTTTTAACTATTATTAAAAGGTAATTTTGTTTGTTAACTTATCTGACAAGGTAAACAATGAAAATCAAAGACAGACACATAACTTAATTGACCACTGGAAACAAGCAACTTAAACATAGATAATGATGTGTGACCAAGACGAGTGCCAATGTTGCAAATTGTTGGAAGAGATGGAAAAGGCAGTAACAGAAGTAGATGGAAGGTAAGGTGTCTACCTTATGGCCTGTCCTAATTATCTTCCCCGTCTTCTCATCTTGAACAATGCAATCAAAAGATTTAAGATTTACTTCATAGCCATGATCAACAATTTGGCCAAGAGAAATAAGATTGTGAGCTAATGAAGATTAAGGTATGTTTGAGAGATAGAAAGTGTAGGTGCAAAGATATCTCCCTCCTATCATAACCCGATATTGAAAAGTCGGGTTTTATATATATAATATGTAAATTCTAGTTATAAAATAATAAATACATAAATAATAATATAATGTAAACATGTTATAACCCAATAATGAGAAACTAACATTTGAACAAATGGGTGTAACTCTTAATCGTAAATAAATTATATAGATACAGTTGAATTAAAACTTGGTTGACTTGGAGTTTGATTTTTATCTTATGTAAATTTTTTTGAAGTGAAACATAAGTACAAACTAAGTAGATTAGAGAAGAAAAAATTAAATGTATATAAAAATATCTAGAGTAAATATGCACCACAAGTTCATACATTTGACTTTGACTCCTTTTTATTTTTTATTATTTTCCTTTCTCCTTTCTTGCTTTCCATGACCGACTCCTCCTCTGTTTCCTTCCTCTTTCTCACCGTCTTGTTCTTTGTTTTTCTTTGGTTCTAAAATTCTTACCGTGTCTTGCCTATCTTCCCTTTTTCCTTCCTACTTTCTCCTAACACATTCTAGATGTATTCCCAATATGACTCACCATCTCATCCCAAACCTTGTTAGGCTAGCCTCCCATGATCCATAGGTCACTTTGTATCATCTTTCCTTTAAAAATGACAATTTTTCTTCATTCAAACTTAACACAAACATCTACAGCCAAAAGTTTGTGTTGAGATACTAAACCCTCGCCAGTTATAACTTTACAATCCTTACAAGATACTATCTCAACCTTCCTAGTCAGAACAAAATCAATTTGGCTCTTATTAGGTCTGCTACTAAAGGTAAGCAAATGCTATTCTCTTTTCTTAAAGAAAATGTTGGCTAGAATCAAGTCGTACACAATCACAAAATTCAAAGTAGCCTCTCCACCCTCATTCATATCTCTATAACCATAACCCCCATGTACTCTCTCGAAACTCTCATTAGTGCTTCCTATATGGCCATTCAAATCTCCTCCAATAATAAGTTTCTCTTCTATTGGTACTCCTTGAACTATTTCATCTAAGTTTTACTAGAAATCATTCTTTGTAGTTTCTTAATTTTAGTTCTATTTGAGGGATATAGGCATAAATGACATTAAAAGCCTCCTCACCTATCATTAATTTAACTAAAATTATTTTATCACGTTTCCTCTTAATTTCAACAACCGTGTTCTTGAGATTTCCATATACAATAATTGCAACTTCATTTCTATTTCTATTCTTACCTGGAAACCACATCTCGAACCCCGTTCTCTCTATCTCTAGCCTTTTTTCACCTACTTAGTTTCTTGTAAGCAAGCTATATTGACCCTCCTTCTACTCATGGTATTTACTAACTCTCTCAATTTACCACCAAGATTGTGACCCTATAAAAACCAACGTATTGGTTGTGCCTAACGAAGGTAATTATTATCATCCAAAATAATCTAAATAAGGCGAATAATATCAATTTGATAAGACATAGCGTTTTTCTATTTTTTATTTTATGATGATCGGCTCAGATTCGGCTTGACCTAGAAGAAGAAAGAGGACAAACAATCTAAGAATGAGGATTCTAGTGGTCCTGAGAGAAATGGAGCTAAGATCAAGTATGGATCTTGAAAAATAAAATATAACCTTTGTAAAAAAAAATAAAAAGAGGCAAGGCAATAGTGAACCATATAGAAAAAAAAAGAGGAACCTTAGTGAGACTCTAATACAAAGTTGAACTGAAAAATATTTCAGTAAAATTGTATTGTTTGATATGTAAATATACAAAGTGAAAACCTATTTATATAGGCTGTACAAGTTGACCTAATATAATAAACCTAATCTAGTATAAGATTAAGTACAATACTATTGTATATACACAAAATCAGGTCTAAAGCATGGGCCATTAATAATAGGTCTAATATATTATTACTTAAAGAAGTAGTCATTATAAAAAGATGTACAAAACAAATATTTATTAGATGGAAAAACATATTATCTGTCTTTGACTTTGATATTGAATATATAAAAGATGAATTAAATTTACTCCTTTATTTTTAAATAAGAAAAATCTTACAGTGATTGCAGGAAGTCAAAGAAATTTAGACTTTTTTGGAAATCATTAGAAGCCCTGTTATCTAGCATCCTCCTCCCAAAATACAAACTTAGAAGAGGATCCTAAGTCTTTCCTTCCCCGAAAGTCTTATGGTTATACTCTTTCAGCTAAAAAGTAGAAGGAAGAGAAATATCTATAATTTTCTTTTTATTCCATTTCTCTCCTTTCTATTGAAGAAAAATATTATTCTCGATCTTTCTCCTACTGAGGTTGCTCCTTTTTATTTGTTTGATGATCTTCATCCCTAATTCTTGATAAAATCTCAACTTTTCTTTCTTCATATTCTAGTGAAAATAATTCCATTATATTCAGTCATATTGAGAAGAAAGTTGATGTTAGAATGGGTTTACTTAAAGATTATAATTAAAAATGCTCTCTTTCCAGTTCAGTGGGGTTTTAATGCTAAAGAAATGAAATAATTTATGAAATTCACAAAAGATCATGCTTATTACAATTATTTGGATTATATCCAAGTTTGGGACAACACTCGGATTTATCAAAATCCAGTAGGAAAACATACCTTGGTTTATTCAATTCCAGTTAGCAGAGGAAATTACTTCTTTCCCTAAATAGTTTTAAATGTGGTTTTTTCACTAGGAATTATTCCTATTTTTATCAATAAAGATAGATTTAGAACAAAATAAAATTCTCTTAATTTTTGTTAACAATTTTTTAAAATAGACTTTTATAAAATTAGAATTAGGATTAGGGTTAGGATTAGGATTTGGGCTATGGTTAAGGTTGGGGTTAGAAGGTTACAATAAGGGTTAAGGGTTAGGTTTAGGCTAACTTGAAGGTAGGATTAGAGTTAGGCTTAGGTTTAGGGTTAGAATTTAGTATAAAAATAGGTTATATTTTTAATATAATATTTAATTTATTAATTATATAAAATAATATAAGTTAAAACTAAATTATTTGGATGGTTGAGATTAAAGAAGATAGTGTGAATGGTTAAGATTAAAAGAATTATACTTGGTAGAATTGCTATAGAAGTCTAAAAGAGTCGGATCCAAAAAAAATTGTTGAATTTTGAAATGCTAATTAAATCATTAAATGATTTTGATTAAAGGTGATTTTTTTTTTTTTAATAAATTCCATGATAGGACAATCAAATCGTTAGTGAACCATAGTCTAAATTAGGATTATCCATTTCTATCCTTTGGTTATTCAGAAGAATTCTAATATGCTGGTGGGATAAAGGGAAAAAGTATTTATTATGAGACATGGGTATTTTAAAATAAAGGAATTCTTTCCCTTCTTATTCATGTCCCTCTGGCAAACACAGATTAGTCTAATTGTCATTTATTATTTAAAGATTTACTTCTTTACATAAGGAGGCAGTTAAAAAGAACAACTTTTCAAGCAATTATGAAAGATAAAGATGAGTATTATTAAAACTAGATTTGACCTGGCTGAGGTGTACTGCATATGACTGGCCTACAAAGGGCATTCCTTTAAACCTGTAAAATCTCCAATGATTAAGTTACTATCTAATTAGAGTATAGAAGCTGAAAAGCTATAAAGAGTATGAGTAAGAGGAACAACTGGTCTTGTTTTAGGATTTTGAGCCCCTTTATATAGGAGTTATGTCTGTTACAATAATTATGGACAATAATGGCGTCCGTTATAATATTAATAGTTTTAATGGTGGCAGTTACAGTATGGATTATTCTGTTATACCTTAACTACGCTACGTGTAATTATATCATTAGATTGGTACAATCTTGTAGTCCCCTAAAAAACGAGTTTAAGGATCGTAGGGACTTGAATTGGATGTTGTGAACTATATATCTGGGTCATTTCCCCATATATGGGGTGTAATTTTTATGCTAAATTTTTTGGTGCTATCACTGATGTGATGCTTTATTGGTGTGATGTTTTCATCATGTGTGTATTTTTTATCACTGGTGTTGTCACTATATTGTATTCCACCTTATAACTTACCCCGTTTTACTGCATCTTATAACTACTCCACCTTATTACCCCACAGTTTTTTTGTGCGAATTGAGAAGCTCGGTATTGTTGTGATAGTAGTTTATGATGAATTTTTGTCTGCTGATAGGGTACTATATGTAGTTGTATTTAAAATGTACTAAAATAAACATCATACCTTTCCTTAAGCAATATGGGTGAAAACCCGATATTGTTTGCTAATGTTGTAGCATTTTGGGTGAAAAAGCGAGATTTTTCCCACTGATGGGGTACTAATAAGCAGTTGTATTTAAATTGTACTGAAATCATACCTTGCTTTGAGCAATATGAGTGAAAACCTGAGATTGCTAATGCTGTATTGACTTTGTAGCCACTTGATTTGTCTGGGTGCTTTGCCCAGGCCATGACTATTTAGCCTATGTTGTCCACCCCGAGTGTGACTATATATGTTTTAGATGTATGTCATCTCCTTGGACTCTCTATCAAAGTCAAGTAAAAACCTCATACCTTTGGCGATTTAGTATCCGAGGTGTCCCACTAAAAAGATGCTTATTGCCTCTCCTCGGGGTCAGGTTATTTTGCTGGGACCTTTATAGTCGTGAGGGGGAATACTAGATGCAACTCCTTCCAAGGACTGTCATAAGCCGAAAAGCTGTGCATGGGCTCTTTTGAGCTGTTATGACAGCGAGCAATAGTCTTTTCCATATTAAAAGTGATGAGCTCATCTTGATTTGGTGACTTCGTGCACAAAGATTTTCTTTAAATAAATTTATAATTTTAGCTGAAAATCCAAGCTCAACAGGAAATTCGTTAAATCGCACATACTTGAGAATATCTTGCTAGAGATTATAATCAATAATATTTTAAACATAACTTATATAAAATTCTTGGTTTACAGTTCACAGAGTGCTAATAGTTTGATTTTGAGATTTGTCCTTGAATTGTATTGTGATAACTCGATAATTTAAGATATGGTGCAGAATGTTCGTATATAACCTGTGTTGTTATAACCCTCATAATCCAATAACCAAAAAACAAAAAAAACAAAAATTGTTCTGTATTCATTGTCGTAAACGAAATAATATTGTGACCAAGTAAATCCATGTGAGTGAATAATTATGTATAGTTATAAATATATATATATATATATATATGCACACACACACATTTAAGAATAAATCTAAACCACACAATTAATATATATATATATATATTTATGGTACCAAGATTATTTTACACTATAAATTGGCAAGACTTTGACCTTGACTTTAATATTCTTTTATTTTTATTTTCATTCCTTTTCCTTTCTTTGCTTAGCTTATTCTTTTCCTTTTCTTGTACTTGGACCAACACTGGCATTTTTGTTGTCTTGATTGTTCTAGTCTTTTCTCCTCTGCTTTATTTCTTTTTTTGTTTGGCAGAATAACTTCCCTTGTATTGCTTCCCTGCCCTGTTTCGTCAACCTGCTGCCTTTTGTCTTGTTTCAGCCTAGTGACAAACCATTCTTGACAGCATAATTTCTCTTCCTTCCATACTCTTCTCGTCTTCTTGCCTTTGCTTAATTGTGTAGGGTGGTCAAGAAATACCCATGGCAGCCAGCATCATCCCCTGTTTTAGAGGGCAGCAGCGTGTTTTAAGCCTTTCAGCAACCAAGACTCCTAGCTATGTATGTGTATGCGTGTTTGACCATGAGTAGCAGCTGTGGAAGTGTGGGTTTGGTGCTATAGTTGTGAGCAGTGGCCTGTCTTTGAATTTCAACAGCTGCCTTTTTTTCTTGTTGTTGTTGTGACCCCTATTTGGAAGGGGTTGTACCTGCTGAGTTGGGGGGACAAAATGGAAGAGTGCTGGTTGGCATAGCTGACAACAAAAGACCCTCAATTCAGTCACTAAGTACATGCAACTCTACTTAGTTTAGGCTTCCCTAGTGTGGTATGATCCAAGTTTCTTTTATACCACCTAATTTTATATCTTTCCTTAAGATTTCATGCATTTCTTTTAGGTAACTGTTAAGACTTAATCTTCGAAGATTAGGATGATGAATGAGAATTGAAATTGATGAATGAGAATTGAAATTGATGAATGAGGATGATGTTAGAAGAGGGATTTTAAGTTGGAATATATTGATATTAGAATGTGAAGTTCAAGCTTGTGATGAGAGTTAGATAATTAATTTAACTTTAAAGCTAATGTGGGGATTATAAGTAATGTGAATTCTAAGGATTTATGTTGAATTGTTAGGATAGGGATATATATATATATGCACGCACACACATTAATAGAAGTAATTTTTGCACTTAAGGTGTTTGATAAAAAGCCTAGAAAAGACTAAGTGTGTGAACCCATTCAATTTTTCCATATTTTCTTGAAACTTAGTTATTTTCTTGTGGTGTGGTGTAAAGGTTTATATTTGGGGAATTGTTAGTTAAAGGGTTAATGAATGGGGGGAATTTTGGAATTTGAATCTCTTGATGTTGGAATATAAGTAACGTGGGAATTGATGTTTGGAAAATGAGTAAAAGTTATGAACAAAAAGGTGTTTAGTTGTTAGTAAAATGAAAGAAATGTGGGTTAAGTGTTAACTGAAGGGGATGCAGGGGTAGACTTTAGGGATTAATGAAATCCTGGATTTCAGGTGCTTTTGGAGCAGAATTAAAATAAGTGTTCAAAATAGAAAGTGTAGCTTAGGATCTTAGGATGTTGTCTACAAAATTTTGTAGCTTGGTTCCAAATATGTTTTGAGTTATAACTGTTAGACTCTGGCTAGGTCAGGCAGGATTTGTAGTGCCCTGTTTTTGGTTCATGTAAGGAATTGAGTGGGTTAATGACAGATTTTAGGAAAAGTCTCTAAATAATAAATATATATATATACTTGTCTATTAATAAACCCAATAAACGGAATTGGATTTCATTTTTCCTAGAGAAAGTCAGGTCAATTAACTAAGGTAAGGTCAAAGTTGTTAAAATCCTGCGTTTTGTAGAATTTGATGCAACTTCAAACAATAAATTGTATTGGAACTAGATTTGGAATAATATACCATTATAAAGCTACATGTGTCTAATATTTTATAAATTTTATGCAACTGGATTTGGAACTTTCTAGAGAAAGATATGATGGTTAAAGTGAACACTTGTCCAAATCTCGAGTTTGGACAGTTTTAACATCTTTAACTCACTTGTATTTTATAACTTTTCTAATAGTTTCTTTCTACCCTTTGCACTATCAAGACATCTAAAATGTCTTTCCACTATCAATCTTACCGCATAAAGTACAATTCATACTACTTGCCATATAATAGCTTAATAGAAAACTTTCATAAATAAACTTATATAAGTTGACATATAAGTTTAGTAATTAAAAAAGTAATAACAATAACATTTAGGAACTAAGTACTATTTGAAAATATGAATTTCAGTTCCGAATCTTAACATGGACCTGATGACGAATGGAATCAACTGAAAGTAAGTGGTTAATTGCTGCCTTTAGGAGCTATATTACTATGTGTAATTATATGTTTATTTCAATATACGTGATATATGGAAAGTAAGCAAGTAAAGTATTTCAGTAATTTATTTGAATTATGTTTGTTTGATATTGGTTGATTTGTTTGACATTAGTTATGGTTGATAAAGGCCAACAAAGTGAGGTTTTTATGAAAAATGATTTTAATCTCCGAAATTAAAAATCCAGGTGCACCTAGGATGTTCTGATTTAGAATCATAAGAAAATTCTGATGAATATATTTTTTAAATTGAATGCTCAACCCCGGTGGGATTGATTATGTACGGAGATTAATTTGTTGTGCGGGTGCATAAATGCCTGGTAGGGGGTGATAATGTTGTGCGGGGATGGGTCACTCGTTGGCCCTTTAATTACTTTGCGTGATATTATTGCTCTGATTTAAATTATGATCCAGTGTGTCATATAAATTGTGAATTTGTGAAACTTACAACGTATACGTGTAATGTGAAATGCTATAGGAACAATATTACATGATGTTACTATCTATATGTTACTTATTTGTATTGTGTGATACTAGTACCCTTTGCGTACGATTTTTCACTAATGGAGTCTATAAGACTCACCCCTCTCTCGTGGATTTTTTTTTTAGTGATAGGAGTTCTGTACATGGCATCGCCGAGTTTATGACTTGCCGAATTTATATGGTACGGTATTTCTAGGATCTCAAACTTGTAGTCAAGGATGAAAGTTTGCAGTCATACTAGAACTGTGAGGTATCTAATTTTGGTATGATGGAAGAGTTTAGTTATTTGTCTTGATTAGGATGTGGATGGAGTGAAACTCCTTGTTGTCTCGGTGTTATTGTTGTGTGTGGTCATAAGCACAGGTAATTGTGTTTTGAGGAATGTTTCATATTATTAGGGACCTCTACCAAAAATTTTCAGTAACTTGTTATTTATTACATAAAGTAAATTTTTTACAATGAACTTTTGTTTTATAAAAGTTACTTTTATCCTTTGGATGGGCTAAGAGTCTTGTGTGTTACTTTGTTTTAAAGTCAGGGTCATGGAAGTTTGGTTCTCCAATCCTCCAACCAGTCATGCATCCGTGAGGGGTGTGACTTGTATGTAGAAGAGAGATATTTTTCTTTTTGCAGTCGTTATTTGATCTCCATATATATCGCTTTTCTATATTAAGTTGTATCCTAAATCACTTGAAATATTTATTAGGTATTGAATAATAAGTGTGACTCGTTTGTCAGTGAACTCTAGTTTGAAATAATAAATAAGTTCAAAAATCAAATTTACAACATTTAATAAATAATAATCAATTTTGAAGACCTGTTGTAATGCCGTAAATTTATATCAAAGTGACGTATTAGGCACATAATGATTTCTATTTATTTAATAAGGATACTTGCATTAATTTTGCAATTATAAAATTTAAGAATATATTCGTACAATTTTAAATTTAGAATCTAAAAGCCTATATGTGATTTTCTGGAATCATACAGGTTATTTATAAGAGAATATAAAAGTTTTTGGTCTATGTGTAATTATTCTGAAGCATTTAGGCAATTATTATGAACTTGGAGGTATATTTGTAAAATAAGAAAGTTTGTAGTAACTCTTTAATTTTTGAAGTTCTGAGCCACTAATGTATTTATAGAAAATATTTGGGTTGATTATTGAGAATTTAAGAATTTAGTCCGAATTTGTAAATTTATAAAATTTTGGGATAATTATATAAATATCAAAATATTTGGGCCAAATTTAAAACATGTAAAAAATTTGTTCCGAATTTGTTAATTTGTAAACTTTATGGGTCGAGTTTGTAATTAAAAGAAAAGGTCCACATTCTAATCTGCCTAGACCTGTTCGAAGGATCGGGTATCCGATTTTCCGACGTTCTCTCAGTCTCGACGGTGCAGCGAAAGACTAAGAAGAAACTACCAGTGAAGCTGTGGGCTATGGATGAATTATAATCGGCCTATGAGCTCTCTCTTCGCTCTTTCGGTTTCTCTCGTTTCTTCGGGTGGGTGGCAAATGCAACAATCTCACCTCTCGATTTCATTGGTTTATATCAGTGAGTTTCTGTCTTTTATTTCTCTTTATTATAGCTAGAACTCTTGTTCTCCCATGACTCAGTACTCAATTTCATCTGGAGCAATATAAAATTAGTCTGGGTATTTATATTTTATTCATCATATGATGCATATGGTAAATACTCTGCAATATTGGAAACTTTTAGCACTTGGAAAGTTGTTGATTACTGCAATTTGATCTGTATCAGGCTAATTGTATGGTTGTTATCTTGTGTACTTCTATTGGGATTCTGTGATAGTGACTGTTCCTGATATGCATTGACCCATTTACGTGAATATTGATCAAAAACTGTGATTACTCGCCCACCAAATATATATATCAAAAACTGTGATAGTGATTGTTATCTTATATATACACACATCAAAACCCAGATGTCCTTCTCTCTAATATTCTCTTATAAATAGAATAAAGTTAGTACATGCATGAACTTTTATAATCTTTTTAATTTATAAAAATAAAAATACTCTCCACTTCTGTGTTATGCAACTTTGAAGTATGGTTCAGAAAATGACTTGAGTTTCTGTAGCAACTTCCATAACTCTTGTGACTCTTGTTTTTAAGAACTTATAGTGACTCTTCCATAAGTTGAAATAATGCTAATCTCTTTCAGATTCAATGACCAAATCACTATATTTGTGTTTCATATTACATTTGTTTACATGGCAGCATTTTGTTTCATGTTTTAATTGGAGTTTAGACAGGAAGCAAGACAAAAATCTAATACAATATTTTTTCATATAATAATATCTTTATTATACAAAGAATATAGATCTATTGGCAACATTTTACCTTGTGTGCATGCCTCTGCATTATCTCCTCCTCCCTTGAGCCCATCTCTATGCTTGATATCAGCAGCTGAGGAGGTTAGTAAATTATTCAGAGAAAATAGAAGCTAATAGTAGTAATTGCTGTCTTTAAAACTCATGGCATCTTTCTAAGCATAGAATGTAGTCGCATTATTAATCTCTGTTGCTCCAAGTCTCTGGTTTGTAGGGCATTCCAAATTAATTTCTGCATTTCTGATGTGAATATGAAACAATTTATGTATCTCTGCCTTTATACCATGAGCTTTCCTCTGGCCTATTTTCCAAGTAATATGAATCTCAATCTTAAGTAAGATGTTTTTTTTTTGTTAAATATATTGATGTTGTTTGGTTTGATTTTAGGATTTATTTGCTTATGATTGAATTGAAATGTAGTATACTGGCACTAATAAATAATTACATAAACCACAACATATCCATAATGGAGAATCCAAACTCTATAATGGAGGAATATATTGACATTGAAGATGATGCAACATCAAAATCAAAACCGGTTAGTCTTAAGAGAGCAGCCAAATTAGAAAAAGTCATGAAATGGAAAACTTCATATGCATGAAAACAAGTTGAAGTTATTATAGAGAGTTTGGATGAAGACTTTCCTAAGGCTGCTTGTAAACACTGTGGAAAGATTATAAAGTGTCATACTAAGAATCATGGAACCAGTAGTTTGACTAATCACCTGAAAAGATGTAAGAAATATCAATTTATTCTTCGTCAATTGCGTCAGAAAGAAGGAGTTCAGGGACCAGAAAAATGTGGGATTGAGGGAGGAACTAGCAGTTTGTCACCAGTTGCTTATACAGACATTGATTTAGGAAGGCCATAGTGGTTTGAGATTGGAAACTTATCCCAAACAATACATACCCGTTGAAGATAGTAAAACACAATTGTTTTTGTCGTTTTAGTAGATGATAATTGTTTGGGGATTATCTGGGATGGGCGTCCCGTCACTGATAATCAAAATGACCTGTCAAGGATAAGACGTCTAATATTTTCTTGGTTTTCCTTTCCTCGAACGAACTTAGTGAGACATTCATCTATTTCCTTTGAGTTTTGCCTTCCCAGAAACTTGTCTTGGTTTTGGGCATTGACTGTAACCCTCTGATTCCTTTGTTTTCATTTTTTCTAGACGATCTCTGATTTCTTCATTTTCGTTTCTCTTTGCATCTTCGGACCTGTTTCACACTTGGAGCTGCAACCTACACAAACAGCTGAAGTCTTCAAAGGGCTGAAATCGTGGGCTGCTCTCGGCTTCGGTGCCACCCCCACGGCCAACCCAACTCATGATCCTTCACCAGGTAAGGTCCATGTCTCTAACTCCCTCTTCTTTTTTAGATCTGGGTTTTCTGAGTTGTTAGGTATTTAGTTTCTCTTTTGCTGATTTGTTGGTCGTTTTTCGATTAAAGAATGTTAGAGATTAATTTGTTGCTTGGAGAAAGTTCTGGCGTTTGTTCTTCGTAGTATTGAGTGTTGCTTTCTTACTGTTCAAACGTTTTCAATTGTAAATATATGACCCAATAGTGATTAGTTTGGGGATGTGGGGATAAGAGTTTGTTAGTGTCTTGTTAGATCCAAAGTTTCAATTTTGAAGGACACTAATCATGTGAATATACCTTTGTCCACAATTCTCAAGGATGCATACAATGTTTAAAGTGTTGAGTAAAATGGTGGATTTGTTCCACAGAAACGTGTAGACAGGTTGCTTTGTATGTGTCTGTTTTTTTAGAGCAAGAGATTTTGTTCTACGAGAGGAAGAAATTGAAATAAAATGAAAGGACACTAAGCCTTTGTTCAATCATTGTGGGTATTCTCATTCAAAACTTCAAGTAACATTACACTATGGAAAAACAAGAGTACAGAGTCATAGAAAAGAGGAGGATAAAAGAAAGAAGACTGGGTTGAGGGGATAAAACACATAAGCTACCAGAGAGAATTTTGAATATTTTAAACACAAACAAATATAATGGAACCAATAAATATTTGAATCATTTTTGGACTTCGTGATTGGATGTTCTTTCGATGAGATAAATTGAGCAAATACAACTTTACAAGAAACCTATTTCTCTTCTTTTTGAATTCTTCGTGGGATTTGTATTCTAGGCTGTACCTGGACCCAAACCAGTTTAGCCCCAATATTTTAAACGTTCATTGATGAGGATTTTGTGGTTTTCCCCATTCCTCTAATATTCAGCAGTTAATCCAAAAAAGAATTTTGGAGCTTTTTCGTTAATACATGTAATATATTAGATATGATTTTCAAGAACATAATTTTTTTGGGGGTATATGAGAAGAAGCATTTGTTTGTCAACTTCATATGGTTGTTGGTCTGAAACTTTGAATATTTAATATTTATGTAATTTTCAATATATAGCTTGAGTTTTATTAAATTAAAAGAAGTGGTCTTCCAAATTATCTTGTTGGGGCCTGTGTATAGAATCTAACTTGTTTTGAGTTGTCATTCTTATCTTCTGCTGTTATTTTCTTGCTTTCTTCACCTCCAGATTCATCTATCATTGAATTGTAAGTTGTAAACCTCTCTCTTGATGTGCGTGCAGAAATGAATTAAGAGTAATTTTATTATTGTTTTGAGACTTGTGTCTGGTTTGTAAAAGTTTTGCTGACAAAGTGGAAGACATAGCTTCTGTTGTTCATTGGAGTCTACTGCTTTTAGAGCAACTTTTCTCATATGAAATGTTTGATTTACCCTGAAATGAATGAAGTATAAGATCATCAGTGAAACATAAATTGTAAGACATTGTTACTTATAATTTATTATGATGCCCAGTCTGTCACTTCTCATGTTTATTTGCAGTAGTATAAGATGAGGCTAGCATGATTTTTACCGCTGGCTGTGGTGAACATTCTGTTATGTTTTCTAATGCTAAACACTTTGAGTTTTACCTTTAAAGTTTTCTATATATTCAAGGTATGGATGTTCACTGGCTTCTAGAAACTCAGTAGCTCTTAATGGTGGAATTTGGAATACATAAAAAAAAGAAGGGCAGGGGGATTGTTTAAGAAAATTTAGGAAATTAGGTATACTCAATTAATTATTATCTAAGAAATTTAGGAAAATTATGAATATGGGTTAGGAATCTAAACTTGCAGCAACTAGAATTTTAATTCTAGACATCCTCTTCTTGCTGCCTAGAACTTTCAGTAACTAGAATTTTAATTCTAGACATCCTCTTCATTCAGACCATTCAAGGAAAATATGGCAAAGCTACTTCCATGTAACTTTTTTCACAAATCATTCATGAACAAAATCCTTTAACACAATCTCATGAAAACCCAAATAAAAATTTCAAATGGAACATAGTATTATAACATTTAAACTGATATATCAAGAAGAGCAGCTTGGAAGGACCATTTTGGAAAATTGCCTGAGCCCAGCTTAAGTGCCTAAGACTTCATATTTAGTGCCGTTTTGGTTGTCTACAGTTAACCATTTTGGCCGTGCTTACATTCAGGTAGTTTTGAAGTGAACATCAGCCTACTTTGACCTAAAGATACCTAAAAAAATTTCAATACTAGGACTAAAATTTTAAGCTAATGAAAAGAGTTAAGAGCACAAGCCGACAAGGAACTAAAATTCATTTTGATAAGTCCGAAAACGGAAACGATTCAGGAAACATCATGGAAACATTAATTTTTCTGGAAACACATGAAAATATATAATAAAACACCAATCATAGTGTTGTAAGTATCTAAAATGATTAACTTAATATATAAAATACTATTAAATATATATCAAAGTAAAATTCTTAACGTAGACATGCAAATTGAAAAAAAAATATTAAATTACAATCACATCCATCTAATAGTGGTGTGTCTAGCAGGTGCTAACAGGAAATTAATAATATTTCTCAACCCATACTTAATGAAATTTTAATCTGAGCCAACATATATATGATTTGAAATTTTAAAAATTATCCGTCACTAAGTTAAACTAATTTAATACAAAATATTTGTATAAAAGTAAATAAATAAGTAAAAGACCTAACCTACATGAAATCCTAAAATGATAGAAGAAAAGTGCAAGTTGTAAGGCTTGAGGTTTTAGTATTTTCTATTTAGTAGGAGTTATCACTTTAGTATTAGGAGTTAGTATTTTATTAGAAGTTTCCATTTTAATATTTTCTATTAGTTAGGAGTTAGTATTTTATTAGGAATCTTTGTTTGCTGAGCATGTATCCTAAGTCTCTTAGGATTTCTCCTAGCATTTTAGAAAAGGTAAGCTTTGCTAGTTTGTAAAGATAGTTTTTTTATCATAAAATTTTATATCTAAGCATGTTTAATATTCTATTGATGGATTCCAGTTTATTTCTTAAATATTTAGTCTTGTGCTAATCTTTTCTAATAGCTTAGGTTTTTTCATACTTCCGCTGTGTCAGGTATGCCCGCAGCTAAAATGGGTCCAGTCCGGATCGAACTTCGCATAGCAAGTAGCAGCACTACTACCATCTCCTTGATCTCAGTTTTTTCGGTGATTCTAAAGACTATTCCTTTGGTGGGTGGGAGAAAAAAAAGTGAGAATGAACAAAGGCAGACCACCAGCGGGAGGAGTTTTAGGAAGTGGAATTAGTGGTGGTGGTGGTGTTGGAAGTGGACCGACCACAGCAGCAGCTGCTGCTGCTGCTTCAAAAGCAGAAGACTTTCTTGCAGAGAGTGGACACTGACATCGCCAACATTGTTGATAATTTCAGGCACCTTGTTAACGATTCCAGCGTATTAACTATTAACCTTAAACTATTTACTGCTGCAATTTTTGTTTCTGTTCATAATATTGCAGTCTTATGATCCTAGGTTCAATGAGGGTGGAGTTAGTACAAAAGCACGATCCTAGGTTCAATGAGAACAATACGAACAAGACCGAGTTGGAATGCATCAAAGAATTTGCTCACAGGGATTCAATTCGTTACAGTATGATTTCCCAAAGAAGAGAGGGCAAAAGCCATAGCCATAGCCATAGGAGGAAAGCTAGGGAAACCTTTTTTGTAATGCCAATCCAAAGAGGCAGGGATTTTAGAATTGGGGAGTATTTTGTTCAAGTTAAAGTTGGGACTCCAGCACAGAAGTTTTGGTTAATTGCAGATACCGTGAGTGACTTGACGTGGTTTAATTGCAGACATGGTTGTGGAAGAAATTGTAGTACTCATAAAGGAAGGTCTAAGATAAAGAATAGGAGGGTGTTTCTTCCAGAACGCTCTGCTACAATTGAGAAAGTGGCATGTTCTTCTGATACATGTCAGGTTCAGCTCAACAACCTGTTTTCCCGCACTATTTGTCCCAATCCATCTGATCCTTGCTAGTATGCTTATGAGTAAGTAGCAGTTCTTCCTCATTTTAGTTTCACTTTGCTTCTTCATTCTTAGCATTTAGTTTGCAAAGAATTTGATGGGTTTTTTCTGACACAATAATAGGATTAATGTAATGTTCAAAGGAAAACATGTTTTTGGATTATGTTGAACTAGTTGTTTTGATTAAATTTAAGAGATATTAACTTGAATTTTAGGGAGGGGACAGGGGAGCTAACTAATAAAGGGTTGTTGGAGCATTTCCTTTTTGAAATAAGAAGTTGGGAGTTCAGTCATAAAAGCCTGCCTAAAGTAGTTGGAAGATGTCTTTATTGCAAGTGAGCTGAGTTTAGTATGTCTTTCTTTATTTTCATAGTAGAATTAAGGACTTCAAGCTTTAAGGGTTTCTCAGTCAGTCAGTTAGTACTTAGTATCCTTCTTAGCAACCTGAGACACCTTTATGATCATAGACCCTTTTGTTATGGCCATGTGTGATATACTTATAGCATTTGAACAATAAAAATAAAAGAATTCATCTTGAGCAATGGTAGCACTTACATTTTGTCTAACTAGTAATTATGTTTTTGAGCAAGCTAACTAACAAATGAACCATCCATACCCTTACCCACACCCAACACCAGTTACTCATAAATGGTAGTTGATTTTGGTAGGTAAGCCTCACTTGCCCACTATCTGTTTGTGTTCATGTTCGATTTTTTTAAGTTGTAGGCTCACACTAGAAGTCATGCTGCATAATTTTTGTAACTGACAAGGCTAATATCAGACTAATTACAGTACCTATTACAATTTTAATAAGTTCAATGAAACTTCATGATTCACTTTGGCCATGTTTAACAATTTATATGCTTCTGTTCTGTCTGTGATTAGATATGTTGATCAATCGACTGAGTTTGGTTTCTTCGCCAATGATGTTGTAACCGTAGGCCTCAGAAATGGTAGGAAACAGAAACTACGCAATATGATAATTGACTGCACACAATCTACAATTGATGGTCTAACTGTTAATGGAGGAATAGATGGTGTGTTGGGCTTAAGCTATTCCAAAGACTCCTTTGCTGTTAAGAAGCTATACATTATGGTGGCAAGTTCTCTTATTGTCTGGTTGATCACTTAAGCCATAGGAACTTCTTCAATCATCCTAGTTTCAGTGGTGATCCCTATCACCATACTAAGTTGTTGAGCGATATGAGGCAGACCAAGCTTGTAAAAACTGATATCTACTTTTATTAGTAAATGTGTTAAGCATCTCAATTGGTAGTGAAATGTTAAACATTCCTGCTGAAGTTTGGGATGTAAACGGTAATGGTGGGACTATACTTGACTCGGGAACCACTCGAACGATTCTAGCACGGCCTGCTTATGATTCTGTCATGGCTGCATTGGCAAAGTCCCTAACGAAATATGAAGGTTTTCTCGGTCAGATGCATTAGAGTTTTGCTTCAATGCCAATGGATTCAATGAGTCCTCCGTGCCAAGATTAGCAATTCATTTTGCAGATGGAGCTCGCTTTGAGCCACCGGTTAAGAGCTATGTTATTCGAAGCTCACTGCCCACTAAAAAAAAAAAAAAAGAAATAGAAGGGCTGTTGTATCAATATTTGACAAGATTAAGATAGCCACTTTGTAAACTCCAACTCCAAGTGAAAGAAAGTAGAAATAGAAGGACAGCAACTGCAAAATGGGCAGAGCAGAGGGTCAGAGGCTGTTGTAGCACTATAGTCTTAGATAATTCCAAAGGAAATGGACGGTGAAAAGGCCACACCAGCAGCAGCTCCAGCAACACCATTGGCTTTACACCCAGCAGTGGCCCCACTCTCCTACCTGCTGGGGACATTGAGAGGCCAAGGCGAAGGAGGCTATCCCACTATTAATCATTTTTCTTATGCTGAAGAGCTTCATTTCTCCCATTCTGGCAAGAAGGTTTAGCTTACCCAGTTGCTGTTTGTGTCAAGTTACTGGTTTTATTTGTTGGGTTTTCCAAAAGATTTTATAAATTGATTTCTTTTCTCTATTTTGTGTATGAGATGAGAGAAGCCTGTGATCGGTTACTCAGAAAACATGGAAACTTGGCTCAGGGAGCCTATGCATGCTGAGAGTGGATACTGGCGTCCCAAACCAGATGGTACTATTGAAGTTGTCATTGCTCAAAGCACTGGTCTTGCTGAAGTTCAGGTATCATTGTTTAGGTTCTTACTTTCCGTTTTTGATTCTATTCAACTAGTGCTTTGTGTCTGGTAATTCAGGTACCCATTTATCGAAACAGTTGATAATTTTAAAATATTTGAAGATTATTCAAAGTTGATATCTGGGTTTTGCTATCACAGATTCAAACTGTTTGATAATTTGCTTACTATGCTACTTGCTTTCGTATAAGTTAGTTACTTACTAGGTCTAAATTGGTGAATATTAAAACCCTCAGTTCTTTCCATAGCTTCCAGTTACCATCTTCAGATAGAAAATTCTGCTCATTGTGCTTTTGGAAACAACTCGAACTCAAATAGGCAAGTCTCTCCAACACATTTTCTTCGTGATGCCTAAAGCTACAGTTTTAAATATTAGAACTAACTATCTAGGTGTAAACTTGTCAAACTATAACCAATGTGTAAGCACCTTCAGTAAAACAATATAGAAACTCATGATTTGCTAATTCAATTCCAATACCCATTAATAGTTAACTATTCTGCCTGTAATTGTCTGTCCTTTTTATGATTCATATGGTTTATGATTAATCACATTGGCTACTCCTCACAATGAAATATAGTAATATCATGCACGAATCAAAATCTTATTTCTTTTATTGCACCGGAAGAAATTCAACCAATTTGAAAAAAAAAAATTGTTTCTATTGTTATGTATTTCGTTTTGTTGCACTTTTATTAGATGTATTGGTCTTTTGACATGCCACTCTTATGTTTTTCCATCCAGAAGGGGACATATAATGCTGAAGAGAAAGTGATAATGCTGAAGAGTGAGATTGTGGGGAATGCTTCTAAGGTAAGTTATACTAATCATTCCAGAATTTAACAATCTGAACAATATAAGTATGTCATGGCACGGATAAATTCTCAATATTTTTATGCTCATTCCACTAAACAAATGGGTGTTTTATGGTTATTATATTTGAAGCCGTTAAGAAGATGAACTATATTAGCATATTGGTTTCTGGTATGAATTTTTCATTACAGCATCTCAAATGCTTTTCCTTTAATTTTAATTTGGCGCTTCTCCAGGTTCTGCATTATGTAGCGTCTCAGAATTATCTCGTACAATGAATAGTAAATAACGGTGCTGCGAGTGAAGCTTTTCACAAAGTAATGGGAGAGAGATGGACAGAGGAGCCACACGTTTGGTAGATTGAGTTGTTCAGGAACTTGCCATCTTTCCTGTTCCATAGCATGTTGCACTAGTTTCTGGAAGCTTAATCAGTCACTGGTTTCTTTGTAATCCAAAATGAAGCAATTTATCATTCAGAGTTTTGGTAAAATAAGTTTCATGTGATTTTGTAATGGGAAAGAGAAGGAGAGATAAAGCTCGGCTTGTGGAAAGAAGTCATATGGTAAATGATTACTCAAAGTTTGGAGCATAAGTCGACGTTAGTTTCTTGGTAGCAAATATCAAATCAAGAAATGATGGTTTATTTTGTTACTGTTAGTTTCAGAGCCAATAGCCACTTTATGAAATATTGGATTGCCATACCCTCCCAATAACTATAGCTTTTGTGCAAACACAAGAATAGGAATATTGTGCTATCACACAATTTCAATAATTTTTTGCCTAATGCTACCTGAAAGTTGTCCACTTGGGCTGTTCATCAACTGCTGCTTCTGAGGAATGGTCCTGTCCAGGATGTGATAATAGGTAGAGGCTCGTCCTTCTTGATGGAGATTCTTGTATGACTTTTTTCTTATGCTCGTTACTGATATGAACTGGATACATGATGAATATCTATAGAGTGGTGATCCCTCTTTGTAGTTGGTGGTAAGATATTCTCTGGATCTCATTATGTTTCCTAGATGCTAGTAGGAGAGAGAGGGAGGAGTTGACATTTAACATTAATGGTTTTGAAGTCCTATTTTCTTCTGAATGTGCCTTTTCACTCGTTAGTCCATTTCCTTTCTAGGAAGATATGAGGAATCAATTATATTTGAAAAAGACCATTACTGCCTTGATATTGCTTGGGCAATTTCAATACTATTTATGTTCTGTCTATTCGTCCAGTGATGGTAGGGTTTTATAGCCCATCTTATGGTTTATCTTGTTATATGAGTCTGCAAAATACTGATGCAGTTGAACCACTACCTTATTCACAGTTTCGTATCCTATGAACTTCATGGTAGTTTTGGTTCTGTAACATAATTAACTCCCCTTTGCACTTGCTTTTCTCATTCCAAATAGGGCCCATTGTTAGTAATTCCCCTGTACATGGAGTAATATCATCTTTGAATTCTTATATTTTTTATTTAATCTATTTTATGATTTACCTATACTTATTTTATATACTGTATACTATCAAGATGAGACATACAAGTTTCTTAATTTGTTTATTATTATTATTTTTTGGGGGAGGGGGGCAAAGATTACTCTTTCATTATTAGAAATAGAACTTATGAGGTTTTAGCAATGATCATGAGCCTCACAGACCCAGCTTCTACGAGACTTGATAATACCACTAAACAAAAACAGTTAGCAATATTGATAATATCACTGACTAGTGGTTCCATATTGCTGCTAATACTGTCTGTCAAGCCCCATAGAATCAACAGAACAAGTACTTGCATTCCAGCTCTCTCACCCTCAGAAAAGGCTTTAAGATCGCCAAGGCTTCAGTCATTGTTGCAGCATATACAAAACATTTCTCAAACGTCTCGGCATTCTTCTTACTGTCAGCATCTTTAAGAAGAAATGTGAAGGAAACTGGTGATAAGTCGGATATGGTTAGGGTTAGGGTTTGACTGATAGGAAAAACATGTCCAAAATAGAATTGGAGATTAATGTGGAGTATATGTGAGGTTACATTTTAATCATTATTAAGGGGGACAAAAAATATAGATAGATAAATAGGATTAAGCAACATCTTGCTATCAAACTAACATTTTTGGGAATGGAAACTGCAAAATTATATTTTTGAGGATGATAAATTCTTGAAATTAAGTTATTATTTTTCTGCAGTAATGATCAATTGTAATGTCTGTTGTTCATTTTGGGACAGGTTAGAGATAAGACGACTCTTTGAGCTGGTTAGTGGAGATCTGCGATATGAGGTTCAGATGGCTACCAACATGACAAATCTTCAACCCCGTTTAAAAGTATCACTCAAGAAACTATGAAGCTGCCATGTAAATGAAGGGCTAATCAGCACCCCAAAGCCACCCAATGTGATGGACTCTTAATAGTGTTTAGCATAACCCATCTCTAATGCATTAGCTTTGTGCTTCTAATTAGCAAATCTTCCGGTTAGTAAGGCCGAGTTTGGTAACCCTTTTTGTAAGGGTGCCGTGGTTTTTTAACATTTTAAAAGTTACATCACTTAAAAATTATTTGGCTAACTTTTTAAAAAAAAAATGTTTCGTCTACTACTTTTAAAAAGTCAATGATGTTTTTAAAAACATTACTTTTAAAAGTTAGCTGTAATTTTTTAAAATTAAAATACAAAAATCAATATTAATTTTATAAAATTTTAAATACATTCTTAATTAATTTATGAATCATCTAATTATTCTTTCCAAATATGTCCTTAATTAATAATATTTATTTTTGTAATTTTATACATTCACAGTAACTTATGATTTGTTTTATCAAACACATTGTTTATTATTTATATATTACTTATATTAACAAAATTATTGTGACTTTTTTATAACTGTTTTTTTACAATATAAAAGTCACAATAATTTATAACCGTTTTTTTATAACCGTTTTTTTATAACATGAAAGTTACAATATTTTTTTAAAAGAGACAATGAAACTCAACCCAAGTATTAGATAATTGGCGAAAAGGTCATCTTCCAGGTTATAACCTCTGCGGGTGACAAATTCGTGGTTGCCTGATTGGTGCATTTAGGGCACAGAAGCTCAGCATGAATGCGTATTATGTTTCATCGCACTTTCATTCTTTTCCTTATATCAAAATGCTTTAAATTGCCAACCTACTCATCTTGATGCAAATAATTTATTGATAAAGGCAAACTTCTAATTATATTATTATATCCATTATAAAAGTGATTGCTTTTCATTATTCAAATCCTTGGCTTTCAAATATAAATTTGATTTATTTATACCGTATGTCAAGGTTACCCATAGATTCCACGAAAATGTACATCAATTGTCTCAAATCTCATTGTTAGAAAAGGCATACAAATTCCTACTTCCCAGTCCAGAATTCTAGCCATCTAAACAAGCCAAATTATTAGCCCAGCACCGAGGGGAAAAACAATATAAAAAGAAAAGAAACCTTGTCCAGAGACAGGATTCCACGTATATCATTACACAACCAATAGTCTTAATTCGAGTTACAAATGCTTATTACTTTGCACAATCATGGTTGTTGGGATTGAAAGTTCTTCTGTGCTGAAATATAATAATGGGACTCAAGCTCCGTAAGGCTGGCAGCGGCTTCCTCTCCAATTCTAGCTAACACACGATCTGTTTTCTCCGCCAGTTGGTCAAATTCAACTGTTCTTTGCTCTACATGATCATTAAGGGATGCAAATCCTGAAAAGATTGCTGTCTGCTTCAGCTCAGAGACCAACTTAAGTAGAGAATCAGCTGCCTGAACCTGTGTTCATAGAGCAGAATAGAATGATGACCAAAAAGAAACATTTATCATTTCAGGCTTATATCAGCTTTTTGAAAAAGCTAGTACTTACCTCAGTCAAATTGGCCGGGAACAGAAATAAAACATGCAATTAAGACAAAGTATGATGATCAGCTCTATGATTAAAAGTGTTCGAGGTGAACAGAAGACAATCTCTCACATTCCATGTAAACAGATTAAAATCTCTTAAATGTCTCCCTGAACATAGCAAATTTATATTCAGAATCATTCTACCCCACTGCATGTGAAAGAGTTAGCCACCTCTTATTTGAAATCACCATAAGTAGCATTTATGATCTTTAAATTTCTTTTGCTACATGACTTAATGTGCTAAGTAAAATCATACATTTATTTTCTTGACAATGGTACTCAAATTTTATATATGTATCTGCAAGTATGCATATAGCTTAGCAAGTATCCTGAATTGCAGAAAGAGAGTCAACATCATCATAACTTGTTCTTACCATCCTGGCTGCACGCATCTCCATCATGAAAGCCTCCTGTGAATTTCTAACTGGTGGATCATTTACCTGCAAGAATGCAAGGATGAACATGTTGAACATTAAAGTCTAGCCTTCTGGGAAATGTAAAAATATGTTCTGATTTATAGGTGATGTCTCTCATGATGAGATGAAACTTTGACCATCTACTTCCAGTACGAAAGAAATAATAAATGCTGTTGTTAATTATTATATAACACAACAAACACATAATTAAACTGTTAAGTCTTGCCAGAAATAATTGTAAACGTTCTTACTGATTTAAAGACCCACATTGGTGTAAAGACTAGTAATGATGATAAACATAGTCCTAGAGCTTTTTTCTTCCTAAAACGACACCCAATCAGGACCATGTACTAGATAGTTCAGAACAGTGAGTATTCTAGGCATTGACAAGTAAATCAGGAACAACCAAAGCATAACACACAAACAATTCAGTTGTCATTCCTTAATCCTTCCCATTAATAGACCATCATCTCACTTTTCATCTTGATGTAGCTAAAAAAGCAGCCAGCAGCTTTTGTCTATAGCCACAGTTGCACCAACTCAAGGAAACCAGATGGGAATTATGAGAATTTATACTTTTTAGGTTACCATCGGATGTATTCTAACACTTTTTGCTATTTAACTGTGCTAAAACTTGAGTTCCTTAGGTAGTCTCTGAACTGATATAAGTAATACAATACAGGAGAGTAGTAAGTGACCTTATCATATTTTTCAAAATTGGTACTATTAAGGTGCCCATCAAGGTAGAAGCTCATTTAGCATCAGTAGCTCACAATTACCAGTCTTCTCTTTCTACCAATTTTTCCTCTACTGATAGTGTATGTGAATGCTTTGTTTGTGCACATATAGTTGAAATTTTGAAAAAACATAAATAACCTATATTCTTTAAAAAGAAACTTGACCCTGTTCATCAAAGTTGGCTAAAAGCATATGTTGGCAACAAGTTACATGTTTGGACATGTAAACTTAGCTATTTCTATAACAGTTCCATAACTTCAATAGAATTCAATATTCACATAATCTACTATTCTATTAAAATTATTCTCATACTTAACATGTGGCAAGTGTCAAAGTTATTGGATGTAACTATTTGATGCAAAAATTTAATTTTCATCCCAAATTTTATGCTATGAAAATCCAATTTTAAACAATACATAAATAGCATAGGCTACCAATCTCCTATTGATATGAACTTTGACATGCAGGTCAAGTAGGTCATTTGATCCAGCATTGGATTTATATGAAATTCAAATTGAATTTGTTATAAGCATAAAGGAAATTATCTAGTAAAACATTTAAGAGAAATAAAAGAAAATCATAAGACTGCAATATTATGAACAGAAACAAAAAATTCAGCAGTAAATAGTTTAGGTTCATAGTTAATACCCTGGAAACGTTAACAAGGTGGCTGAAATTGTCAACAATGTTGGCGATGTCTGTGTCCTACTCTCTGCAACAAACTCTTCTGCTTTTGAGCAGCAGCGGCTGCTGCTGCTGTGGTTGGTCCACTTCCAGCACCACCACCGCCACCAATTCCACTTCCCAAAACTCCTCCTGCTGGTGGTCCACTTTTGTTCATTCTCACTTTTCTTTCTCACCCACCCACCAAAGGAACAGTCGTTAGAATCACCAAAAAACTGAGATCAAGGAGATGGCTGTAGTGCACCTACTGGCTATGCAAAGTTAGATCTGGACTGGGACCCATTTTAGCTGCGGGCATACCTAACACAGCGGAAATATGAAAAAATCTAAGCTAGCATAAAACTAAGTTTAGAAAAGATTAGCACAAGACTAAATCTTTAAGAAATAAACTGGAATCCACCTAGCAAAATATTAAACACACTTAGATATAAACTTCTATGGTAAAAAAATATCATGACCCGACTCTAGAGTCATGATCCAGTGCGCGAACCAAGATAAGACAAGGCTCACCTCAGCTCAAGCTAGGCCTCAAATTAATATCAAAGTACAAGAAATAGTCAACCAACAATTGATATACAAAAATAGATAACAACCTTCCCTGGAATCTAGTGTAATTGCGGAACCATCACTAAAAAAATAACAAAATATCAAGTTCCAGTGGGAACAAGTGCTGGCGTTAGAGAACCCAATAACTGCTGTAAACCATTTCGATCCTGACCAAAAGCCTTTAGAAAGAAAAATCATTCTATCAATTTCATCATATGCCAATAAACATTACAAACCAGGAGGCACATAGCATTTAAATCAATTAACAAGTAAACAAAAATCTAAGATCCTATCAATATGCAAAACTAAGCATGAGACACTGACAATATCTAAAAAAAATTAACTTCTCTTTAATAAATAATAATATGGAAAACATCACCTCATAAATGACTAATGAACCCAAGAGCACAAAAATTGTTTGCTAGAATTCCAAACCTATAAACTTAAAAGCTTTAAATTATTCAAAGTGATCTAAGACATAAGGCTTTCAACCTAAATTCAATTACGTTTACAACACCTACAGAACTGAAAAAAGACATGAATAGTTACAATATTCCAGGCAAGTATGTTAGGCCTTCACTAACATCATGCACAAAAGCAACAGCTAAAAACAGATTCCTAAAAACTAGGACAACAATAAAACAATCTTTAACAAAAAGGTAGGCTAATTCAATTTCCAACATGTAGAACAAACAAAATTAGATTTCTTCAGAATACCTAAATCTCGTTTTCAATTTAATCAAGAAAAACCCATGGCAGTATCAATCATGAATTTTCGAAGGTAAATATTTATATCAAGAGGGCAACTCATAAAACAAGGTATACAACTAAGCCACTATACCAATAATTCACATATTTTAATTTTATCAAACACGTAATAGGCTCTACCACATACATACAAATCTAGCCATTGATACACAAATCATCATCACCTTTAAAAGCCCAGTAGACAGTCCATCAAACAAACAAGGTCTTCTCATAAAACAATTTCAACCAAAATAATATTTTTTTTTAAATTCCAACTTTTTTTTTTACCATTACATGCAAAACCCAATTGCCTGTCACTCATGTAAAATCCTAAAAAGCAACAAAGAAAGATTCAATTAATTTTTACTTTATTGTGCAATTATGAAACACACGGTTACCTGAATTTTATTAAATTCTGAGGTTTTCGAACTGGTACTATCGCTCCAATCATGGGAACCTAGAGATACAAAATTGGATACATAGATATTTTAATAGAATCGACGGAAAGAAAACAAAGAGATGGAGAGAAAGATGTGATCTTATTCGTGCGTAACGCCGTGGGCAAATGGTTTGGGCTCTCCCCTCCCCCTAAATATCTGATGAGCAAAGCTGTTTTCTGTCTTTCGAGCGGTGAAGGCCAGGAGTTGAATAGCTACTAATAGTTATACTCTCAAGATCATGAGAATGGAGGACGAAGCAGATCAGAGGAGTGAGAGAGAGAGAGAAAGAGAGAAACGAAAAGCTCTGCGTGCGTGAGTGAGTGAAAAGAGAAAAGTAAAAGAAAAAGGAAAATGAAAGGGAAGAGGAAGAGGAAGGAAATAATAATAATAATAAATAAAGTGTAAGTCTATTAAAATTACAAAGTTACCCCACAACTTTAAAATGTAATGCAATAAGTTCAAAAGTGGGGAAAAAAAATAACTATTTAGATTTCAGATTTCATTTATGTAAATTATTAATTTTTTTTAAAGATATATGTATATATATATATCAACAAATTAATCTACAAACTTTACATATATTTATTATAACATGTACTAAAATAATAATATTAACATTAAGAACTCAAATTAATTATGAGTTGTCTACAAAAGATTGAAAAAGAAAAATTTATGTTACAATGCTTTGAATATTTTCACGAAATTAAATTCATATTTATCAACGTATCTAGAATTCATTTCATACATCCGTATAACATATAAAATTGGTAACTAAAGGCTAGTTGATTACGTAAGAATTATATTCCATTACATGCATGATTTTATATAATGACTATTCTTTCATTTAATACGTTTTCAGCTTCTGAATACTCATTCAATTCTAGCCATTTTATTCCATAATAATCTTTTGTTCATTTAAACAACTAATAACTAAACAATACAAAGTAGCAAACTAAAAGTACACACACAACACATATTTTTTATTAAAGTAAATAATATATTAAGTGAAATACTTACATAAAATAATAAAGCCACACCAATGAAAGAGATCACAAAAGCTTACAAAATCACTCATAATGAGAACACTCACAAAGTGAAAAATGACACAACAAGCTATGCCTTCTACAACGTAGAGCGCTCATTTAAATAGAACATAACATGTGAAACATACAAACAACTTTTTAAAAGTAGATTCCTGAAAGATAAAGATAACTAAAGCATATACCTTAATGACAAGGCACACTCAAACTTGTCTGGGCACATGTCCTGGATAGAGTGAAGTCGATCTGCCAACAAGTCTTATTACTTCAATAAAATAACTAACATAATTAGAGATGGGTCCCTTCTTTTAAAAAATCTTCAAATCTTCATCCTCTGGGTTTTGGGAATCTTGAAAATAAGCTGTATCATCTTGACTCATATATTTTGAACCATTAGTTTCAGTTTGAAAAATATCTGGAGGGAACTAATTTTCCCTTTATACACGAGAGATCGAGTCAACTAAAATTTCAGTTTGAAAGCTAAATTCTTTGTTGACAATCATGGTTATCTTGTATATCGTTATTTGGTCTAGCAAATTTACTCATTTCATTTCTCAAATTTTTTCTGTAGTAAGCATGCCAACTTTAAAGGTGTCTTTGGAGGAGATTTAGAATAATCCTCTTTGGCTAAATCAGTTTGGATGATGGGCTCTTCTAGATTTTCTTCCCACATTAAATCTTCTAAATCTTTTTCCGAACATTCTTTCTCGAAATGCGTGATTTCTAATTTTTTAATTGAACATTTTCTTTTTTAACTTCAGAGATTTTAGCTGTAAGTTTGGCCAAGTTGGTTCTCGTTTCGAATTATTATTTTTAATTCATTTTAAAACTATAAGCTTCTTAAGACATCTTTTGTTCATTTGAACAACTAATAACTAAACAATACAAAGTAACAAACTAAAAGTACACACACAACACATATATTTTATTAAAGTAAATAATATATTAAGTGAAATACTTACATAAAATAATAAAGCCACACCAATGAAAGAGATCACAAAAGCTTACAAAATCACTCATAATGAGAACACTCACAAAGTGAAAAATGACACAACAAGCTATGCCTTCTACAACGTAGAGCACTCATTTAAATAGAACATAACATGTGAAACATATAAACAACTTTTTAAAAGTAGATTCCTGAAAGATAAAGATAACTAAAGCATATACCTTAATGACAAGGCACACTCAAACTTGTCTGGGCACATGTCCTAGATAGAGTGAAGTCGATCTGCCAACAAGTCTTATTACTTCAATAAAGTAACTAACATTATTAGAGATGGGTCCCTTCTTTTAAAAAATCTTCAAATCTTCATCCTCTGGGTCTTGGGAATCTTGAAAATAAGCTGTATTATCTTGACTCATATCTTTTGAATCATTGTCTTCAAGAATTTTTAATAATTCCTTTTGAATATCATCTTTTGAGGAAGAGGCTAATAAGCCTTTAAACATATCTAAGACATGCTTATTTTCAAGTGTATAAGAGTTAGATGATGGTGCTAGAGATCATAGAACTCCTAGTTTTTTATGGTTATTCAAATTTTATTCAAAATTAGAAAAATTATCTTACCATTTGATCTAGATTCTTCTAATTAATCATAGGACTATCTGATTAAACCCAAAATTCGATGTAGTACAGTCCTTCAAGATTTATTCCTATCTTACTTGTCACAACCTCAAATAAAGGTATAACTAGCCAAAGGGATGGAAAACCACACCTCCATAACTCTAAATACCTAAGTACTGTACACCACTGTCTCTTAAACAAATTACAGTCAAGACTAAGAAAACTTTACTTAATTAAAATAAAATCATGACTCTGTTATTAAACATAAAATGTTTAGTGAAAATTTGATAGAAGTTCCCTATAAAGTGGAACATGTCCATAATATATGTTTCCTTGATACTAAAAAGAAAAACAATAACAGGAGAAAGTGTGAGTCGCAAAGACTCAGTGAGCAAACAACGCATCATAAGGGTACCAGCATCAATCAAAGCAAGTACTTGTTATTCTCATAAAACCACGATTTATATGTTTCACAACATATATAAATCAATTCAAATATTCGAAGTTCATACTTCCAAACAAAACAATCAAAGCATACAAGCAAGCAAAGGGCTAACTAGTAACTTAGCCCCGTATAACAATATCACTCCTCATCGGGCATTTACGTTCCCACACAACATATTAATATCCGTACATAATTCATTCCACCGAGGCTAAGCACTTAAAATTTTAAAAACATTTATCAGAATCAAAATATCTCAAAATTTCAAATTAAAATATCCTAGGTGCACTTGAATTTAAATTTCAGAAGTAAAAATCATTTCTTAGAAAAATTCACTTTGTTGGCTCTTATTAACCACAAACAATATCAAATACAAACATAAATTCATTAATCAAATTCGCATGATTCATTTCATATAACTATCTGGCAACCAAAGTGCATATAGTTCACTCACAAAGTTCAATGACGTGGTTCATCAGTCAGTCTAGTCTGCGAAAGTGTCGGAATATCTTTGACACTATCTAGAGCTAAAAATCCACAATTCAAACATTGTTTAATTTATAAATTGTATAATTATAATTTCCTACTTAAGCTACTAAATCCTAATCAATTCAATTCCCATTGGTACGTGTAAATATATATATATATATATGTATGTATACACATCTACTCAAAATTCAATACAATTTCTCAATTCCATATTATACATGTTTCATATATTAAATTTTAATTAAACTAATAATCTAGAATTCCTTCAATTTAAAGCATACAATTCCTAAATCAACATACTTAAATCTTAAATTTCCCATTCCAATGAATACTTATAACAACTACCTTATATATCCATTTCCCATAGTCTTTGATTCACAATTAACAGCTTTTCTAATAGTCCTATACTCAAGTCTTTAACCTTTCGTTTATATTTACTACTCTCTTAATCAGGTATATATATATGCAATATCCATAATTTTATTAAAAAAAAAAACAAAAGGTATATAAGCTTCATATATACCAAGAAGTTATATTGAATAATATTAAAGGGCTTTTAACTCGACACAACCCACAGCTAAACAAAGAAAACAAGAATATAGCATCATTTTAAGGCAACTAACTAAGGAGTTGAACTCCTTGCATTCCACGGCCCAAAAAGAATGAGGTTTAAAAAAATTGGCAACCGTGCTTGTATTGAACAATTAAAAGAAGAGCTCTTTGTTGATAAAATTCACCTATTTGCCCAAAAGGTCTAGCAGACTTATTTTTGTTGAGAATGTAGCTTACTGGCTAATTTATACTTTAACCTTAGCAAAAAGAACTTTGTTTGCTGGTAAGTTCTTTGATCACTTTTTATTTATTTTTTCTTCATGTATTATCCATAAGTTTGACCTCTTTTGGAAATCTAGAGACTAGAAAAGACATCAGCGTCAAATGTTACAAGTAATTTTTTTTTTTTTTCAGTTATGAAAATAAAAATTTGCAAATCACTAGTAAGTAATGTTCTTCTTAGATACGTTCATGAGTTATTTAAGGTTCTATCAAGGTATACTAAAAGTTTTTATTGTTCGTAGAAAGTGGCGTAAAAATTTATGTATAGGATTAGACTGATGATCCAAATAAGAATCTTCATATAGTTAGTAGCTCTGCGTTTGCGATAGAATTCCAACTAGGGAGTCATGGCTGCTGGAGGTATACATGTATGAAAAACATGTTCTTTGTCAGTTAGTTTTTGAATCATGGCTGGAATATCAAGATTCAAAGAAAAAAAATTTACCACAAGGAACAAGCAAGGAGTTGATTGCTATAAGAAACATATGGCCGAATTCAAAAGAAACTAAACAAGGAAGTTGAAAAGTAATTACTACCCAAGCTGCAGCTTGGCTAAACTAGAAAGAGGCAATTGAAACTTGCCGCATGGCTGGACAACACCAAGCAATGCCCTAAAACAGAGCTATCTCCACGATAGCTGCTAACTTTCTTAGCAACTGTCTCCTCTTTCAACTCTACACCCACTTACAACTCAAGGAACAAGGGATTCAACTACACAAAATTTGCTAACCTAAGAAAAAGAGTTGAGATGTTCTCAGCTAGCTAAGGATTTCCATTGGCTGCAATAAGGAAAGGTTTTAAAACTTGAAAAGTGTAACCCCACTGCAAAAGAAAAAGAAAAACAATTTATTTTGCTTTGGAGTGAATAAAACCAATTGCCACAAGAATTTGTACGGCGGCTTAAAGAAAAAGAAACGGGAGTGTAGAGTGAATTCGTCAAGAGCAAGAAGAACGAAGTAGCCAAAGCACCAAGTCGGTTAGGAAAGTGAAAAGGAAAAGAAAGCAAAACAAAATAATAAAATATTACAAATGATTGCTGTCTTTTTGAACATGTGGTGAAATTAATTCAATTATATTTATATATATATATATATATATATATATATAAACCAATTTCACTTATTAATACAATTCTCATGAAATAAAATCTAAGTCCAAGTCAACTAGATGGTGAATTTTAATTTACCAATACATATAACAAATACCCTCTTATTTTTTATTTATTTTATAAAAATTTGTTATTTAAATAATCACTATAATTTACGTACAAACATTAAAAAAAAAACACATGTTAATCTATAGGGTTATGACATTACTATCCATATAATTTAATAGTAAGCAGCAAACATTATACTTTGTCTTGATGATCTAGATGAGAATTGTTTTCCACAAATCTATCCCAATATTATACACCACTTTGTAGGCGTAAATATATTAAGATTAGATAGGTCTCATCAACAACTAATAAATCTTAGATGTCTAATGTAGCTGTTTGTAATAATAAAGTATGTTTTTCACTTCCATTTCTTCTAGTCAGAGGATTAGCTCAACGAGTTATCCTAGGGAATCACTTCTTACATATGTTATTTCCTATAACTAGAGTTGATGAATCCAGTGTAGGAACTAGTCTAAAGGGAAGACATGTTAAATTTGATTTATGAGGAACCAAAGATGCATGAAATACACCTAATAAAAGATGATATTCAAAGGAATTATTAAAAATTATTGAAAATAATGATTTAGATAATGAGTCAAGATGATCCATCTTATTTGCAAGATTCTTAAGATCCAGAGGATGAAGAAGCATAAGATTTTTAAGAAGAAAGGACCCATCCCGAATAATGTTAGTTACTTTATTAAAGTAAGAAGACTTACTGGTAGACGATTGTCACACCTCCTCACAGAGGCATGACTAGCTGGAGGATTGGATAACCAAATCTCCATAACCCTGATTTTATCACTACTAAACAACATGACTCTCCAAAATGTTATATTCAAAACTAAGAAAACCTTTAGTTAATTAACTCTTAAACATAGAATTGTTACTGACTATATAATATTTACTAAAAATTTGGCAAAGATTCCACGTAATATGGAACATACCCAGAATATCAACAATACACATTCCTATTTTTACGCAATAATAACAAGAACAATAAAGATAGTATAACTAAGGAGCTCTGCTCCGTTTCTCATTATGATAACAATCAACTAGACTATTACACACATAATTCCAGACACTCCACAGTTTTAGTGTGACTACAAACTTTTACCCTTTGACTTCAAGATTGAGATTCCAAAAGATTACTTTGCCTTCAAACACTTAACAAAGTCCATTATTAGTATAGTCATTCTTGAGATCTTGTTACTAAAAAAATCAACGAAGAGAAGGATGAATCCTATGTCCTTTACGAGTAGAAAATCGTATCTAAAAAGTACTAGCACCACTTAAAACACATATATGATCAGTTAATTTCAAGTAACAATATTCTTGTTTTAATTCAATAGTATAAGCACATATGTGTAATTCTCACAAAGTCACGAATCACATGTTTTACAATATATATAACTCAATTCAAATATCTAAATTCATAATTCTAAACAAAGCAAACAAAGTATATAAAGCAAGCAAAAGGCCAACAGAGTAACTCAACCCTGCACGCCACCTTCCACCGGGCAGTTTTGCACCTGCACACCAAATAGAATCAGAAATAGAATCATTGAAATCAGAATCACTGAATCCCTTATTCAAATCCACCTACCGGGGTTGAGTACTCAATTCTTTTAAAACACTTATCAAAATCAGAAAATCTTAAAATGTCTTAAGTGCACCTAGATTTCATTTTTTGGAAATAAATCATTTTGGAAAACAATTTACTTCGTTGGCCTTTATCAACCACTAACAATTTTAAATATTAAACATAATTCACATAATTCAATCATAGCAATACAATTCTTATTCACCTCTATATAACATATATATACATACATATATCAAACAATCAAATACACTAATCTAGCAACCAAAGGGAAACAATTAACCACTCACCTTTAACTAATTTCATTTGTCACTTACACTTGCGTTTACACGTCTCATCAGGTCCACATTAGGATTCAGAACTGAAATTCATATTTCCAAACAATACTTAGTTCATAAATGTTATTGTTATAATATTTTAATTACTAAGCTTATATATCAACTTATATAGGTTTCTTTATGAAAGTTTTCTATTAAGCCATTGCATGTCAAGTAGTATGAATTATACTTTATGTGATAAGGTTGATAATGAAGAGATATTTTAGATGTCTTGACAATGCATAGGATAGAAAGAAACTATTAAAAAAGATAGAAAATACTAGTTAGTTAGAAATGTCGAAATTGTTCAAACTTGGGGTTTAGACTAGTATTCACTCTAATAGTTATATCTTCCTCTAGAAAATTCTAAATCCAGTTTTGTAAAATTTTATTAAATACTAGACACATGTAGCATTATAATGGTATATTATTTGTAATTTATAGATTTATATATCAATACAACTTATTCTTTGAATTTGCATCAAAATTTGCAAAACTCATGATTTAGGCAACTCTAACCTTACCTTAGTTAATTGAACATAACTTTCTCTAGAGAAAAAGAAATCTAATTTTGTTTATTGGATTTATTAATAGACAAGTGTCTTTCTAGATAGGTATTATATGTATTATTTGGATGTGTATATTAGTACATTCAATTATTTAAAATTCACCCTTTTTTGGCATTTTCACAATCCCTTTGGATATATGTTTATTTTCACTTACACACTTAACTAAATTTAATAAAACCAAGTCTAAACATTATCTTTAGGACTTTAAATACCTTTCTTATTTAGAAAATTCTCTTAAAATCAGCCTTGAGCTTATTTAATTCTTCACATGAGCAAACAAAAGGCACTGCCCAAATTTCTGGTTGCTAACCTGTAATTCTGATACTTATAGAATTCTTATACTTGAGAAATAAATTACGAAAATTTCCAATCTAGTTTTTCAAGATGTTAGGAACATCTTTTATTTAGAGTTCCTTGGTTAATTCAAATTACAATCTTCAACAAAGTTCTCCAAACTAATTGAAGCTCACTAAAAGTCCTATATGGACCTAGCCTTAATCCAATAGCTCTAACTATCAATATACTTAGAACCAAGTTACGAAATTTAATAAGTATCATCTTAAGACCCTAAGCTACACTTCCTGTTTTGAAATGTTAATTTGATTCAGTATCAAAAACCTCTGAAATACAAGATTTCTCTCACTCACAAAATCTGGCCCTGTATCTCTTCAAAAACCTTAACTCTCATTTTTCAACACTTTACTCACAACTAACCCTTCTTTGTTTATAGCCATTATTCACTTTCATTAACTCCTTAACCCATAAGAATACTATCAATTTAAAACAATTAGACTAACAAAACATTAAAACGAAGAAATCAGCTCTTGCCCATTACCAAGTAACCAAGTTGCTATTCACTATATCACAATTAGTTTTTTTGAGACTTATCAACAAACACCTTAGAAGCAACTAAGTTTATCTCCTATGTATGTGTTTATATATGTATATATACCCCAAGAAAAATTAATACAAGTTCTTAAATTCAACATTGCTCATATTCCACTTATTACTTTCAAAGTAAAATTGTTATTTCAAATCCTTCAAGGACTTAAACTCTACAATTCAATATTAACATCACCAATTTCCATCACTTTTAAGCTCTACTTCTAAACTTTCCTTCATAACCCACACAACCCTCACATCTAAATCTCAACAAAACAAGAAGGAAAAGGTACCAACTACAAAGAAACATGTAATTGAAGGGAATTTGAAGCGATGAGGAGCTCACCAAGCAATGTTGGCTGACTTGGTGTATTGCAGCCATTTGAAGGAGCTGCTGCAACCTTCACCCAACTGAAGTTTTGCGTTCAGCAAGGAACCCAAACCCCAAAGTCACAAATAGGGATGCTACAATGAATAGCAACTCACGGCCAACTTGGCTGAAGTTTTTTCTCGGCTGTAACAAGGTAGCAAGGGAAAGGAGACAAAGCTTGGCTGCGATAGTTCGGGATGAAGGAAAAGGAAACTATGGTGGCTGGCATTGTACTCCTCTAGTTACTAGGCAGCTCATTTAGACTAGAAAAGAAGTAACAACAGCTGAATCCTCACGGTTGCAAGGCTGGACTTGTTAGACTTGTGGAGATGAAATAAACGGTAAGGAAATAGAAGAGAATTTAGCTGAAATCTTGTGCAAGAAAGATGAAGTATCCACGGCAAACCAAGGAGACCAAAGAGCTCAACGGCAGACCAAAGAAAAGAGAAACAAAGTTTTTCTCTTGAATTTTCGGGAAGCAGAGAAAGATAAAGGAATTAAAGGCAATGGAGGAGTAAAACAAAAGAAGAGAAAGTGAAATAAAAATAAAAAACAAAAATACTAAAAAGTTGTCAAAGACAAAGGAATGTTCTTGTTATATATATATATATATATATATATACTAGTTTTCTTGGCACACGCTATATGTGTAAATCGTATTTATGATATATATATATTATATTAATAATTGGTATATAGTTATTGACATATTATAGATTTATTAATATTGAAAAGAATTAGGATAAAAAGAAATCAATAATCATAAATAATCACAATTATATTAATAATAAAATAACAAAAAATTATGAAAGTAGTACAATAAAAATATAATATTTGAAGCAAAATAACAATTAAAAAGTATTTATGTAATAGTAAAAACTCATAGGACATTTAAGAAAATAAAATTTATTCCATTAGAAGTTAAAACAACAATAAATAATCATGGAAACTATACATTAAATATTTTTTGATACACAGTATTTAAAAAAAAAAATTACAAATTTGGGAAGAACTAAAACATATTATAATTATTAGGAACTTATTAAGTAAAAAATTTGAAAAAATTCAATGTGAACTAATATTGACATATAATTATTGAAAAATATTTTTTTATGATATAAAAGTTAAACAATAATATTATAATAATGAAAACTATTCTCTTAATGTTTCTTTTAATTTATAGTAATTTTTAGAATTTTAATTCTTAAATTTGAGAAGAACTACAAAAACTAAGATTTAATACTTATTAAATTAAAAAAAAAATCTGAAATTCAATTTTAACTACTATTGACATATAATTATTGAAAAATCAAAAATTTATTAATATTGAGAAAAATTAGTAAAAAAGAAATCAATAGTCTTAATATAATTACAATTCTATTGATATAAAATGGAGAAAAATAGAGAAAAAAAAAAGATTATTTGAAGTAAAATAATAACTAAAAATAACAAAATAATAATACAAAATCATAAGGGTATAAAAAAAATAAAAATTTCTGTCTCTGAGACTCTTTTATATATAGTATAGATATATATTTATTTATAAACATGTGGTGAAAATTTATTCTTAGTTTGATATCTGTATTTATACACATGTGTTAATTGTATGGTTTACTTATTTAATTTGCTTGTGGTGAATATTAAATATTGATATATTTATACCTATACATTAATTATCCATTCACTTGAATTTACTTGATCACAATATTATTTACTTTACGACAACAAATACACAATTTTTTAAAAATGTATACTAAGGTTATACTAAGATATCGAATTATAATATATTCAACTATATTACTATTTAATTAATTTTTTTATTTTATAACGTAAATTTATATATTGTGTTTAAAACTCGATTTTTATATTATCGGGTTATGAAAGTTATAACAAAGATCATGATATTCAAAAGGAATTATTACTATTATTATGATCATATCTTAGTAATAAAGGTCATAAGCTTTATTACTAAGATATATTCTCTCTTCATTATCAGAATCCTTAGTATTAGGATTTTGCAAGCTTCTTTTAGTTGGGGAGGACACAATTCATTTTCCTTCAAAATTCTTGCAGAAATTCTCTTGTTAAAGAATCTAGTAACGAGTTAAATTCTTTTCTCTTGAGGATTAACAATTAAGTGCCAGTTTGGTCGTGTTTAGAGCATGTGTTTGATGTTTGAAGCCTAGAAATCAATTTCAGCTTGTATAATAACATGTTTAGCTAAACTGAAAATCACTTTTGGTCAAACGCCCAATACAGTTTTAATCCATTTTTCAGAAGCTTCTCATGTGTAGCTTTTTCAGAACACATTATAGCAAAATATAAGACACAATTTATATTATTTTTCAACAAAAATACACTAATTTTAAAAAAAATATTCTTATGATTCAAAATCATTTTCTTTGGATAACTAACCAAACATAAAACAGATTATGCTAAAATCAATTCTTCTATAATTTCTACTAGCAAAATCAATTATCCAAAACTTTGATATTCAAACACCATACCAAACTAGCCCTAAATCTAGAATTATTTTCTTCCTTGGTGAAAACATTTATAATAGGATTATTAATCTTAAAAAAAGCCTTGAAAGGATAACATAGATCAGATGCAAAGTTTGGCCCACTTTCTTCTTCATCCTTTTCCTATTCAGTTTTTTCAGACTTTTTAGACTTTGATTCAGAAGAATTGTCAGAATTTTAAGACTTAGTATTTATAAATTTATCAATGAGAGTGTTAACTATTCCTTTTCAGAAGCAGTATCTTGAAGAAGAATGGAACATACAACGTTCTTTTAAGAACTTCATCAATATGGAGCTCAAATATATGCCCTAACTACACTTACTAGCAAAGTATCTAGCTTAACACACTTATAATAGACAAGTAATTGTTTAGATTTTCTCTTACCTAACTTTCTAGAGGAGGCTTTCTGGATTTAGAGGGAGCAGAATTATGAGAATTCTCGTTTTTATGGAAAAAAGACTATTCTTGGAATGTCTTCTAATTATCTCTTTCCTTTTAGAATGAGAAAATTTAGATTTTATAGAGGTGTAACCTACTTGTTCACAGAAATCTTCCAAGCCCTCTTTACGGACATTTTCTCTCTATCAAGATGTCGTTTTAGCTTTACATAGTTACAGAATGGTAATTCCTTCTGCAACAACTTCAGCTACTAGCTCTGTGTACTGGTCATAAGGGATAAAACCTCCGTCAGACAAATATGGACATTTCAAATTCATGAGTTGTTCATGAGTTTTATCTCTGGAATCTTCTGCGTTCCTTGAACATTTTTACATTATTTACATTTAATCCTAGATCCTTGAGTCTTTTAACAATCTCGTCAACAAAATTTACACAAGACCTTCTAAATTCTCCTTTTATATAGTTTCATGTGAGAATGAGGAGATGGGTTTAACCATTATTGAATTTAGATTTGTATTTGGTTCTGAAGTTATGTTTCTTTTAGTAGTAACTTCTTGTAACTTTTCCATATTAGGATAGTTTCTTTTATAAGGAATAGCCGTCATCGCATTTTCTCCAATTTTCACAAAAAGCGGTTTATTTTTGAAGGATACATAAATTTAAGAACTTGGGAATTCTAAGTTCATATAATTGAAGGCCTTTTTCAACCAAGTAAAGAAATCGATCTTAGAAGAAAGATTTCTTTTCTTTTATGATCGTCTCTCTTTTTGAAAGAAAGAGGAATCCGAGGGTTTTCCTTTGTCTGGACAAGAATGACATATCCCATTTTAGACATTGTAAGGGAAGCAGATTTTTTATAAGTGAGTAGATGATGGAGTTTCTACTTTGTCTTGGGATTTACTAATCTGTTCTTCTATTTTCCTAATTCTTTCAAATTTTACTTTTCATTCTGGTTAAAGGAATTGAAGGGGTAGACATTCTACCAAAAACAACTCTTGAAGGAGCTCTAAAGGAAGAATCATCAAGATTTATTCTAATTCTTCTATTGGAATGAGAATTTTATCTCAACATCTACATTGCATATTCCATTATTTGTTCTAAGGTTTCATTTTTCATTTTGGTGGATTTATTGCATATTCAAACTTCCAAGATTCTAAAAGAGTGACTTGACTCTGAGAAATGTTTTTAGGCACAACAACATTTGATTTAACAATATTTAGTGAGAAATAAAATAATTTCTCCTTTTCTTTACGACAATTGTTCGAGACTGTGATTTTTACATTAGGAGTCGAAGTATTCATTACAGCCTTGTAACATATTTTATGTATTAAGAAAAGATTTTCAGATTCATGGATTATATGGGTTTTTATATTTAGGGGTAATGCATGTAAGATGTTTGGATCAGATTATGAGTGACATAGGGAAACAACCAAAAAAGATAGGTCCATCAAACAATGTAGATTCTGCACATTCTAATAATGAATCTATAAACTTGTGTATCTTTTATTCCTAACGCAAATTATAGCAGACGTATTCAACCAAAACATTGTTTATGGTTTCAAAGCAACTTGAATTAAGTCTAGGTGCAAATTTTTATACTGTTTTTTATTTTTATTTTTTATTTATTTATTAATTTTTTTTTTTCCAGTTTCAATTAAAGAGATTTGTAAATTCTTTTCTACAATTTTAGAAATTTGAATTTCTTTGTTCTTGTCTTTGATACCAGAACTAACGAGAAAGAGAACCAATTTAGCCATTTCTAGAAAATCAAGTTGAAGCACTGTCAAAGGTCTTACAATGCCCTCAACGCATTCACTCAACAGCTAGATGGGTAAACACAGAAAACAAATATATATTTTTTAGAACAACAAGATTATGATTTTATGATAAAATTTTTATAATGAATTTATCAAAAAAGGAAAAAACCTATATCGGCAAAATTAAAAAAGAATAAACAATTCTTTTGGGAACAAATCATTGTCCATAGTCATAACTACCTATAAGCAAACTTGGTCTTAAGAAAAAGCTTCAGATTTTATAGCAGGAATATTGCAAAGAGATACTATGCCATTTCTTAGAAAAAGGGAAGGTTCTTGGAAAGGAATAGCTCAAAAAAAAAAAAAAAAAAAGGGTTACTTAATAATTTTAAATAAAATATTACAATAGTTTGTTTCAATTATTAAAAAGAATTTTGTGGTTACGTGAATCCACATAATATTAAGTCAAATATAAACCATATTTTGACTAAAATAAAATTATGTGATATTAAAAAACTAGAAGAGTTTTCTAAGCAATTTTAGAAATATTATCACATACTTTATGAAGTCGAATTAGAATTTTGGCTTAATCAATATTTTCATAAATTACCATCTCCTTGTGATGAATTATGTAACAACACATATAGATCTTTAGAAATCATTAATGGGCAAGACACCCTTGGTAATAGAATTAGATATGCTATTAGGGAGGTCTTAGATCATTACTTAACAGCTAGAGCAACTAAACAAGTTAAAAACAAGTAGATGATCAATATTGTTCTAAAATTCTCAAATATAATTGGGAATTTGGATGTAATAAAAAATCAAAACTATAAAGGTTTATTTCAAAAAAGTGGAAAAGAAATAGACTAAGAAAGTTTCGTAAACATAAAAAAAAATAAAAAAATATGTAAGACAAAAACAGAAAAAGTGGAAAGCTAGAAAAGGTTGAAAATGTTACATGTGTAATAAACAATGTCATTATGCACCACAATGCCCAAAAGGAAAAAGTGGTGAAAAGATGATAAAAACATAAGAAGAAATTGAATTAGAAATTTGTTATGTAGAAGAAATCTCCGATAATGAATTTATTTCGTATGGAATAAAAAGTGAAGAAGAAAGTTCTGATAATGAATCAAAATTTTCTCTTATGTTTCAAGAAATTCCAAAATCAGAACAACAAGTTACAAAATTAGGAGATGTTTAAAAAAGATATACAAATAGAAGAATCTTTTTTAGAAAATATAAAAAATCCTACAAAAGAAGAAATATATAAAATTTCTAAATTTAACTTCTGGAGTGCTCAGCATTTTGAACAGTTTTTAGTAAACTCAGTAATAACAGTCTCAGAATATGGAACAGTTGAATTAAACATTTTTGACTTAGGAAAAATTAAGAGACTCAAAAAGAAATTTCTAAAATTAGATATATACATATAGATATAATTCAAATCGAAATATAAGCCTTATTTCGTCAAGAAATAACTAGATACACCTATATTAGCAATATTATATGATAATAGATTACTATGAAAGCACTCATAGGAGGAATTCAATCTAACTTAGTCTTAGGAGTAGTTTGGAAAGCCAAATTATTTTATATCTATGAATGATCTTAACATTCATAATTCTTTAAAATTAAGAGTTCAAACAAAATATATTGGAATGTTAAAAGATAGTAATGATTTGGCAATAGAATGGAAATCAACCTATAAATTAACAAATCTTACACAAACATCAACAAAAGAAATAGATATACATTTTGTTGAAATATTTGAACCTCGTGGATTTGATTTAGAAATTCAACGAATATCATGTCGATTGCTCAACCGTACTTTAGCTATCTTACTCGGAGCTGAATTATGTTTTTTTCGGTGTTCTTGTTAAAACACGCGGTCGACTCTTGCTTTTAGGGACATTGTTCCAAAGCTCGAGTACGGTCTGTGCACCGTTTTTCTTCTCTACCATGACGAATTAATTGATTAATGTAAGCATCGCTCTTTCCTTTGTCCTTCCCCCTTATTTTTGCCCTATCATAACAGAGTTGAACGAATGGTCTACTCAAGCTCCTGAGAGCCAGCATAATAGCCATCAATGGTCTTTCAAATCCAATAAGTAGTTAACTCACGATTGACCTTTATATCGTCTACCTCTGTCTCGCATGAAAATTGAATTCGGGGTGATCAAAACTAGCCAAAGTACTTAGCTGGTGAGTGTGAGGCTATGGATATAGTCTAAAAAAAAAGGAATAAGCAAGTTTTCAAAGGAAGCAGGCCAAGTCACACTATTCCTCCAACTAAGACTGACAACATTCATTCATAATTAATTTCATTAGACTTAAATTTTCCTAATTATAGCCACATATTTTTTCTTCTTTATTGACTATAACTTTTAAAACTACTTCCCAGCATTTATCACTAGCATCAGTTTTTAATATTAATTTATCTTTCTATAGGAAAATAAACTATAGGTAATTTTCTATTTCATTTTAATTTTTTTAACTAAATTTGAATCTTTTTGTTCTCAAAAGAATTGTTTATTCTTTTGTAATTTTCTTAATAAAAGTTTTTCTTTTTTAGATAAATCTTTAAAAAATTTCTACCATAATTTAAGATTCCTAAAAATCTTTGTAGTTGTTTTTTGTCTACAATTTCATTAGGAAAATCTCTAATTTTAGTAATTATATGATCTTGTAATTTTATCCCTTTTGGAGTTAAGTTTAATCCTAAAAACTCTTTTTCTATTTTTCCTACTTCTATTTTTTTAGGACTTAAGATAATTCCATGTTTTATGAAAATATCTTTAACTTGTTTCAAGATGTTTTTATGTTCTTTTTATGTTTTAGAAAAAACAAGAACATCATCTATATAAACTAGACAAAAATCTTTAACGTTATTAAAGATTCTATCCATCCAATTTTGAAAAATCTATGGAGCATTAAGTAAACCAAATGGCATAACAATCTATTGGTAATGTCCATATATGGAGCACTGAAAGCAGTAAAGAGTTTTGACTATTCAGCTAATTTTAATTGCCAGAAATTTGACTTACTATCAAATTTATTGAAATATTTAGGTTGTCTTGTTTGATTAACAAGAAAATCTTTTCTAGATATAAAATAACTATCAAATTTGAGATTTTGATTTAATCTCTTATAATTAATAACCATTCTAATTTTTCTTATTTTGATTTCAAAATGATTTCTTACCATTAAGGTAGCGCTAGATTGAGGACTGGTAGTTGGTTCTATTAATCCTTTTTTCTAATAATTCTTTTATTTGAATTTCAAATTCGTCTATATCTTATTTAGTATAGACCATTGGTTTGACCTTAATTATTTTATTAGGATCTGTTAGTTTTAAACTACAATATCTAGGACTTTTTTCTCATAATTTTTAGGTATCTTCACTAAATTTTTGTTCGAATTGTTTATACAACCAAATGAAGTGTCTAAAGTTTGAATTTCACCTTTCCTTTTAAAAGGCTCAAATTCTTATTGCACCTATACTATACTTATTTACATGATGTTTTTTGTCCATTAAGAGTTATTTTTAAGAAATGATTATCTAGTTTCAAAGGAAAATATTTTTGTATAAAATTATTTCCTAATAACATGTTTCCATACATTAATGGAAAACATAAAATTTTAGAAATAAAAAATATATATATATTTCCTAACCATGTAGGTATACTTTTTTTTTTTTTTTTTTTTTTTATGACAAATAAGTTTACTTTTATCTTTATATTTCTATAATAGTTTCTCTGCCATCTATTCCTTTGGCTAAAACTGGATGCTTCATTAAGACCCATTTTTCTATAGGTAATGCATTATTTATTCTACAAGTACTTGTTATAACAACTTTATATCAAAACATCTAACTAGTATGGTTTATATCCATCAAAATTAAAGTTTCCTAATACATAATTATATTTCTTTTTATTTTGATGAGATAAAATAATGTCTTCATTTTCTCTAATGAATAATTGAGAAACTATTATAGATTTTATCTATTCATTTTTTGAAAACGTATTTGTTCCAAGAAGAATAGGAAAATTAACACTAAGATTTACTATCCTTTGGCTTCCTCCAAAATTTTCTTTTGCAAATTCATCTTCGTATATGCCTCTTTGACTGTGACTTCCAAAACTTATGTTAGGAATTAACATAGGTTGATGACTACTAAAAAATCTTTTATCTTTAAAGTAGAGATTACTTACTAAAGCCATAAATTCTACTAGTTGGACTTGTCTTTTCTCTTTTGCTTCAGTTAAATCTTTAACTAACCATTCGGAAGGTATTTCCAAATCTTTCCAATTTATTAATCGTGATTAAATTTCTAAATCCAATCCACGAGGTTCAAATATGTCAACAAAATATTTATCAACCTCTTTGGTTGATGTTTGTGTAAGATTTGTCAATTCATAAATGAATTACCATTCTATTGCCAAATCGTTACTATCTTCTTATTATAACCCGATGTTGCGACGTCGAGTTTTATATATAATGTATAAATTTTAGTTACAAAGTAATAAATACAAAACAAAATTAAAATAAATAAATAACAATTCAATTACTTATGATATAATCCGATATATTACAGTATTTTTTTTATTTTTTTACAGTTTGTATGTAATTGGTCGCAATGCAAAAACTTAATCATCTCATTACTTGAATAAACTCGTATATATATATATATATATATACGTATTAACTCTTGTGTAATAAAAGAAATAATTTCCACCACCTTATTGACCAACTTTTAACTTAAAAATTTGCTTGTGTAACTTATATGGAGGAGTGTAATAAGCGTGTAATTAAAATAAACTAGAATTTGTATATATATATATATATATATACACACACACCAAATATTTTATTTCTTGAATCGAACTTTACTTTCCTATTTTTTTTCTTCTTCTTACTATTTCCTCTTCACTTTCACCATTCTTCCTCTCCTGTTCTTGGCTACTCTAGACTCTTCTGCTCTGCCTCCTTCTCTTGCTTATCCAAAATTTCTCCCTTCCTCATGAGGATTCGAAGCTCGGTCATGGAGTCTCTATCATCCTCCGTTGCCATGGATTTTAGCAGAGGTTGAAGGATGTTAGCGCCATGGTGAACAGCAGGGGACGTTCCTGCTATAGGTGCTATAGCTAGACTCGTTTCCTTTCTTCCTTTGGCTATAGCTCACGTTGAAGGAGGTGGGTATGTTCCAGCTACAATTTGGGGCAGCATGACAGCAACATCCCTGCTCTTTGATGTTTGGGGATAGCAAGCAGCAATACCCCTATTCTTTGATAGCTTGGTTTATGGTAAATGTCAAGCTATTTCCTTGTTTTATTTTTTTTTGGTTTACTTGCGACATTTTTTATGTTGATTAAGAGGTTAGATAGTATGTTGGGTAAGTTGTGAATGATAAAAACTTAGAGCTAGGATTTCTTTGTGATTATGTTAATTAAAGATTTGAAATTTAGGAAGTTGGGAGGATGAATTAATTATGAGTTAAGGTTGAACCATGAAGGTTGATGTAGATTATTGTGAAACCTTTGTGACCTAAGTATTGTTAGTATATTGATTAATTGGAATTGTTCACATTGATTAACATTGGAATTGTTAGTATTGTTAAATTGATATAGTATAGTGATTAAATTGGATAGGTATATATATAGATATGCATACACATTAAGGGAAACAATTTATGAAACCAAGGTGTTTGATAAAATGTTTACAAGAAAACTAAGTAGAACTTTGTAATTAAAACTTGGTAAATTTAGTCTTGATGGCTAATTGTTTTTTAAAAAAAAAAATTGAATAAAAGTTAATAACAAGAGCAAAGGGTTGGTGAATGTATTGAATTAAGAAGTGAATGAAAGTGAGTAGTGGATGTGATCAAGGGAGGGTTAATTCGGAATAAAGTGTTGGAAAATGAGGGTTAAGTAGTTTTGAAGGGGTACATGGGGCAGATTTTGTGAGTAACAGAAATTTGGTATTTCAAGTATCTTCACGGCAGAATTAAATTAAGAGTTCAAAAGATAAAAATAATTTTATGGTCTTGAAATGTTGTCTGCGAAATTCCGTAACTTGGTTCCAAGTTTGTTGTGAGTTAGAGCTGTTAAACTCTGGCTAGGACATGTTGGATATTTAGTGCCCTCTTTTTGGTTCATGTAAGGTATTGAGTGGGTTCAAGACTAATTTTAGGAAAATTTTCTAAATAAGAAAGATAGATATACTTGTCTATTAGTAAACCTGACAAACAGAATTGGATTTTATTTTTCCTAGAGAAAGTTGTGTTCAATTAACTAAGATAAGGTTAGAGTTGTCAAAATCTTGCATTTTGCAGAATTTGATGCAACTTCAAAGAATAAATTGTATTGATATACAAATCTAAAAATTATAAATGATATACCAATAAATCTATATGTGTCTAGTATTTAATAAATTTTATGAAACTAGATTTGGAATTTCCTAGAGGAAGATATGACTATTATAGTGAACACTAATCCAAATCTCAAGTTTGGACAGTTTCAACATCTCTAACTCACTAAATACTTTCTATCTTTTCTAATAGTTTCTTCTACCCTATTCATTATCAAGACATTTAAAATGTCTCTTCATTATTAACCTTACCACATAAAATACAATTCATACTACTTGACATGTAATAGCTTAATAAATAACTTTCATAAGAGGCATATAAAGTTGGTATATATATAAGCTTAATAATTAAATGATTATAATGATAACGTTTATGAAATAAGTATGATTTGGAATTATGAATTTCAGTTCCGGACCCTTTTGTGAGCCTGATGACATACGTGAGTGCAGGATAAAGTGACGAACAAGATTTGTAAACCGGTGAATGATCAATTATTGCCTTTAGGGGCTAAATTATTATATATGATTATAAGTGCACTTGAATATATGTGATATATAGAAAATAAGCAAGTATAGTAGTTCAGTGATGTCTTTGAATTATGTTTGTTTAATATTGGTTGTTGTTGATAAGTGACAACAAAGTGAGGTTTTTATGAAAAATGATTTTATCTCTGAAATTAAGAATCCATGTGCACCTAGGATATTATGATTTGAAATATTGAGATATTCTGATTCTAATTAATGTTTTTTTTTTAATTTGAGTGCTCAGCCCTAATAGGATGAATTATGTACGAAGAATAATCTGTTGGCGAGGGCGTAAATACCCAGTGGGTAGGTGATACTATTGTGCGAGACTGAGTTACTTGTTGGCTTTTTGTTTGCTTTGTATATTGTGATTGCTTTGATTCACTTATGATTCTATGAATTATGTAAGTTGTGAATTTATGACAATTACAAATGTGTATGTGTATTTCGAATTAAATCATGATATTACTATATATATTATATATTTGTGTTGAGAAATGCTAGTACCTTCTGGGTACGATTTTTCACTCACAGAGTCCGTAGGACTCACCCCTCTCTTGTAGATTTTATTTTAGTAACATGAGTTCAGTATATGGCGTTGCCAAGTTAGTGATCTGCCGATAGAGTATGGCAATGTGTTTTCTAGGATCTCAGACTTGAAATCAAGGATAAAAGTTTGCAATTACACTAGAACTGTGGTGTGTTTAATTTTGTATGATGTAAAAGTATAGTTATTTGTCTTGTTTATGATGTGGATGGAGCAAAGCTCCTTGTTGTCCTTGTGTTATTGTTATGTGATATCATAAACATATGTGTTTATATTTTGAGGTATGTTTCATACTACAGAGAACTTCCACCAAAATTTTCAGTAAATTGGTAATTATTTCAGAAAATAAACTTTTACAGTGAACTTCTGTTTTATAAAAGTTACTTTTATTCTTTAGTTGGGTCAAGAGTCATGTTTGTTGCTCTGTTTTAAAGTCAGGGTTACGAAGGATTAGTCATCCAATCCTCTTGCCAGTCATGCCTTCGTGAGGGGTGTGACACTTCTAACATTTCAATGTTTTTGGTTTGAATTCTTAATTTTAAAGAATTATAAATGTTAGGATCATTAACAGATATAAAATAATTTGGCTTGATTTTAACCAAACTACTCTTGAAACTAAATTAGATTGAATTTCTCCTGTGAGTGCCTCCATGGGATCATTTAATCTATTGTCATATAATATAGCTAATATAGGTGAATCTTTTCCTTGACGAAATAATGCTTTTATTTCGATTTGAATAATTCCTATATGTAGATATCTAATTTTTGGAAGTCTCCTAATTTTTCCTAAGTCGAAAATGTTTATTTCAATTGTTCCATTTTCCTGATTTAGTAACTTGCTATTTTGAATTAGGAACTTCTTGAAACATAAAAGAAAATTCTAATTCTTCTTCTAAACTTTCTTCTTCACTTTCTATTTCATATAATATAGATTCATTATCAGAAATTTCTTCTCCGTAACAAATTTCTAATTCATTTTTTTCTATTATTTTTATCATCTTTTTTTCACTTTTTCCCTTCCTAAGACATTGTGGTGCATAATGACCTTTTTTTTATTACAAATATAACATTTACAACCTTTCTTAGGTTTCCAATTGTTATTTCTTCTAACATATTTTTTATATGAACGAAATCTTCTAGGTTTATTTTCCTTCCAATTTTTCTAAATAAACCTTTTTGGTTTTGATCTTTTATTACACCCCAATTCCCAATCATCTTTGGGATTTTAGAGTAATATTAATCACTTGGTTTTTAACTTGCTTATTGGCTTTAGCTGTTAGACAATGATCTAAGACTTGTCTAATAGCATATCTTATTCTATTACCTAGGGTGCCTTGCCCATTGGTTCTTTCTAAAAAAAAAATTATATGTATTATTACATAATTCATTCCTGGGAGGTGGTAATTTATGAAAATATTGATTAAGTCGAAATTTTGATATGGCTTCATCAAGTTTATGATAATTATTTTGAAATTGTTTAGAAAACCTTTCTAGTTCTTTAATATCACACATTTGTATTTAGTCATAATATAGTTTATATCTTACTTTACATTATGTAGATCCATATAACCACAAAAAAAAAAAAGAAATTATTGATTGCAACAAACTCTTGTAATATTTTATCAAAAGAGTTAAAATTGGCTAATAGATTTGCTTTCTGGGCTATTCCTTTTAATTTATAGAACTTGATCTTACTTTAATATTTTCGAAGAAATTGCAAAGTGTCTCCTTGCAATGTACTAGCAATAAAGTCCAAGAATTTTTCTTAAGACCAAGCTTGTTTATAAGTAGTTATAACTATGGATAAAGATTGTGCCCATTCATTAATAGTTTTTTCATTATCTTTATTCGAGCATTTGTTAAATCTAAATCTGTACCATTAATAGCTACATTTTGTTTATTTAAATCATCATTTCTAGTGATTGTAGGTATTGGTGTAGCCATCTGGATATCAATGTTTGAAGTAGAAATATTAGGTTTTCTATCCTCTTCTTCAATACTAGGCTTGATTTCCATCTATCTCTTCCTAAGAATATACTTTTGTATATGGATTTAAATCTAAATGATCGAGATTTCAATTTTTATTTTTCCTTTTCTTTCATACTTTTCTGAAAATATTTTTTCATCTTCAAAAGACTTTGAACTATCATCATTACTTGTTTTCAGCTGTTAATGATTCAGAACTATTTCTTCATCACAAATATTTAATAATATCTCATATTGATTTTGCTTCATCAGTTGTTCGTTTTGAACAAATAAATCTTGCGTCATATTTATTAATTTATTTCTTTGATATAACAACTATTCTATTATTATTTTTATGTTTTCAAACTCTTTTTTAGAGCTCTTATTGGATTGCACATTTTCTTTTAAAGTGCATAGTTCAGTTCCATAATATAATTGTGGTATTACATGATCTCGTGGAACAAGAAAATCTTGTGTTATCTAATATTTTTTCTTGTTTTTGGAGAATTTTTCAAAAATTAAAAATAGTTAAATCTATTAAAGAGTTTATAACTCTGCTGACACTACTTATAGTTTTTTTCTGAATCAATATCGATATGAAGAATATTATCATTAGTTTTATCTTTTTGATTCTCTCCTATTATACACCTAACAAATTTCATTCTTGATTATTTATGGTTCCTATGACCTCTTAGTAATTTCTTCGTTTTACTTGAATTGCAAAGTGAACAATTGTCAATACTAGGGTTAGAAATACTCAAGTAGAAGTTTCTAATCAGTAAGCATATATGAATTTAAATAGCCAAAAATGAAGAACTAGTAGTAGCAATAAAAGAGTAGAAGAAAAACTTACAAAAAATAACTTCAATCTTTATTACTTTAGTGAATAGTCATAGACTACAAAGCAGTTTGCTTAACAGTTTTGTCACTAGGCTCTGAAACCAATTATTACAAAAGAAATAGCCGGAAGTGTTTACAATGGAGAGAAAGTAGAGAGATGTCTGAAGGTCGATGCCCTTCATCGAGAATAGATCATCTCCTTATATAGAGAGGAAAAGATAAGAAGAAAATCTAGGAAAATCCATATCCACCATTCTCCTTTCTGTAAAAGGGATTCATTCAGATAAAGATAAGATTTCTTATCGTCCTTTATCTGAGTTGTCAGGAAAAGTAGATTCTTCAGAGTTCATCATATTATTAGGGTTGTTTTCTGCAACATTATCCAATGAATTGTCCCCACTTAAAATCCCTCTACTGTCACCTTATGCTGCTTTATTAGAGATGACTTGTTCATAAATTGCATTAGAGATCAAATCTTCTGGTCCTTCTACCTCCATGAGTTTGATTTTGTTAAATATCTTACCACAAAGTTTAATTTGTTCTTTGGACCTGATATATTTTTACATCCATTTTAGTTGAAAAAAATTCTTTGCCCATCATTTATGGAAAAGTCACAATTTTTTTTTTTGTAAAATTATTATGTTTGAAAATTGCCAAGACTCTTTATATAGTAATAGTCTTATATTATAGTATTGCTTTATGAAAGTACTTCATCAGTGTTGGACAGCTTGATCAACAGTGTTGGTTAGAGTCCAAAACTAATAAGGCCGATAGAAACTCTCTTTTTGAAAATATCCCATCATGCTAGAGACATTAAAAATGTACATTTCATCATTTTCTTTTTCTATAATAGTATAGAGTATCATGGTTTTGAGAAAGAAGCACAGTCTTGATAATTTTTTGAATCTTTACTATTAAAGATTATTGGTTTTACGAAACCCATTTCAACACTTTCTATGTCTAATGAATCAAAACATGCACAAAAAGTTAATTTTGGAATATTGTATGCATCCCATTGTTTAGTAATTGCAACATTAAGATAAAATAGTTCTAATTTCTCTTGAAGTTTAAAATGATGAGCATTATCTATGCTACTTGTGATTTGAAAAGATAATTATGCTGAGAGAATCATCTTGGCTTTTTCATATAAACTGATTCTTTTGATTTTTTTCAAATACTGGATTGTCTATTTGACTTCCCAATAATTTTGTTAGTTCAAGAACAATATTTATTTGATCAAAATTAATTTTGGTTTTCCATCAAACTTGTTTTAAGACTTTGGTAACAAGAACTTTGAAATTTTTGAAGTGATCAACTTGTTTTGCTGATTCTTCAAAAAGCTTTCCCATAATTTTCTTGAAAGATGTTTTCTTATCAAGAATATGAGATTTCCAAATCCCATTTAAAGGATTATAAATATTCTCTGATAAACCTGGATTATAGAAATATGAAATTTGTTTAGTTTCTTCTTTATTTTCTTGAGAAATGACTTTTTCGGCATTTTGTAGTGTTTGTGCAAAACTTTTTGGCTGACTCATTGGATTTTGAGCATGTTAATAATAAGGAGCTTGTGAATAAGCTATGGGTTGCATTGGCTGATAGTGACTGATAGTATAGTGAGTTACTATACCTTGGTTGAGGAAGATAAGTAGCATATGCTGGATGCATGAGATTGATAAAAGGATATCCAGTATTTTTTTAGCATTGTCCTTTTTAGGATTACTCATTTGTTTTGCTTGAACAGTAAACCATTCTACTCGTAAAGGTTTTTTTTTTTTTTTTTAAATTTGTGAGCATGAAACTTTCAATTTGTATTAGGAAGAATCCTCTAATACAGGATTTAAGATGTCAAAGTGGAACATCCTCCAACCAATAACAATTAATATAGCTAGAAGTAGAAGACCTAGCTAGGTAATGTGCCTCTCTATTTCCATTCCTTCCTGTCTGAGAAAAGGATAGTGTCTAGAAACATCTAATGAGATCCTTGCAGTCTTGCACCAGCCCTCCAAAGTAGCTTTTGTGTAACTCTTGATTCTTTAACTTATCAAATAGAACCCAGCAATCGGTCTCTGCAATGACCTTCCTCACTCCCAAATCTTTAGAGAATTCTGGACCATAGCGAAATGCCACAGCTTCTGCCATATGTGGTTCATAGGTTTGCGTCTCATGCCAAGTAGCAGCACCAACAGTTTGTCTCTTATCATCCCTAACAGTAGCTCTGAAACCAGCTTCTCCAGTCCCAAATGAAGCTGCGTCGACGTTCAATTTATAGCACCAGGCGGTGGTGCAACCCACCATTCAATCTGCTTCATGTTTTTTGTATTTGCACCCCTGCCATTCTCCCTTCGGTACTCCTCCATTAATGATTTGCTAGAGTGCAAGATTACAACTAAAGGTTGGTTTTTGTTCCTCGAAAAGCAATGAACACTTTCCAAAGACTCCATGATAGAGTAGCAAAGCTGGTAAAGGTTTATTATCTTTATCTTTCTCGTTCTGTTGGCTCATGCCTACTTAAAAAACCTGCAAGAAAATTCTGGTTACTTTTGATATGTTCGATATCAAAAGAATATTGACTAATAAAATTGTACCATTTGATTTGTCTTGAATTTTCTTCTCATTCTCTAGATTAGGAAATTTTTTACAGCTTGATTATCTTTTCTTATAATAAATTTATCTAGTGCTAGATAAATATGATTTTTTTTAAACTAATTTTTATGGCTAAAAGTTCTTTTTCATAGATAATATAACTAATTTCATTAGGCTTATATTTTTCTAAATTATAGCCACATATTTTTTCTTCTTTATGGAGTACAGCTTTTAAAACTACTCGAGTGTTCATCACTAGTATCAATTTTTAATATTAATTTATCTCCTTATTCAAGAATTTAAATTGTAGGTAAATTTTCTATGGCACCTTAATTTTCTTAACTAAATTTGAATCTTTTTGCTCCCAAAAGATTCGGATTTAGTTAAAAAAATTGAAGGTGAAATAGAAAATTTACCTACAATTTATTTTCCTAAAAGATGAGATAAATTAATATTAAAAGCTAATGTCAATGATGAACACTAGGGAAGCTGTAGTCAATAAAAAAGAAAAAAATATGTGGCTATAATTAAGAAAAATTTAAGTCTAATGATATTAATTATATTATCTATGAAAAACAACTTCTAGCAATAAAACCTGGTTTAAAAAGATTTCATATTTATTTAGTATCAAATAAATTTCTTATAAGAATAGATAATCAAGCTGTAAAAGATTTCCTTAAATCTAGAAAAGGAGAAAAAAAATCCAAGACAAATTAGATGGTACAGTTTTATTTGTTAATATTTTTTTGATATATGACATATCAAAAGTAAGAAGAATTTTTTTGCAGATTTTTAAATGGGCATCAGCCAACAGAAGGAGAAAGATAAAGGTAAAAAACCTTTACGACAAGCCTTTGGAAAATGATTTACTATTCAACCAAAATCACATATTAATCCTAAAAAATGACAATCCTAAAAAAAAATATACTAGATATCCTTTTATTAATCCGATGCATCCAACATATGCTAATTATCTTTCTCAACCAAGTTATAGTAACCCACTATACTTTTAGTCAATGCAACCCATAGCTTATCCACAAGCTCTCTAATATCAACATGCTTAAATTTTTTGAGTTAGCCAAAAAGTTTTTCACAAACATTGCAAAATGCTAAAAAATTCTCTCAAGAAAAGAAAGAAAAAACTAAACAAGTTACAGATTTCTATAAGCTAGGTTAACTAAAAAATATTTATAATCTTTTGAATAGAATCTAGAAATCTCATATTCTTGATAAGAAAACATTTTTCAGGAAATTTATAGGAAAGCTTTCTGAAGAATTAGCAAAACAAACTGATTACTTCAAAATTTTAAAGTTCTTGTCACCAAGGTCTTAAAACAAGTTCGATGGAAACAAAAGTTAATTTTGATCAAATAAATATTGTTCTTGAACTAATAGAATTATTGGGAAGTCAAATAGATAATCCAATATTTAAAAAAAATCAAAAGAACAAGCTTATATGAAAAAAGTCAATCTAATTCTCCCAATAGAATTATCTTTTGAAATCACAAATAGCATAGACAATGCTCATCATTCTAAACTTCAAGAGAAATTAGAACAATTTTCTCTTAATATTGCAATTACTAAACAATGATATACAAACAATATTCAAAAATTAAACTTATGTACATGTTTTGAATCATTAGACATAGAAAGTGTCGAAATGGGTTTTGTAATAACAATAATCTTTGAAAAACAAAAATTTGAAAAATTATCAGGACTGTGCTCCTTTCTCAAAGCGATGATACTACATGCTATTATAGAAAAAGAAAATGATGAAATGTATACTCTTAATATCTCCAGCATGATGGGATATTTTCAAAAGAGAAGTTCTATCAGCCCTATCAGTTTTGAGCTCTAACCAAGACTGTTGATCAAGACTTTGATATGTCCAACACTGATGAAGTACTTTTAGTAAGAAATACTATAACATGAGACTATTACTATATGAAGAGTCTTTGACAATTTTTCAGACATGCTAATTATGCGAAAAATTATTATAATATTTTCACAATTGATGGGAAAAGAATTTTTGCAACCAAAATGGATATAAAATATATTAGGTCCAAAGAACAAATTGAACTTTGTGATCAGATGTTTAACAACAAAAAATATTCATGGAGGTGGAAGGACTAGAAGATTTGATCTTTGATACAATCTATGAACAAGACGTCTTAGATAGAGCAGTAAAAGATGACAGTAGAGGCATTTCAAGTAGGGACAAACAGTGTTGCATAAAACAACCTTAATAATATGATGGAATCCTGAAGAATCTACTTTTCTTGACAACTAAGATAAATGACGATAAGGAATTTATCTTTATCTGAATAAATTCCCTTTACAGAAAAGATAATGGTGTATATAGATTTTCCTAGATTTCCATCTTATCTTTTCTTCTCTATACGAGGAGATAATCTCTTCTCAATGAAGGATATCGACCTTCATACCTCCCCTCTCTACTTTCTCTTCATTGTAAACACTTCTGCCTATTTCTTTTGTAATATTAATTTTTCTTGCAAATTTTTTAAGAAGGAATTAGCTGCAAGGAGATTAATGAGAAAGGAAAAAAAGCATTACCAGAAGTTTCTGGAGGATGGACTACTCGTAAATCAAAAAGAAGATCAACCTTCACAAAGGAGAATCTTCATCTTCAAAAAATATTGAAAAACAATATAACAAACCACCTTTTGATCGGTGAATCCGATCACCTTCCCAGATCGACATCCCAAAGCACAATTCTTAAGACCTATGAATCGAGTTTACCCACAATATTGCCCACAAACATATTTTTCACACCAAAATTTTATCCAATACTCCAAAGATCCTTGGAGTCAGCCAAAAACTTTTGCCCAAACAATGCAAAGTGCTGAAGAATTTATAACTCGAGGAAAAAAAAAAATACTAAACAAGTTTTAGATTTTTTTCAACTCATAATTACCATATAATATTTACAAATAATTAAACGGAGTTTGTCTTTTCGAAAATATATGAAACAACTAGCTGAACAAATAGCTATTCAAGCTCAAATCTTTAAAATCTTTAAAGTCTTAGTATGCAAGATTCTAAAAGATGTACACTGGGATAAAGATATAAATTTCGAGTAGATGAACATTGTTCTTTATTTAGTAGAACAACTGGAAAATCATATAGATGATCTAATGTTTCAAAAAGTCAAAAGAATATATTTTTATGAAAATATCAAAATGATTCTCCCCATAGAATTATCCTTACAAATAACTAGTAGAATAAACAATGCACATCATTTTAATCTTAGAAATTGGAACATGATAAATATGTCATTCTTCCAAAATGACATTGCACATCATTTTAGTCTTACAAATAATAAAGACATATGTGTTTCTCATTGCTAAAATATTATATCTGAAGCAAGTTCAAAACAATGGATGAAAATGCAAATTCTCTCCCATCACTGCTTTGCTTGATGCTATAAGAATCTGTTCCTCTTCATCTTTTTATTTTTATTTTTATTTTTATTGTCCTGGCTCCTGAGTTTAAAGTTGCAGCATTCCTCTCTAGAAGAAAAGTAGTGCTATGAGTGAGGACGGTGTCCTTTGTCGACATGACAATCCATCTTCAGGTCATGATTCTGTCAAAAGATATAAAAAGGAAAACACATAAAAATAAAAATAAAAACTTATAAGAAAGATAATTTAGTTTTTTATGAGTTAATTTATTAGATTTAATAGTTAATTTAGATAAGTAGTGATTATTTGTTAATTATAACTCAAATAAAAAAATTATGTGTTTGATTTCATAGTTCATGGAAATTATTGCAAAACATATGGTAGTTCATGGGATAAAATAAAATTGACCCAAAAATACATGACAAGTTATATTTAAAATTTCACATATATTTATCTTCAATTACTGATGAAAGTTGGAGGAAATGCATCAATAGACAGATAATTGAAAAAACACAGTTGATTAATTCTTCTCAGTGAATTGTGTTTTCTATTCACAAACATAGAAAGCGATCCTTCTTCAAAATGAAGTTCTACATTATTCCTTTGACACATGCTTTAAAATGATGTTAGAATCTTTGAAGTTTATCTAAGAATTAATTACTTTCTGTTAAAATTTGAATTAATCGATAAAACATTTTTGTGTTCCAACTAGATTTGTTCTAATTTTTTCTTCAACAATTATGGTATTTTGCTTTAGATAATCAATAGTTTTATATCCAGAATTATAATTTTCTTTTTTCAATTTTGTTCACTTATTTCTTTTTTCATTAAATTGTAACTACTCAGCACAATTTTAGAAGGCATATATATTATGTTGAGAGTGTTGCTTTCAAGTTTTTCAAGTAACTTAAGTTTTTTAGGGTGGTTGGTTCTTGTCATTAAATGTTTGTCTAAAATATGTCCCAAGAATAAGCTTCACAGTTTATCACATTCAGGTGCAAGTAAAAAAAAGGTCTAACAAAGACACGGTTATAGAAATGAAGGGATTCTCAAATTCAGCTAATATGTAATATGAATATAAATGGTGTTCTACAATAATATTAATTTTCAAAGTCAAATTTCATTACATTACAATAAACAAACTCGGCTCTTTCAAAAGATTTACCAAATAATTAGCAATTGAAGTTTGCATTACCATTACTAATGTAGTTAAAAGAAATAAAGATTTATTATCAAAATAAAAAATGATTTATACACGTAAATGGTTGTTATATTTATCGATTTAAATTTATAATTTCTACTCCAATACGTGAAAGATCTCAGCTCCATTCAAATCTTATTAAGTAACTGGCAACGAACTATTGTATAATTCCTACAACACTTCTTTTGATCTTTATCATTTCCTCAACAATTTGCTCATAAAAACTGAGTTCCCTTGTTCATAAAAACTAAGCTGGAGGAATGGTGCTTCAAAGAATTTAGGAAGTTGCGAAGCTTTTAAAGCTGATGTCCTCTGCAAATCTGAAGTAGAAGTGGTGAGAATTGGATACCGTACCTACGAATCCCATCAGAGAGAAGAGCAACAAGGTTTCCCTCTCTCTGTCTCTAGTTTTTGTTTTCTGTGTTGTAATTTGCAGTAATGTATCTATTTTTGTTCTATGCGATTTAAGTAGATTTAAAAAACAGTAAGGGATTAGATGAATTAGATGAAACAATAGAACTCTGTTTTATTTTCTTCATATCATAGGGGAAAGACCACCATAAGAAATGATATTATCTGTGTCTGCCAATAAACAGAGAAGATACAAATACAAACGCAATAAATTATTTCTATCTGTATCCCAGATGAAGATAAATTGACACAGTAATCCTAGACTCAGATACTATTTTCTATGTCTGTGCAGACGCAAATTCTTAACTACATTTGTATTGTTGTGTCTAGGAAGCAAACGTTAAATTTGGATGCCTATAATGGCTTCCCATTTACCCTCATCTGTAATATAGACGCTATTTGCAGAAGTAGAAAAGCCAAATGCAATTTTTTTTTGTTTTAATTTATATACATCTCCATGTAGCAGACGCATAAAATCCTAAAGGCGGTCACAGATGAATTAAATAATAATTATTTTTTTATGTTTTTTTTTTTTTTTTATAATTTTGTACCTGTAAACAACTGTATAAAGTATATTTATTTTTAAATTTTAAATTTGATGTAAAATAAAAATATTATACAAAATTCATCATAACATTAAAATTATTTAAAATATTGTATAAAAAACCATCTCATAATCTTAATTAATCTTCATCATCTCAAGCCTGCTCGTTATCTTGATTGAGATGCGAAGGCGTGGATGTAGAAGATGCAACCTGAAATAATTAATATAAATAAATTATTAATAAATATATTTAACCTAGCTAGCTTAATTAATATGCATATAAGTTAAATGTATTGTAACTTGGAAAAATTAAGTAAATTTTTTAAAGGGTTTGCCTTGAAACTATAACATTGTTCTAGTATCCAAATTGTTAACCCAAAACGTATTCAATTTTCTCTTATGGATTTTATTTGTCCTTACAGTTGTGCTGATGCTATTGGAATCCAAAACAGACTTGTATTTAATAGTTGTGCCCACCCGAACCTAGAGTTACAAAGTTTTTGTCTTGAAACTATAACATTAACCTAGTATCCTAATCGTTGATCCAACTAACATTCTATTTTTTCTTACAGGTCTTATTCATCCCCACATAGTGTCAGTACTCTCAAAATTCAAAATGGATTTGTATTTGACCTTTTTTCCCCTGAAACCCAAGTATTCAAAGTTTTTGCCTTTAAATTAAGTTTGGTCTAATATCCTAACAGTCGATCCAAATGAATTTTTGTTTCTTCCTATAAGTCTTATTCATCCCCATGGTCATGTTGGTACTTTCGGAATCCAAAACATACTTGTATTTGACTATTTTGCCCCCCTGAACCCAAAGTTTGCAAGTTTTTGTCTTAAAACTCAAAATTTTGCCTAATATCCTAACCTTTGATCAAATTGTATTCCATTTCTTCCTATAGGTTTTATTTATTCTCACGGTCATGTTGGTATTCCCAAAATCAAAAACAAACTTGTATTTGACCATTTTAGTTCCCAAACCCAATTTTTCTAAGAATTTTACCATGAAACTAAAAGTTTGGCCTAATATCTTAACCATTGATCCAAATAGATTTCCATTTCTTCTTACAGGTCTCATTCATGCACAGGTTCATGCCAGTACTGTCGAAACCCGTAATAGAACTTGTATTTGACCATTTTGTTCCCCAAACCTAAATGTTTTGCATTTAAAGTATAACTACTATTTAAGAATCTCATAATGAAAATGAAATTAAAAGAATCCATACTTCTAATGACTGCGTAATACATATATGTACTCGAAACAATAATTTATATGATTAAGTTAGTTATTTATCAAATGAATAATGAAACTAGCTAATAAAGAACAAGTTATATGATTATGAACATACTTGCATATTTACAGGTAAAGAACTATTAATTCTCATCTTTTTAAGTGATCAACTTTATGTCTTCTTCAGCAACTGAGAAGATTTCATAGACATCAATAAAATTATGATTGACAATTACCCTTGCACATTTTTTGCTCTTTAATTGAAGAATCTCATTTTGATTAACTTTTTCCATCGTGAAGTAATTTAGTGAGACTATCATCATCTTCAAGGGTAACTGAAGCTGGAAATTGAGTTTCTTGATCTTGAAAAAAATTCATAATAACTTTATTCTGAAAACAGAAACAGAGATATTCTAGCAATTTGAAATAACTTCAACATCCCCTCATAATTCAAATTGTATCAGCCTTGCCTTTTGGTGTTAATCTTATCATTCCTAGCTCCTTTTCAGCTTCATGAAGGTCTCAAACTTCAAAGGTTTAGTAAATATGTCTGCAACTTGGTCTTCTGATTTGCAGTAGATGACTTCAATCTTACTCTTGTTAACTTGTTTCCAGAGGAAATGATATTTCAAGTTTATGTGCATGCTTCTTCTTTGAATAACAGGATTCTTAGCTAGATTTATTGCAGAGATATTATCTACAAAAATCTTTATAGGACCTGTAACGTGAAACTGAACTTGGGTTAACAAATATCGTAACCAAATTGCTTGGCATACACAAGAAGCTGCTGCTATGTATTCTGCTTCACATGTTGAGAGAGTAACAACAGATTGCTTTTTTGAAGACCAATAAATTACGGTAAAACAAAAATAAAAACATAACCTATAGTGCTTTTCCTATCATTTTGGTCACCTCCCTAATCACTGTCTGAGTAGCCCGCAAGACCAAAGTTACAGGCTGATGAATAGAACCGACCATGATCATATGTGCCTTTAATATACCTTAAGATCCTTTTTACTACTTGTAGATGAGATTGTTGCGGTAACTATAAATTTGCTTATCAAACCAACTCCATGGGAAATATCTAGTCTGGTACGTGATAAATATCTCAGACTGCCAACAATACTCTTAAAATATGTTGGATCTATGCTTGAGCCATCACTGACTTTTGACAACTCAGTACCAGTTTCAATTGCAGGTAAGTATAGGGTTACAGTCATACATCTTAAATTTCTTCAAAATTTCAGCAGCATACCTTTTCTTGGCATAGAAATATTCCAGCATCTCCTTGAGTTTACCTCAATCCCTAAAAAATATGGCATTAAGCCCAAGTCAGTCATTTCAAACTCTAATGTCATAGCTTGCTTAAAAGCATTAATCATACTATAGTTATTTCCTTTAAATATTAAATCGTCAACATAAAGACACACAATTAGAAGATCACCAGAGACATTATTTTTCACATGTAGAGCACGTTCACTTGGACACTTCTGAAAATCATGAAGCTGAAAAAAGGTATCAACAAGCTTATTCCATGCTTGTGGGTCTTGCTTCAAGCCATATAAAGCTTTCTTGAGACAATAAACTTTTTCTCCACTTCTCTTCTTTACAAAACCAATCGGTTGCTTGACAAAAACTTCTTCCTCTAATGGACCATTGAGAAACGCTGACTTCACATCCATTTGGTGGATTTTCCAGCAAGAGCAACTACTAACTTGGTAGTATCAAGTCTAGCAATAGGAGAGAATACCTCTTTATAGTCAATTCCTGACCTTTGCTACCAATCTTGCCTTATGTCGTTCTAGCTTCCCACTTGGTTTTACTTTTGTCTTGAATACCCATTTTACATTAATAGCCTTGTGTCTGGGTGGAATGTCAGTGAGCTCCCAAGTGTTGTTTCTTTCAATTGCATTGATCTCCTCTTTCATGGCTAGAACCCACTTGTCATTTTGAGTTCCTTCCTCAAAAGTAGTAGGATCGCAGATTACAAACATAGCATAATGAACTAATTCTCCATCACCATTAACAGAGTCATCAAGTGTTACGTCAAAATCTGTCAGCCAAGAAGATGGTCGCCTTTCTCTTCTTGGCCTCTCGGAATTTTCAAGTATAGGAGTTGATTGTATTTTAGGATCAGCATCTTGTTGAACTTCAAAAACTGATATTGGTTGTGTTGATTGAGGTACACTTGCTACTGTTGGTGTTGGTTGAGGTACACACATTTCATCCACATTAGTTTCATCTTCCATGAAAATAGGAGCAAATTGAGAGTTAAATTGCTTCTGTGCATTCCAATTCCATGTTGCATTCCCATCAAATATCACATCCCTGCTAACAATCAATTTCTTTTTAGTAGGATAAAATAATATATACCCACCAAGACGTCCAGATTTGTAATCAACAAAATAGCTTTTTCCCCCCTTTCCGCCAATTTTGTTCTTCTTTTACATGGAGCATGCACATATGCAATTGAACCAAACACTTTAAGATGTTTAACATATGGCTTGAACCCACTCCAAGCCTCCTCAGGAGTAATATTTTACACACTCTTTGTTGGAGATCTGCTTGGAAGGTAACATGAGCATGAACCAGCTTCTGCCCAAAAGTAATTAGGCATACCCTTAGTTTTTAGAATGCTCCTAGTCAGCCACTCCGGTATGCTGTGGTGTATATCGAATTGTAATATTATGCTCAATTCCCTTTTCAGCACAAAATTCTTTGAACTCATTTGATGTGTATTCTCCTCCACTATATGTTCTCAAGGTCTTAATTGAAAAGCCACCTTGTCGTTCAACTAAGGCTTCAAAATTCTTGAAGTAATCAAAAACTTCAGATTTTCCCTGTAGAAAATATACCCAGATTTTTCTACTGTAATCATTAACAAATGTTAGAAAATAACGACATTTTCTAGATAATAAAATATTCATGCGTCTACACACATCTGAGTGTACCAACTCAAAAGGTTTACATGCACGCCATATCTTATAAGTGCCAAATGGTTTTCTATGTTGCTTCCCTGCTATACATTCTTCATATAACTGTTCAGGATGATTGATCATAGGAATGCCATTCACCATATTTTTGGTACCAAGTAATTTTAAGCTAAGGAAATTCAGGTGCCCAATTCTAAGGTGCTATAACCATGAATCATCTTCTATATAGCAGTTGAGGCATCGATAAACATTATTTATAGGAAACATGCGGTTCTTTGTCATCAAAGGAATTAAGAAGGATGTTACCTTTATCATCAAAAAGTGTAATCTGCTTGTTTTGTGGGTTAATATATTACCCCTTTCCAAGAAGTTGGCCCAAACTCAGTAGATTGCTTTTCATATTTGGCACGTAGAATATACTGGTGATCTCTATTTTTCAGCTGAATGAGTAATTTACCTTTCCCTTTGATCGGTATGAAAGTGTCATCTGCAAACTTGACTCGAGATTGGTAACATTCATCCAAATCAGAAAATAGCTCTTTCTTTCCACACATGAATGGTACAACCGGTGTCAAGGTACCAAGTGTTGTTATCAGATTTCTCTGAGACTGAAGAAACCATTAAAAGAGCATGACTCTCTTCATTATCGATCATCTTCTTCTCCTTCATGTGCAAAACAAGCTTCTTGATCTTCATCTTTTAAGCTGCACTCATTTGCATAATGTCCATAATTATTACATGCATAACACTGAATACTAGATTTTCCATACTTTCCTCTGCCTCGTCCACGTCTTCTCTCTGATATACCATCTGAGGATAATTGATTTCCATCAAATGTGTTACAATAATTGTTCCTACCACCTAGTCCATGGTAATTTCCTCTTCGTCCCCCTCCACGATCTCCTACTGACTTGACTTCTGTTGACATTATTGTCTATGGAATTTTCAGAATTTATGTTTACCAGAAAAGCCTGTTCAGTCGATTTCTCGTTGAACTTCTCATTCAAACGCTGCTCATAAGCCTCCATGGAACCTGACAATTCATCAACTGTCATTGCTGACATATCTGTTGATTCTTCAATGGCAGTAACGATGTGCTCAAATCTGCATGTCAAAGTTCGCATAATCTTCTCTACCAAGGTCATTTCTTGTATTGTCTCTCCATTGGAACGCATCCGGTTGGAAAAAGCAAGTACGCATGACACATACTCTGACACGCTATCAAATTTCTCTATTTGAAGTACCTCAAACTGTCTTCTTAAGGTTTGAAGCCTCATTTTCATCACCTTCTCGCCACCCTTAAAAGTTTTTTCAAGAATGTCCCCTGCTTGCTTTGCTATTGCTGCACTTGTTATCTTTTCAAACATAGCATCATTAACACCTTGATGGATAAAAAACAGCTCCTTTCGATCTTTTTTCTTGGCATCTCTTACTTGCTTGAGTCTCTGCTGCATCTCGAGTAGGAACCCCTTTCTCTATAATACCAAGAAGCTCTTGACACTCAAAAAGAACTTTCATCTGAATGATCGAACGATCATAATTCTTTCCATGTAAGATGAGAAGAGTGGGTTGTGCTATGCCATTACTGCTAGTTGCCATAATGGCTCTGATACCAAAACTGTAGGAAAAAAATAGATTCAACAAATACTAAGGGATTAGATGAAACAGTAGAACTCTGCTTTATTTTCTTCATACCATTACTGAAGACTAAGCCTCTATTTATAGTGGCTTTATAACAAATTGAGGATAAGATTAAAAAAATAAAATAAATCCATAACAACTTTATTCTGAAAACAGAAACAGAGATATTCTAGCAATTTGAATTAACTTCAACAAGAAAACCCATATGAGAATAAAGTGAAATAGAATGAAGATGTGGGTGATAACTTTGTTCTTGGGGTGCAACAGCCATGGTGAATATTGTCATAAACCAACTACGACTAGTTATTAGTGACCAGTAGATTCCGTTTTAGAAATTAATCTTCAGATAATATGAATTCCAGAAAATTAGAAGATTATCTCTGTTCATACAAATACATATTAATCTTCAGATAATAAGAATTCCAGAAAATTAGACAATTTTAGAAATTAAAGCATATTGAACAAACTAATACTAAAACAAGAATGCCATTAGTTTCAGAATTGATAGGCCAGCACTAGCATGTTGTCCAGTATAATGATATGAGTAAAAAGGAGGCGGCAATACAAAGTTTGGCAAAAAGGGAAGCTGGGAATAGTTGGGTTTGATAATATCCTAATTGGGTTCCAATATAAATGTTCTGTTTCTGCACAAAAAATCAATATGATTGTTTGAAGGTATACCAATTGGGTGCTAGAATTTTTTGTAACCGTCAGTGCTGCGACTAGTGTATATATATATATATCTCTATAATTATGGTTTGTAGGTTGAATAGAGGCATTTGGTTTGAAATTTGTTGTATGTGTGGCTGTTGAAAACCCAGTTTGTTTCACATGGCTTTCAATCCATGCGTGTATTTAGTACAAGACGGAGCATATATGGAATTCCAACTTACAGTTTACACCAACAGTTTAAATTTCCATAAGAACAAACTTTGGAGTGTAAAGGGATTATCACATTAAGTGCATAAAGTATGATGCCAGCAAAAAGCAGAGGACTCTCTAATAGTATAAATTTAGCTGATCTTCGTACCAATTCAGCAAGTGCTCTGAAAGCTTACTTCTTAATTTCTATATGTTAATTAATAATAATTAGCTGCTTTTCATTCTGTGATTAGGAATTATAAATAGCTATGCCAGTTTTCAACAGAATTCACAGGTGTATTTCTCCACTTCCACAGTTTCACCATGGCTATTGGATCTGGTTAGAATGAAGTTTATTTATATATTTGATCCTTTTGTATTTAATACCTTTTTATTCTTTGGATCTGGTTAGAATGAAGCGTATGATCTGTTTGGTGTCTCTATCATTTTCTTTCTTAATGTGAGTTTTCTACATTAAAAAGAAAAAAGTGACAGCAATGTTGAAATGAAAGCCATAGTTCCCTTGTTCCATTTTCTAAAAATAAAAATATATTAGTTGACTTATTTCTTGCTTGATAACTTGTCATGCAACATGTACAGAAAGTGCACTGCTTGGTAGATTGGAGCTGATTAATTTAATGATATTGCTGATGACATTGAGATGGAATACAAGATTTTTTTTCTGGCGTAGTTGTTAGCCGCCTGAAAAAACAACTCATCTTTTAAAATTGCAGCTCAAAACATGAAAAATAAAACATAAATTCAAGCTTAAAACATAGCTACTGGCGGCTGACAAAAAACGCTTGTATTTCAGGTTAACATAATAATGAAAAAAGAAAAGAAAAACTTGAGCTAAATCAAAGCCATATACACAAGAGAAGTAGCCCAAATCAATCGGTTTGATTATTGAAAAAACCCGACACGACACAATGAACACCCTTCATGGAGTTATATAACTCAATTTTCTTTCTTCCTATAGACATGTTGAATTTGTATCTTCAAGAATTATATCAATTCAAGATGAATAAAGATACCAATACTTAAGATAGTGGCTATATGGATACAGATGTAGAGAAACTACATAATGAAATAGATACGGATATATAACACCAACTACTAGATTTAAGAATTCAATTCCCTGAAAAATATAAATGTCAGTTTATCATATCCTTTGTCAATGAAAGATACACTATTAGTTTCTGTTTGTGGGCATTGTACCTGTTAAGTTTGTCTTTTATTATGTTCTTACTTTTGAATTCTTAGTCTCTATTGGAAATCTGTTGTAATTCTTTGGTAAAATAAAGAACGAATTCTAAGTAGAGTTCTGCCTATTCTAATAGCCTCCTGTCCAATCCTCTATTTCATGTTTGGATTGGATTGAAGTCTAAATAAGTATTTTCAAATGAACTTCAAAATCAAGACTGGGTTTTTTCTATTGTAGAAGCTAGCGTTTTGTGTTTGCAGTTTGCAGTATTCAACAACAAAAACAAAACTTGTAATCTTCACATTAACTTAGTTGGCCAACATTCAGAATGTTACATTCTATTTTAGAGTGAGCAGGGAAACCTCAATTCATTCATTACCCATTAGAAATCAAATAATTTTGTTTTTGTTAAGGCATTCTAATCTAAGTGGGGATATTTTTATAGTGAAGTATTTTAAACATGCATGAAGATTGGAGTTTGCTTGAGGGTGACCATAGTTGGATGAAACGTAAGATTGAAAATCACATGCCTACATAATAGTTTACATCATAATATTGAGAAGTTTCTTGATTTCGCATATAGTCATCCTCTAGATTTATGGAAAGAAAATACAATTTGATGTCCATGTCCAGTTTGTAGGAAAAAAAAATGTCTTGGCATGAAGTGACTGCTCAATTATAAAGAAGAGTATTTTGAAAAACCTATAATTGGTGCACCTTACATGAGGAGAGCAAAAGCTAGTTAGGGAAAACTTAAAATGACAAAGGTTGATGTGGGAAATTCAAGCAATTGGTACATTGAGGAGCCAAATTAAGAGGCAAAAAGTTCTTGAGTTGTTGGAAAATCCTAACTAGCTGTTGTGCATGGGAAGGTTGCGACTTGCATACTCGACTATCAGCAATGAAACAATTGTTGAACTATAAATCAAAGTTTAACATGAGTGCAAACTGCTACTGACCAGATTATTTCAATTATTAAGAATATGTTGCCTAAAGATGCAAGGTTACCTAAATTTTTTTATAGATCAAATCAAATAGTCAAGAAATTAAAATTTGAATATGAGAAGATACATGTATTCAACCTTTGTATCCTTTACCTATGCCAAATTAGATAATAAGTTGCAAAAATACCGTGTATGCATTTATGCTGAAATTCTCACCCAACATGTTCAAAAAGGAAATGATCTCAACTGCATCAAAGAGATCTACTCTAAAAGAAGGGACAAAACACTCACAGGTTTACAAGGACACTAGAAGTGGTTAAAATAAGTCGGGGCCAAAATGAGTAATAGAACCCAATGATGCACTGACATGGCTCTTCAACCGTTGGTTGCTATTGAAACTCAACAAACAAGGACACTCCTAGATAATTTAACCCCTTGTATTCTAGATAAATGTAATGAGTAAAATATTGCAAGTGGCTACATTTATTAATTCAACAGTACAGTTGTAAAGTCCATTTTGGACCATTATACAAAGATAGTTTACTATTCCTTGGTCTCATTGAGCAGTTTCTTGGCAAGTTCTGCAATCCCAGCAACTGTCTGTGTTGAAACAAGTGAAGCATTAGCTTCAGCCTCTGGTTTGAGTTCATACTCAATTACGTTTTTGATAATGCTTGAATCCGATCCTTTTTCTATTATTTCGAATCGAATTCTGTATAGAGTGAATCCTAATTCCAGGTATCCTCCTGAGATGGTCTCTGCTTCTTTGATGCGTTTCTCATTATCAATAATGGTAAACTTCCGGATCTCTTTATTGTTATTGGTTGGCCCTGTTCCTGCAACACACACACATACATATATATGTAACATTTTCTTCCTGAAGATTCTACATAACTTTGTAAAACTCTAACGAATCAATCAGCTTCAAACTTAACGAATCATGATCCGCTCGACTATGATTTAATCCACCATCCTAATAAAGGGATTGTATCAAGAATTTCAAACTCAAAAATTACCTGGTTGATATATGACATTGAGAACAGTTCCAACTCCTCCATCCCCTTCAACCTCGATTCTCTGAATGACATTAGAAAACCCTTCCTCAATCAGTTTTGGCAGTCGAAGTGTGCCGTATAGCCCCCATGCGTGGCTGGCCGGCACGTTCAGCTCAAGCTCATGTGTCACTTGCCCAACAACCATTTTTGCTTCCTTCTTAATTAGTACGACCGATGCCTACAGACTCAATTGATGGTGTGGGTTGTGGGTTGTGGGTTATGGAGTATGGACTGCTATATATAACGTAAAACATAATTCGTCAATATGTTATTTATTTATGTACTTATAAGTGGCATTATGTGAGTCATATTTCGATTAATTTATTTTACGACCTTAATCATAATATTTCATTCATATCAAGAAATGATAGATAGCTACTGACTCAAACAGTTGTGTTAATGGGTTATGGAGTATGGACTATGATAAATAAATTATATATATATATATACACACGTATTAGACAATAAATAGGTTAATATTTTCTTTTTTTATCTAGTGATTAGCATTATTTAATCAACTTATATTATTTTAATTTATTTTATATTTTTAATCTTATTAAAAATAAATCATTCACGTCAAAAATGAAAAATTTATCAAAACTTTCCTAAGCGGGCTACATCAAAATTTAAATTTACCTAAATTAATAAGTGAAAAAATATATATTATTGATTACTAGATAAATCCCTACCATTGATGACGTGTTCTTTAGTTAGGCGGCTAATTGAAAAATGAATCGAGTGATGTGGACGGATGCATTATTTGACTAGTAGTCTAATATACAATAATATTCAACAGATGGAATGCAGTCAATTATTTAAGCATAAAATGAAGGCTGCTATTTTTTACTTTGAAAAACCAAACTCAGCGTATGTGGAAAGCAGCCTCCTTTGAAATTTCAGAATTGGATGCGAGCGGTGGACCCACTTTTTACACACCAAGTATTCTTACTTCTCATAAGTCAAATTCAACCCCTTTATGCTTTGTCAAGTTTTATGGGCGATGAACATCTTGGAAACTTCATCTTTAAAACGAGACACAAATAAACATTTATAGATGTATTTAACATGACATTTAGCTAATGATATAAAGTATCATCATTCCATAAAAAGTAGAATTGAAAATGATTGCATTTACCAATCATTTTTTTTTTTATTTATCAAAGAAATATATATTTATTTATAAATATAAAATCTGATTTATGTTGTTGTATCTTGACTTTACACAAAACAAGTCAAATTTTATTTTTAAATATTTAATCTATTCTGAATATCACCTACCCAAGTATAATAATAAACAAATTATACTCTCAAGGTTCAAACCTTGGAGCAAATAATTATTAGAAAGGACACTTAGTCGTGACAGAGTTCAAGAGATTAATCTTATAGTAATTTTTCGAAAGAAACCTAAAAAAAAAAAAATATATATATATATATATATATCACCCACTCAAGTATTGATTAATATCATTATATGTATATATTTGGCTTCCCCTCCCTTTTTTCTTGCCATGATAAGTACTTTGGCTATCATTTCTTTTGGATTTAGTTCAACTGTCGAAGAAATTCAGAGTGAAGTTTGAGATTTACTAAAAGGATACTCAGAGTCTAAATTTTTCTAGAATTTGACACTTTTTTCCTTAGAAAAATGAAAACCTAGTGGAATTATAAAATAAAAACTTTTAATTTTATCTTAAATATACTAAGAATTTATATCATATTTTTCAAATGACCAATAAGTTATATTTTTATTTTTTCAAATGAATCATAAGTATCTTATTTTTTCTATATTGTCTTCTATTAATAGTTTCTCTTTGTTAAAAAATATATTAGGTTAACCTTATTATATTTTAAAAATTATTCATTCTAATAAAATTCACACATATATAATTAATTTCTTAGTGATATTTCAAAAGAGAAATATAACTTATAAGTAAAACTAATAACAAATAAGAATTGTTATAAATAGGTAGGGGAAGGTTTACATGTACTTGATTTACCCTTTTGCTTGTGGTTAAAAGGTGTGTTCCCCTCGTTAAATTCATGAGTTTGAATATTTTTGGGAGGCCATGGAGAGTAAAATTCTCAAAAAATTTATAAGTCCTGTGATGGATAACTTGTTTTTAACCAGATTAGGAGAGATGATTAGTCAAGGTACATTAAGCTACAACCTAGATACACCTAACAACTAAATCACAATATATATAAATTTATATAGGGTAAGGTTTTATGTCCTCCGCTTTATTACATGACCTTTTAATAAACAGGTCGAAGTCTGCCAAAGCCCACCCTCACAAGGTGGTTTTTTCTATAAAAAAAGAAAAAAGAAAAGTATTTTGATAAGTTTACAAGACTAATAAATCTTACTGTTAAAAGTTTCTTTTTGAATAAGTCATATATTTTAAATCAAAATATATGTTTTTTTTAAATACTTCCACATGTTTAAAAAAAATATATATATATATATATAAATTCATGTTCAAAATATTAATCACATAGAACATTTTTGAAAAATCAAATAACATAAATTTATGATATTTTCATTAAAAAGAATAATGGTGAATCTTAAAATTCCTTGTAAAAAGAAGTAATGGTGACTTTTAGTTTTGTATTTAGAACATGCGTTTTTGGTGTTGGAGCTAAAAATCATTTTCAGATTGTAAAACAACATGTTTGATTAAAATTGAAAATCACTTTAGTCAAATGTCCTAAAATAGTTTTAGCCCATTTTTCAGAAATTACTCATATTTAGCTTTTTTAAATTGCACTTATAGCAAAATACAAAACACTAATTTTTATATTATTTTTTGATAAAAATACTTTTTTTTATAAATATTTTTATGGTTCAAGATTACTCTTTTGGATAACTAAGCAAATACAAACAAATTTATGACCCTGTTTGGTTAAGCTATGTATAAAAATATTTTTTAAGTAGAGCTATTTAAAGAAGTGTCGTATAAAAGCTGAAAAAAGTGTTTGGATCAATTAACGTACAAATGCTACGAGATAAAAAAAGCTATTTGATTTTGTTTTACAAAATGAATATTAAATATTAAAATTATTAAAAAGACCTAGTTTGACAAATATAATGGTTATATTTGTCTAAATAAAATATTTATTAAAATTTATTTAACTTCCCTTGTTTTTCTATTTGAAAGAGCCTTTTTTTTTTTTTTTTTTTTTTTTTAGCTTTAGCTTTTAGCAACTTCTAAACTCTGAAAAGTCCAAAAATGTTCTTTCGTAAAGCTTAAAAAATAAAATCTCTATTATCAAACAGCTTCCCAGAAAAAGCTTAAACCCAAAAGTTATTTTCAAAGCTAAACCAAATAGGGGCTATGCTAAAATCAATTATTTAAAACACTGATTTTCAAATTCCTAGCCAAACTGGCCCTAATTTTCAAATAAAGTGGATGTAGACTGTTCCCACATGAATCACACATGAATCCCCAATTTTTGTGATTCATAACCCAGTCATTATGTCGAATCAAGTTTAATTTCCAATTTTATTTTTATTTTTTGATTATTTCAACCCAAAGCTAATTTTAAGCAACAATGCTAGTAGCAGGACTAGTTCCACGTTGGTTGTGAAGTTCCACATCAACTGTTGATTAGAGTGATCTTGAGTATATAAATGGTGACCTTCATGTCTTGTCATATTCATTTTAAGAGGCCCAGTTGGCCTTTCCAAGAACAAATCCAATCCTTTTGAAACCAAAATAGACAATATATGAAGAGAAAAGTGGACGGTAACACTTGACCTGATGTTACTTTGCCCCCATTTCGGAATAGGTTGGGCATTTCATGACTGGGTTCGTGGGGTATTTAACATCAAATCTATAATATTTTCATATATGTACAATCATCATATGATAGTAGGTGAGGTCATACCTTAATAGGTTAGTTTTCAAGAGTCAAGTAATGACTCCATGTTACTTCTTCAATTGTACTATGTATTAGGGGGAATGTCAAGTATGACCTTCTAGAATCTCATGTACAGAGACAAAAAGGCACAAACCAACTCAAATATCAAACTCATTGTACCCTTAATCAGAAGGCAATTAAAATAATGACTGAAGCAGTAAATATGTATATAAAAGCGACATAATAATAAAATAAACACCTCTCGTTCAAGTTTCAACATTTGTTGATATTTAAATAACTAATCAGTGCAAAGATTTTGACATGTTTAAGCAGAAACCTGCTGAATGTGAGAAAAGGGTACAACTCACCCCATAATTAGATTAGATGAACATACAACATAGATTTCCTCTGGACTTAAAAGGTCAAAAAATGAAAAAGAAAAAGAAAAACAGAAATTATCGTCAATGAAAAATGGAAAAGGAAACAATAGAGAATTTTTAGTTTCTCTATTTCTTTTGGGTTTTTTAACCCCTTCTCCTGTCATGGCTCATGCCTCCCATCTTCACAAGTATCAGAATCTGAAGTCCGGATCAACATCCATTGCCCAAGCAAACTTAGCCAGTAGAGACTTGTTGAAAATCTGAGAATATAAGTCTATAAATTGCTTTGATAGAATAACAAAATGCACTAATAACGAGTTTCAGCTACCTCTCAACAAAGGTTTTTGCCCCCCTTCTTTACCATGGTATAAGAAGAAACGAATCTGGCATATCTGGCTCTTGGTGGCCATATATCACCACTGAGTAGAGATATATTTTTTGATATACCATCATGGATGGACACAATTCCAGCCAGTAATAACAGCAAATTTAATAAATATATGATTTCATTTACCTTTTCGATAGGAACTTCATGCCGCTTGCACCATGCTACTGTGATCCTAGGGTCAAGGTAGTTAATCTTAGACGTACCCAATGCCACAGTTTTGAGATCTTCCTTGGTCTTCATATCCCGTTGCATTTTTTCAATCTTTGCATTTGTTTGAGTTAACTTTTTCTCAAGCCTGGATAAATACGTTATTAGCCGCAATTAGTGTATTGATACAATAAGTGAATAATTATTTAGATGGAGTCTTCTTACGCTTCGGGAGTTAAGTTCCTTTTTGTCTTTCCATCGCTACTCTTTGACGGGGGCTTCCCTTTCTTTGCCCTGTCCAAATCTGTTTTCAGCTCTTTCAGTACAACCTGCAAGTAAATATCAAGTCAGTCCCAAGCATGCCAAGCACATCATCCAAACAACTCTCCAAAGCTTAGATAGGCCATTATTATGTATTTCAGTTATAACAGAACCAGTTTTCCCAACTTTCAGATACCTGAAGATCATCAATCTTTTCAGTTAACTTTGACATCTGTGCACTATGAGATTTAGAAACAGTGCGTTGATGATTACAAATGATTGCAACCTGACATCAAGAAAATAGGATAGATGCCACAAGACAAAAATATAAATAAATAGCTAAACAAATACAAACCATATCATTCAAATGGTAATTACTGTCTGTACCTGCTTGTTTGCATGCTGATATACAACGATCTTCTCAGCTACATCTCCATCTTTAGTATCCTTATTCAACTGTTATAGGACATATAGCCAAGTTAGCTAAACATACAAATATAACTACACTGTATAAGGAACTCAACATGGTGTGCTTACTAAAGCACATGTTTCCAGTATGTTTAGCACATAGAAAGTATTAAAGTAATAAAGTATCTTAGTTTATAATTATATTAGTAGTGATAGAAAAGGCTCTATCTGAGGAGAAAAAGAAATTACGAATTGCTGTCAAAATGTATAAAGCATGAATGGAATAAAGTGAGCATAGATTTTAAGGAAAAACAAAAAAAGGACAAAAACAATGATCTTTCTTCTTTAAAAAATAAAACAAAATTGAGGTTTGTGAAGTTCAAGCAGTTTCTACCATATCATCCAGTGTGATAGATGCATTATATGTACGGAACACTTTTGCTGTTAGGCCAGGCATGAGTTCCTTCAGATGAGCATTCAATTTACTTGTATCGAGTTTGTCAAAAAGATCAACACCAGGACGTTTACCTGAAAATTAGGATAATATAACATTTAAGGACTCACTCACAAGTACTGCAGATAAATTCTAGGATGAAAAACAAAATTTTCACCTTTCTGGAACTTCAAAATTGCATTGTAAACAGGTAGCTCAACCTCAACAACATTTTCATATTTGATTGAATCCTTACCAAGGAAACTAAACTGTGCTCACACAAACAAGTAAAAACTGGTTGTTAGTGGCAATAAACTACAGATTAAAAAACTAGCTGGCATGATGTTCAAAATACTACTGACAGCCATTATACCTCCAATTTATTAGGAGCTACTGGTTTCACATTCTCCACTTTCAGTGTGCAACAACCGACAGTATCCGCTTCATCATCATCCTGTAGAAGGGTAACAAGAAACATTAGTAATCCTTGAGTAATTGTTTGACAACAAATGCAAATTTAAAAACACACCAAAATATAATTGCTTATACACCAGATAAGAGATTGGATTGCACAAAACAAACAACTAAATGTACATATGAAAAATACAGATTAACGGTCTATATTAGTTATTATGTCAACATATATGATTCTTTATTTATGTTTATTTTATGGTCTATAAGTTTACAAAATAATGATCATAAATTTAGCATATGATGATCAATACACATTTCCCAGTAGCTTTTAATTTCTTAACCCTATTTTGGGTTACAGAGGCTGAAATGTAACTCAAAAAAGCCTTAAATCCCAAAATACTTGTGGTTGGCATCAAATTGTGGATGCTGGGTTTCGAGCCCAGGTAAAAATAAAATGAAGAAATATCAAACCCAAAATAAGGGGAAAAAAAAAAAAAAAAAACAGAAAAAGAGAAATAAAATATCTAACCCATGCTTGACATCACCAGTCCTACCCCTATAACCCCTATTAGATCAGATACTGTTTACCAATTTCCTCCTGGCACTCCATCCCTTGCACCATTATTATCAGGTTTTCTTTCCTCCACTTTTATTCTTAATCTGATACTGTACCTGAAGTTTTCAGAGTCAAAGGACTAGATGTTTCCTGTATACCATTTTTGTCGAAATGACTGTATATTGAGATTAAACTATTGTTCCAGCACGTGGGGTCTAAAAAATAGTAAAAGATAAATATCAGTGACTATATGAAATACATTATGGATCTTGATTTACAAAATCACTTACCATGTAAGTCTAATTCAATCCCATCATAAAGAGGAAAAAAATAAAATAAAAAACACCATTTTCAGAAACCAGGTTTGGAGTTTTTACATTAGAATATTTACAGACACGTATTGCAAAGTACATTATAATTAGCATTAATACATTATAGTAACTCAGAAATGTAACGCAATGCTTAACTAAAAAATATAAAATTTTCTTTATGTGGAATCTTTTTTTGTGACTAAAAAAATTATCATCTAGGATTTCCTACTGTTCTTTATATTAACTCCAAGACTGACATAATTTAAATATGAGCATGTCTATTATACATTTTAATCTATGAGTCCAAGTTGTTCCTGTACAGAGTAAGAACTATTTACCAAATCAATCCTTGTTACCATATCCTACCTTCTTTACACAAAAAAGTATACATCTTCAGATTCATTCATGCATAGGATGCATTGCCTGAGAATTAGACTACCAAAAGGCTATTTCTTTTCTTTTTTATGTTAATATATAAAAGTTCACAAATTAATTGAAAACTTAGTCCAATAAGACCAATAAACAAAGATAAAGGTACAATTTGACTAGTCACCCTGCACATTAACTGCCACAGACAGATGCTACAAGATATAGAATTGTGGTACAAGATGCTATGTAGCATAACAAAGCCTCAAATAAAGCGAAATCTTAAATAGTTCTCTTATAATTTTGTACGGATTAGTAGGGTGACATGCAATGAGCATATACAAAATTGTGCAAGGACATCTACAAACATCATACCTTCTCATTGCCAGCCCTCAAAGCTAATTTATCTATAAGATAGGTAGCAACGGCTATTTGCTGCTTTGTAAGATCTTTGCTGGTAAAATCTTTCGTATATGCAGTCCTGATATTTTCTATGTAATCCTGCATCAGATAATTTCTGGAGATTAAACAAGAAGTCTCATTTCTAGCTTGCAGAATATCACAAATTAAGAACTTAAAATATACAAAAGATCATCTACGTCACCTTTAACATCCTAGCTTTCTCATACTTCTCCTTGTCACTTTGCCCCTTCAAGGAGCTACTAGCTGCCAGAAACACATATTTGAATAATCTTGGGTTGATTGGGTCATTCCAAAAAGCTAACCATGTAACAGTATTGTCATTCCTTATTTCTTTCCAACTGTCAAGGATCAGATATCTCAAATTAAAAATAAATAGCCTGTGATACAAATATATTAAAACATGAAAAAATAATTAATAAATAACATTAGCCTTTATATGGCAGATAGTGTTCCTTTACTAAAACCAAACATAGCAATAAACTGAACTCTGAAGGAGACTGAAGAGTGAAACCTTTCGCCAGGAATAGGACACTCTGGAACTGGGGCATCCTTCCCAATATTAATAGTGATGTCACTTGGACGAATTCGACTTTTTAGTTTGCCCATCTGATACCATACATATCAACAATCAACAAAACGAATAAACATTGAAAAATTAAGAAGTTTACCAAATCATTTCCACTGCATGTGAAATCATTCCATCTGAAAAGAAAAAACTGTAAAATATATATTGCTAGGTAACAAATATTATTTAAACCTTAGGGTGCTCTCCACGGCCTCTGAATAATCCAGGAGGTTCAACTCTGAAATTTCCAACCTAATCAGCAGATCTTAGTAAGAAAACACTTGCATACATTTACTGTTATTTGTCAATATACATAGTAATCAATTACATCATTCTGAAATGAACTACGTACAGTATAATGCATATTAGAGCATGTACAAATTATTAATTAGAAACTCACAAAATATCTGATATTAGAAGAGTAGAAAAAGTGGGAAATACGTAGAGAGAATATATAAAATAAAAATAAGAGAGAAAACATAAAATATAAATATGAACTATGTACATGGTATTTTATAACACAAAGAAATATGAATATATAAAATAAAAATAAGAGAGAACATAAAATATAAATATGAGTTGTTTGCAAGTAGCCAAAGAAAATTTCATAAAGAATAATGCTACATGCACACAATGATAAATTCATGTAAATTATGTGATAAATTTATATCCAAGTTATCACTATCAATCAATTTACAGGAATTTATCACTTAGTTTACATGATTTTTTGACTACATGAGGAAGTTGTTTGAGAAACTTGAGTACATGTAGGATTACTCTTTCATAAATACTCTACAGTGAAGGAAAAAAGAAACAAGACTTTAACAAGTACATTACCAAAATAACTTATTCCATCTAATGCAATGCGGATTTGAAGAGAACTTGAGCTCATGAAGTCTCCCTCATTTCAAAATACTGTTACTTCAGTTTCTATACATTAGTACCTCAGATATATTGGTAAATAACATAATGCATGTGTAAGGAATGTGAGGTATGATTAATACAAGATATTGTAGATGTTATTTATTGCTAGAAAAGTTTATCCAAAGGAAAAAGATATGCAAATTAAATGAATTAAATAATTAAAAATGATGAAACCTTCTCTTTAACACCATCAACAATAGCCCACATATATTTCTCCTCTTGTTTCATTTTCTCCTCCTTCAAGGCCTTCTTCTCCTGAATGCCCAAAGAAAAGATAAGTCAATGTTTTCAAAATAGAAAGACAAGAATTAATATGCTCTTTGCCAAGCATAGTAATTTGACCACAGAAATATAACTGCTATTATTTTATTGGGGAAAAAAAAAAAAAAAAAAACCTTGCTCCCTGTATAATTAGAGGAAAGAACTAGCCTTCCATAACAGCAAAGGAATAAGTAACATATTAGAATAATCTTGAATCATGCACCAAAGATTTGGTGAAGAAAACAAAAACAACTTTCTCAAATGTGAATCATTTGACACCTGTAACTATTAGCAAAACTCGACATTCTAGGAATGTTAGTTATAGTTCTAAAATTAGTATGTGCTTGGTTGAGTAAGTATACCCATATCTAAGAGCAATACTTGCTACAATTATTACCAAGTGTAGAAGCATTAATATTATAATTATATCCAAGTTGATAGAGTTGACAAGATTTTGGCTGTCAAAACAATGCTATCCATGAAAATGAGCATTTAGTTCTTGTTTCTTTGTCGGATTACATGGATAATATAGGATGTGTGATATTTAGCATGGGTTTGTGCATAATGATATCGTTTTGTACTTGGGTTGTTCTTCACTGGCTCTCCATTTGATATATTTTTAATTTACTAAAGAAGGTTCATGGAAACGGAACTGTGGCATGTCCTTTAAACTCCATAGAGACAATTAATCTCTTATCTAGAGAATCTAATCATTTCTTACTAATATTGTGTAGTGATCATAAGAACAGTTTAACAAACCAACAACATATAATAGATATGTAGTGTGCAATAAATAGTTTAGTGTATTATTTGACACTTGACGGTGCATTCAACCGTCCACAAAAGCATTTGTCAAGTAGCAACAAAATGTATAGCTGCGAAACATGAAAGCAAATCAATCAAAAATAGGAAAAGATGGTTGTATCAACCTGTTTTCTTTTCTTTTTTTGGCTGAACCAATAAGGTTATATCAGACAGCAACTTACATTTGTAGTCATTTGTTTCTTCTTCTCCTTTTCCATTTGATACCAGTCATATATTGGGGTGAAATTGCAATCTTCCAGCCCCTGAATCACATGGTTTTTCCCAAGTAACTTGCGCCAGTCACTCCAAAAGTTTTCTTTGAACTTTGCTTTATCCATGTAATCTGTATCTTTCATTACCGCAAACATTGTTGCAACCTGCAAAAGACAGTTTTTAAGTAAAATACAACTTTCAGAAATATTAAGTAGAGGAACTCCAGAATCTCAAGGAATTATAATGCCAGCGTAATTTAATGACTTCAGATATGAAACGAAGAGAATGAAAAAAAAGAAGAAAGTATCATTTGGCACAGCAAGAGAAAGTCACCTCCTCTTGTTCAGGAGTCAAATTAACAGGCTTCCCCTTATAGAGCATCTTAACTCCATGAGGCTGATAAGGTGGTGGAAAAATGACACCATTGTGAACCAAGGTAGTCCATTTTTTCTGACCATCACCAGAGCTTGGAGAAAGTTTTGTTCGACTTGGAATATTCTGAATCATTGATTGCTTTCTTAGACTTCTTGTCCTGTTTCTGAGACAACGCAGAACTTAATTTTTTTGTTGTAGTAGCCTTTGTTATTTTTTTCTTCACAGGCACTGATTTATTCTGTGATGCAGATAGCTTTTTCATTCTTTGGGAAATTGGTAAACGGTCATCATCATCTACTAACTTTGGGTCTGCTTTAACAACCACTTGTTTAGTTTTCACTGACATAGATGAACCTGCAATCTTCGACATCTTAGATGAAGACTGATCCAAAGAATTAGCCTTTTCTAGTGGTCTCTTTAATGGCAAACTGGAAGGCCTTTCCTGCTTTCCTGCTTTTGCTGGAACCTTCTTTCTGAATTTTTGAAGCTAAAGGTTTCTTCTCATCAGAGTCATCATACTTACTACCACATGTCCCAACACTAGAATTAGATGGAAACCTTGATGCCAAAGGAACTTCATCCTCTGAGTCTTCAGAATCTTTCTTGATAATCTTCCTTCTGAATGACAAAGGAACTTCATCATCTGAGTCATCAGGTATTGCCATGCCAACACTTTTATCAACATGATTAGAGTTTCCTTTTAATCTAGAACTTAGTGGTTTCTTATCCTCAGAATCTTCAGAATCATAATTTGCTTTATTTTCCTCCTTAACAGCACTAGATATGTTTCGTACCAAAGGAGGTTTCGATTTATCCTCCAACGAGATTGATGAGTTTACTGGTGATTTCAAAGGTGGCGTCTTGGCTAATGATGTTGATGATTTTACTGGTGACAGTAAAGGCGATGTCTTCACATTTGAAGTTGAAGTTTTAGGAAGAACTACGGTAGACTTTGTGGGTAACGCCTTAGTAGAAGAAACAACCTTACCCTTATGAGCAGTAGGGTTCGGACCATTGGAAGAACGTGAATCAGAGCTCAGCCTATTAGATGATACACTATTCCTTTTGAAAACAGCAGGACGATCTTCCTCGTCCGACACAGTTGGTTTGTCACGACCCTCGACTGCCATTATCCAACTATGGAAGAATGCATTGGCATGTATATCACATCAATTTCTGGAAGGGGGCATATTAAAATGATATCATGTATGTAGAATTCATGTTACAATCCAATGCATATTTGATATTTCATGCCAATAGAGCACAAAGCAATAAAATAAATAAAAAGAAAATCAAGTATAAAAGTTGAAACCTTTCTTGCAGGATGAGGTTTTGGATAACTGGCGAACACAGCTGAAACTTACCTGAAAATTAATGAAAAAAATAAATCAGCTGAGTTCTATTTGGTGCATGAAATTTTAAGCTGAATCCAATTGAAACTAAAAGCAAATTCAAACCCATGATTCTAAGCAAAAATCTAAACAAAAGGGTGGAGAGGGCGAGGGTTTGATATACCTGTTGATTGGAGATGGAGAATCTATGGAACAGAGATAAAAATTAATCGATCAAAACAACGGGATGACAACTGATGAGGGATAGAGATGCGTTGGAGGTAATGAGATGCCGGCGGTGTTGGGCAGGAGGTGGTGGCGGATGCCGGTGTTGGTGGTGCGTCAGGTGGGGGTTGGTGTGGGGACAGGGCAGTGATGTTGTGTTTGGAACTGGTTAAGTAATTTGATAAACTAAGATACAAAATACAAGGGAAGAGGATCAGGTTGGGGGATTCAGGAGGGTATTCAAAACCTAAGTATGGATAATTTCTTACAAAATTCAGGTGAATTTTTTTGCAATTGTAAATGGACCAAACTCATGTCTTCACGAGCTTTTTTAATGCTGAGCTTCCAGTCAGGCGTGATAATTGTTTGTAAATTAGATTGAAGCTCACTAACAAGCCCAAGGCTGACCTACTTGGTGTTAAATTCTTGGCCCAACTACCAGAATACCTTTTTTTTTTTTTTTTTTAAGAAAAACACAATTTGCTCAAATGCACCCACAAAAATTATTGAGTTACAAGCCCCTGTTTTCGGATTCGTGTTTGAGACAATTATACAATAAATTTGTATTTTAAAGACACAAATTCAAGAAGATACATCAACCAATTTAACAATGAATGTGTCTTAAAGATTTAGTCCTATTGGTTAAATCAAGTGCTATGGCATATGTAATTGATGTGTCACCTTGAATTTGTATTTTTAAAATACAAACTCATTGTGAAATTATGTCTTGAGGACACAAATTCATAAACAGTTGCATTTAACTCATTAAGTTTTTATTTTTTGGACTTTTGAGCAATTTTTTTTTAAATGATGTACTTTGGTGGAAAGTCCCCAAGTTCTTCTCTCTTTATTTTAATTTTTTTTAAATTAACTTTTTAGTAGTGAAAATTTTGTTTTCCTAATTTTTCTTTATTTTATAGTAATTGCATATTACTCATGCAAATGCACTGAATTTATATATGTATATATAAAAAATTTATAAATAAATTTTGTATTACAAAAATATATTTTGCATTTAAAATAAAAAACAAATAATGAAAGCTTAGAGCCTCATAGTCAATTTTTTATTTCATTTTATTTTATTTTTATAAATTCATCTGTAAAGTCTATTGATACTGATCATAAATCTTTTTCGTCTTGCAAGTTTCACAAAACAACTCAGGTACCAAAACTCAAATAAAAAATCAGAAAAATTTTAATTTTTATGTTTTAGATATTGTAAATCAGAGATATAAACGAAAAAAAAAATGTATACCACTCCTTATATGTTATGGGTTTGATGGAGGCGAGATTCAGGCCGATGATCCCCGAAATATTGCCTGAGTTGCAGAAGGTCTGGCCAGTAACTCAGGTAACCTCGGACTGTCAGCCTTGTGAGCTCAGGCTATGGAGCTTAGCATATATGCCAGTGAGTTGGTTTCCTTCAAGTCTTCCATAAGCAAAACAGGTAATTAAGAAAAATAGATAAGTACATGTATAGTATGGACCCAACTAGGATTTCAATGGAAAATTAAAGAAAAGACCAAAGTTCTTTATGTCCCAGAAAAGGAGGTAGGAAAAAAGGGGAGAGGATAGAGGAAGCAGAGGCTGCCATTATTACCCGAAACCATGCTTCTCTACACCTGCTAGTTGGTCAAGCTTTTGTTTGGTTTCATGAAAGAAAGAAGATTTTTAAAGTCAAGAACAAGATAAAGCCTATTGGAGCTTGCCTATGAAACAAAGATCGTGTAGTTTGTTGTAGATAATTAGAGAGTTGGCGAGGTGGAAACCTATGTGGAATTTGAGAAAAACCCAAATTGTATGGGTTTGCCAGGGACTGACGTCAATATTTGTGTCAGATTTGTTTAAGTTGGAGATCTGGTGATGGTCTCCATGCTTGCTCTTTGGTAAACTTGCAAGGGTGATCCTGAGACCTGTTAGCACTCCAAAACTTAAATCAGTATAGAGAGATAAACAAACACATATAAAGAGAGTGAAGGAGAGGAATGAAATACTTTAGAGCCTTAAGCTCCTATATATAGAATATCTGTCTAATAATATGGTGCCATGTGTCAAGGCACCACGTGTCGCACTGGTATTGCCTAGGGTGAAAACCTGTATTAACAATCATGTCTTAATCTCTTGCAATGCATGAGAAATGGTTAATATGATAAGCTATTTATATTGTGAAGTTGGAATTTGAATAGTACATAAACATAAATTATGAGAATAAGAAAAATAGTTAAGAAATTTAAAAGACTATGATAATTAAAAAAGAAAAGAAAAAAGTTTTTATAGTTAATATTTCTGCACTGATATATGAGATATTTATTATATATTTGAAAAAGAATATGTAGAGATTTCTATATTTAATAGTTTCATCTATTTATATCTATACTCTATACTATACTAAAAGGGAGAACACCTTTATGATTTTTTCTTCTATTTTTAATTAAAAATACCATGATTTACCCATTATATACAAAATACATCTCTTGCAATTTGAGGACTTTTAAGTCATTTAAAACCAAATATAGCTACTCCACTACAAGTAGTTACCTCAAACTCAAACACGCGTCTTTCACGAATCTCCCCCAAACTGTTCATCAAACTTCACTTTCTCCTTTTGCTCTTCCATCTCTCTATTCTTTTTTTTTGACATGCTTTCTCCTTCGTGATCTCCGTTGGATCTAAACACCTTACAAATCCAAACCCTAATTTGCTTCATTGTGCTAAATCATGGAAGAAAGAAGAACAATGGATGATAGCTTGATTGGGAACTTTGGGATACCTCATGTATAGGGCAGCATGGCAAGAATGAATGATAGAGGTAGCATATAATTACAAAAAGTCCAAGAGGAGAAGGATCAAAATTTCAAATTCAAAAATAAACATTCATAGTAGTGAGTTTCACTTTCATTTCTTGAATTTGTTTGTTTTGTTTGTTTTTGTTTTTTTATAGTTTCATCCAGTTATGTTTGGATTCTCTTATATAATATCTTCTTCTTTTTAGAAAAAATGTGTTCTATTGGCTAGAAAGTGAGGACAAAGACTAGAAAAATGCATAAATTTAGATTTGCTAATAAAAAAAGTAAGTAAAATCTATTTTTTGAAAAAAAAAAGAAAAAAGGTAAGCTTTTTTCATTTTTTAGATTTAGAATCTGATTTGGAATTTTATTTTTTTTTATTTTTTGGTTTTTTAAGCAAGTAATAACTCAAATTGGGTAAGTTCAAATTAATTACACAAAATGTAGTTCTTTAAGTAGCAAAATTTCGAAACATATGGACACCATTGACAAATATTTAGTTTGGTAATGCTTGTGACTTTTAAAAAGCTGCTGTGACTTTCATGCTGTTAAAAAGTCACAGCAATCCTGTTTAGTCAATTTTTTTTATAAAAGTTGTTGTGAGTAGTAAAAGCAATGAACAAGGTGTTTGGTAAAACAAATCATAAACTATTGTGAATATATAAAATGATAAAAATAAACATCATTAATTAATATATTTAGAAAGTGAAATTTAATGGTTTATAAATTAATTGAAGATATATTTGGTAACTTTCTAAAATTAATAAGGTAATTTTTGTATTTTTAATTTTAAAAAGCCATAGCTAGCTTTCAAAAGCATCACTTAGGTGTGCTTCTAAAAGCACCTATGACAGAAGAAGCACCCCTAAAAAAAAAAAAAATAATAAACCAAACAATAGTTAGGTGTTGTAACTTTTTAAAAGCCAAAACACTCTCTTGAAGATCATTACCAAACTCAGCTAAGGTCATGCTTTTGCAATCAACTGTCAATTCTAAATGGACTCTAACGATGAGGATTTTAAGTTTTACAGAACACCAATACACCTTGAGGAAGAGTTTGGTAGCTGAAAACAGAAGGTTGTTGCTGAGCCCTCCGATCACCTGCAAAGCCTCCTTACTTGGAAGCAAGAGATGAGTGTTAATTGATTCCTTCTTTCTATGGTTTGTGTTGCAATGATCCTATTGTTTATGCCCATTTGAGTTGATAATTGATTAACCATGAAGGCATGAAAGTATATAAGTATTTGAGCTTCTCCACTACCATTTTGTTTAGCAGTTAAGAATTAGAGAAACATATTGTAAACTTTATTATTAGCTCACTAGTGATTTTCATACTGTAATTACCCTTTGAAAACTTTATTATGGCACTGCTTTAATTTCTAATGGGAATGGTAATATTTGTGTTTATTGAGCATTGTATTGAATATTATCTGATATGCAATAGAATATAAGCAAATGAGAGCTGCATAAAATCAGTCATTATTCCATTTAAGTTTTAATTTGCTAGTGTTTTTGGAGGTGGCTACTGTTTTGAATGTAAAGCATCATGTGATAGTTTGTCTGGTATTATACTGGAAATTTTACTAGCAAGAGCTTTACCTTGCCTTAGTGTATGTCTTACTCCACACCAAAATTCATTATTCTTTCACATGCATTCACCTCTAGGTTATAGATGAAGGACAGACAAGATTCCATGGAAGTTGATGGATATTTACTGGTAGTTTTTTTCCTGGTTATTATAATAGGTGGGCTCAAAAGAAGGTATTGTTTCAATTATTTGTGAATTTTAATCATTCTGCTATATATTATTTGAATTTTTAAGGGTCCCCTTAATGTTCTGTTTGAAGTACATATGTAAGGAAGAAGATGAGAAAGTTGTATGCTTCTTGTATGTCGTGTTTCCACTTTTTGTTGCAACATATAAGTTTATCTGATTATTAAGCAAGAATTTAGTAATTTCTTAAAACTGCTATTGTCAAATAAAGATATTCCTCAGTAATATTCATTAGAAAAAAGTTATTGTCAAAATTGCTTTTTACTGAAATCTTGGGGTATGCTTATGTTTTAAGAAACTGTAAAGTTGATTAGCAAATATCAAGAATCTTTGAAGCCACAGAGGAGCGTTGGACTTTCAACTGTCGAGTCAAAATAGATCTATTAGACATAATTGATAATATCCTGTTATTGGACATGAGATAAATTGAAGTTGACTTTATTTTTTCCTACTGTTTATTCATTGAATTTTATGAGATAACTCCTATGATGTCTAAAGAGGCTAGAGAAATATTATTAGTTTATGACTACTTCTCATATTAAAGATATTTATATTTGGCTGATACAACCAACATAGAAAAGAAATCATCTGATGAAACATTACATTGCTCTCATCGGTAACAACAAATGACGCAATTTTATATGTTGGAGAAATGTTTACTACTCATAACGTTATAAATTGTATTGTACTTTTGCAAAATGATGTTGCTTCTTGATTCGGCGTCCGTTGAATAAAAAGAAAATACAAGGTAGGCAAAGGTAAGTTCCATTTGTCATTTTATCTTAGGTTTTCGAGTTTAGCCACTTGTATCATGTACTAGCATTAGATTCAAAGTATTGTAGATTTAAGAATTGCCACAAAATTGAGATATTCAATTAATTAGTCAAGAAATGATAAAATGTCTTGTTAAAAAACTAAAAGCTAGAATGCTGAGTTTTACAATTCCATTTCAAATAAAGCAGTTTCAAACATTCTATCAAAGTTGTAGCTTTTTTAAAACTGGAAAAACAAAATATTTTCATAAATTTAAGGATTTTAAAAATGCTTTTTCGTAAATTTTCAAGATATAACGATATGAAAGAAAGAACATGCTAAAAGGTATTGATAAAATAAAATAATCTCAGAAAATATATGATTTTGAACTTAATTGAATATTTGACCAGAAAAATAAAAAATAAAAAATAAAAAATTCCAAAATGTATATGAATGTTGTTATGTTAGGTATAATCATAGTTTTTTCATAGCGTCTTCATTTGTATTAGCAAATTGTCTATAACATATATTATTAAATCAATTTAAATTAAATTTTATGCATTTGAGCTTATCCTATTTTCTAATTTCATCCTTAAGAAATTTTATTCTATAATCCTCCTATGTTCAATTATTTTTAATTGAATCCTTAATCAAGTAGTGCACTTTAAATCAAAACAGAATAGCAAAAAATTATCCAACATATATTTTTAGAGAGGATGAAAAAAATGTCAATGTATATAAGTAAACTAGCATCCTCATGCGTGCTCAAGTGCTTTTTTTTTTTAATGAAAATGTGTAAAATTATTTCTAGCGTATCCTCCTGTGCTAGCATGTCAAATTCTTCTCAAGATTTGCTCCTCTATCAGAGTGTAAGTTCTACACCCACGTGCATCCTCTAATAATATGTAGTTTTTAAGGAAATAATAAATTAATGGATTAATTAAATTATATATATACTAGTATCCTCTAGAGTTTGAGGATGTTTTACTAGCATTCTTGCATGTGCTCTTTTTATATATAGTTTTTATCAATAGAGTATAAAGTATTATAATTATATTAGCATCCTTGCACGCGCTTTCACCCGTGTTCAAATGCTTTTTCTTTTTTAGGAAAAATGTATAAGATTCTTTTTGGAGAATTCTTCAGGATCAGAATATGAAGTTCTTCTCGAGATGTACTCCTTCTAACAAAGTGTAAGTTCTTCACTTTTACGTGCAGTCCTCTATTTGCGTGTAAAATTTTAGAGTTGACAAACTCTTCATGTAACGACGATTATTAAATAAAGGACTAAGAGTTTGTCAGCTCTAGAGTTTTACATGCAAATAGAGGACGCGCCTAATAGTGAAGAATTTACTATCCTATTAGAGGAGTATATCTCTAGAAGAACTTTATATTTTGATTCAGAAGTATTCGTTGAAAATAATTTTACACATTCTTAAAAAAAAAAAATCATCTGAGAACGCGTGAGAATGCTAGTTAATATATATAGGAGATACTTTATGATTTTATTAAGAAAGAAAAAAAACTTATAATTAATAATCCTATTACCACCAATATTCTAGCTTCCATTAAAGAACTCTTCTTTCTTTCAATTTGGTACTGAACATTCTTGAATGTCAAAAGCGATATGGCCATTCTTGGTGGGTGAGATTGTTAAACACGATCATGTGAATAAATAAGTGTTAATATAATATACTAACAGTTAATGAAAGCCTGTCATATGACGGTTGTCCCAACACTTACTAGCATGAATAGTTCTGGTAACTTATGATGGTACTTTCTTCTACTATATATCTACACATCTCAGTCTTTGAAGGGACAGAGGACACACACTTGAGTTATGAGAATTAGATTCATTCCTTCTTTTCCCTTCTTTGATTCCATAGCTTTCTCTTTTTGACTTGGTCGTCTAAGGGTCTAGGAAGCTCACCCAGAACCCCGCTTCTGTCCATTGTTTTACAGGTCTAACTCGAAAGTACTAAGATCGCCTCCTTCCCCAAAGGTACTGAGAAGGGAGATTGCACTGACTTAGGAATAGTCTCGCCAAGTTCCCAGCTAAATCTAACATTAACATTGGCACCGTTCATAGGGAAGTTAATTGATTTATCTAACCTACCCATGATCAACATGGTGAATAGAAAAGAGGAGGCTCAAGAGCAATATAAGGTGAGATCTAGGAAAGGAGTGGAAGGTGCGTTGGTCTCTATCTTCATAGATCCTGACATGCCGGTCACTCAGAAGCAGTACACTGAGCTCATGGCTTCTTTAAGGGAGTTCTCAGCAGTGAGGACAATGAGGTTGCCCTCGGTGGCCCAATAGAAAATCCCGTTGAGGATTTGGGAGATAGTTCAGGGAGTGAATGCATGGCCGAGCCAATGGCAGGGCCAAAGCTCGGTGACCGCATTGAGCATATCGAAGCTCGTCATCCTTTCACCAATAGTGTAACAGACTACCCTATCCCTCAAGGGGTTAAAATCCCATCTTTAGAGCAATACCATGAGACTTCTGATCTAGATGACTTTGTGATTGGGTTTGAATCTCTAATGTTACTACATAGCATCCCCGACTAGGTGATGTGTCAAGCATTCAGATTTACTTTAAGAGGGGAGTGCTGAGATGATGGTTTGCTCAGCTCAAGTAGTGCTGGTGGGAACAAAAGTAGAAGAAGTAAGGGAGGGTCCTAAGGAAAAATGCATCGGTCTTAGCTTGGTCGGCAAAAGACATGCCAATGATAGATTCTTCTATCATACATCATATATTAAATGTCAAGTAGGACTCCAGACTAATCAGGCAGAAAAAGAGAAACTTTGCATTGGATAGGCAGAAAGTAATTCAAGAAGAGGTGTCCTAAGTTATTGGAGGCAGGTTTTATCAGGGAGGTATATTACCCGGATTGGTTGCTAACGTAGTCATATTACAAAATCAGAGTGGAAAATGGAGGATATGTGTAGACTTCACAGACCTAAATGAAGCTTGTTAGAAGGATAGTTTTTCTTTGCCTCGTATTGATAGGTTGGTCGACAGCTTTTCTAAAACTGAGCTATTAAGCTTTATGGACATATATGCTGGCTATAATTAGATTAAGCTAGCGGAAGAGGACGAGGAGAAAACCTCCTTGATCACAGAAACAGGAACTTGCTGCTTCAAGGTCATGCCGTTCAATTTAAAGAATGCTGGTGCGTCCTACCAATGATTGGTGAATAAAATATTCAAACAACAAATAGGTTGTAACATTGAGGTGTATGTAAATGATATGCTGATCAAAAGCTCCAGTTCGGGAGAACACGTAATGATTTATGGGAAACCTTCTCAACTATAAATCATAACCAGCTGAAACTTAACCCTATAAAGTATACTTTTGGTGTCTCGGCGGGCAAGTTTATGAGCTTTATAGGTGACAGTAAGGGAAATAGAGGCTAATCCTTCCAAGATTATTGCAGTCCTTGATATGCAAAGCCCCTATATAGGTAAAGGAGATACAAATATTAACAGGTCGGATCACTGCTCTAGGCACGGTTCATGTTAAAATTGACAGGACAATTATTTTCTGTTTTTTTAGACCTGAAAGAAGGCTTTCTCATAGACAGAAGAGTGTAAGAGAGCATTCTAACAGTTGAAGGAATATTTAGCCTTCGTCCTCAGTATTGGCTAAACCAATAGAAAATGAGGTGCTGATTCTTTATCTTGGCGCCTTCTCAGTGACGGTTAACTCAATGTCACTTAGGGAGAATGGTCAGTAGTAGCAGCCTGTGTAGTTATACTAGTCGAGTGCTCCAAGGGACGGAGAGTAGGTACTCGCACATCAAAAAGGTAGCTCTGGCTTTGGTAAGTTCAGCTCGTAAACTTTGGCAACACTTTCAAGCCGTGCAATGTGGAAGTTAGAAATAATTAGCCATTGAAGAAGATCCTCCACAAGCCCAACACCTCGAGAAAAATGGTTCAATAGGTCCTTTGAGCTGGGTGAATTCGACATACAGTATAGAGCTACAATTAAGGCCCAAGTGTTGGTAGTCTTTATTGTGGAGTGTACTTTCTAGAATGAATCGTCACCCTGACTGGAAACCCAACATAGATGAAGGGACAATTATTTTGTGTGGATGGGTCTTCTGATAGGTATGGTGGTGGAGTAGGGGCGACCTTGAGGTGCCTAAATGGTCGAGTTACTGAGTACGCCATCAAGTTCAACTTTCCCTCCTCCAATAATGCAACTGAGTACGAGCTTTGATTTTAGGTTTGAAGTGGACCAGAGTAGTTAGGAGCAAAGGAATTGAAGGTTTTCTGTGACTATCAGTTGGTGGTCAAACAAATAATGGGCGAGTACATAGCTAAAGGACTCACCATGATCCAATATTTGGGGAGGGTAAAACAATTTATTAGTTGTTTTACAAAAGTATCAGTACTGCACATATCAAGGAATTTGAATACATCAGCTGACGAGCTTTCCAAACTTTATGGATCTAAAGATGACTAGAAGTGCTTTAATTCACACCTTAAAGAGACTGAGCTATGAAGAGTTCGAAATGTTAGTAGTGATGACATCAGATCCTTCATAGATGACCCCTAATAGTGGACTATATACTATCTGGCTTACTTCCTACTGGTACAACCGATGCTAAAATTATTAAAAGAAACAGAAGGTGTTGGTGCGGAATGATGTGGGCTATCTCTGTAGGGCCCAAGCTTGTACACTTTGGCTCCAACAGGCTCGAAATACAGCTTACTTAAGGTTTTAAGCTTCATGTCACTTATGAAATTCTCTATGGTACTTACCACAACAGTATTGGTTTGACGCCAAAAGATCGCTATGTCATCCTTAGACTCTTCATCCTCGTCCCTCTTAGGTAAGAAGCGAGATAGAGAATTAGCTTTGTCTTCGAGTTCGAAATTCTCAGACTCAGTGTTATTTGAGCTTGAGGACACAAGAGGACAATAATCTAGGGATTTGGGGAGCACCTTTCTTTTTCTAGGGTGATAGGTTAGCTTCTTACTCATAGGCACTATGGTGCTATATGTTGGGTGGTCACCCGACAGCTTAAGAGGTAGGGCTGATGGAGAACTTCCCTCACTAGACATAATGGGCAAACTGAAGAAACGTGGAAAATTTTGGAAAGAAGAAAGTTAGAAGCCTTGTACCTAGCAAAGAAGGAAGGCTGTGTTAAGAAGTTTATCTCCCGACTAGTCGAATCTTGTTATACTTAAAATGTTAAAGCTTCGCTACAAAAATCTGAAAGTGAGACCTAGAGGAAGGGGGGTCTAATATAGGCCTTGAAGGTTTCTCTCGCATTCCGCGCCTAGTACAGTAGGAACACGTGGCCTAACATCAGTGTTAGCCTACCACAAAGTCCAATAAAAAAAGGATCAGACTCGGAATATGAAGAGTCGTAAGACAACTTTGTTAGAAGAGAATTAGGCCCATGAGCATCACACTTCAGGACTACATCTCGCCCTTAGGGCAACCCCATCATCCACCATTCATTTCACGCTTTAGGATTGTAGACTTTCAAGCAAATTACTGCTCCTCTTGAAGTTTGGGCACTTGGGTGACCTGAGAAGTCTTTTGCCATATTTGCTTAAGAATTCTTATTTGAGGAACTAGTATTGATATAATATATTAACACCCAATGAGATTCTATCACGAGGCGGTCGTCCCAACACTTGATAACATGAATAATTCGGGTAGCTTGTGATGATATTTTATTCTATTATATATCTACACACCTCAGTCTCTGAAAGGACAGAGGGCACACACTTGAGTTATAATAATTAGATTCATTCCTTCTTTCCCTTCTTTGATTCCATAGCTCTCCCTTTCTGACTTGGTCATTAAGGGTCTAGGTAGCTCACCCAGGATCTTGCTCTCATCCATTATTTTGCAGGTCCGACTCGAAAGTACGAAGATGCCTCCTTGCCTGAAGGTGCTAAGATGGGAGATTGCACTAACTTAGGAGTAGTCTCGCCAAGTTCCCAGTTCAGACAAATCTAGCATTAACAATAAGAAACCATGATAAGGAATGTGTTGAATTGAAGAGCTGAAATTGAATAATTTTGGAGACAAGTATCCATGCACATTGTAGTCTCCAAGTCCCAACAATTCTCTTTAAAATACCCTAACTAATAAGGTTTCTCTTGATTTTGGGGTTGTTTGATTTGCAACAAATGGACTCTTTGAGAAGATTTAACAATTGGACCAGATCGACATCTACCACCTTTTCTCTCAGGCATTCATTCATCTCATCTACTTTATTTTATCCATTTCAAGCTTTTCTAGTCATTTTCGGTATGTCCATGGCTGATAATTTACATAATGCAGGTAGAGATGATGAAAAACCTAAGGATGACCTTTTGAGCCTTATCATTCTGGCTAAAACAGAATGGGGTTTTATCATCAAATTCTAGAAGATTCTTTTCCTTGCTTGAATTTTCCTAAATCTATTTTATTTTATTCTTTTTAACAATTCTATCAATCGAATTAAATATTTGATCATTTCTTTTCAGGTATTGGAGTATTGGGTTGGCAGGGGTACCCTACAGATTTTTTATGTATTTAATTTAGTGAGAACTATCTTATTTCACAAATAATTTGCTTTTTCTTAGGATGTAGTATGAGCTTTAGTTAGGCATGAAATTCCTAATGTAATTGTGATTAAGTCTATCCATGAAAGGCTTACTACATATATATTGTCCAAAACAACGATGTTTATCAACTGTAGCCAAGAAAGAAACTTCATAGAAGTCTATCCATGAATATTGATATTTATATTCCATAAAATAAATAAATAATAAATAATAATTTGAATAATAAATTAAAAAAATAAAATATTTTTATTCTTAATCTTGAAGTTTATGAAAATATGTCTGTCATGTTAAATAGATGAGAGTTAGCTGGACTAAACTCTAATCGTAGCGGTTATATAAGATGATAGAAAAGCTGCGAGGATTGGTTTGACTAATCTCTAATTGTAGTTAGTTATAACATATTTTTTTTAACATATGTTTTACATTCATAAAGGACTAACTTCTAACATATATGTATATATCATTTGTTTTTTAATACGATATGGTATCTAGGGATTGATTTATGCTTATTATCTTCATAAACTTAAAAAATAATAATAAAGAAAGTATGTTAGAGAGATGCATCTTTACCTTAGTAATTATCACACATTGTGAAGATTATTGAAGACCTCTTTATACATTATGTTTCTTATCAACAACGTCTGTTGAAGCTTTGCAAATAGAGCCTGAGCTCAATATTCTTTTATACTGCCTGAAACATAATTTAGCATATATTAATTGATTTCATCTACAATTTCATTTCTTGGAGTCAAAATTGCTCTTTCCTTCAAGTATTTAACATTGGACTGGTTTTCTTGAAGCAAAGGATATGTATTACATATTTTTAATTTGTTGTATAGGAACTTCCCTTGCTTGAATGAGAAATTCATCTTCTTTTTTTATCCATGACTCCTCAAAATCTCCATCATTCTCTATTTCTATAGTTGTTCTATCTCTAACTCGAAGTACCCATTTGTTGAACTGCGATAGCCTCTTTTCTTCTCCAATATCAGATGATGTTTCATTAACTCGTATATTTTTACACAGAGTAAAAACTTGACAGTTATCCCATAGATGAGATATGTTTATTGAAAAGATTACAATGTCTTCCATTTTTTCCTTTTGGAACAACGGGCATTATTTGTCTAAAAGAGGATTAAACCCATGTAGGTTTTCAAGAGAGTCAATCCTTGGACCTCCAAGTATTAGCAGTGTTGCAATGCCTTAAGATGCAACAGGCAGTACAATCTTATTCTCATAAGGAACTTCGTAATTATTGTCTTATAAACATGTTTTTCCTGTCCCCCCGTGGCCATAAACAAAAAATAATCCTCTTGCATTCTCTTTGGCAGCTTTGATGACGGCTTCACAAATTAAATCCACCAAATAACCTTTCATTCTCAATTCTCATTTCTTCCTTGTTATATATTGTTTTTTCTCTAAGCAAGCTGTTGTTTAGTTACTTCATTAATTCTTCATTTGGAAGGGATAGCGTGTCAAAATCTGTCAAATACTTCCCATTATCAATCAACAACTTTTCAATTTCAAGTAACTTGTAGCTCTGAATTTGTTCGACAATTAGCTCCAGATTTGGGCGCTGAAATAGATGCCTTTGTCGAAGTAGGATATCATTGGAAAGTACAGACCCAATTGTTTGTTCATAACATCAATGGATATGCTATTTTGCATAATAATATAAAGGTTACAGATAACTATCTAAGTTGAGATGCAATTGCCCATTTTGACGCTTCTTTTTATTGCTTCATCCTACTCCTTGTCTCCACCTAATAAACCGAGTGAATTACATGCTGACTTAAATGTTTGATATACAACATCATTTACATTACATATTTCTTCATGATTACGAGCACCTCAAATTATATTTAACAACATTCTCAAGCAATAATGCTCTCTAGAAGAAGGGTGGGCATAAACTATTCTCCCTATACAATTACTTAATTTAATTCTGATCAAGTGTCCTTTGATTTTTTTCCAAACAAATTTTGTTGCAAATTCAGCATAAGTGAGCTTTCGAGCTTTGTCATTCACCGATTTCATATACATCCATTCAGGAAACATTGTGCATTCTATTCCTTCTCTATTCATCACATGAAGCAGCTTGTGAGAGTCCTTGCAAGTAATGTGATGTTTATTTCCCAAATGAAATGCTAGCCTTACTACAACTGTAGTCCGATAATGAATATCAAAATTAAAAATCCTCCAACATGCTTCACATGCAGAAATGTATTGGATATCAAGTAATCTTTTATTTTCATCAATTCGATTATGGATACTTTTGTGGTATGTTTTCTTCTATCACAATTGTAACTCTGTCAGGCCCTTTTGTAACGTACTTAAAGAGATATTTTATGGCTTTCATCTGTTACACCATTCTACATTTATTTGAGCTTCATATTTTTACCAATAAATCAAGGTTATGAGGACCAACATATCTGTCATCCAGCCTTATATCACTGTTTTGAACAAATCTTTGTGGTAGCTCTCTCGACATCCATCTTCATCAATTGTTGTTTCATCAATAAACTTTCTAGAGAATTTTTTGCTGCACTGACCATCTATAGTACACGGGGCATTTTTATTTGCTTGACCACTTGGTCCATGAATCATGAATTGAGCAACTAGTTCAAAGGAGACAGGATCTTCGTCTTTGGAAAGTATATCTGCAAAGATGATTCTGTCTATGTTGGCGGGTAATGGGTGTTTATCACGTGTGTTCAGCCACACCAAAATATATACATGTGGAAGTCCTCTTATTTGGAATTCAATATTATACAAAAATGAAATTAAAGGATAATAATGAGAGAATAAGTATATAATAAAGTATTAGTTATATCCTAAAATAATAATTTTGAAATATGAAGGACTAATATTCAGAAATTACCTGCTAAACTTTTTCAAAATGTTATCAAATTTTTATATATGCCACATATTAATTCATCCAACTTGATCTTGAACACCCTTAACTCAATATCATGTCTGTATTCTGGTTTTTGTCAGTTAATTTCATCCAAAAAGTTTTGGATTTCAGACCATTTAGGATGTGCTGTGAAAGTGATGAATAGATCAGGATTACCAATCCATCTGCATATTGCCACGACATCTTGGTAAATTTGTATCATATATCTTGGTCCTCCTATAAATGATGCAGGAGGAACTATCATTTTTTCCAAGACATGTTGCATTTGTGTCACCTCGAACAATAGCATCACATATGTTATTGTGCAACTCTTGTCTTGGTTGGTGTGTATGGATCCATTTTATTCTTTCCTCTTTAATGGCTGTATAAGCATCAACTATGTACTGCTGGAATAGTCATTTACCCCGGACTATTGTCCGTCCTTCACTTCGTCTATGTTGTATTCCATAAGAATAATATGATATTCTTTCATTAAAACATTGTTTCTTTTACTTCTTCTTTTTCCAACATACCTACTGTAAGGAATATTTTCATAATAATCATCTTCTCAAATGGAACAAAAATAGGGTATAGGTCACGTATTCTTTGTAGGCCATAATATTGACGGTCCACTACAACATCTTTTTTTTTTTTTTTTTTTTTTTTTTTTATCAAAACAACATCCCTTTTTGCATTTGTGTCCGAGAGGTCTCCAACAATTAAGGCAGCTACTTCTGAAGATGTTGGAGCATTGTATTGTCTTGAATTTTTTCTCAATTGCCTATTAATCAAATTTTCATAGGAAAAAATTAGACTCACTCAATCTGTCTCTTGCCGTACGAAATAATTTTGCAAGCTGGTTATACTTGTCAAACATCTCCACCAGTCTTACAACTATTTTTTGATGAAGTAGAAAAAGGAAAAGCCATAGTGATTGATGAAGAAAATGAAGATGAAAATGCTAATAATATCTCACATGGATGGATAAATCATATTTCTAATCCTGAAGGATGGATTTATGTTATATAAAGAATAGTAGCCCAAAAATGATTTACTAAAGTAGCCATTGTAATAAAATTTTGAGTTTAGCTTTTAGTCCATCGCCTTAATTGATTTAGGAGCAGATTTAAATTATATAAATGAAGGATTGGTACTTTCAAAATATTATTAGAAAACTACCCAACTTCTGTATACTGCTGATGGAAAACGTCTAATAGTAAACTATAAACTATCTAATGCAACAGTCTATAACAATAAAGTCTATTTTCCACTTCCCTTTGTTCTAGTTAAGATAACTCAAGGAGTTATCTTAGAATTGATGAATCAGGAGTAGAAACAAGAGTACAAGAAAGAAAGGTTAAATTTGATTTTGTTGAAGAACCAAAGATGCAAGAAATACATATAATAAAAGATGTAATAAAGCAAAAAGAAAAATTCTTATTGTCCTTAAAAGAGAAAATATGATATAAAAGAATTGAAGAACAACGAAAATCTTCTAAATTACAAGAAGAATTTAAAAAATTCCTAAACAAATTAAAAAAACAAGTCTGTGCTGAGATCCCTAATGCTTTTTGGAATAGGAAGCAATATATAATTGAATTACATTATGAACTAGACTTTAACAAAAGACAAATTCCTACAAAATCTAGGCCTATTGTTATAGGGCCAAGACATCTAGAAATTTGTAAAAAATAAATTGAAGTGTTACTTAAAAAAGGACTAATTAGAAAAAGTTATAGTCCTTGGAGTTGTCTATCATTTTATGTTGAAAATGCTGCTGAATTAGAAAGAGGAGTTTCAAGGTTTGTTATAAATTATAATCCATTAAACAAAGCCTTAAGATGGATAAGATATCCAATCCCTAATTAAAAGGATCTCCTTAATAGGCTATACTCTGTCAAAATATTTTATAAATTTGATATGAAATCAGAATATTGGTAGATTCAGATTGCTTAAAAAGATAGGTATAAAACAGCTTTCATAGTACCTTTTGGACATTATGAATGGAATGTTATGTCATTTGAATTAAAAAAATGCCCCATATGAATTTCAAAATATTATGAATGATATTTTTAATCCTTATTATGATTATGTAATAGTATATATTGATGATGTTTTAGTTTTTTTCACTTTCTATTGAAAAACACTTTTAACATCTTCATATGTTTTTAAATACTATTACAAATTCTAATTTAGCAGGTTTCAGCGAAAACGGTAAAAATTTTTCAAACTACTATTAGATTCTTAGGTCATAATATTTTTAAAGGATCAATAATACCAATTGATAGAGTTATACAATTTACTGATAAATTCCTTAATGAATTAAGGGAAAAACAACAACTACAAATTTTTTTAGGAAGCCTAAATTATGTAGGTGAATTTTATAAAGATTTAGCTTTAGATTGTAAATTATTATTTACAAGACTAAAGAAAAATCCTCTAGAGTGGAACGTTGATTTTACAGAAGCTGTTAAAAGAATAAAGCAAAGAGTGAAAGAGCTTCCTTGTCTATGCCTTCCTCATCCTAAATCCTACAAAATTGTAGAAATTGATGCTTTTGAATTAGGTTATGGAGGAATATTAAAACTATAAATTGCTAATAAAGAGCAATTAGTTAGATTTACTTATGGAACATGGAAAAGTGCTCAACAGAACTATTCAACAATTAAAAAAGAAATGCTAGCGATAGTTTTATGTGTCACTAAGTTTGAATCAGACTTATTAAATAAAAAATTCTAATTAAGAATTGATTGTTAGTTAGCTAAATACATCTTATTAAAAGATGTAAATAAAATGGCCTCTAAACAAATATTTGCAAAATGGAAAGGCATAATATCTATCTTTGAATTTGATATATAATTTATTAAAGGAGAATTAAACTCCTTACCAAACTTTTCACAAAAGAATTTTTACAAGGATCCTAAAGGAAAATAAATTGTGCTCTTCCTAGCTAAAAAAAAGCATGCAAAATCCTAATGTTGAGGATTCTAATAATGGAGAACAAACATTTATTAGTGATAGAGCTTATGAGTTAGCTTTTCCTTATAATACTAAGGATTTTAAATATTCTTATATTCCTCTATCTTATAAAAAGATAGCTCCTATTGAGAAAAGGTATGCTAATTTAGCACCTTATGAAATAGCCTCATTTTATCTCCATAATAATCTTTCTTCTGAATTTGATCCCAATGGTACTTTATATTATCTGAATATCCTTTTAGACACAGAATTAGTGTCTCATTAACCATGGGTGAAAGCTAGGTCAAAGTGGGCTTATTCAAAGCTTATTATTTATAAAGTCTTAAAACCAGAAAAATAGGGTATGGAATTATACTGCCAAAGACAATTAAGAGATAGAAAAATATTTCCTAGGTTATATAATTATTTTGATTATAAGGCTACTTAGAAAAATTTGTTTTTATTTGAGAAAAGAGTTCGAAAGCACAGTTAGTTTTTAAAAATTACTCTTAATGAAGAGCCTGCTGAAAATTCATTTATTCAGTAGTTTAAAACCTAGTATTTTTCTTAAAGATTATTTCCTATCTCATTTTAAAAATATGTTCAACTTTACTGGGACAGATTTAACATAAATAATTCTTGGCTCAAAGCACAAGATAAATTGATAATATTTGCTACTTATTATCAGATTCCTTGGATACTAAAATAAGAATATATAGTGAAGGACTGTACTTTATCAATTTTGGAATTAATTAAATAGTTTCTTGGTAAATTCGAAGAACCCAGATAAAATGGTAGGATAGATTTTCTAATTTTGAAGAAAACCTTAATAACCATCAGAAATTGGGGATTTTGAGATCTTTAGCACCAATTTCTACACCTTCTACACCTGAAAATATGAAGGTCTTGATATGGTTAAAGGTTTATTAACCTTTTCCTCCAACGAAAGAGTTCAAAAAGAATTATTAAAAAGATAATGGTTCAGATAATATGAGCCAAGATGATCTAGTTTATTTTCAAGATTCTCAAGACACGGAGGATGAAGGAGTTGAAGATTTTTTAGAAGAAAGGACTAATCCCTGATAATGCTAACTACTTTTTTAAAAATAAATAACAACTTGCTAGCGAATCGACTCCAAATTCTCTAAAACATGTGCCTAGACAAGTTTGAGTGCCTTATCACCAAAGCATCTACTTTAGTTGTTTTTATTATTTAAGAATCTACTTTAAAAAGTTTTTTGTCCCTGTTTGTTTACATTTTTCCTATTTATAGGAGACTTCTTATTGGAAGAAGGCATCACTTATTATAACATTTTCTATCTTGTAAGAAGTTTCTTTGTGAGCTTTTGTGAGAGTCTTTTGTAAGCTTTTACGATCTTATTGGTGTGGCTTCAATATTCTATGCAAGTAATTTACCTATTGTCTTATTTACTTTAATAAAATATTTATGTCGCGTGCATCTTACTTGTTATTATTTACTTTAATTGCTTACTTTTGTGTTAAATTATATTATTAGTTTAATTTTTATTTGTGTGTGTGTTTATAATATAACACAAAAGTAAGCAATTAAAGTAAACAATAACAAGTAAGATGCACACGACAGTATAAATTCGTACCACATTCTTCTAGTTTTAAGACTTTATAAATAATGGGCTTTGAATAAGCCCACTCTAACCCAGCTCTCACCCATGGTTTATAAGACACTAATTCTGTGTCTAAAAGGATATTCAAATAATATAAAGTACCATTGGGATCAAATTCAGGAGAAAGATTATTATGGAGATAAAATGGGGCTATTTCATAAGATGCTAAATTAGTATACATTTTCTCAATAGGAGCTATCTTTTTATAAGATAAAGGAATATAAGGATACTTAAAATTGTTCGTATTACAAGGAAGAGCTAACTCATAAGCTATATCACTATGAAATGTTTTTTCTCCATTTTCAAAATCCTCAACATTAGAATTTTACATGCTTTTTTTACCTGAGCAGGACATAATTCCTTTTCTTTTAGGATACTTGTATAAATTCTCCTGTTAAGAAGTTTGGTAAAGAGTTGAATTCTACTTTAATAAATTCTATATCAAATTCAAAGAAAGATAGTATGCCTTGCCATCTTACAAATATTTGTTTAAAGGCCATATTCTTTACATTTTTTTAATAAGATGCCTTTAGTTGACTTATTATCAATTCTTAATAAGAATTTTTTATTTAATAAGTCTAATTCAAACTTAGTGATACATAAAACTATGGCTAGCATTTATTTTTTAATTGTTAAATAATTTTATTGAGCGCTTTTCCATGTTCTAGAAGTAAATTTAACTAATTGCTCTTTATTAGCAATTTCTTGTTTTAATATCCCAGCATAACCTAATTTAGAAGTATCAGTTTCTACAATTTTATAGGCTTCAGGATGAGGAAGGCTAGACAATGAAGCTTTTTCACTCTCTGCTTTATTCTATTAATTGCTTTTGTAAAATCATTGTCCCAATCTGGAGAATTTTTCTTTAGTCTTGCGAATAATAATTTACAATCCAAAGCTAAATCTTAATAAAATTCTCCCACATAATTTAGGGTTCCTAAAAACTTTTGTAATTGTTGTTTTTCCCTTAATTCATTAGAAGATTTATTAGCAAATTGTATAGCTCTATCAATTGGTATTATTGATTTTTTAGAAATATTATGACCTAAGAACTAATAACAGTTTGAAATTTTTTTACCTTTTCGTTGAAACAGCTAAACCAGCCTTGGTAAAAATATTTAAAAACATATGAAGATGTTTAAAGTATTTTTTTTTTAGTAGATGGTGAAAAAACTAAACCATCATCAATATATACTATTATATAATCATGATATGGAATAAAAATATCATTCATAATATTTTGAAATTTAGATGGGATATTTTTTTAAATCCAAATAGCATAACATTCCATTCATAATGTTCAAAAGGAACTGTAAAGCTTATTTAGTAATCTGAATATGCCACTATCTTAATTTCATATCAAATTTAGAAAATACTTTGGCAGTGTATAACTTATTAAGGTATTGTTTAATGATTTATAATTTATAACAAGCCTAGGAACTCTTTCAAATTTAGCAGCATTTTCAACATAAAATGCTAGACAACTCTATGGGTTATAACTTTTTCTAATTAATCCTTTTTTAAGTAACTCTTCAATTTCTTTTTAACAAAATTCTAGATGCCTTGGCCCTATAGCCATAAGCCTAGCTTTTGTAGGAATTTTTCTTTCATTAAAGTTTGGTTTATAAGATAATTCAATTATATATTGCTTCTTATTCCAAAAAGCATTAGAGATCTCAGCACAGACTTGTTATTCTAATTTGTTTTGGAATTTTTAATTTCTTCTTGTAATTTAGAAGATTTTAGTTGTTCTTCAATTCTTTTATATCATATTTCCTCTTTTAAGGACATTAAGAATTTTTCTTTTTGCTTTATTACATCTTTCATTAAATGTATTTCGTGCATCTTTGGTTTTTCAACAAAATTAAATTTAACTTGTCTTTCCTCTACCCTTGTTTCTACCCCTAATTCATCAATTCTAGTTATAGGAAATAACGCATGTAAAAGGTGATTTCTGAAGATAACTCATTGAGTTAATCCCTTAACTAAAACAACGGGAAGTGGAAAACATACTTTATTGTTACAAATTGCTGCATTAGATAGTTTATAGTCTATTATTAGACGTTTTTCATCAGCTATATACAGAAATTAGGTAGTTTTTTTATAATATTTTGAAGTTACCAACCCTTCATTTATACAATTTAAATATGCTCTTGAATCAATTAGGGCGATGGATTGAAAACTAAACTCAGAATTTACTACAATGGTTACTTTATTAAACCATTTTTGGTCTACTATTCTTTCTATAGCATAAATCCATCCTTCAAGATTAGTAATATGGTTTATCGCTCCACCTGAGCTATCATTAGCATTTTCATCTTCATTTTCTTCATTAATCATTTGGGCTTTTCCTTTTCCTACTTTTTTTATTTTTGAAGATTGCCACATTAGATCATTGAATTGATTTTCCTAATCTTCTTCGAGAACATTAACTCTTTATTTTAAAGTTTTTAATTCTTCTTTACACTTCCTTTGGTGATTAGTATTCCTAGAAGACATTTGGATGTAGTTCTCTAATTTCTTCTTATTTCCTCAGGATCATTAATTTTGTCTATAAAATCTAAAATAAGACTCTCTTCTTTAGACAAAACATTAATACTTAGATTACTTAATCCTATTTGTTTCATAATATAATCATCACAATCACAGTCACATTCAGATTTTTCTCTTTTATTTTCAAGTTCTATCTTAGAATCAACTTTAGATTTATTATCAGAAGAGTTTGCTATAATATAAGCAAAAGCTTCTTCTTTTTCATTATCAAATTCTTCAAACAAAATTTAACATAAGGACTTTTTTAATCCTTCATCTATAAGTATATTATTGATCTTTTTTTTCACCCTTCATTTATTTTGATAATGCCCTAGTTTTCCACACTTATAACATATAGGAACTTTTCTAAAATTAGTTTTCTTTTTTATTGGCTTTTTTCCTGAACCTTCATTACCTATTTTAGATTTATAATCTTTCTTTTGATGTCTCTTCTTATAAGGCTTATTAAAGGATTCATAAGATTTATTACGCTTTTTTGTTTGATTATAAAGACTATAAGCAAGACAACCAAATTGTTCACAAAATATTCCTGACGCCTTTTTTCCATTAATTTTTTCTTTATCTATTTGGCATTTGAGTCTTATATCATTACAAAGTGTTATTCCTTCAGTTAACACTTATGAAGCTAACATACCATAAGTATAGCTCTCATATGGTATAATTCCTCCATGTTTTTCTTTAAGTCTATTATATATTTTGTCAATAAATAGAGTTGGAAAACCAGTAATAGATTTTTCTTTCCAAAAATTTGCTTGACTATCTTGTCACACTCCTCACAGAGGCATGACTAGCCGGAGGATTGGGTAACCAACTCTCTGTAACCCTGACTCCAACATAAGGAAACAAATAAAACTCTTGACTAAACCAATGCATAGAAACAAAATTTATAAAACCAAAGTTAACTATAGAAGTTTGTTTACTAAAACAAATAACAATTTACATAAACTTTTGATAGAGATTCTCTTGCAATATGGAACATGCCACAAAATACCAACATATGTTCATGTTTTTACACAACAACAACACAAAGACAACTAGGAGCTTTGCTTCATTTACATCATAAACAAGACAATTAATTAGACTATTAAATCATACCAAAATTAGGCACCTTACATTTCTAGCATAACTGCAAACTTTATCTTTGACTTCAAGCATGAGATCTTGGAAAATACCTTGTTGTACTCTGTCAGCAAGTCACGAGCTCAGCGACGCCATATATTAAACCCCTGTTACTAAAAAAATCCACAAAAGAAGGGTGAGTCCTACGGACTTCGTGAGTAGAAAATCATACTTAAAGGGTATTAGCATCACTCAAGACACGTATATAATATATATAGTCAATCAATATCAAGTAACAATGTACATGTCTTAATTCAAAATACATGTACACATTTGTAATCGTTATAATTCACAACTTACATTATTCGTAAGATAACAAATTAATCAGAATAATCATAGCATACAATGCAAACAAAGGGCCAATGAGTAACCTAGTCTTGCATAACAGTATCACCCCCCACTGGACATTTACGCTCCTGCACAACAAATTAATCTCTGTATATAATTCATCCTATCAGGACTGAGCACTCAAATTTTTTAAAAACATTTATTAGAATAAAAATATCTTAGGATTTCAAATTAGAATATCTTAAGTGCATCTGGATCTCAGTTTCGGAAATAGAAAATCATTTCTTAGAAAATTTCAATTTGTTGGCCTTTATCAACTACAAACAATTTCAAACAACCATGATTCTAAGAACTCACTGAAATATTGCACTTACACATTTATTCAAATACATATACAATTATACATAATAATCTAGCTCCAAAAGGCAACAGTTAACCACTCACAAATTTCAAGAATGTGGATCATCAATTTGTCTACTTTGCGAAGGTGGCGGAATGTCCTTGATAAGATTAGAAGCCGAAAATTATAAATTCATATGTTACTTACAATCATCCCTTCAAAGTTAATTTCACAATTTCTTAATCTTACATAGTGATACCTAACATATTTTCTTGAGAATTAAGTTCTCTTAATTCATTTTACTGAATATCTCATTATAAAATTCATTGATTCAGTTAATACTCCCAATTCTATAATTTAACTAAATTTCATGTTTCTTTCTCAGCTACATAACCAATGAAATCTACGCAAATTAATTCCAATGCATATATTAACATTCCATTTCTATTAATCATCTTGCTAAACACCTAAAAGTAAATTACTTCTAAGTGTGTGTATTTATATATACATACTACTAATACATTAATAATCAGTAGTTTTCCATTTTTCATAGTAGTTATACTCCATTCCTTAAATTTAAACTAAAATAATTAATTAACTTACTTTAAAAGTTTAAACCAAATCTTCTAATAGTAAAATGCTCCTAATTGGAACTCTTAATTCATATATTTAATCTTTCCATGTTAATATGTTAATCCTACATCCCCTATTTCAATTATTCACTTTGTTATACAAGTCACTACTTATGATTCTATAGAAAACAAAAGTATATATTGCATGAGAAAACCAAATTAAACAAAGCAGCAGCTAGCTGCTTCTATTAACTATCCACAGCCAAACCTAATAAAGAAAAAAATGCCACTACTCTAAGGTTTGGCAAGGCTAGCCACACGGCAACCTAAGGCGCTGCACACACACACACACACTCGGCTAAAGGATGGGGGTTAATTCCTTACTCACAGGGGCGAACCCACATCTGAACTAGTGACATAGATGAGGATGAATTATAGAGCAAAGAAGAGAAAAGGAATAGCTGCTATGGGAAAGCACAAGATAGAGTCAAAAGGAAATCAAAACAAGATGGCTAACAAGGAGTTCAGTTACTACCCGATTGACTTGGACAAGAGGATGCTACCTTGTTGCTCTAAGGTTGCAGCCCACACAATTCCAGACTCAAATCAAGCGTAGTCATGCCACAAAGAGGAATGCTACTGCTAAGCATGCCCAAAACAAGCTTTGCACTTCTTTATTTATTTAATTTTTTTTTTTTTTTTTGCAATAATAGCCGCCCCCTCTAAGACTAAGTCTTGATTCACACACCCTAAAAATGAATCAACTTGAAAGAAAAAAAATTATATGAGCAAGGAAAATGAATGGATCTTGCTACCAGCTCAAGAATTCGATCACAAGGTAGGAAAAGAAAATTAGGCTCGATTTTTTGCAAAGGAAGAGGAGTGAGATGATGGCAAAGAAAAATGAAAGATAAAGAAAAGGTAAAGCAACTTTTTAAGTCAAAGTCAGGACTCCAATTCTAGGTGAACCTATAGGATGGTGGAAAATTAAGATTCTAAGTATATATATTTACATACATATATTCTTTTAGTTTAAATTATTTTATAAAAATATTATTTACCTAACTACGACACATCATGTACTACATCCTGACCTATAAGCTATCAGGTTATCACAATAATCAATAAAATTATTTAAAATGAAATCAAAGTCAAAGTCATCCAAGTTTTAATTTAATTGTATACATACATAATTATGTGTGTGTGTGTGTATATATATATATATATAGCTATAATATTTATTTACTTCAAATACTTGCATTTATTATTATTATTATTATTTATGGTCAAAAGTTATACCAAATTGTTCAAATTTCACTCTTTAATATCAAGGTGTAACATGTTCAATTATATTGTTATTTATTTAATTTGTTTATTTTATAACTAAAATTTACACATTACGTTTAAAATTCGAATTTACAATATCAAGTTATAAAGGTTATAACATTAAACTCTAGACAAGAAGCATCTTTATACCATTGAAAATGAGACAAGACTGGACATCAAAGATTTATTAGCTGCTCATGGGACTTATCTAATCTTAGTAAATTAGTGCCTACAAAATGGTTTATTATTGTATAAATTAGAGTATTAATCATATCAGTCATTACATTTCCATTTTCTTATTTAATGGAATTTAATATTTGATTTTTTATTGGTTCAGTCAAATGAAAATCCCACCAACCTAACAATTGACTAGTAAAACCACTAATTATAACTAAAGTTATTTCTATGTCATGATTTCTATTAGTTTTTCATGCTCCAACATACATTTGCGTGTGTTTAGTGGTTTGGAGGATTTGGTATTCGCTAACCAATCAATATTTTACTCAACTATAGATTTTTTATCGAATTGGACTCTATCTTGAATAGCATTATCTTCATATTGTAAGTCCAAGGGAGATGGTCTTACGTGATACATTTTTGATGGAACTGTGGGTGTTGTTCTATTCCAATTAAGTTTATTTACTTCCAATGGGGAACTAGAATCCATTTGTTGTTCTTGATAAGAAATTCCACACTTTTTAGTGCATTTCTTTTTTGATAGATCTAAAATTTGTAATCTTGTTATTAATTCATCAACAAAGTTTTTATCATTAACTTTGGATTCTTTTTTGAATTTCAAATTAATTTTAGGAGGTGGTTTAATCATTACTAGATCAATTTGAGAATTAGAGGAAAATCCTAATGATTAGGAAAAAATTTGTTGGGACAACTTCTCTTGTATAAGAAAGTTTTCAATCCTAGATGATTGTTTTCCTAAGGATTGGAGATACAAATTTGTATAATTATTTTGGTTGGATATTTCTATTAAGGTAGTTGAGTTTATCACTTTTTTTGGTAATGCACAATAAGGACTAGATAACAATTTCTCCCTTTGATTTTTTGACACACAAAGAAGATTCGGGAGGATGGATAGTAGAAATATACTTTCCTTCTTTAGTGAAAAAGTTTTGATATGCAAATTCTAAAGTATTAAGAAACTGAGGACTTTCAAAAGCTAGCTAGTTTCTTTTCTAAAATTTAAAAGCTTTTTCAAGCCACTTAAAAATTTCAAATTTCTTAAGGAAATTTTCTATATATTGATTATGCGTATAAATCCAATAATTTATTTCTTCTTTATTAAAATTTGTATAATTTCATTTTTCTTTTTCAGAAACAAGAGATTTTAGAGACAACATACAAACACTATATCTATCTCAGAAGGTGTTGGAAAGGTGTTTCTAGAAGTTGATTTAAGACCTTGTTCAAAAGGTGTTTTTACATGATATTGTGGATGAAAAACCTGTTCTTTAGTTCTAATTACTACCTCAATGATGTTATTTATGTCTTTTTCTACTAAAGGTACAAAGGAAGTGTTTATAATCCTCATAACCCGATACCCAAAAACTCAAAGTTTTATACACAATGTATAAATTTTTGATATAAAATGATTAATGCGTAAACAAATTAAATAAGTAACAGTGTAATTGACATATTATAACCCAATATTAAAATATGAATTAGAACAGAAATTGAAATAACTGATGATAGTAATTAAATTACATAAGTGTGTACCATTAATTAAAATTTGATTAACGTGGAACTTGATTTTTATTTGGTTTAAATTTTCTTAATAAGTGAAATAAAATATAATCAATGTTAAACTTATATGACTTTGACCAAAAATTAATTTATTTTTTTACCTTGTATAGTATTCTATTTTTTTCTCTCTTATTTCCTCTTGTTGATTTCATTTTGTTTTCCTTTTTCGTATCAGGCTAGTATGTGAGCTTTAGGAAGTCACAAAGTTTTATTATTTCGTTCTTGCTTGGGCAACCAATACTTCCCCTGTTTTGGTTGCTTTAAAATTTCTGATTACTCTTTCAACCAAGCTATTTCCTTCCATAGCAGTGACCTCTTTTTCCTTCCTTGCAGCTCAGTTTGCCTTCATCCATCTTGTAAATTTCAGCTTGGTTAACTTTGCTGGCCGTGAGTTATTAGTTCCCTACTGTAGCTTTAATTAGCTTCCTTCTTGAGTCGGCTAGTTAGCGAACTATTGGGAGGTGGTGCAGCTCCATTCAGCATTAAGGAGGCATGACACTTTTATTTGGAAGGTGGCAGTAATTTGAATGTGTAGTTAAAGGGTGAGGGTTGATTCTTAGTAATAATGTTTTGTTAGTTTAATTGCTTCAAATTTATAGTATTCTTAGGGATTAATGTTGTGGTGGAAAGGTTATATGAAATTGAATTAAGAATCATGAATAAGAAACAAGAAAAGTGATGGGTTATTAAGGCTGAACATTGGAGGGTTGATGTGAGTTATTGGTAAATCAAAATGATATAAAGGAGTAGTAGCTTCTAAAAGATTAAGTTAACCTTAAAACAAATGTGGAATATGAATAAGATGTAATTTGATAGACTTATGTAAGTCTCATGGTGATTATATATATATATATATATATACTCGTTCATAAGCAAGAACAAAAACATGCATATACGGTAGTTGATAGAATGTATACAAGAAAATAATTGTAGCTTAATAAGTAAAAATTGGTTGGATTGAATTGGAAAGTGACAACTTAAGTTCTTGATTGATTCTAATTCACTAATACAATCTTGAATTTAATTGAATTAGTAGTAATGTTAGTGAATTAGTGTTAAATTGAGGAGTATGAATTGGAGCCTGAAAGTGGTGGAAAATGAGAGTTAAGTGGGTTTTGAATGGGATGCAAGGGGCAGATTCATGGATGTAAGAAATCCTAGGTTTTAGGTGCTTTTGGAGCTGAATTAAATTAAGGGTTCAAAAGAGAAAGTGTACTTAGGATCTTAAGATGTGTTTTACAAAATTTCATCGGCTGGTTCCAAGTACGTCATTAGTTAGAGCTGTTAAACTGTGGCTAGGTCATGCAAGAATTTTAATATTCCTCGGTCAATTCGAGAGACTTCGTCGGGTCTGTGGCTAGAATTCGCATAAGACATCTGAATAAAAGTTTTCCTAGTATACTAAAGATTAAATCTGGAGTTGTACAGGTTTTAATTCCTTGTTATGAATATTTTGGAGGTGACAGAAGTCAGGGTTATGATTTTTGGATATTGATTGAATCTGTGTTAGCTTAATTGATTTTAAAGGGTCTTTCAAGATGAATTAGGAGAAGGGTGATGAAAATAAAATGTTTTTAACTTCTTGAAATACTATATGGGAAAGTTTCATAATGTATTTCTTAAGCATGAGAATTCTACAAACGTTAGAATCAGCGTCAGAAAATCAGAATGTTACGGGTGCCCTATTTTTGGTTCATGAAAAGAATTGAGTGAGTTCAAGACTAATTTTATGAAAAGTATCTAAATAAGAAAGATATATATAATTTTCTTTTAATAAACCCAACAAACTGAATTGAATTTTGTTTTCCAAGAGAAAGTTATGTTTAATTAACTAAGGTAAGGTCAGAGCTGTCAAAATCCTACATTTTTCAGAATTTGATGCAACTTCAAAAAATAAACTGTATTGATATACAAATCTAAAAATAAAAAATGATATACCATTATAAAGCTACGTGTGTCTAGTATTTAATAAATTTTACGAAACTGGATTTTGAATTTCCTAGAGGAAGATATGATTGTTAAAGAGAACATTGGTCCAAACTTCAAGTTTAGACAGTTTCAACATCTTTAACTCACTCTTGTTTTCTAACTTTTCTACTAGTTCCTTTCTACCTTATGCATTATCAAGACATCTAAAATGTCTTTTCACTATCAACCTTACTACATAAAGTACAATTTACACTACTTGACATATAATAGCCTAATAGAAAAACTTTTATAAAGAAACATATATAAGTAGATATATAAACTCAATAATTAAAAGGTTATAACAATAACATTGATGAACTAAGTATTATTTGCGAATATGGATTTCAGTTACGGATCCTAATATGGACTTGATGAGATGCGTGAACGCAAGTGCAAGTGACGAATGGAATTAATTAAGATGAGTGGTAATTGTTGCCTTTAGGATCTAGATTATTAGGTATAATTGTATATGTATTTAAATAAATATGTTAGTGCAATGTTTTAGTGAGTTATTTGAATCATGATTGTTTGAAATTGTCTGTGATTGATAAAGGCCAACAAATTGAAATTTTCTGAGAAATGATTTTTTATTTCCAAAACTAAGATTTAGGTGCACTCAGGATACTCTTATTTAAAATCACAAGAAATTCAAATTCTAATAAATATATTTTTTTAAATTGAGTGCTCGGCCATGATTGATTATGTACGGAGAGTAATTTGTTGTGTGGGCACGTAAATGCCCGGCAAGGGGTTATACTTTTGTGTGGGGCTAGGTGACTTGTTAGCCCTGTAATACCCACAAATGGAGCTGTGATTGGCTGGAGGAATGGGTGTCCATATCCCCGTAACTCTGAATGTTCAAGCAATGTATCTCACAGACTTATACACACATTATATAGTCAAGACTCTACAATATTAACGAAAATATGGCCAGGGTTCCCTATACAGTGGAACATATCCATAATATATACAAACAACTTGTTTATAGTAACCATAGAAAATGATAATATCAAAATATACAGAGGAGCTAATCTCCTAACAAAACATGCAATCACCATGGTGAATTTGATATATGTCTAACATTAATGCATAACACCTAAAATGATTACAAGTATCGTTTCATATGCTCCTAGTGTGTAATCAACGAGATATACCTTGCCGTAACAGAGTCGGCAGGTAGCAAATGTTTATCACGACCAATTGTAGTTTTCTATAGAATAAAAACAAATAGAAAGGAAAGAGTGAGTCGCAAGGACTCAGTGAACAAATCATGTACCCTAAGGGTACTAGCATTATATAACACATGTATCATAACATAGATTCAAACTGAAGTATTTACCTACGCACATAATTACAGTTCTCATATGACAACAATTTGCTTAGTTCATGAATGTCAACATATCACTCAAATCATTCAAACACCCAACTAATTAACAAATGATAGCATAAACAAATGGCTAACGAGTAACTTAGCCCCACACAATAATGTCTCCCCCACTGGGCATTTAAGCGCCTACACATCAAAATAATTCTCCACACATAATTCATCCCATCGGGGTTGAGCACTCCATTTGTTTTGAAAATAATTATCAGAGTCAGAATAACTCATATCAAACATCAAATTCAATTATCCTAGGTGCATCTGGACTTTAATTTCGAAAATGAAAACCATTTTAAATTTTTTATTTTATTTTTTTAAACATTGTTGGCCTTATCAATCACATTAAATATCAAATATATATCATTCAATCAAATCACAGAAATAACTTATTTGCTCATTTTCTCATTTTCTCTTATAACACAACAATTCACATAAACATGCAATTGCACACAATAATCTGGTAACCATAGTTCAATCACAAGTTCAAGGACGTGGTTCATCAATCCGTCTAGTCTGTGATACTGTCAGAATATCCTCGACATGCTCTGGAGCTGAAAATCATTAAATCATATGTTACTATTAATAATTCTTTCAAAGTTCATTCCATGATTTCTTAATCGTACATAATTATGTCTAACATGTTTCTTAAAACAAGGTTAATTAATTCAATTTATTCACTAATTTAAATTCTATAACTTAACATTAACTTATTCAAATTTTATTTTTCCTAATTGGTTATTTAACAATGGACCCTTACATAATTTGATCCCCAAATATATATATATTAAAATTTAACTTTAACTAGTTATTTTGTCAAATACCTAAAGGTAAGTTATTTTCATAGTTATGGGTATATATATATACTTATCACTTGTTCAACATTAATTTCTATTTTATTACTTACATGTTACTAGTACACATATATATTTAGGCTCCTTATCAAAATTTCTTGATTCCTAATTTTAATTCCTTGCACAATTAACTTTAACTAGTCTAACACATATAATCTTAGTTTAATTGAATTTCTTAATTCATTTAAAAATTTTATTTTTCTTCTAGACCAAGCTCACGGCTTAGCTTCCCCCTTCATTGTCGTGACCTTTTTCCACCAAAACACCATCACTAATCAAGCCAACCAACCCATATCTTCAACCCCTACTATTCGCCCCTTCACACCTCTGTTTGCTTCCCAATTACCTTCACGTCTTGCACTAGCAGTAACTTCTAGGAAGCCGATGCCACACCAAAGACAAACACATTCAAACAAGGCATCAAGGGATAAATTACTATCCCTGAAATTTGAATTTCCTTACCCTTCCCCATAATCACTTGGGCTATACCAGCCCTTAGATAGCAACACAAAACAAGGGAGGTAAGGACATGGCTGCAAAGCTGGCTGCTTTACGCCATGATCAATGAGCCATATACCTTCCTATAAGCCAAAGCAAGGAAAGGAAGGAGGAATTTTACCTTTGACTAACTTGATATAAGAAAACTAAAATTCTCTTCAACTAAAAGCAAGCTGCAACTAGTTTTAAAACAAAATAATGATAGACAGAGACTAAGAGAATGAAATGTGGTGGAGACAAGGAAAAGCACAAGGTCGGTCACAAGAAAAGAATAAAATAAAGGAGCAAAGAAAGCACCGTATACCACTTAAAATAAGAGAGTTAAAGTAGAATAAAAAAATAAGAAAATATGGATGCCTTGTATTCCATCTTATGAGATATTTATATATATATATTCTGCATTTTCTATTGCATAATATCTATACATACATACATACATACATACATACATACATATATATATATATAGCAATTCTGTACGAAAATTCTCATGCATATATTGAATTATTGGGTTATAACAATCTTCCCCATTTAAAAAAAAATTCGTCTCAAATTTCGACTTAAGAGTTATAAGAGTATATTGTTTACTTGGATTATTCAAATAAATATGGATAATGTCTTTTCATTTCGTTCTCGGACTCCTAGGTGGCTTCTTGTTCTCCAATGTTGCCATATAACTTTCACGGAAGGAATAACCTTCAATCAGAGTTTACGAACCTGTCTGTCAACGATTTTCACTATTGCTCCTTATACATCAAATCCTTGTCAACTTGCACTTCCTAAATTCGTAAAACATGTGATCCATCGGGCAATTATTTTCAAAGCATCAACACATGAAATACAAGATGCACCCTATCTAAATCAAGGGGTAATGCTAGCTTGTAAGCTACTACTCTAACCCTCTTTAAAATTTGAAAAGACCTAATAAATCTTGGGCTTAACTTACCTTTCTAACCAAATCTCATTGTGCCTTTAAAAGAAGAAATTTTCAAGAACACGTGATTACCCACTTCAAATTCCAACTACCTCATACGGTTATCAGCATACAACTTTTGTCAACTCTGAGCTATCCGTAATCTGTCATGAATCACCTGAACCTTCTCCACAGCATCCTGAACTAATTTTGGGCCCAACAATTGATGCTTGCCTATTTTAAACCAACCAATTGGAGATCGACACTTCCTACCATACAACACTTCAAAAAGAGTCATCCAAATGCTACTATGATAGCTATTATTATAGGTAAACTCTATTAGTGGAAGATGCTAATCCCAACTACCTTCAAAATCCATCACATAGGCTCGCAACATATCCTTCAAAGTTTGTATCGTTCTCTCGGATTGCTAATCTATTTGAGGGTGAAAAGCTATACTGAATAGTAATTGAGTACCAAAAGCCTCATGAAAGGATTTCCACAATTCAGCAATAAACTAAGCACCCCGGTTAGAAATAATAGAGACTGGTACCCCATGTAATGAAACAATCTCTTCCAGATACAGGTTGGCATTCTGATGTGCTGAATAAGTAGTCTTTACTAGAAGAAAATGCGTGGACTTCGTCAACCGATTTACAATCACCCAAATAGAATCAAAACCCCTAAGAGTTTTAGGAAGTCCTGATACGAAATCCATGGTGACTTTTTCCCACTTCCATTCCAGAACATCTAGTTTTTGTAACATCCCCTCAAGCCTCTGATGCTCAGCTTTCACCTGTTGACACACCAAGCATCTAGAAACAAAAATAACAACATCTTATTCATGCCCTTCCACTAGTAAAATTTTCTTAAATCCTGATACACTTTAGAAGAACTAGGATGAATAACATATGATGAACAATGATCTGCTTCAAGAATCTTTCTTCTCAATTCCAAATCAAATGGCACAACCATCTGATCACTATACCTTAGTACTCCTTCACCATCCACCCTAAAATCACCTGTAATTCCTTGATCACACTTGGTTTTCTCAGCAATCACCTCTGGATCAACCACTTGTGATGCTTTTATGGCTTCCATAAAAGTGGATTGCACTTGAACATGAGCTAGTAGTATCCCCTGAGGAGACACTTCAAATTTAACTTCCTCAACCATACATCGCTGTAAATCTTTGACTACCTGGCTATGCATAATTGGCAAATGGGATAAACTACCTATAGATTTTCTACTTAGAGCATCGGCAACAACATTTGATTTCCCTAGATGATAAGAAATTGAATAGTCATAATCCTCTAATAGCTCAATCCATCTACGCTGCCTCAGATTCTACTCCTTCTGATTAAAAATGTATTTAAGACTTTTGTGATTCATGAAAATCTCAAAAGTCTCACCATATAGATAATGCCTCCATATTTTTATCGCAAAAATTACTGCTGCCATCTCAAGGTCATGAGTAAGGTAATTCACCTCATGCTTTTTAAACTGTCTAGAAGCATATGCTACAACTCTTCCATCCTGTATCAAAACACAACCAAGTCCAATACGAGAAGCATTATAAAGCACAGTATACTTACCCGTAGTAGAGGGAAGTGCAATAGTAGGAGCTAAAGTCAAACAAGTTTTTAATTTTTGAAAGCTTTCTTCACAAGTCTCAAACCATGAAAATTTAACTTCTTTCTGAGTTAATCGACTTAAAGGTGCAGCAATTATAGAGGAATTCTCCACGAACCTCTTGTAATAACCAGCTAAACCCAGAATACTAAGAATCTCAAAAACATTTGTTGGTTTAGACCAATTTTGAACTGCTTCGATCTTGCTATGGTTTACATGAATTCTTTCTTTAGAAATTACATGTCCAAGAAAAGTCACATGATTTAACCAAAATTCACACTTAGAGAATTTAGCATAAAACTTATTTTCCTTAAGTGTTTGCAACACAATACGAAGATGCTACTTATGTTCCTTATCATTTCAAGAATATACCAGAATGTCGTCAATGAAAACAATAAAAAATTGGTCCAAGAAAGGTTCAACACCCGATTCATTAAGTCTGGGGACCGATGGACCCCTGATCAGAGCCAACCTCTAGTTGCTCCTCTTGGCCAGCAACACGATCACTTTTTTGAATTTTATCTAGAACGAATACACAAAACTTTAATATACATTTATAAGATAAAATAAAAGACAATGCCTTTAAATAATCGTAACTTGGAGTTTCAGGACGATTTAGAATGCATCATTAAATCCACAAACGTCCTGGGTAACGTTACGAACTAAGCAATAACATTCCATACTTGTAGTCATAGACCTCTAACCATGCTCTGATACCTACTTGTCATACTCTCAAATGGAGGTATGACTGGTCAGAGGAATACCCGTCCATACCCCTATAACCTTGAATGTTCAAGCAATGTATCTCGTAGACTTATACACACATTATAGTCAAGACTATTACAATATTAATGAAAATACGGGTAGGGTTTACGGTGAAACATACCCATGATATATACAAACAACCTGTTTAAAATAACTATAGTAAATGATATTATCAAAATATACGGAGGAGCTTCACTCCTAACAAAACGTGTAATCATCATGGTGGATTTGATATATGTCTAACATTAATGCATAACACCTAAAACGACTGTAAGTATCATCCCATACGCTCCAAGTGTGCAATTACTGAGATATACCTTGCCGTAACAGAGTCGGTAGGTAGCCAATATTTGTCACGACCAACTGTAGTTTCCTGTAGACTAAAAACAAGTAGAAAGGAAATAGTGAGTCACAATGACTCAGTGAACAAATCATGTACCTTAAGGATATCAGCATCACATGACACATGTATCATAACATAAATTTAGACTGAAGTATTTACCTATGTACATAATTACAATTCTCATATGACCACAATTTGATTAGTTCACGAATGTTAACATATCACTCAAATTATTCAAACACCCAAATAATTAACAAACGATAGAACAAACAAAAGGCCAACGAATAACTAAGCCCCGCACAATAATGTCTCCTCCACTGGGCATTTACGTGCCTGTACAACAAAATAATTCTTCACACATAATCCATTTTACCAGGGTTGAGCACTCTATTTGTTTTTTGAAAATAATTATCAAAGTTAGAACAACTCATATCAAACATTAAATTCAATTATCCTAGGTGCACCTGGACTTTAATTTCGAAAATGAAAACCATTTTTCAAAAAAAAAAAAAAAAATTTCACATTGTTGGCACTTATCAATCATATTCAATATCAAGCACATATCATTCAATGAAATCACTAAAATAACTTATTTGCTCATTTTCTCTTATAACACAACAATTCACATAAACATGCAATTGCACACAACAATTTGGTAACCATAAAGCACATAGTTCACTCACAAGCTCAAGGACGTGGTTTGTCAATCTGTCTAGTCTGAGATGCTATCAGAATATCCTCGACAAGCTCTAAAGCTGAAAATCATAAATTCATATGTTACTATTAATAATCCTTTCAAAGTTCATTCCACGATTTCTTAATTGTACGTAATTAATTATGTCTAACATGTTTCTTAAAACAAGGTTAATTAATTCAGTTTATTCACTAATTTAAATTCTATAACTTAACATTAACCTAGTCCAATTTTATTTTTACTAATTAGTTATTTGACAATAGACCCTTCCATAATTTAATCCCCAACTATATATATTAAAATTTAACTTTAACTAGTTATTTTGTCAAATACCTAAAGGTAAGTTATTTTCATAACTGTGGGTATATATATACCTATCACTTGTTCAACATTAATTTCTATTTTATTACTTACATGTTACTAGTACACAAATATATTTAGGCTCATTATCAAAATTTCTTGATTCCTAATTTTAATTCCTTGCACAATTCACTTTAACTAGTCTAACACACATAATCTTAGTCTAATTGAATTTCTTTCATCTAGAAATTTTACTTTTTTCTAGACCAAGCTCATGACTTGGCCTCCACCTTCATTGCTATGACCTTTTTCCACCAAAATTCCATCAATAATCAAGCCAGACAACCCATATCTTCAACCGCTACTGTCTACCCCCTTCACACCTATGTTTCCGTCGTAATTACCCTCACTGCTTGCACTAGCAGTAACTTCCAGGCAACCAATGCCACACCAAGGACAAACACACTCAAACAAGGCATCAAAGCATAAATTGCTATCCCTGCAATTTGAACTTCCTTGTCCTCTCCCATAATCACTTGGTTGTACCAGCCCTTGGATAGCAACATAAAATAGGGGAGGTAAGGACATGGCAGCAAAGCTGTCTTACACCATCCTCAACCAGCCATATACCTTCCTATAAGGTCACCCATTCTAGCCAAAGCAAGGAAAGGAATGAAGAATTTTACCTTTCACTAACTTGATCTAAGAAAACTAAAATTCTCTTCAACTAAACGCAAGCTGCAACTAGTTTTAAAACCAAATAATGATAGACAGAGACCTAAGAGAATAAAAGGGGGTGTAGACAAGGAAGAGCACAAGGTCGGTCATAAGAAAAGGATAAAACAAAAGGAGAAAAGAAAGCATCGTATACCACTTAAAATAAGAGAGTCAAAGTAGAATAAAAAATATGGATGGCTTGTATTCCATCTTATGAGATATATGTATATATATATATATATTTATAATACACATTAATAAGGTTGTACCTAAATCAAATTCATATATATAACTTTCCTATTTAGTGTCAATAAGTCAATCAATAATAATTTATATATGTGTATATATATATACACACAACAATTACATACAAAAATTCTCATGCACACATTGAATTATCAGGTTATAACAGGCCCTTTGGTTGATTTGCTTGATACTATTGCTCTAGTTGATTTATGATCCTGTGTATCATGCCAATTGTAAAAAAAAAATTTGATTACAATGTATACATGTAATGTGAATTTAGATATGAATAATGTTGCATGATGTTTACTATATATGTTATACACTTGTGTAGTGTGATACTAGTACTTTTTGGGTACGATTTTCCATTCACAGAGTCCATAGGACTCACCTTTTTCTTGTGAATTTTTTTTTTTTTAGTAATAGGAGTTCGGTACATGGCATCGCCGAGCTTGTGACTTGCCAATTGAGTACAACAAAGTATTTCTAAGATCTCAGACTTGCAGTCAATGATGAAAGTTTGCAGTTACAGTAGAACTGTGAGGTGTCTAATTTTGGTATGATGTAAGAGTCTAGTTACTTCTCTTAATTAAAAATGTGGATGGAGCAGAGCTCATTATTGTCTTTGTGTTAGTGTTGTGTGAAATCAAGAACATAGGTGGTTGTATTTTGAGGCTTGTTCCATATTGTTAGGAATCTCTGCTAAAATTTGTTAGTAACATGAACATAAAAATTTGATGATAAACTTCTATTTTAAGAAAGTTACTTTTAGCCTTTGGATGGATCAAAATTCATGTTTGTTACATTATTTTGAATTAAGGGTTACGGAGGTTTGATTATCCAATCCTCAGAGTAGTCATGCCTTGATGAGGGGTGTGACAAGTTGGTATCAGAGCCTGGGTTTAGAGGTCCGTGATTGCAAATGTGGAACGTTGTTTCTTTGTTTACGTATATTACCCAGGGCGTATGACGAAGAGTGATGTTTTGATAACTTTTTTCCATACTAGATGACAGTATGATAACTTTGACTCATGTCTTTTGAATTTATAAAGTTTTGTGGACATAATAGACTTTAAAAGCAAAAAGTAGGAAGTTGCATACGAAGTACTTTGTAGGATGTTCTGAGAAATATTTTTGTGCTAAATATTTTGAGTGAATTTTTTTTATAAAATATATCTAAAAAATTAAAGTTTATTGGAGTTAGTTGGGTATTATAGAAGAATTTTTTTTATTTTTAAATTCTCTCCATATGGTTGTATCTTTGACTTGGTAGATTCAATGAAAATGTGGAACTTATGGATTAAAAGTTGGTGAAGAAGATTTTTCAAAGATTAAGACTTGTGTAATTTTAGGTTATATAATTACATTCTTTTGATACAGGGAAATATAAAAAGTTAAGTCAAGATTCATAGAACTTCTTTAAAATTTAAGCCATTCCACTTAGTTCTTACGTTTTCATTTAATTTAGTTTATATCAATTTAACCGACTTTGGAAACACCAATTATACTATTTGTTATTCAAAGAGAAAATTATTGTAATAGTATCGGTTAATTGTTAACAGAGTGTTACAATCTGGTAGGGTAACATTAGGATAAAATATTCAGTTTAAGAGAATGTGAAAATTTTAATTATAAGATTAATGAGTATCGATGTGTATATTGAGAGATGGCAATAAATAACATAAGTTATAAAAAAAATTAAGTTGAAAAATATTATCAATTAGAGTATATATATATATATATAAATGAGAGCAAGTATAAATAAAATAAATAAGCATTATACCTATAAGAATATAAAATGTATATACACAAGTAATTTAAAGTTGATTTGGATCTTTATTTTGTTCCAAGTAGCTTTAGAGATAAATGAAGTGATATCTTTCTGACTTAAACAATAGAATTTTAAAGATATATTTGGTGTTTTTTTTTAATTAGAAAATAAAACAGTAAATAATAAACCTAGTAGAGATGGGTTTCATTTCGTTCACTTTACATTGTTAACATCAATTTTAAAGAGAAACTGTATGTAGCGCTAATCCATGAACAATCAATTATTATATGAACTAGTAAAGGTTTTATTTATTGTTTATAGGGTCACCTAAAAAGATTGACTAGATTCATCGAATTACTTTAAAAGATAAATTCGACCAATTGTTAATATAATCCATGGTCGGTTCTGTAAATTACTCGTTTAGGTGAGGATTTTCAAATATGTTATAAGTTAAATATGTACTGCTAAATAATCAATTTGAAATAAATAAGGAAGGTAAATATAAGCTATATTATTTTACTCAGGTAATTATCTAGTTTAGTTCATCAATCTAAATTTCAAATAAGAAATATAACAAGATTATGAACATAGATTGGGGGTTTAGATATATAATGATCAAATTAGCGCAGTAGAAGCATGATGGAGTGTCGTGATAAAAATATTAAATTTAATATTTCTGAGAGGTTAATTTTTCATCTTTAAGGGGGATCTGATTAAAACTTTTTGAAATTTAAGTTACGTTAAAATGTTTCTTGTGTTACAAATTTAAGAAGCAAAAAGATATATAAGAATCTAACATATGGGAAGTATTCAGTGATGATTATAACTAAATCGGTTCATACATTTTGATGAATCCTTGGTGAAAACCAAGCAACGAGAAATCATGTGGGGAATCAAAGTTGCAGTAAGACGGCAATATTTACATCTAATTTATGTAAACAATTTATCCATATTCTTTTTTATTATTATTATTGAAATTCGGAACAAATTTCTTTTAAGAGAGGGGGGGAGGGGGGGGGGAGGGGAGGAGATTCTTATAACCCTCATAACCTGATACCAAAAATCAAATTTTTATACACAATGTATAAATTTTTGATATAAAATGATAAATATGTAAACAAATTAAATAAGTAACAATATAATTGACATATTATAACCCAATATTAAAATATAAATTAGAATAAAAATTGAAGTAACTCATGATCGTAAATAAATTTATATAGGTGTGTACCATTAAAGAAAATTTGATTAACTTGGAACTTGATTTTTATTTGGTTTAAATTTTCTTAATAAGTGAAATAAAATATAATCAATGACTTTAACCAAGAATTAATTTATTTTTTTACCTTGTACTCTATTCCATTTTTTTCTCTCTTTTTTCCTCTTGGTATGTGAGCTTTAGGAAGCCACAAAGTGTTACTGTTTCGTTCTTGCTTGGGCAACCAATATTTTCCCTATTTTAGTTACCTTAAAATTTCTAATTACTCTTTATTTTCAGCCAAGCTACTTCTTTCCATACCAGTGAGCTCTTTTTCCTTCCTTGCAGCTCGGTTTGCCTTCATCCATCTTGTAAATTTCAGCATGGTTAACTTTGATTGCTGTGAGTTATCGGTTCCCTACTGTAGCTTTGGTTAGCTTCGTTCTTGAGTCGGCTAGTTAGGGGACTATTGGGAGGTGGTGCAGCTCCATTCAGCGTCAAGGAGGCATGACACTTTGCTCTGGAAGGTGGCAGTAACTTGAATGTGTGGTTAAAGGGTGAGGATTGATTCTTAGTAATAATGTTTTGTTAGTTTAATTGCTTCAAATTTATAGTATTCTTAGGGATTAATATTATGGTGGAAAGGTTATATGAAATCAAATTAAGAATCTTGAATAAGAAATAAGAAAAGTGATTGGTTATTAAGGCTAAACATTGGAGGGTTGATGTGAGTTATTGGTAAATCAAAATGATATAAAGGAGTAGTAGCTTCTAAAAGATTAAGTTAACCTTAAAACAAATGTGGAATATGAATAAGATATAATTTGATAGACTTATGTAAGTCTCATGATGAGTATGTATATATATATACTTGTTTATAAGCTAGAACAAAAACATGCACATAAGGTAGTTGATAGAATGTCTACAAGAAAATAATTGTAGCTTAATGAGTAAAAATTGGTTGGATTGATATTGGAAAGTGACAACTTAAGTTCTTGATTGATTCTAATTCACTAATACAATCTTGAATTTAATTGTATTAGGAGTAATGTTAGTGAGTTAGTGTTAAAGTGAGGAGTATGAATTAGAGCTTGAAAGTGGTGGAAAATGAGAGTTAAGTGGGTTTTGAAGGGGATGCAGCGGTAGATTCATGGATGTAAGAAATCATAGGGTTCAGGTGCTTTTGGAGCTGAATTAAATTAAGGGTTCAAAATAGAAAGTATAGCTTTGGATCTTGAGATGTTGTCTACAAAATTTCGTAGCCTGGTTCCCAGTATGTTGTTAGTTAGAGCTGTTAAACTACGGCTAGGTCATGTAGGAATTTTTAGTGAACCTTAGTCAATTCGGAAGACTTCGTCAGGTCTGGAGTTGTGTAGGTTTTAATTCATTGTTATGAATATTTTGGAGGTGATGGAAGTTAGGGTTATGATTTTCTGATATTGATTGAACCTGTGTTAGTGTAACTGACTTTAGAGGGTCTTTCAAGATGAATTAGGAGAAGAGTGCTGAAAATGAAATGTTCCTAACATCTTGAAATACTATATTGGAAAGTTTCATAATTTATTTCTTAAGCATGAGAATTCTACAAATGTTAGAATTAGCTTTAGGAAATCAAAATGATACTGGTGCACTATTTTTGGTTCATGTAAAGAATTGAGTGGGTTCAAGACTAATTTTAGAAAAAGTTTATTAATAAGAAAGATAGATATAATTGTCTATTAATAAACCCGACAAACGAAATAGGATTTTGTTTTTCCTAGAAAAAGTTATGTTTAATTAACTAAGGTAAGGTTAGAGTTGTCAAATCTTGCATTTTTCAGAATTTATTGCAACTTCAAAGAATAAACTGTATTGAAATAAAAATCTAAATATTACAAATGATATACCATTATAAAGCTACATGTGTCTAGTATTTAATAAATTTTACAAAATTAGATTTGGAATTTCATAAGGGAAGATTTGACTGTTAAAGTGAACACTGGTCCAAACTCCAAGTTTGGATTGTTTCAACATCTTTAACTCACTCATGTTTTCTAACTTATCTACTAGTTCCATTCTACCCTATGCATTATCAAGACATCTAAAATGTCTTTTCACTATCAACCTTACAGCATAAAGTACAATTTACATTACTTGACATATAATAGCCTAATAGAAAAACTTTCATAAAGAAACAAATGTAAGTGGATATATAAACTTAGTAATTAAAACATTATAACAATAATATTGATGAACTAAGTATTATTTGGGAATATGGATTTCAGTTACGAATCCTATTATGGACTTGATAAGATGCACAAACGCAAGTGCAAGTGACAAATGGAATCAATTAAAGGTGAGTGGTTAATTATTGCCTTTAGGGGCTAGATTATTAAGTGTAATTGTATATGTATCTAAATAAATGTGTTAGAGCAATGTTTTAGTGAGTTATTTGAATCATGTTTGTTTGAAGTTGTTTGTGGTTAATAAGGGCCAACAAATTGAAATTTTCTGAGAAATAATTTTTTATTTATGGAACTGAGGTCCAGGTGCACCTAGAATACTCTGATTTAAAATCACGAGAAATTCAAATTTTGATAAATATTTTTTTTTAAATTGAGTGCTCAGGCTCGATGAGATGGATTATGTATGGAGAATAATTTGTTGTGCAAGCGCGTAAATGCCCAACAGGGGATGATACTGTTATGCGGGGTTGGGTGACTCGTTGGCCCTTTAGTTGATTTGCTTGATACTATTGTTCTGGTTGATTTATGATCCTGTGTATCATGTAAATTGTAAAATTTATGATGATTACAATGTATACATGTAATGTGAATTAAGATATGAACAATGTTACATGATGCTACTGTAAATGTTGTACACTTGTGTGGTGTGATGCTAGTACCCTTTGGGTATGATTTTCCACTTATAGAGTCCATCGAACTCACCTCTCTCTTGTGAAATTTTTATTTTTTTTTAGTAACAGGAGTTCGGTACATGGCGTCGCTGAGTTTATGACTTGCCGATTGAGTACGACAAAGTATTTCCAAGATTTCAGACTTGTAGTCAAGGATGAAAGTTTGCAGTCACAGTAAAACTATGAGGTGTCTAATTTTGGTATGATGTAAGAGTCTAGTTACTTCTCTTGATTAAAAATGTGGGCGGAAAGGAGCTCCTTATTGTCATTGTGTTAGTGTTAGCGTGAAATCAGAAACATAGGTGATTGTATTTTGAGGCTTGTTCCATATTATTAAGAACCTCTGCCAAAATTTGCTAGTAACTTGTTAACTGCTTCAAAAAAATAAAAATTTTATAACAAACTTTTGTTTTATGAAAGTTAATTTTAGCCTTTGGGTTAGTCAAAAGTCATGTTTGTTACTTTGTTTTGAATTTAGGGTTACGGAGATTTAGTTATTCAATCCTCCGGCCAATCATGCCTTGATGAGGGATGTGACAAAGTGTATAATATTCTAGATGGTTCACCTAGATTTAAACGTCTCCACCTATATGTTCAATAATAGATTCTAAAATTTTATTTTCAATTCTCTTTGGAAGGACACCTTGTTCTATCTTCCATGTTTCAAGTAATTTAACATGATCCTAAGTAATAGTTTATGGGACAACCATATTAGATTTGGCTGTGTTTGTTATAAATAAAGTTGTTTTACCTTTTTTGGACTCTATCCTTGTATTATGAGCCATAGTATTCATAGCTTTATAATAGATCCTATAAATAACAACAACATTTTCTGACCCTGGCATCATATCAAACCCATAAGATTGTATATTTAAGGTTAATGCGTGCATTATATTTTGATCAGATAAAGATATGAAAAAATTAGGTTAACAACTGAAAAAAAATAGAGCCATCATAAAGACTAGACTTAATACATCCTAATAAGAAGTCTGAAAATTTATTATACTTAGTGTCTCAAACACATATTAAGATAGAAGTATTTAATCCAAATCTAGTTAAAGGTTTTAATGCAACCTGAATCACTCCTATATGAAGATATTTATATTTTTGTTTATGTTCTTCTATTAATTTAGTAGAGAAAAGTTTAAAGGTATGATGACATTTTTTTAGTGGAATTAATTCTTCCAATTTCTTGATTATATAATCTATTTTAAGACTAAAACTTTATTTTCTATATATATGACTAGTATAAGTTTAAGGTAGATTCTAGTTTTGTAATTCTTTTCTAGATTCTCAGTTATTATAATTTCTTTATTATTTTTTGTAAACATATTAGAACTAGAGCCAAAAGAACTAGAAGAGAGAGAAAATGTCCTAAAAAAATTTGCCATTAGAAATTCGAGTCAAAGAAGTTAAACTATCAAAAGACTTAATTTACCCTAAATGTCCTTACTCAATGGACTAAACATGTATAACAATGCCTTAACTTGGGAACCTCGAGTTTACTTCTCAACTTTGAAAAACTAAAAGTTTTTAATCTTAGGATATTATCCACTAATCTAGCAACAACATGGCTCTAATACAAATAGAGGACGCAAGCGCACACACAAATAAAAAATAAACAAATAATATAGCACTAAAGTAAGCAATTAAAGTAAACAATAACAAGTAGGATACACACAACATAAATATTTTTTTAAAGTAAATAAAACATTAGGTAAAATATTTTGAGATCGCATAAGCTTACAAAGACTCACAAAAGCTCACAAAGAAACTTCTCACAAGATTGAAAATGTTACAATAAGTGATGCCTTCTTCCAAGAAGATGGCTCCTATAAATAAGAAAAAACATATACAAACATGGACAAAAAAATTTTAAAAGTAGATTCTTAAATAATAAAAGCAACTAAAGTAGACGCCTTATTGACCTTATTGATAAGGCACTCAAACTTGTATGGGCAAGTGTCCTGGATAATTTGGAATTGATCTGCTAGCAAGTTATTCTTTCTTTTTAAAAAGCAGCTAGCATTATTAAGGATGGGTCCATTCTTCTAAAAAATCTTCAGCTCCTTCATCTTTCAAGTTTTGAAAATTTTGAAAATAAGCTAGATCATCTTGGCTCATATTATCTGAACCATTATCTTTAAGAATTTTTAATACTTCTTTATGAATTCCTTCCTTAGAGAAAGAGGCGTCCAAGACCTTCATATTTTCAAGTGTAGAAGGTGTAGCAATTGGTGCTAAAGATCTCAAAATTCCTAATTTCTAATGGTTATTAAGGTTTTTTTGTTTTTAATTAGAAAAATTATCCTACCATTTTATTTAGGTTATTCGAATTAACCATGGAATTGTTTGATTAATTCCAAAAATTGATAAACTACAGTTATTCACTATACACTGCTCTACAAGCATCAACTATGTACTGCTGGAATAGTTGTTTACCACGGTCTTTCATCAAAACATTGTTTCTTTTAGTTTTTCTTTTTCCAACATTACTATTAAATAATATGGAACAAAAATAGGTTATTGTAGGCCAATTTATGGGTATAGGTCACTTATTCTTTGTAGGCCATAATATTGATGGTCCACTACAACATCCCTTTTTTTTTTTTTTCTTTTTTAAATTTATTTTTTAATCAAAACAACATCCCTCTTTGGATTTGTCTCCGAGAGGTCTCCAACAATTAAGGTAGCTACTTCTAAAGATGTTGGAGCATTGTATTGTCTTGAATTTTCCTCTATTACTTATTAATCAAATTTTCATAGGAATAAAATTAGACTCACTCAATCTGTCTCTTGCCATATGAAAGAATTTTGCAAGTTGGTAATACTTGTCAAATATCTCCACCAGTCTTACTAACTATTTTTTGTTTAAGCTTATCATCTTTTCCATTTCTTGTAATTGCCTTTATCCTGTTTGAAACCTCAACCTTGGTACTATTAAATAAAAGTGAGAATAGGATGAAATGTAGAACTGAAAAACAAAAACAAGAAAAATAAAGAATAAAAAATATATCGAGGTTTGGCTCAATCTAGCCTTAGTCCTCATTGAAAAGATTGAAATTCACTTTTATGTTATTGGAGAAAATACAAATATTTTGCTCGAAAAAATATACTAAAACCCTAGAGCTAATTGCCTTTATATATAGGCTACAAGAAAGAAACAAACCCTAAAAAAAAATTTATCCACTAATTTTGTTCTCTTGCTATGGAATGGCCAAGCCCATTCCTCCACCTCGTGAACTAAAACTTATTTTTGGGATCGCTCTAGGTAGTAATTATCCAACAGGTTGCATCGCAAAACTTAGGCCCAACCCAATACATAAGACAAGACATAACAAATCTCCACCTTGGTTTGTAACTCAAACCATCCTATACATAATGAAGTCTATCTCCCTCTCCCTTACCCACAAGGGCTACCTCAAGCACTATGAACATCAACCAAGCCAAGCAATGCCTGAACTTGCTAACTATGACTAGCTTAGTTATCATATCAGTTGGATTATCAATAGTGTTTACTATTTTCATTATAATGGCTATAACATCTATAAGAAAATGGTATATGACATCAGTGTGTTTAGTCCTCTCATGGTACATCTGATTTTTGCTTAAATGTATAGCACTTTGCCTATCGCAAAATAAAACTAAAGTCTCCTGCTACAACCCCAAATCACTAACCAAACACTTCAATCATATAGCCTTCTTCATTGGCTTTGATGTTGCCATATACTTTACATTAGTAGTAGACAAAGTAACTGTACACTGCAAAATAGCTCTCAAACTTATAGCATAACTTGAGAGAGTGAAGACGTATCTTGTAAATGATCTTTTCTTGTCAAGATCACCAGGAAAGTCTAAATCAAATTACCTAATTATTGAAATCTTGGACACTACTTCTATCATAAACTAGACCACATCTATAATGCTTTTGAGGTACCTCAATATCAATTTCACTGCCTGCCAATGAACCTTATCCAGATGAGCCACGTATATGCTAAATACATTGTCTGCTTGTGAAGTATCTAGATGAGTGCAAACCATTACATACATAAGGCTGCCTACTGCATTAGAATATGGAACATTAATCATCTGCTACTTCTCCTCCTCATTTTGAGGTGAAAAGTTTGTTGAAAATCTGAAGTGTGCTACAAGAGGAGTAGTCACAGGTTTGGAATCCTGCATACCAAATTGTTGTAGAACTCTTTCTATTTACCTTTGCTTGTGAAAGGTATAATTTTTCTATTTTTTTGTCTCTATGAATCTCTAGTTCCAACATTTTCTTCGTAGCACCTAGATTTTTCATCTTAAACTCATTATTCAGTTGTTTCTTTAAAATGTAAATCTCTGTGATGCTCTTAGAACTAATGAGCATATCATTAACATAAAGTAATGAGTATACATAAGAATAATCTAACAATTGTCTGTGGTACACAAACATATTTTAATGAGCATATCATTAACATAAAGTAACGAGTATACATAAGAATCCTCTGACAATTATCTGTAGTACACAAACCTATCATAGTTACTCCTAGAGTAAACATGGCTGATTATGAAACTATCAAATCTCTTGTACCACTATCTTGGTGACAGTTTCAATCCACACAAATACTTCCTCAAGTTGCATAACTGGTCTTCTTTTCCTTATGCAATGAACCCTTATGGCTGACTCGTGTAGATGATCTCCTCAAGCTCACCATACAAGAAAGCAGTCTTGACATCAAGCTACTGATGCTCAAAGTCATATAATGCAACCATGGCAAGCAACACACGAATAGAACTATGCTTTATTACTGGAGAAAATACTTCATTGAAGTCTATCCTTTCTTTTTTATTGTAGCCCTTAGCAACTAACCGTGCCTTAAATCTAACATTTTCAACCCCTAGAATTCCTTTTTTTTTTTCCCCTTTTCTTGAAGACCCACTTGCAATCAACTATCTTCTTTCCCTTCAGCAACTCCACCAATTCCCAAGTGTGATTCTTATAAAGAGACTCAACCTTTTCACTCATGTTAACTACCTATTATCCAAATTCAACACAACTAATAGCCTCTAAATATGTTCAGGCTCCTCCTGAATACCTACTCCCCCTGAATACTTGCTCCCTCAGCTAAAGTAAGTGCATGAGCTACTGAATTGGTGAAACCATATATCTAAGTACATGAGCTACTGAATTGGTGAAACCATATATCTGAGGTGACCTAATTTGCCTCCTATGTATGTCTTTTGCAATACTATACTTTCTTTTGTGCTAATTGACTGTAGTGCCTTTAGGTACCTTATTGTAGTCTTCACTTGAAACTCCACCTTCTTGCCAACACTCTTTTTAGATCCAAATATGGTCGATCTAGGGTTTGAGGTGAGAGTTGCAATTTTTTACAAGCGAGATGACATAGGTGATGAGTTGGCGAGGTTATATGGATAACAAGATGGATAAATTGAATAGGTAATGAGATGGAGAGTTGGAGCAGGTGGCTATATGGAGAGGCTTGTGTAATTCGCTAGATGGCAAAGATGCCGAGATGGTGCTTTCCAAGCTCAGATCTTCTAGTGATACTTATTAAGACAAAATAATGTCAGAGGACGGGGATTTTCTATGAGAATCCTCCGATGATTAAGTCAGAGCACTTGTAATTGATTATGTAAGAAACATGAAAAATGTTGTTCATGTCATCCCTGAGATTTCCAGCTACTATATACAGCTAAGTCTTCCCAATTAGGTGGCATAATGTGGATATTATTTACTATGATTGGTTACTTTTAGAGTATTCATTCTTGAATGACTATATTATTACTCACCTTTAGTGTTAGGCAGTTTCATGCTTGTAGGTATTCAAAACTGCAAGGATGCTTATGCCACGTGTTGCCTCATTATTAGGGGTGTCCCAACATATACTAATAACTCTTATTCTCTCTTTCGTGTGAAGGCTCAACTACATCCTTTCATGATTAAGCATAGCTAACTTATCAAAAGTCACATTCCCATTGATTATAAATTTTGTTAACTGGGGTTCGAATAATCGGTATCCCTTAACATCCTTATTCTCTCTTTCGTGTGAAGGCTGAACTACATCCTTTCATGATCAAGCATAGCTGACTCATCAAAAGACACATTCCCATTGATTATAAATTTTGTTAACTGGGGTTCGAATAATCGGTATCCTTTAACATCCTTATTCTCTCTTTCGTGTGAAGGCTGAACTACATCCTTTCATGATCAAGCATAGCTGACTCATCAAAAGACACATTCCCATTTATTATAAATTTTGTCAACTGGGGTTCGAATAATCGGTATCCCTTAACCTCACCGACATATCCCTTAAACACACATTTTCTAGCTCTAGGCTCAAGCTTCTCATCATTAACATGATAATATGCAGGACATTTTTATATCTTCAAATTAGAATCATCAGAAGGTTTATCAAACGATACCTCATTAGGAGTCTTACTTTCAACAAATGTTGATGGAAATCGGTTGACTAAATAACTTGTTGTGTTAGCAGTTTCTACCTAAAATTCTCTACCTAAACCAATTTTATAAAGCATGCATCAGTGATACAGAACTTAGTAGTATGGTGACAATTTCTATGGTGGATACGTACATTCTCCATAAGAAATCAGATTTATTTGCTGCATTTAAAAAAAAACTATGAGAAACAAAGAAATGTAAAAGAATAAAAAGTGAAGAATGCAGAAAAAAGATTTTACCCCAGGACACGTTCACTTCTTTAATCAAGAATGTGACCATTCTGCATAGAATTAAAGAATATATAATGCATCAAGCTTATTTGAACTTCTAAATGTAAGGATAACTTGATTAATAATATTTACCCATGCATGCCTTAAACTAAGCTCTTAACTGCTGAATGTTTCTTTACTCTTTTTCAAATATAAATTAAAAATTATGTAAACTTATCTACTACTTGCAATTTCCTAAAAGGAAGGCATCCCTAGACAATTAGCTTGCTACTACTAGCCAAATTGAATTAACAGTATATTCATAACAAAAACTTACAGGCCATAGTCTTGACATTCCAATTATACTTCTTTGCCGATGCCTAACTTCAAAGTAAAGCACTAGTGAATTAAACCAATAGTATACGTGCTAACAGAAAGAAACAAATAATAGCCTTACTACTGACAAGTAAAATTTTAAACAAACATTGCATCATATAAGAACCAAGATTTTTTTGGTACATATATAAGATCCTTAAAATTTATTTTCACTAAAATGAATCAGTGGAGCAAGAAAACATACACTCCAGGACTATTGCACCAGAAGACAATAACAAAACCCTACCCAGATAGCAACATCAATTCCAATAACATGTAACACATAACAAAATAGAAAAAAGATCAAACTAATTACCCAAAGTTGAGCAAACATCTGTAAAGTTAATCCATTATCTTCGTCACGCTTATAACTGTAAATATCAATCACTTCTCTTTTTCTCTGAACATTCAAATCGTTTGAGAAATTGCACCTTGAAGTTTGCCCCTTTGTTACACCATTTTAAAAAAACTCATCATAATATGGACTTGGGATCAACACCTGCTCAAATAAAAACATCAATGAGATTATGGTCAATAACAGGTCTATAAAGAAAAACTTACAACTAATTTTGAAAATTAAAAAAAAAAAATGAAATAATTTTGAGTGAAATGAGTAACTTTTTCTTTCTTCACAAAATCTAAGAAAAGTTCAGGTCTCTTACTCATTTTTTTAAAGGCTTGTACAGGCACATATCTGATCAAATAAAAATATCAGTGAGATTATAGTCAATAACATATCCATAAAGAAAAACATACAATTAATTTTTAAAAATTCAATAAAAAAAAATATCAATTAAATTATGGTCAATAACATACCTATAAAGAAAAATACCTACAACTAATTTCGAAAATTCAATAATTTAAATAATTTCTTGAGTGAAATGAATAACCTTTTTCTTCAAAAAATCTAAGAAAAGTTCAGGTCTCTAGCTTTTTTTTACAGGTTTGTACAGAAAAAGGTATCAGTGAGATTATGGTCAATAACAAATCCATAAAGAAAAACATACAATTAATTTTTTTAAATTCAATAAAAAAAACATTTAAATATTTTATTGAGTGAAAGGAATAACCTTTGCCTTTCTTCCCTAAGTCTAAGAAAATTCCAGGTCCCTTGCTCATTTTTGCAGGCTTGGACAAACACAGACAAAGGGACATGAGAATATGTGACAAGAAACCCATAGGAATCAGCATCATCATCATCACCATCCTCGGTGACAGAAGCGGTGGAAATTATTGGGAAGCTGGAAATAATAAAGAACGGGGAGAGGAGAAAATTTTGGACTTTTTGGGTTTTTGGTTTCGTACTGAGATTGACTCTCAGGTTTGAGTTTCAACTGCCCTTTCTCCCTCTCCACACTACCCCGATATTCTTTCATTCACAATTAATCAAAACCATAAAATAAAAATAAAATAAAATAAATATCTCAAGCATTAAATTTGCGGGTGATTTAAGAAAGAGGGATGGGAAAAGGAGAATCTTGTACTATATATTTGCATAGGCATGGACTAGCCACCATCCTTGTCCTTTACTCTCTTCCTTCCAGCAAAACAACGGCGGCAAAGCAGAGTGAGGTTGATTGACTAAATTTGGGGTTGAATTTGAAAAAATATATATATATATATTCAAAGGAGACACTCTCCTCCCTTTTTGAGGATTCATACAATGTGACCATATTCCAAATGGCTCCAATGATGAGAGCAGCAAACCAACGGAAAGACAAAAGCCAAAAATAAAGAGAAGTTGAATGAATAGTGAGGTTTGTGAGGTATTTGTCACTATAAAATGAACAATGATGAAAGCTCTCACATTTGAAAAACTTTTAACTGAGCATTTTACTATAGAGTTCATTGTCATCATGTAATGAATATTTTTTAGAACTTCAAATAGTGGTAGCTGAAAGTATGGTGAATTTGGTGTACCTTTATTTTATGCTTCTTTTTTCTTTTTCCTTTTTTTTTTTGAAAAAAAATGTTTAGATTAGTATACAATACTAACAAATTTTTTTAAAAAAACAACAAACAAACAAACAAACTATTTTGTAGTTGAACACCGGAAATAATTTCTCTCTCTCCCTCTCCAGAAAAACATAAAAACAAATGGAATATATATTTAACTCAAATATTTCATAATTTATCATTTTGTGAATCACAAAATGAGAATTTACTCCATGTGATCAATCAATCAATTTCATCTCAGATCTACTATTTTTTAATTACAAATAAAAAATAAAAAAATTCATTGGCCATCATTTATGCTTTGACCGGTGCATGAATCTCCATCTAGAATAACAAATCTACTCATTTTTAAAATGTAGAAAAAAAAAAAAATTTCAGTGCTGATATTGAAAATTAGAACTGATGAATATTTGAATTTATCTTTTAAATTTCATAATTAGGCTTCTGAATATTGGATCAACTACTTCATTTCTTGGACATGTTGATAATTGGCTTGCCAACAGCTATCCGCATTTCCAAATTGTTTTGACTCACTTGATTTGTTTCTTTGGTTGCTTCAGGGAGTCGTTGAAAGGAAGAAAGAAATTTTTTTGTAGGGCGTCTCCATGAATACTAGGATGATTATTCATGTGATTCATTTTTTGCTTACCTGTTTATTTCAGAAGTATACACTTAAAATTTCTTCTTCTTTCCATGATCGCATTATTATTATTGTTTTGCATCTTCCACGCATTTTTACTTCTCATGTGCAGTGATGATGGATCAAGTGGAACCCTCCTTGCCTAGATTTTAAAATTAACATTGATGGGTCGGTTATAAGGGCTTGTGGCAGTAGATGGAATCATCCGGAACTTGAAAGTGAACCTCTGGTGGCTTTTTGTAACAAGTATGACACTTTTTTGAACATGGTTGCTGAAACACGAGCTTTGTTGGATGGACCAGATCCCCAACTTCCTGGGCTTTACTTCCGTACAAGTAGAATGCGACTCCAGGGTACTAGTAGAGATTTTACAGGGTCCGAATAATCTTGGAATCTGGTTTACATGATTAGACATATTCGTGTATTTACTTTATCATAATTTATATCTAATACCGTCGACATGGATTCTCTTACAGAATTAATGTGGTTTAGCTTTTTTTTAAAAACGATCTATTTTGTAAAGGGAGAGGTTCCCTCTTTGAATTAGTTTTGTTTTGAAGGAGAGAGTCTCTCCTATTTATTTACTTTTTTTTTTTTTTCTACTTTTGTGTTCTATTTCTCTGCATCATCAAATATGGAAAAGTCATTTATAAATTTTGATAATAAATTCTAACAATTAATTATACTAGTTAGTAATTTTATTAGAGTTATGTAGTCATTAGTTAGAGGCCCTATTTGGTTAATCTGTGTGTAAAAGTGTTGAGTGTAAAAATAATTTTCAAGTAGAGTTATTTAAAAATTACTGTATAAAAAGCTAAAAAAGTGTTTGGATTAGTTAAAATAAAAGCACTGCGAGATAATTTTTTTTTATTTAAAATAATAATATTGAGTATTAAAATTATTAAAAAGACCAATTTAACAAATATTATGGTTATACTTGTTTAAATAAAATAATTATTAAAATTTATTTTAGTTTCCTTTATTTTCAATTGGAAAAAGAAATATTTTTTTTTTCTAGCTTTAGCTTTTAGCTACTTTTAGGACTCTAAAATCTCAAAAATACTCATCATAAAGTCTACAAAATAAAACCTCTATTACCAAACACATTTATAAAAAAACTTAAACCCAAAAACTATTTTAAAAGCTAAATCAAACAGGGGCAGGTAAAATATAGTAATTGGATTATCTATGATCATGTAATATGTTAGTCACCAAGTTATATGAGAATTTGTTTATAAGTAATTGGTTCACATTACAACATAAAATTTAACAACACCTAAAATTTAAAATGACACTTGGAGCATTAAAAAGCGAAATATGCTTCTTCTTTTCTGCATATATATATATATATATATATATATGAGTAATCCTTTATGGTGTTCTACTATATTTATACACTTATTAAATTATTTAAAAAATAAATTTAATTAATAAAATTTATCCCATTACTTGATAACTATTAAACTATAACCTCTTATTTTCCCACTCTCATACGCTCTCCCACTCTTTTTAATATACAATCACTTTTCTTAATCAAATTCAATTAATTAAAAAAAATAAACTAAGTAAATTACATACATACAAACATGCATGTATGTGCAAACGACTTGTTATTCTAAAAGCTAAAAGACCTTAAGGTCTAATATTTTAGAATAAATATAGATTAAATAATTTAAATTAATTACAAAAATATAAATTTTAGTTTCTCTCTTAATAACCACCTATTTTCCAACTCACTCATTTATATTAAATGTTTTTATTAATTTAAATTTATTATAAAAATTAAAAAAAAATACTTTTAATAACTATACACTTTACTTTTGGTCTTACGCTAATTCATCTTTTATTGTTTAAATATGACACAACTTAAAATGACACTTTATACTTTAAAAAAAATAAATAATTTGACACGTGTATGAGCACATTAATGCATATGGCTAGTATATTTATATGAGAAAACTCTAGTAAAGGGATATGATTGTAGAATAGTAAATATAATAATGTTTAAAATGATGATAAGTATAATCCTAATAAATGTTAATATATTATTTTATTTTATTCAAATGAAATGAAAAATTAAAAAATTAAAAAAGATGGGTATTGTTAATTAAATGAGATGGTTTTAATGACAATATCCGGTATAAATAGGAAATAAATTTTTTTCCCTGACAAAAAAAGTTTATCATATGAAACTCTTTAAATTCTATTAAAGTCTTCCATTATTGCTACTTTCCTTTTTTTGTTTAAGCTTATCTAAATTTATTAATAAAAAATAAAATATGCTTGAATTTGAACTATAAATCAATTACATAGTAATTAAATGAGTAAACCTATCTATATGCTTCCTCCCTAAATTTGGCCATCTTATGTGATTCCATGATTTCTTTTCCTCTCTCACAAGGCGGTTTGGCACATATAATGGTATATCTGAGTTAGAAGACATACTTCAAAATCTGGTAAGAGGAATTTTAATTTATTGTAAATCAGCATGAAGTTAATCAAAATTTTCAATTAAATTTGATCCTAGTTAAGATAATTTTTCGATTTGATTATTGTTAGGGTGATGTTCTTACTATTTTGTTGAAAATATTTACTGCAATTTTCGATAAGAAATCTTTTTCCAATTCAAATTAATTGTGTGATTTAAGATCTGAAAAAATTAAATTTTGTAATGCATCCTCCGTTTGATGTTGCAGATGAATTCTTAATTACAATTATGAATAACAATCATCTCATTAAATGAACTCAATGTATGTATTATATTTCTCACATTAATCATTTTCTCTTTTAAATGGAATGAATGAAATGCATCGAAATGATATAGATTATCTGAAATAACTAAAAATAATTTCAATTTATATATTAATCAACGTATATATGATGTTATTTTGTTTGTTTAATTTTTTCAAAAATTGTTTTTAATATTTAGAAATTAACATGTTAAGTGTAATTGTTGCTTGTCTCTGTACACACAATTAGAATTCTAGATAATTGATTTTTATAAATGATTCACTTTATATTTTTATTTATTGTTCCTTAATATTCTGATTATTTTTTTTTTTTTTTTGGGAAAGGTAAAAGTAGGAGGAGAAAAGAAAAATAAATTAAATTTAAATTAGTTAATTTTCTCATGTAATTTTTTTATTAAGCATTTAACACTTATCTGTGCAAACATATATGATGAATATTACTTTCTTTCTTTTTTTGATTTATTTTGTTTATGTTTCAAATAATATGATGTGGTGGTAGTCTTTGTTATGCATAGATGTATAATCTTATTCTATATTATAGTTTATTGGATAATTAATCAGGAGAAATAATTTTGATTGTTTTTTGTGGTTATTTTGTTAAACTTTACTTTTAAAAAATTTAGTTGTTCAATAAAAACGAGAAGTTGAGAATTTTTCTTTTAAATTATTTACATACTCAATTGATTCTATATTATTACAATTTTATTTTCAATATTATGTTCAGCTAGAGAAGAAATTCAAGAAATCACTTGTTATGGAGGAGAACGACAATGTTGATGTGATAGACGCGGTTCCGTTGTCGTATGTACTGCCCCAAGCTAATTCATCCGTTCCTACACCAAAAAAGAAGAAGGTATATATGTTTTGTTTAAATACATGTCACAAATTTAGTTTGAGCATGAATTATTCAAATAATAGAATATATTATTTCATTTTTCACGTTTCACAAGCTTGTGAAAATAAATTTTGCTAATTCCATTTATACATATGTGAAATGTTAAAATAATGACTACTTTTTTCGAATTTGTTTTTGTAAGTCTGTTGAACCAACTTACGACTGGAGTAAAAATTGGATACGTGAAGAAAGACTGCGAAGGAATGGAAAAACAATAGATAAGGTAACAAATTTAAAATTAGGGTTTATAATTAATAATACAATATATAGTACATTATGAATTATTTGATTAATGTGATGAATTATTTGATTTCTTGAAGTTCTACTACCATAAACATACAAATGTCATGTGCCGATCAAAAGTTGAGGCAAAATTTTACGATGAACATGGAATTCATCCAAAATATGCAAAGAAGGCGAACCTACCAAAAATTCCAGTGAGTATCTTTATTATTTGGTACTTTACATATACAAGATACAGTATTTTTGCTCATTGCTACTTGTTATTGCCTACAATATATGCCACATTAGTATTTATGTGTGTCAAGATTTTAATTTTCTTGTTTTTTAGGCAATGTGTCCTCCTGATTCAATGGAAGCATCATCATCGGAAAAAGTAACTTCAACAGAACATTGCTCTACCTCAAACCCAAATCAGGACAATGATGAGGAATCTCAAGAGTCTTCTGAAGAGTTTTTAAGAAACTCTTACAATAATCTGCTTCATTATTTTGATAACTGAAAGGACACATCAGAAGGTAAACATTTAATCAAATTATTTAATTATATTATCTACTACTACTCATGATTAATACCAATCATTATAATCTCTTGATACATGTTGTAGTGTAAGTTTTTTTTGTTCCTTCACCTGTCTAATGTATATGTCATTCATATTAAAATGAGTTCAATGTACATGTTATGCTATGCATTCAAATTGATTAACTACTATGAAATGTATGTAAAAATGGTGGTTGCAATCAACGTGTCTCTGTGACTCTGTCTAACTATAGGTCAAATTTGGATGATAGCATTTCATAAAGAGATGTAATTATTTTACATAGCATCTTTATTTATGGATGTTATTTTAAAGAGTGATATCAGCATAGAGAGCAGACCTCTTCCATTTATGCAGGAGGTAATTCCATTACGCTTGCAAAGGAGTGTTGAAGGTTTATTAATGTAGGAACACCTTGATTGTGTCGTATTAGGTTTTAAAAATGTCATTTAGAGCAATCATGATGCTAATTCCGTTGGTCATGTCAGAGATGTATATACGGATGAAAATGCTGATTCTTTTGTAGATGGGTATGTTATGAAAAAGGTTCTTCAGAAGAGGAGTTTGAGGATGTACAACATGCAAATGTCTTGACAAATTTGATTTTCTCAACTTTATCAAATGTGGTATTATATAGGCACTTTAGAGATAGGGAGGGAGACTACAGTTGCTGGTTTTTAGAAATATATAAATTTAGATATATAAGTTTCTTTATTACCAGCCATTTAAAGACTGCATACTAGTTTTCTTGCCCTACTTTACCACTAAAAAAGAAACTCTCACTTGCATGTTTTGATGAATCAAACCTTAACCCCAATGTTTGGGATAATGTATGTGAATCCATTGAACTAATTGGAACCTTTTGCACGAATTCTTCTTATTTCATCTCACCTAAAGTTATATCATCGACTCCTTCCCTGCAACCTCCTCCTAAATATTTATGTTATGCTCTTTACCATTTTGCCACAAGTTAGGGGTTACAGGTCAATATAGTTCTTCAAGAATATTCTTTTTGCAAGAAATTCTTCAAAATATATAATTGTGATACTCTGTTGTATACTGAAAAATTCATTCCTTACAGAACTTGTTGTATTGTGCTTTTATTATGTTTTTCCAAATAATAATTTGCGGTTATTTTTATATGAAGGAGTCCATCATTTTGATAAATATTGGTAAGTACTAGCTGCGAGTGTAAAATGAAGAGCAGGAGCGATTCTCAGATTAAGACAGAGAAGTAACTGTCTTACTACTATATTAGAACTATTTCTTTTTTGAACTTGACAAGTTTATATCAAGTTAAATTGGCATGTATTTTTATGGTTTTGGTTAAAAGTAAAAACTCGATTAAAAATGTCATTATGTATGTCATGCATATTTTTTGTTATGATTAAAAGAAAAAACTAAGTTAAACAAGGTCATTATGTATGGTTTTATTAGCGACATCAAAATAATGAAGCAGATTATTTTAAGAATTTCTTAAAATTTATTGAGAAGACCTGGGTGATTTCTCATCATTATCCAGGTTCTGATTTGAGGTGAGACATTCTGATGATGATGCTTCCTTTGAATTTCAGGAGGACATAGAAACAAGAAAAATAAAATCGTGACACACATAAATACTATTGTGACATATATTGTTGGCAATAACAAGTAACAATGAGCAATTATATATGTTAATTAATCAATAAATATACTCACCGGAAATTTTGGTAGGTTTGCCTTTGTATTTCTTCGATGAATCCCATGTTCATTGTAAAATTTTGTCTGAATTTTAGATCGGCCTATGACATTTGTATTTTTAGGGTAGTAAAAATTCAAGAAATCAGATAATTCATCAAACTAATTAAGTTAAAATTATTTTAATTAAATCCTTAAATATTCAAAAGAAAATGAACCAATATATCAAACATAAACTTTTAAGCCTTAACATATTGTGGAACAGTATATATATAGCTATATCATAATGTACTATATATTTTATTATTAACTATAAACCCTAATTTTAAATTTCTTACTCAATTAGTTACCTTATCTACTGTTTTTCCATTCCTCCGCAGTCTTTCCTAACGTACCCAGTTTTTACTCCAGTCATAAGTTGCTTCAACAAACTTAAAAAAAATCCAAAAAAAATAGTCATTGTTTTGACATTTCACATATACATAAAAAGAATTGACAAATATATTTCAGGAGTGTAGTTCTCCACCATAAAAAGTGGGTTCTTGAATTTCTTCTCTAGTTGAACATAATATTGAAAATAAAATTGTAATAATATATTATAAATATATTTCAAATAAAACTAAGAATTTAGTATATAGTTTTTATGAATTAATTTTCTTTACGTTTCTATTTGAGAAGATAATTTTTCTGATCGGTATCCTTATGTATATTTTTTATTAGTCATACGTATTTATATAGCCTCAACAATCTTATATATTAGGTGATTTAAGATTATGCTGCAATTCCTACCTTGGAGATATGGCCCACGATAAAGTATATACCCAAATATAATAATGTAAACCAGATTGTAAGATACATTTATCGAACCCTGTAAAATCTCTACCGGTACCTTGGAGTTGCATTCCACTTGTATGGAAGTAAAGACTCGGAGGTTGGTGATATGCAGTGGATCCACCAACACTCGTGTTTTAGCAACCATGTTCAAACAAGGGCCATATTCATTACAAAAAATCATTAGAGGTTCACCTTTCGAGTTAAGGATGATGCCCCCAAGCTTGTTGCCCCTATGCTCATTTATAACTGGCCCATCAGCTTTAAGTTTAAAACCTGAGCAAGGAGGGTTTCACCTTATCTATTATCCCATGTACATAAGAAGTCAAAATGCATAGAAGATGCAAAGCAGTAATAATAATGCGAATCATCGAAAGAGCAAGAAGTTCTAGTTGTATATTCTCGAAATAAACTACCAAAAAATAAATAAAATGATATGAATAATCACACCTAACATCATTCTTATTTATTTCTTTCATTCACAACTCTCAGAGGTAGCCAAAGAAACAACTCAAGCAAGCCATACCAACTTAGGAACGCGGAAAGCTTATCTAGGCAATTATCAACAAGTCCACAAAATGAAGTAGCTGATGTAATATTCAGAAGCTTAATCATGAACCTTAAAAGATATATTTAACTATCCATCAGTTCTAATTTATCAATAATAGCACTAAATTTTTTGTTTTTTTTATTTTTATTTTCCTACATTTTAGAAATGAGTATGTTTGTGATTGTAGATGGAGATTGATGCATCGATCAAAGCATAAATGATGGCCAATAAGTCTTTTTCTTTTTTATTTGTAGTTAACAAATAGTAGATCTAATATGAGATTGACTTATTGATAATGAGGAATAAAATTCGCATTTTGTGACTAATAATAAATTATGAAATATTTGAATTAAATATACATATTCCAAATGTTCATATCTTTCTGGAGAGAGAGAAATTATTTCCAATGTTCACCTATAAAATAGTTATGTAAGAAATTTTTTTATTATTGTACACTAATTCAATCTAAACATTTTTTTTTTAAAAATAAAATGGAAAGAAAAAAAGAATGCATAAAATAATTACACTAAATTTACCATACTTTAAGCCACCAATATTTGAAGTTTTGAAAGTTATTCAGTACATGATGACAATGAACTTATTCATATATAAAATGTATAACATAATTGTTTCACAATACAAATGAAAATGAATTTAAATGTTTAATACTTATATTCATAAGAAGTCGGAAATATCCATCTTGAGATTGTAGCTCTGTTGATTCTCATTCTTCATCATTCATTTTTGTCACTTTGTGTTTCCTTCATAAATAATTCTAACAAAGTGAGTATCTCAAAAAAATAAAAATAATTATATAAAGTAAAAGAATAACATAACAATCAATAATTTTATTTGATTTAGTAGTAGTAGAGGATATAATTAAATAATTTGATCAAATGTTTTACTTTCTGATGTGTTCATTCTGTTATCAAAATATTGAAGCAGATTATTGCAATAGTTTCTTAAAAACTCTTCAAAAGACCCTGGTCATTCCTTATCAATGTCCTCATCTGGTTTGAGGAAATACAGTGTACCGTTGAAGTTACTTTTCCTGATGATGATGCTTCCATTGAATCAGGAGGACACTGCCTGAAAAACAAGAAAAATAAAATCGTGACACACATCTGTTCAGGAAAAAATTGAAGAATTCTCGGAATCTTACAAGATTTATTCGTTCTTTTTTCTTTGACAGATGGTGAACTTTACCTGGGTTCGAATCCTACTGAGAGATCCACTAAAGACTAGAAATTGTTGAAGAAAACAAGATGTTCCCTTTGTTCCTTCTAGGGGATCGGAAAATAAAAAAATCATTAATATATTCAAGATAATTATATATTTACAAAATACCATCTCAATTCATCAAATACTAATGTTATACTGTTGGCAAAATAAGCAACAACAAGCAAACAAATTGGCTGTGATGTTCATGAGTGGTTTGGAATATTGCAAAGATTTTCGTCTTTGGACTGTTGGAGATGGGGTTGGTTCCGGAAGAAATCGAAGAATTTCTTGGGAATCCTAGAAGATCTATTCATTCTTTTTTCTTTGATAGATGGTCAAAACTTCATTTAGGTTTGAATCCTAATGAGAGATCTATTAGAGATTAGAAATTGTTGAAGAAATAACAAGATGTTTCTTTTGTTCCTTCAAATAAAGAAATCTTTAGCATATTTAAGGTAATTATGTATTTACAAAATATCGTCTCAATTCATCAAATAATAAATGTGACTTATGCTGTTGGCAAAAATAAGTAACAATGCGTGAAAAAATTATATTTTATATATGTAAATTAACAATAAATATATTCATTGAAAATTTAGGTAGATTTGCCCTATTTGCATTTGTTGGATGAATTCCATGTTCATCGTTAAATTTGGTCTCAACTTTAGATCGACACATGACATTTGTATGTTTATAGTAGTAGAATTACAAAAAAATCAAATTATTTAAGACAAAAAAATTATAATTTATTTAAATCTTGAAATATTAAAAAGAAAATGAACCAATAACCAAACATATACTTTTAAGCCATATGCGTAATAGGAAGAATATATATATATATAGTTATATCATAATCTACTATATATTGTATTATTAATTATAAACCCTAATTTTAAAGTTCTTACTCAATTAGTTTACCTTATCTACTGTTTTTCCATTCCTCCGCATGCAGTCTCTCCTCACTTACCCTATTTTTACTCCAATCATTATTAGTTGCTTCAACATAGAAATATGAAAAGGTAGTTATTAAACATTAAAATTTCAATATGAAGATAAAAAATAAAAATTAGTATATAGTTTTATGAATTAATTTTCTTTTAAATTTCTATTTGAGAAGATAATTTTTGAAAGGGTATCCTTACATTTTTTTATTAGTTATACATATTTATATAGCCTTAGAAATCCAATATAATTAAGTTATTTAAGGGTTTCGTTGCTATTGCTCCCTATCAATCTATATATGCTGAATGTACTATGAAGATTAAGTATGTAAATCTATACTACAATTATAAAAGCCAGAACACTATTATGGTATCCTCTAACTTTTTAATATAGTTTTAAATTTACAATACCATACTAAAGGATAGTGTCCTCCTAAGTTTTAACCTCTTTTTAACCTAAAATTTCATTATTTATTAGAAACTTTTCAATTTCTTCTATAATTGAGGGAAACAATAACACAAAACAAAAAACTTACATATTATTAACTTCAATTAATCAATTATTAAAAAAAATAAAAAATTAAACTCTTCTACAACTTATATCATTCTCTCCATTTTATACAATAATTATAATTTTTTTACATTATTTTTGAAAAAAAAAAAAAAAAAAAAGCCCTTTACGCACATGTGATGGGGCTAGTAATTTAAAATATGAATCCTCAATTTCTTCTTCTATTGATTTTTTCAACTAAATTACTTTAAATGAAATTTCAACAAAATTGTTAAATAAAATAGAATAAGGAAAAGATTGTAGCCTTGATTGATATCTCAAAGCCTACACCCATAAGCTTTATTTATAGTAAATAATAAAACATAAACTTCCACATCTAAACAATGTGGGACTACATAATGTAATAATATTATATTCCTAATACTCTCCCTCAAGATGGAGCTTATAATGCTCAATCTTGTACAAATAAAACCCAATTACCAATCTCAACACTCCCTTTTGCTTACAATAATCTAGGTGAAGCTTCAATCCTGTTTGATGAACATATTGGTACCCATGAATAGTACTCGTGTTGGCTGGAAAGAGACACAGCTAGGTTTCTCCGGAAAAATAAAAAGAGCACCGCTGAAAAAACGTACAACGGGATTTTCCAAAAAAATAAAAGGAGCACCGCTAGAAAGAGACACAACGGGAAGTTCATGAAGGTACTGTTGAACTGTCAAACTCTTTGAGCCGTCAAACCCGAAATACGCTTGAAAAGAAAAGGGGATGAACTGTCTTTAGATGGTGAAACTTCAAGTGAATTGGCGATTTCAATTTTTTCAGAGGTAGACATACCGATGAACAGTACCCCGATGAATAATAATCGTATTGCTGGAATGAAACGCAGCAATAGAGAGACACGCTGGAATGAAACGCAACAGCAATAGAGAGACACACTGGAATGAGCCGTCTTTTAGATGAAAGAGATAATTAGGGATAGAAAAGAGGAAATAATGAGGCTTGAATGGAAGAAATAACTAGGTTTAATGATAGCTGGCGACAAAGTCCGTTTTTTTTTCTTCTTCTTTTTCTTCATGTGGTGGCCAGATAAAAGAAAGAGAAGATCAGGGTTCTTTTGAAAATCGGGCCAAGATCAGGCTTGGGTTTCAATAAACTACAATGTAGAGACTATACATCTATGGACTACAACCACATCGTATCATTTAAAACATAAACAAAATAAATCAAACAAAAGAAGCAGTAATTAATATTCATCATATATGTGTGCACAGTAAGTATTAAATGTTTAGTAAAAAATTAACTAATTTAAGCTTAATTTATTTTTCTTATCTCCTCTTACTTTGACCTCTGAAAAAAACATAAAGAGCAAAATACCAAGAAACAATAAACAAAAATATAAAGGGAATTGTCTATAAAAACCAGTTATTTGGACTTCTAGTTATGTATACACACTTCTAGTTATACACAGTCAGACAACAATTACACTTAACAAGTTAATTTCTAGATAATAAAAACTAATTTTGAAAAATTATCTAAATCAATGGTGGATGTATAGTAATTTTTTTTTTTTTTTTGTTGGGGCATTGCACAATTTGAATTGACAAAATATTTCTTATTGACATCTATGAGCATATATTGAAAACTGTAGCAAATAATTGCAACAAATTAAATAATAAGAACATCACTCTATCAATAAACCAATTCAAATATTCTCTTAACACAGATTAGCTTCACACCGATCTTCTAACTCAGATATACCAGTATATGTGCCAAACCGCCTTGTAAGAGAGGAAAAGAAGTCATGGAATCACTTAAAATGACTAAATTTATGGAGGAAACATATAGATAAGCTTACTCTTTGAATCACTAAGTAATTGATTTAGAGCTCAAATCTAAACATATTTTATTTTTAAATCATAAATTTAAATGAGCTTAAACAAAAAAAAAAAAAAAGGAGGAAAGGAGTAATAATGGAAAGGCTCAATCAGAATTTAAATAGTTCACAAGGTAAACATTTAAAATTTATCATTTTAAGTTTTTATTTATTATTTATATATATATATATTTAAAAGTGCAAAAAAGGAGTTAGTGTGTGAGTGAAAGTGTGTAGTTATTAAGAGATAAAAAATAAAGGAGTTGTAGTTAGAATGTGAGTGAATGGGTTAATGGATAGTTATTAAGAGGAAAAATTAAATTTTTTTTAATTAATTGTACTATTCTAAAGTAGGAGACCATAGAGTTTTTTTTGGCTTTTAAAATAATATATACATAGGAAAATCCTAACATACACCTATATATGTGTAGGTTAACAATGTCACAAAAAACATAACTTTCTTTCCAATTCAAACTTAAAAATGAAGGTTATAACTATAATTTTACTTAAAAATTTACAAACCAAAAATTTTAATTTCCAATACATTTTCTCTCTCCTTAAAAGCGAATGTAGATGAGGTTTGAAATGGATAAAATTTGGGGCATACCCTTGGCTATTGGGGATTCTTCTTAATGCTTAGCCACGATTACACTGCCTTTGTTCTGAAACACTGTGGGGGCACTATAGAGGTTTACCTACATACATGGACTTCGCCTTCACTGGTTATCCTAAGAGCATACATCACATTACTGTAAGGGTGTGTAGGAGGTCGTGTAGAGTCGGTTATGAGTGTTTGACTAACCGACCCGATCAAGTCGGTTGATAGAATTCTTCAACCAATAGAGCAACCAAAAATTTTTGTTCTTCAATATTATCGACTGGCTGTAAAATGGTGGGTGCTGATTGGTTACGGTCAGTTGTTCATCTTCAACAATAAAAAGAGATCAAGATAGAGTTTTTCCAACTTTTTTTCAATCTAAATATAACATCTGAAAATCAACTCTCAAATTTCAAATCTCAAGCTAAAACTCAATACAACCCATCAGAAAAATAAATTCCTAAATTAAGCCCACAAAAAAAAAAAAAAAAAGTCTAAGAAAAGAGGTTCGCATATCTGTTCCATTCAACCATAGCGAAGAAGATGAGTTGCAGGAACAAAATTGAACACCATAATATCAGAATCAAAATGCTTCCTTTCTATGAAAATGAAGTTGAACACTGCATAACTTATTTTTAAGAGAAAAAAAAGCACTGATTCTCCTAATTAATGGAGTCAATTTATCATAAATCATCATTGAAATTGATAAAATAGAAGAAGCTAGGAGAATATCATGGAGAGTGAAGGCAGATGCAGAAAGTGAAACTAAGAGGGATGGAGAGAAATCTTCTTTGGTGGTGGCTAAGCATGAGAGAATAGAAATAGAATATATAAGTTAGGCTTTAGGTTTTCTTTCGCATTGAATTGGGCTACGAAAATTTGGCTCAAACTAAACTTTGTATTAATTGGGCTATATCAGTCAAACACACTTAGATGGTCCTTATCATGAACTCTATGTTGACATGAAAATGAATATAAACAAATGTATTTCGATCGGGTAGGTTAACTAAACTAAAGAAAAAAGTGAACTTGCAAAACTGATCGGTCTCGAAATTAATTCAAAATATCCACCCGCCTCAATTAGCATGGAATTAGGTTAAATAGGTGTCGGGCCATAACAGTCAGTTTTGGGCCGGTTTTGCAAGTTGGGGTGGGTTGCATGCTCACCCCTACATTACAGGAAAAACTTGCAGTAATTATGAAAGGGGTGCTAAGTCTCATGAGATAATATTCTTTGAATCTTTTGGAGATAAGATTATCAATTTTCATATGGAGGCATGAACCCAACTTTAATTTGCTCACTTATGAATCTTATTAATGGTTCACCTACCAACCAATAATTTCAAATTATGAGAGTTTTGTTCAATTTGGTGGCTGAAGGGTTGAACTCTTTTTTTGTATGCAAGAGCAATCAATCTGTTTTAAGAGAATAGAAAATTGAGGATGGAGAGAACTCTATTTTGAGGAGAGAGAAATCATATTGGAATTCAAAATCTTAAAATTATAATCATTTAATTAACTTGAAAGTATATTGGAATTCAAAATCTTAAAATTATAATTATTTAATTAAGTTACTAGCAGTATCCTTATATTTAAGTTTGAATTGAAAAAGAAAGTTGGGTTTATTGTTCATTTGAAAGTATGGACATTGTTAACCTCCACACACATGGGTGTATATATATATATATATCTTTTCTCAACCATGTTTCTTATAAAAAATGGTATATCCCTATAAAACTTTTTATTAGCAATGTTTTTGTCCTTGAAACAGCTGTTTGATATTGGTGTAGATTCTAGCTACATCCTAGAAGGCCAAATAATTTCTAGCTACATCCTAGAAGGCCAAATTCACCTTTACAAATCAAAATAACTTTTTTCTTGCTAAAAATATCACATAACTAGTTATATTAGGTTTAGATTTTATTAATCAATTGAAACAATTTTTAGTTGATAAAGGAATAATTGAAGAAGTACTTGGCCAAACAGTAGTTTTCCCATTTCTTAAAAAATCAGCTTTTAGAAACTTTAATCTAATTGAAAACAAACAAAAATAAATTAATTACCTCTCTAATGAGATATCTTTCAAAAGAATTGAAAGTCAACTATCTTATTTTGTTTTAAAAAATAAAATTCAAATTTTTAAAGAAAAAGTTCAAAAACAAATTTGTTCTTATTTTTCAAATATTTTATAGAAAAAAGAAAACAACATGTGGTCTATCTTCCTTATGAAAAGAATTTCCATGAAAAAAAATTCTTACAAAGCTCGTCAATCTAGATGAATCAAGAAATGTTTGAATTATGTTAACAATAAATTTAGGATTTTTTTCCAAAGATATCATCCTAAATAGTAATAGTTCTTGGTCTTGTTTTGCATTTTATGCCAACAAAAATTCTGAAATTGTCCTATTTAGTTATTAATTACATACCACTTAACCAAACTTTACAATGGATTAGGTATCCAATCCATAACAAAAGATCTTTTCAATCGTCTATACTCTTCAAAATTATTTTCCAAATTTGATATGAAACCTGGTTTCTAGCGAATTCAAATAAAATAAACTCACCATTACAATGTTTCATTTGGGCAGTAGTAATAAAATGTTATGCCTTTTGGCCTGAAAAGTGCACATTTAGAGTTTCAAAGAATAATGAATGATATTTTTAATCATAGTACAAAATTTATTATTGATGACATTTTAATTTTCTCTTAAAATATAAATGATCATTTCAAACACCTTAATATATGCTTCGACATTGCAATATGAAATGGTTTTACTTTATCTAGAACAAAATTCAGTATTTTCCAAATTAAACTTAGGTTTCTTAGGCCACAATATTCACCACAAAATAATTACTACAATTGATAGGACTATGCAGTTCGCTGATAAATTTCCATATCATATTATAGAAAAAACTCAATTGCTAAGATTTCTTGTATATCTCAATTATGTTTTTGATTTTTTTTTTTCTAGGAGTTAGTAATCTTATCAAATCTTTACATGACAAACTTCGAATCAATCATCCTCCTTGGATTGATGTGCATACCAATATTGTTAAACAAATCAAACTTAGAATAAAAACAAACTCCCATTCTTGTATCTTCCTTAGACATTGGTTACAGTGGCATTCTTAAACAATCTATTCATGACAAGTAACATATCATTCCATATGCATCAAAACATTAGAATTTTGCACACAAAATTATTCTACAATAAAAAATAAAAAGCATTGGTTTTATGTAATTCAAATTTTCAAAGTGCTTTACTCAATCAAAAGTTTTAGTAAAAGTCCATTGCAAATCGGCAAAAAATGTTTTACAAAAAAATGATGTTATACTTCACTACCCCAATGATCTTTCTCCACTCTTGGACCACTCTAGTCTCCACTTAGTATTAGAGCCTAGGAATGAAAGTATGAAAATATATCTTGTTTTACTTTTCTATATTAAATCTTAACCTTAAAATTTGAGAAAATTATACCTTCTTTATTGATGGCATTTGAAATACTCCAAGTGAGTCTCCTAGTTGGCAGTAAAGCCTATTGGAGGGCACATATAGCTTGTGTAAGGCAGTGAGCCCAACTATTGTAGCTTGTTGAGTGTTAGTTGGCTAGATAAATATGCATGATTTTTTTTTTTTTTATAGTAAAAATCTTAAGATTTAATCTAGTTTAGTAAATTAACATTAATATTGATCCTTAAACTCCTATTGAATCTGAGTTTTTGGTACTAAAGGGAATGATTTTGTACAACTATTGATTTTCTCCTTTTCTTTTTAACAAGTCTAAGGTTTTTTTTTTTTTTTTTTTTTTTCCTCTTTTGTTCTTCATCTATTTCTTCTCCTCTTGAGTTTTTTTCTCAATCAATCAATATTCTTAAAGTAGAAATCAATTTGAGAAAATTTCTTAATCAATAAATAGCTAAAAAATTCCAAAAATTCCCAGCGATTAGATTTACTAATCTAACTCTATGTTCACTCTTAAAGTAACCTTACAATCAAAACAGTAGAAAAAACCATCCAAATTCACTCTAATTGTGAAGAAGTACCTTTACTTTCAGAAAAATCGTTAAAATTCATAAATAAAAATACAATTATTTGTATCTTGGTTGTGTCCAAATTGCCACAAAACCTTTGACAAGAGAAGGACTTAACACCTTTATTCTTTTATTTCTTTGTGAATGTAGAATGACCAATTTTCACAAATCACTCGTAGGTACAATTGAAACAAGCCTCTGTAGTGATCCAATCTACTTCAACTTTTTTCCAAATATGATAATTTTTGCAAGATAAAAATTTAAATCTTAAATGTTAAACTTTTCAATTTTAGTAGCAAACTTGGATCTTTCTTGATAGTTTTATTTTATCATATACAATATAAAGCAATAAGCTTTTATTTCAAAATCCTTACAACCAAGAAGCAAAGGAGAGACAATCATGTTCTCACTGATCTATCAAAAGAAAATGTTACTACCCTAATATCAATTGTTTGGGAAGAAGTTAATCTTCTTGATAAATGGATCCTTGATAAGACGCCAACGAATGGGAGAGCTGGGTAAGAATCAAAAGACTCAAATTGTATAGGTTTCTCACAGATGGTGCCAACATTGATGCTAGATTTGTTTGAGCTCCAAGGTCTCCTCGGGTGCTCAATTGTTCTTCTCTAGTGCTCTTCGGTAGTCCTGAAATACACAAGGGGAAGGGGAGGTCGGGCAGTGCCCGAGATCCCTCTCCGAAGCTCAAGTCAATAAGTGAATGTAGAGAGAAGTAGGAGAGTTTTAAGAGAGAACCTACCTTGACTGAAGTCTTGGGCCTAATTAGACTAAATGGACCTAAATCAATATTTGTATAAACTGATGTGGCTTTGATTCGACCCTACTTTGAGATGACATCCATTAAACTGGTACAATGGGACACGCTCAAAACGATAGGGAATACCAGCTCTATGAATGTGTTGAGAACTTCTTGGAACACTGTTGTTAAGGTTAACAAGCTGAAAGAATTCGATGCTGTCCAAGTTTGTTCAGTCCGGGTTAAGAGAGATGAGAAGGAAGAAGAACAACAATTGTGAATGGCTTTGGTTATTGTCAGAAAGTCTAACAATTAGATCCATAATATTCATACACACACGCACACATATTCCTCCTCCATTAATTTTTATTATTAAACTTTGAGCAGCACTTGTTTGTGTAAGGTAGTAAGGTAACTATACATTCGGATCGATATTGAAAAACATTCACAAGACATGTATTCAAGTTTTATTTAGTTTTGTCAATACCTTAAAGTATTTCTACTCTTCTTAATTGGGTTTTATCTCCTCATCTGATAAAAGGGATCGAGTATTGAAATATACAAAGTAAATTTCTCAAAGACTAGTCTAACAAACTAGATTATTAAAATAAAACATGCAAGAAAAAATCCATCTGTAAATATATATATACTGCATTAGAGACAAGTATGACAGCTCCAAAAGCAATTAGAATCTGGCCAATTTGAAAATTTCTTTAAGTAAGTAGCATCGCTCCTAATGAATTTCACACGAAAGAGAATTAAGGCTTTCATGAAAAGTCCAATATTATTATTTGATATCTAAGAAATACAATTTCAAATGTTTTAAAACAATACACTTCAAGCTGGAACAGTCTATACTTATTACATTATACCTTTTTAAATATGGACAGACGTCGTTACAGATTAAGGCTTGTTATTTTGCTGTTGACCAACATCTTCCAAATATGTATTTACTTAATATTAATTATATAAATTATAAGTATGATTTTTTTTTTTGAAGTATATTACTTTTTGAAAAAAAAATCTCTACCCTAAATTATTTTGAATTTTTTTTAAAAAAAATATTGTATTTTATTTATTTATTTGTATATGATTTTAAAAAATATTATAAATAGAAGAATCTGACATTTATATATATTTTTAATGTATGAGACATTAGAAATTAAATTGTTTCCTTAATGAATTTCAGTTTATTTATTAGCTTATTTTAATAAATTTAATTATTTAATAAATAATTGATGTTATGATAATAAATTGGCTTTCATTAAATAACTCATCTTTCTTTTAGTATGGTGATGAACAATATTCTTGGATATCAAAAGCACAATGGCGATGGCAGCCTTCTGCCACTCTGCTAAAAAAAAAAATTCTTTAGAGCTGAGGTGATGAAGTCATATTTATGAGGGAAGGGAAGAAGGGTCCTAAGCCCTAATCACGACAAGGAATGTGTTGAATTGAAGAGCTGAGGTTGAACAATTTTGGAGGCAAAGTGTTAATGCACATTGCAGTCTCCAAGGCCCAAGAGTCCTCTTCAAAATACCCTAACCAATAAAGTTTTCCCTTGATTCTGGGGTTATTTGATTTGTGGCCGCTAAAGGACTCTCCAAAAAGGATTGACATTTGGACCAGATCGACATCTACCACCTTCTCTTGTGTATTCATTTCTTTTCATGTGCTTTATTCTATCCATTTCAAGTTTTCTTCGTAATTTTCAGACTATATATCCGTGGGTGAGAATTTACACAGTGGAGGTAGAGATGGTGAAAAACCCAAGCTTGAAGGAATATTCAGTTTGTTCCACCCTTTGAGGCTTGTAGAGATTTGGCCACTATATCTTTCCCAATCTGAGATTTTATTCTTATGGGTTCTACTTGTAGAGCAAAGGCTTGAAGAATCACAAGATATAGTGGTCAAATACCAACCAAATCCTTGTAACCTCATTATATCAATACCTATTTTTCAAAGTTCAAAATCAACGCATGATTAAGCTCCATGGCTTTATCGAGCTTATCAATCAACAGCATAAAGGTCAGAGTCCTGCCTTAGGATTATGCATATGTTGAAATTGGTTTTGGTTGGTTTTTCTGATATTAAAATAATTAAATTCTGGGTTAACCTAGAACAAAACTTAAACTTTCATCTTATTCTTGTGATAATATCAAATATTATTTTTGGGAATTAAAATTTCACATTTTCAGAATTTGCATTTTAAATATTAGTTTTGCGACATGTATTTTTATGTATTTCATTATTTTAAACGATATAGTAAGGGAATTTTCAATTATACTCTACCTATATATTTGTTTTAATCAAGTGATCATATCAGATATTTTTCTTACCTATGTTTTATTTCTTAATCTTTTCTAATTATGTCTTGGTTGTAACTGTTTTATGTTGGTTGCCTTGCTCTTTTTCTTCATGGTGTGTGGTCCTGATATTTTTAGTGTTGCTCTAATTATTTTTATTGATTATAGTATTCATGATGGTAGTTCTCTTTCGAATTAAACAAATTTTATTTATTAAAGATTGGTGAAAAATATATGAAATTTTTTTATTTTTTTAAAAAATGGATAGCAAATCAAAAGAGAGGAATGAGAAACCATTTATCAAAAGAAAACAATGGTTAATGTGCTGCTATTGTGCTATATCTTCTATATACACCATTAATCTTTAAGAGGGAAAAAAAAAAAATAAACCATAAACTCATAAACAAAATATTAATAAATAAATATAGACAAAAAAAATTAAAAAAAAAAAGAAGAAAAAAAAAAGAAAGAGAAATCCAATGGTAGCAGATGCTTTTTTTTTCTTTTTTTTTTATGCTTTTCTTTTACTTTTAGTGGTGTCCATATGTTGTCAAAAGAAAAGGTTTAATAACTTTTTATTGTTGCAAACATGATACAAAATCTTCATAGGAATTTAGGGGGGGGGGGGGGGGTGGGAATTTCAATGTTGAGTGGAACAAAATAACATAAAGATTGGAGTCTTGAAGATTGGTTCACAATCATTCAATGGCTTTTTTTGTGTATTCCTCTTTTACTTTTTTTTTTAATTATCTACGTTTTCCTCGTTATGCTCTTTTATTTGGCTGCATTAATTTTGATATAAATATTTTAATATGTGAAATCTGCATAGTTATTGGTTTGATCTTGGAGAATATAGAAAATGAAATAGGAAATGAACAAAATAAAATAAAATAAATAAAAAAGAGAATGGGAAGGGTCTTGATGAGCAACCACGTATCCAATTAACAATGGATATAGATAGTGTCTAATGGAAGAAAAGTAATAATGAGATAATGGAGAAACTATCCCAATTTAAAGGCATATTAATTGAGCTATTAAATAAAAATAATAGTACAACAAAATACAGTTATTAAAAAATTTAAAAGTAATTTACAAAGATATAATGGAACTATTAATGTAAATAGGAAAATACCTTATTGTTTCTTAACATTATAATAGAATAATATAAGAAATAAAGATATTTTATCAAAACCTTTTGCTGGAGCTACAATAATTAAGGTCGTTAATAATATAAATATGTTATTATGATTAACTAATTACAAGGATGTCAATTATTTGTGTAATAATTCACTTAAATTTCACATGTTTTGAACAGTTTAGATGTCATGTGCTTTTTAAATTTTAAGTAGATAGAAAGATAGAATAAAGAGAAGAAGACAAAAAAAGAAAAAGAAAAAAGGATGATAATATAGCAATTTAAAAGAAAAGCATTTGTGTTTTTAACTGTACCCACATCAATATACATATTTAGTTACTATTCCTATTGCTTCTTAAGTTGGTATAGATGTTGGAAATAAAAGAAAGCAAGCACTCGTGTTTGCCACACTGGATGCTTCAGAAATTACTGATAAGCTCTTTAAATGTATGTAGCAGCAGAAACTTTAATTTTGGTATTGTGGAGTCAGAGAAGCGAACCTCCCATATGTCTGCAGCTATAGGTGGTATTCAATGCCAACCATTTCGGAAAATGGCTTTTCCAAAAGAACCTGATACTGAAGGAATTATCTAAGTTTAACTATGATAAGAAGAAACTTGTCAAGAATGTTACATGACAATTAACAAAACACTGGGCAGTGCTAGTATGTTAATTCATTTTTTGACGCATTTCGTGCAATAAAGATACGCATTGCGGTGATGGAATTAAAGTGAAATGAATAAAGGACGTGCTAATGAAATTGGGGACAAAGCTTGGCATTAATGACGATAATAATACAATATTGACTATTTGTTTTGGTCTTTATTTTGAGAGAAACAGGTGTAACTAATATTTTGTGCCTGTTACAGACAAATTAAATAATGTTAAGTATGGTAACTTAGTCATCATCTCCAATGTATAGTAGTAAAATTTAATAACAGAGCCCTTGTGAAATAATAATTTCTTTCCTCTTTTCCTTTTCTTCCTTCGCACTGGCTACCGATCAGATTATCTTTGGCAAAGTTTGTTGTGCTTGCCGATCCTATTTGAGTCCTTTGTGAGGTGACATTAGTTCGGGAAGGACAACATCAATTTCGTAAAGCTATTGGAGAAAAAAACAATTTGTCAACTTGTGGAGGTATTACTTTCTTCAGAACTGAGATCGTCAATGATGAAAATTATTGAATTTATATATATTTGAGTAGGGGTAGATGTACTGTGAAATTAAAATTGATTGTAATTGAAAATAGGAAAAAGGATATATATGCAGAAATAAGAGGCTGATAAAGCATTAATATATATTTTTTTTTTAAATGTGATTTATATTTACATAAAATAAAAGAGAAAGAAGAAGTAAATTGATAAGGGTGTTAATAGTGAAATAAAATTTGTAAAATTAAGTAGTTTCACCCATCTAAGAAATGATATTAGATGGATGCAAAGAGGAAAACATAAGTGGAATTATAAGATAAATATGTACAATTGATAGCTCAAAGTGGAAAAAATTAACTAACTAAAAATATTTGTAGGTAGAAAAGTTCGGATGGCTTCAAATAGGAATCAAATTCTTACTCTCAATGTGCAAATAATCCTTTGGACTCGTGTTGTTGAGATGATTTAATTTTTACAATTTTTAAAAAAATAAATAAATAAATTATTTAAAGTTAAAATTTAAATAATACCAAATATTTTCAATGAGTCATTGCAAACCCCAAAAGATATACAGGTGTAATTCACCATTTGGATGAAACTAAACAGGATTCAATAAGATCAATGGGGTTCAAATGATTGTTAACCATTAAGTGTGAGAAACTAGAGTGTGAATTATGTTGGTTTCTTGTTGAGAGGTTTGATGTTGATAACAACACTATACGGTTGACCAATGAGAATTTGAAGGCATCTGAAGAGGATGTAGCTAGACATTTGGGACTCCCCTTAGGAGGGGATTACGTGTTAGCAAGTAATCCGAAGTGTGGTATGTTGAATGAAGGCATAAAGTATGGTGTGGAATATGGTAAAGATATTGACATAATGGATATAGAGAGGGATATTGTTGATCCGTCAACAGAGGGTAGTGGGTTTAAGTTCAAATATGTTTTATTTACGTTAAATTCATTACTTTGTCTATATAGTAGTTCTACTATAAACACCAAAATAACCAAGACTTTCATAGAAATAGGTTACAAGAAAAGAATTGGTCAAGGTATGCGAACAATTATCTGGTAGAAGGCATAAAGAAATTCAAAAGAAGAAGCAACAAAGTCGTCAACAGGTGTCTTCTATTTCTAATAGTAAGCATGGTGGGAAACATCGAATAGTAATTAACTACAAAGTTTGTTTGTAAATTGATTTTTATGAATTGTTAATTAAATCAGTTAGTTTATTTGGACAACATTGTTATAACTGTTGTTGAGCCCACATTTGGAGAATACATGAGTAAATGAGTTTCGACATGGGGTGAAGCGGAAATTAATGAATTCATGTACATATTGAGAGGTGCTGGCGATGTCGATAGCCCGAAGGTACTATAATTTAACTGATATTGAAAACATTAAATTTTTTAATGTGTATTGAGAAGCAATTATTTAGCTTCTGTGACATTTTGAGTAGGTTGATTTAGGAAAGAAGGCTATTAAGAGTGATGATGAATATGGAAATAAAATTAGCAATGTAAGTTTCTGAATTGTTTAGGTCATTTGATGGGTAACAAAAAATTTCAGATAATTGTTGAATTGTTTTTTCAGAAAGCTATGACAGATTGTAAGGGAGATAGATATTATGAAATAATGCGTTGTGGTTTCATAGATCAGAAGAATGAGTTGCAAAATGTGATAGATGAAATCAAGATAATTTTGCTATCTCATACTAATGGTAGTAGTATTGGGAAAAAAGAGAGGTGATGTGGACACTTGGACTTGTCTTGAACATCATGATGTGAGGGAGGCAATTGTGACTAGTAATGTTGAAGATGGGAAAGAAAAAGTGATATTAAAAAATAGTAGTAGTGGGGGTGATGGTACGAGATGGTCATGAAGGAGCAATTTGCAAGGCAAATGAAGTTAGGGTATAGGGGATAAATATAAAGATATATGTATAAGTTCACATACGGGCCAAATGAAACATAGGCCAAATAAAATGTGCAAGGTAGTGTAAAAATTAGCCTTCAAAATTGAATATTTTGTTGGAACAGATGGAAAACAAGTGCAGGAAGAACCCAAAGAGAATGCAGTGTACGTTAAATATTTCATATAACACGTATTGTATGGTTAAAATTAAATAATGTGGATTGTACCGAACTAATTTTTTTTTTTCTCCTTTTGGTTTTGTAAGTATGCTAAACAATATCAATAGTTAGTGTGGGTGGCAGTTGAGATTGATGTAGAAAAGAAGAATTATGAAAGACTGTTGTCATAAGTTAAACCTATGATATTGACCATATTTATATTGTTTTTGAAAGTAATTTGGATATATGTCACAAATAGAGTTACTTATATGCAGATTAATGTTTTTACAATTTGTACCTTTAGTACAGTTGTTAGATTTTATCTGCCAATTGTGGATAACAATTGGTAACTTTTCAACAACAAGTATGACAAAAATAAGTTGTTTGTCATTTGTCAAGTAGTCTATTTAAATAACAACTTTACATTAATTGAAGAATGAGTTTATGATTGGATGCTCTAGCTTGAGGCCATAAGTTGATATGGTTGAGTTCAAGTTAGGAGGAAGGTATGATATTTGCATGGTGAACTTAAATATGTTATATAGATTTTGAAATTGAGGATGACTCTCCCACATTCTTTGTATATGAGCTCTCTTCTTGTGAAATTAGACAGCTAATGCAGGGCATCATGATATCCAAATTTTAAAAATAAATAAATAAAAAATAATAAAATAGAAAACCAATTTGATTAATCTCTGGTATTAATTAATAACATGTTAACAAATATCAATAGCCAATAGTGTTTGTTAAGATAAACATCATTCATTTAACCTGTTTATGCATACTTAAACATAGTATTTGTTAACTACGCAACCATCTAAATTAGCATCAGTGAGTGAAAAATGTACCCAAAGAGTATTAGCATTAATCAATATATAACTAGAATACATAGATCGAATACTCTCACGTTAGCATAAATTACAACAAAACAATTCAATTTAATACATATATAGATATAGAAAATTTAAAATCAAACAAATACAACTCACATAATACCATATGCAAACAAATCAATCAAAGCATCAAAAAGGGTCAATTAGAGTAACTCAGCACCCACACACCATATACATATCCTCCTTTGGGGTTTTTGCTCCCACACACTAAGAATATACAAAAGCTCCTCATAAAACCAAACCTCCTTCATCAAAACAAAATACAACCAATACTAGAATATCAACAACGTAGCACTTTTACCAAAATAATTCAATCAAAGTGGTAAACATTTTCATTTGAGAACTATATATATATATATAAACCTATATACAAACAAATAAATATTCACAACACATTAGCAACCAAGAGATAACATTTTCCACTCAATAGGCTTATGGATTTGGCTCATCGTTTCTTCTTGGATTCAAAGGTGTCGATGAATCAATATTGTGTTTGGAAATGAAAGTTATAATTTCAAATATTACTTAGTTTATAATTTCTAGGGCTATAATCCTCTAATTGATCATTATATGTCAATTTCTATGCATTTATCAAAAGTTAACTTCTCTTAGACATTTTGTCAAATATCTTAAAGGCATGATTTATTCTAGTTCATGTGTATGTATTTATATATATATATACACACACACACACATATATATATATGTATATATACATACACCAAGAAAATCAATACAAATCCATCAATTCCCATCTCATTCCTATTCCAAACATTGAATTCAAGTTGGACTAATTACTTAAAATTAATCAAAAGCTTGGATTATACAATTCTAATATTAACATATCCAAATTCCAAGATTTCCTTTTCTATTACCACCCGTTTTTCATTATTTCCAAAACTTAATTCATCCTCCTAACTTCCTTATATCCAAACCTTTAAACAAGATAACAATTATGGCAACTAACTTAAAGGAAACAACAAGTAAATCACTTGAACTAAGGTGATTAAATCTCAACCAAGTTAAGGACTCACTACAAGAAGGGAGCTGTTGTTCTTAGTTTTTCCTTGCTATCGTGCTTCTCTAACCCAAGAAAACCACTCTCCAATTCACCTCTATCAGCCGGACATAAAGTAGGAAAGAAGCAACTTAGTTGTTACCCTAAAACAGGGGATGTTGCACTCGGCAGCTAATGGTTATGGCTACTACACGGGTTACTCTAGCTTTCACACGCACATACGACCAAAGAAGGAGATGAACTACAAGGCAAGATGAAGGGCTATAATTCTCAACTATTGCAAACTAAAAACAAGACTGCTTCTCACGGTTTTCTAGTGATGATGGCAGCTCTCACAACCAACCGAATTTAAAGGCCAAGCGAAACAAGGTGAAAATAAGAAGAAATGAGGGAAAAATTGGCTACAAGAGGACTTCTTGTTAGAAATTTCATATGTGGGCTACCATTAATTGTATGATTTTGTTTTAATAATAAAAACGGGTTTAAGGTTTGGTCCATTTGAGACATGCTGGTAAAAGCCCATGCAATTTATGTGATCATTTGGTATAGGACTTAAGCACACTTCTTATCTGATTAGATATATTTTTTGATTAGATTTGGATTGGCAGTAAGTGTAGGCTGAGTGACTTTAAGAGTCTTTAATGGGAGGACTCTTAAAGTTTTATCTGAGATTAAATAGCTAAGTCCCCTCTCCTCTCTCAATATGCATATCTTGCCCCATTGAAAGCTGCCACTAGAAAATACAGAAAGTACGGAGAGGAAGACCTGGCTGTATGAAGCAGTTACTAAGGCGTACTTGACTGAGATTCCAAATATCCGCTTCTATGGCTCAATCAGATATGCAAACTTTATTATTAATGTGTTCTAAATTCATGTATAAGATTATGTATAATTATTTCACTTCTCACGAGCATAACAAGAAAAATGGAAACGGGGCATACATGGAAGACTCGGGAACTAAAGAAAATGAAAGAAAACAGAGGTGGTGCAGGGGAATTAAAAGGAAAGAAAATGAAGGAATAATGGGAGAAAAGACCCAAAAAAATGAATTCAAAGTCAAGGGTTCAAAATAAATATATGTATGTTTTTGTGTATATATATATATATATTTACTTTTATATTTATTTGTTTGTGTACTTTAATTTATATTTTATATGTATTTATTTTTTGTATGACTAAAAGTTACTTAAAACAACACTAAGATGTGTCACTTCGATATCGGGTTATAACATAGCTTAAAATTTTACATTCTATATGAAATGCAGTCAATAATATAGAATAGCTAGTACATATGTTAATAGCATTGTCAGAAATGATCCCTGTATGAATTAGTAAGTAATGCACATATTGAGGGAATTAAAGTTTAGGAAACTACTTCCTATCCATCAAGACCAAAAAAAGTATTAGTAATATCCATTAGTTGTTGCTAAACAAACCTTTAAATACACATAATTGATCATTTACACTTGTAAATTGTTACATACATCAAATAATCCCTCTTGTGCATCAACTCAAACACACAAACGTCTCCAAGCTGAATATTTGTAGTTTCAGCAAAACTCTTCAATCAGAAGTCAATCCATTGCTTGACAGTGCGTAGTAGGAAGGACGCACCGAAAATCGGGTTTCCTCGTGTACCAATAAAACTTGATCTGGCATCGAGGTGATGTGTTCACTGACAAATGCTTATGGAATTTTCGGAAGTAGAAAAAATTCAAGCATTTTAAAAATCCGTAACAAATCTGATTGTAACATATTGAATGACAAGAAGAATGGGAATTCATAATCAAAAGAACTTGCTAGCACCTTTGGGGAATTTCCTATAGAAGTTGAAATGATATTTGTTGTGAAATCACCTACATGTGGAAGCTATGTTAGTAATCGATACAAATGAGATGACAATAATATAAGCAAGTAACTATTTTAAATGAGGAAATATATCTTATTAGAGATTTTTTTCAGATTCAGAGTCCTTATTTTCAATAATGGATATACTAGCGGACCTTCAAGCTCATCATGACATATCTCTATCACTGTGACATAGAATAAACTACATTTCTCTAAATAAGAATAATATATTAACTTGTTTACAAACGAAAAGGTTAACAATTAATATACATACCGTCATCTGAATTAGAGCTAATATCCTTCATTGCATATCTTTCCTTGTGTTTATACTCGAGAAGAATTGATGTGAAATTTATAAGCATAAAAGAAGTAAGAAATTTCATAGCCTACCACCAAAACTTCTTCATCCTTAATAGGATACTTAGCTAGAAATTTAGAAAACCCCTCTCCCAAGCACAAATCATTATTAATCACATGCAATTCAACTGGTCACAACCTATCATCTAGCAAATACATCAAAACATTATGTTTGATATGTCCATAGTTGTGAACAAACATGGCTAACAACTACGTATTTGTATTTGACAATATATTACCACCAACTAATACATACATGGGTTAGGTCTAGGGGTAGGCTCTGATTCTTTACCATCGCAACTAATGTTCTTATATAAATTAATTTAAAATATAACTTAAATGATTATAGAAGAAAATAACAACCACGGCCAGTTACATTTACTTGGGGATAGGGGCAACTTAAATTTGTACTAACTACACATCCAAGTAAATGTCTTGCACAATAAAGTAGGTAATAGTTTGAGTGGACAACAACATACAATGGTTTATAGGATGGAAGTAAGAAGAAAGACTTACAATTGTTCCATGTCAATATCTCATTGTTGGACAATGATCAAAAACCTAGTTGCAATTTTGTTTTGCCTGTCCCCGTTGATTGCCATTAGCTTCCTCCATTTCAAAAATAAACAAATTCAACTACATCTTTAATATTTGAAATACTACTTCTAAAAAGTACTACAATCCAAACTGTAACATACCAAGAATAAGTCAGATATTAGGTAAGTATTGTACAAATAATTTAAACTATATATATATATATATTGGAAATTCATATTAAAGAAGCAAGTAATGTTGAAATAATTAAATAACAATATTTATTAGTTTCAAAATTCATAGTTAAATAAGAAAGTAATAGGAATAAGACAGATGGCTAATGTAGGTATTCTATAAAGAACATAGACATTAAATAAATAACTTGATTAATGGGTTATTAATATTTAAATTGTCTGAAAAAACTAAAATCAACTAGCCAGATAATTGAATGATTAGGAACAAACGAAATGAATTGCAACATCTTGTAGTATATTATTTAGAAAATTCTATTCATTTGGTTATTGTATGAATAATTGTTGGAAATTTTCAAACAATTAGGTGGAAACCATTAAATTAATGGTAAAGGAGTAATATCAAATGTGAGAAATTGATAATTGACAAATTCGTGTACACATTGGAAAGGAAAGGTGTTATAACCTGATAATTCAATATGTGCGTGAGAATTTTCGTACGTAATTGTTGCATATAAATATATATATATATCTCACAAGAGGGAATATAAGCCATCCATATTTTTATTTATTTTTATTCTACTTTGACCCTCTTGCTTTAGTGGTATACGATGCTTTTTATTTTTTTCTCCTCTTTGTTTTGTCCCTTTCTTGTGACCAACCTTGTACTCTTCCTTCTCTCCACGGCCTTTCATTCTCTTGGTTTCTGCCTACCATTATTCTATCTTAAAACTAGTTGCAGCTTACTTTTAGTTGAAGAAAATTTTAGCTTTCTTGGATCAAGTTAGCAAAAGGTAAAATTGTTTCTTTTCCTTTCCTTGCTTTGGCTGGAATGAGTGATCTTATAGAAAGGTATATGGCTGGTTGAGAGGACGGCATAAGGCAGCTTTGCTGCCATGTTTTTACCTCCCCTGTTTTGTGTTGCCGTCCAAGGGGGGTAGTACTGCTACATGATTTATAGGGAAAGCATGGAAATTCAGTTTGCAGGGATAACAATTTATGCCCTGTTTTGTTTGAATTTTAAGCTGGTTAAGGCGTGAGAATAGGTGCTGCCAACCATAATTGTTATAGCTTTAGGGGGTGGCCTTGCCGTGTAGGGATGGCTAGCAGCTGCTACCCTTTTCAATTCTTGCAACTTGTGGAGCTTTATTTCTATTAACCATGGCTTTAAGACCGTAGCAGTAGGAGGTGACTTGGCATAAAATTTACTTAAAAATGTTAAGGGTAGACTAGAGGATTGAGGGTAAATTGAGTTATAAATTGAGAGATTGAGTATGGTTATGAGGAATAGGAATTTTATTTAGTGTCATATGGGTGCATGTTAGGGGTTTATGAATTTATAAATTAAATTAAGAATTAATTAAAACTAATTGAAGGAAGAGTAATAAATTGAAAATAATAGTAATTAGAATTAAATTATAAGTTTGGAAGGAAGGTTTAATTGAGTTAATTAAATTATTTTGTATAAGCTCATGGCAATTAAATATTGAATTACTCATTAGTGAAATTGTAATCAACTTGATAATAGTTAAGTATACAAACATCAAATTAGGTATATAGTGTAGGATGAAGGATATACATTAATTGTTTGGTAGAATACTCCAAAGAACTCAAATATTATTATTTATACAAGAATTAATCTACGTATATTCCATTAGCTATATAGTGAATAAAGATAATATGGAAGTTAAATGAATTAACTATAAATTTAAAATTTTGAATAATGAAAGAAAATAACTTTATTTAAAATAATAAATAGAGCACTTAAAAGGAGAAATTAGTTTTAGGTGGAATGTTAAATGTATATATTTATATAGGACGATGATTTTGTAGAGTTGACTATTTAATGTGGTGACTATTTTAAATAATATATAAGTTTATGATTTCCAGTTCCAGAGCGCGTCAAGGAAATTTCCAACCCTTTCGTAGACTAGACTAACCACAGTTCTTGAGTTTGTGAGTGAATTATGTGCTTTATAGTTATCAGATTATTGTGTACAATTATTTGTATATTTGAATTGATATGTTATAATGAGAAATAAGCAAATAAGATATTTCAGTGATTTAATTGAATTATATGTGGTTGTTATTGAGTGTGGTTGGTTGATGAAGGGCAACAAAGCAAAATTTTATAAGAAAATGGTTTCTATTTTCAAAACTAAAATAAATAAAAACAAAAAATCTTGGTGCACCTAAGATATTTGAATTTGAGATTTGATATGAGTTATTATGATTCTGACAATTATTTTAGAAACAAATGGAGTGCTAAGCTCTGGTGGGATGGATTTGTGTACAAATAATTACTTTGTTGTATGGGCGCATAAATGGCCAGTGGGGAAGATATTATTGTGCGAGGTTGAGTTACTTGTTGGCCCTTTTGTTTGTTAAATTATTTGTTATTTGTTTGGTTGTTTGAATGGTTTGAGTGATATGTTGAAATTTGTGATCTAAGTGAATTGTGATCAGATGAGAACTGTAAGTACGTACATACATAAGTAATTTAAATATGAATTTAAGCTATGATATTTGTGTTGTGTGATGCTGGTACCCTTAAGGTACATAATTTGCTCACTGAGTCCTTGTGACTCACTTTTCCCTTTGCGGTTTTTTTTTTTTTTTCTTTTTCTAGGAAACTATTAGTTGGTCGTGACAAAATTTGCTACCTACCGACTATGCTGCGACAAGGTATATCTCGAAAATCGCAAAATTGGAGAGTATAGGATGATACTTGCAGTCACTTTAGGTGTCATGCATTATTGTTAAATTTGTATTGAAATCACAATGGTGATCACATGTTTTGTTAAAAGCGGAGCTACTCTATATATTCTAATACTATGAGTTACTGTTGACTGTGTAAACAAGTTTGCATATGTTATAGGCATGTTCCACCTTATGGGGAACCTTTGCCAATACTTCTCATAAATGTTTTATGTTTAATCGTTGATTCCAAGTTTTATTTTAATGCAATAATAATTTAGTGGTCTTAACTATAATGTATTTATGAATTGGTGATGCACCTTACTCGAAGTATTCAGGGTTACTAGGGATATGGACATCCATTTCTCCCACTAATCATACCTCTATTTGAGAGCATGACAAAAGGAAAGAAAAAGAAAAAAGGTTATGTCGAAACAGAAAAATGTGTATGGTTTAAATAAAAAGGTTTAAAGAATTTTTCTTGTAAATATTTGTTAATTCAATATTATATGTTTATTGGATTGATACTCGATATATTAGAATATGGATATGAATTTATTCATATACTCCATGTATTTTTGAAATAGTTCAAATAATGGGGTTGAAAAGAATGTTACTAAAATATTGTACAATGGAAATATTGTTTTGAAATCAATATTATTATGCAAGTTTGTATGAAAAAAAATATACATGATATCAATGTGATGGGAGAATTTAAAATCTCACTCAGAAATGTGATGTTGATGTTATTGTAACCGTGATCCTAGGTGTTACAATAACATAGTTTTAAATATTGAATTTAAATATAAATTTCTTTCAAAAATGGTTTCTCAATGTAGGTTCACCTAAAAGTATATAATTGCTAAAGTTACAAGATTAAGTTTAAGAATCTTGATATTGATGTTAGAAACATCAAAAGGGATAGAATGATCCTAAAGTAAATTAAAGGAAATTTTATCAAAGTCAAGGAAAAATATTTGATGGATCCCTTAGCAAATTGCCCGAGGCAAGGATGTGATATGAAAGACTTACAGTAGATATGTTTTATTAAAACTTTTAAAATGATAGGTTACTTATGTGGGAAACTAACTAGACTTTTAAGAAAAATCCTAATCTTCTAGTTTCAAGTAAATGGAAATGAATACATAATTAAAACCATTTTATGCACTTTACAAATACAAAGGTTAAAGAACCTTTATGTCATCTTAAAGTAAGTGCATGCTAGTATGAAGAAAAATAGATGGTAGGTTTAACCTTTAATGAATTTATGTACTAAGAGAAAATGAATATCATACAATACATTTATAAATTCACTTATGTATATGTGGGAATATGGCCGCTTCTACAAGATCAGAAAGCTTGTCTTAAAGACATATATAAATTCCTAAGATGTAACACATGGCCATTAATGTGGGAGAAGTAGAAAATATAATTGAAAAGTTGTGTGGATGAGTAAGCCACATGATGTCGCTATAAATTACATAGTACAAGTCTATGAATACTTTGGATTCTGACATTTTATACTTACTAGAAAATGTTCAAGTCTAAGGACATCTTATACTATCAACCAATGAATAAACTGAGAAATGTCACTGCAAAGTGAAAATCTTAATAATTTGAAATTTTGGAAAATTTGTTGGAAATTTTCAAAGAATTAAGCGGAAACCATTAAATTAATGGTAAATGAGTAATATCAATGTGAGAAATTGGCAATTGACAAATTGTTGTACACATTGGAAAAGGAAAGGAAAGGAAAAGAAAAAAGGTTATGTCTGTTTGGTTTAAAACAGAAAGCTGTGTACAGTTTAAACAAAAAAGTTATGTATATTTGGTTTAAAATAGAAAGTTATGTCTTATGGTTTATATAAAAAAAGGTTATGGCTTTTGTTTTAAAAATAGAAGACTATGCCTTTAAGTTTTAAAATAGAAGATCATGTATTTTGATTTATATAAGACTTTTCTAAAGTTATGATTATTAGAATTGTATCCTTCATGAAAAGATACAACATTTCAGAAGAAACCTTTTTAGGCTATATAAATAGTAAAAAAGATTTTAATTTTTCTAACTTTTTAGAAGAGTTAAAAATATGTCTTTCTTCTTCTACTCTTTCTCTCAATTTCATATATATTTTTTGTCTACATTTTATCCTGTAACCATAATGTAGAAAATGCATGTTTCGTCTTAGAAGGCAAATTTACTGTAACCTCGTTTGCAATATAAAAGTGCAAATAGTATCTTAAGAAAAGTGTTAAAATTTGACTTAGGCTTAACAAATTGAATCCCCGTTAATATTATTTCTAATAATTAAATTTTTCCAACAATAATCACATCACCTACGTTAGCCTGAAGAATTGCAAATATCTCCCTGAATGTTATTGTATGAATAATAACATCACCTACGTTGGCCTCACGAATTGCAAATATCTCCTTGATTGAGCAATAATGGACAAATAACGAATAATTAGTAGTCACTTACTTTGGGCATCGAATTTTGCCCTGAAAATGTTTATTCCACTTTCGTTACGACGTCAGTTTGCAAGAGTTAGGGTGAACATACACATAGTTTTGAAACCCTAGAATAGGAGAAGATGGAATATATATATATATACCTCGTAAGTTAGGTTCTTGATACTACGTATAAAGTACAAGGCCCACATAAACATCTTCACTTATCTCATTTTTTTGATGAAATAAGTTAAGAATATTTGAGTTTCAAACAAAAGTAGTCCAATATGTATAAATTGATTGGTGTGGGAACCAATTTGGATTCAAATGATGTTTGGGTTTGAGGTGGTCACTTCGGCCCATTCGAAGAAAGCGACATTTAGGTTCATTCCTACTATATTTTGCTATGCATGTCAACATGTATACATTATTCAAAACATTTATAATGACTTCTTCTTTTTTTTCTTTTTTCTCTCCTTATTTTTTAATGACTACTAGCTTAAAAAAAATTCTATACATGATAATATACTGTGAGAACAATATATTTCAGATATTGTAGATATTATTGTTTCGTCTTTAATATCACTTTAGGTTTGTATGCTAATATCGTGATTTGGATAACCTAACATGTTTATATTGAGCCAACGCCTAAGATTATTTAATTATTTTTTGGTATCTAATTATTACAATTATTTTTGTATCAATGGGTTTTTTTTTTTTTTAATGGATTTATAAACACTTAATGAAAATAATAAAATAAATGAGATTTCCATAATTTAGATTATATTACTTTTAAAAATGGTCTTTGAATGAAATGATAAGAAATTGGAATATGATCATTGCTCAGGTTTTGGAGGCACATGAATCACATCAAGCACAGCTATCACTTCTCTGCCCGGTATAGATCTCAGTTCCATTTTTTTTATAGGCTACATGTAAGGTTAGTAGTATTAATGTTTTAAGCCATGAAGTACCTTTCTCATTTTTTGGAGTACCGTTTGACTTGAAGTGCTTTACTTAGGGGTTGTCAGTTTAAGGGGCCATTTGGAAAATAGATTACATAAGTTAGATTAGTAAAAAGTCAGAAGAATGATAAGTCATATTGCAAAAGTCAAACAAGCCATAAGCCAAATATACATTTGGTATGCATTTTGCCAATAAGTTAAATATGTATTTGGTATATAGACTACATCAGTCAGTTTAGATATATAATTATCATTAAGGGTATGTATAACAATGATATTTGGTTTACATATTACATAAATTATTTTAATATTACTTAGTTATTAATAAAAAAAATTTATGCATGTTACATGATTAAATAATGCATTGCAATAATAACTATATAAATATCATATTACATAATATAATCAAGTACATAATATAAAATAATTCAAAACTTTTAACCAAAAAAAAAAAAAAAAAAAAAAGAGAAAATTAGGCTAGAGAGGATTGTTAATATATAAAAGAATAAAAGATAGATTGTACAATTTTAATGTCACGTGCAATCTAAAAAGTTAAAAGCTTATCTACAGTTAATTATGTCAATTAGGGAATTTCTCTGATTTAGACTGATTGTAATTAAGTCAATAGCAATCTTTTGGAAACCAAACAGCTTTCAATCCACAGATTGAACAATCTAGCTTTGCAATACGCATACCAAAAAGGCTCTAACTATTATAGAAGGTCATAAAGATTTTTTGTGTTGTCATAGTTTATTAGTTGCCATTATATTATCATGGTCAAAATATCATTTAGTGAAAAAATAATAAATATTAAATAATCTCATTTTATAAAACAATTAAATTTGTTATAAACATACTTGTACCCCTAACATATTCAATTGGGGAACTATTAATGTTACCACTAATTTGCATATTTGTAGGAATACCTTCATGCCTGTTTATTATTGACTATATCTTCAGCATACCCTAGCATTATACCAAAATTGAATATATGGCCATTGAAATCAATATGTAGTCATTGGGGTGGTTGACCAAAAGTCATATATAAATATCTAGAAGGAATTACTAAGTGCCAGCTACCTTCACTGTAGATCTATACCCCCAATCCCCTCACTGTGCTAACTATACATTAGAGCATTTACTGGAACTTAGCTTTTGTGGTTCAGCGTAATCGTTGCTAGCTAGGTAAGGACAACAAAGAAGTATTGGGTTTTCCTTCTGCTTGGTGTTCCATAATTCTAACACTTATTTATGGGATTGGGCATAGTTAACAGGTGGAGAAAGGTGGAAGCTAGTTGCCATATATTTGCTTCCCACCACAAACTCATCCCCTTCATCTACCTTTTTCTTCAAATTTGATTCCTACCCATCACAAACCCAACCTTTGACACGAAGCTGCGATTTTCCCTTCAAGCCATAGTTGCACCTCCATCCATTTGCCATCTACCACCTCTTCTCTATCCCTATCCCTCTTCCTACCCATCCCAAACCCAACCTTTGACACAAAGCCTTAGTTGCTCTGCTCCGTAGAACTGAGGTATTCTTGATTTTTTTTCCTTGAAGGAAGGAAGAAGATTATAACACCAAACCACAAATCTCAAATTCCAACTGTTGAAATCCCAAATTTGAAAAAATTGCTATCTTCCCTGCTTCATTAGCCAGTTCCTTCATCTTCCTCAATCAGCGGAACTGTAAGGAAAAAAAAAAACTGTCAAAGAATCATATTCGCTTTCTTTTTATATATTTTATGTTTTCAATCCTATAGCTAAAAATTTCATATATCTCAATTCGTTTCAATTTTTAAGGACATTGATACTCAACCAGCGAGATAGCTACAACTGTTGCCATATTCAACTTCAAGTAGGCCAAGTTTTTTTGTTTTCTTTTACTTTCAAAATTCATGTACCTACTGCTTTGATATTAAGTAATTAGAGCATGTTGTTTGGACAACTATCGTTTTAAGATTTTTAATGGCTGGACATGAAAGGGAAAATTTGACTTTTTTTTTTTTCTCCTTCTTTGCCTTATAAGTTTGGTATAGTGAAAAAATAAAAATAAAATAAAACTAATGTACCTTAGTGCTGAAAAATATACTACTCTAACTTTGTGTCCTACTACTAAGAATTGCCTAGCAATCTCTGGAAAACCATTGAACTCACCCATGATGTCCTTGATGAGCTTTCTTTTTCTTTTTCTTTTTCTTTTTTATTTATTTAATTTTTTTTTTGGACAATTGATTTTAAAAAATAATATATGTGATTAATATGGCAGAACTTCTAGTTCTGATTGTAAATATTTTTATTTTGCTCTGTGGGCATGTTTTAATGATGTAATTTTTAGAGATGGCTATTGAAGCTTCACTTCTCAGTCAGTTCCCACTCCATTGAAGTCACTTTTCTCATTTTGTGGGTCCTAATGTAAGTTCTATTTTTTTTTTTCCTTTTTGATTTTTTCATGGTTCTCAATTATTCAATTTTAGATTAGAATTATACTTGCTTATGAAAAGATTGGATTAGTTTTCAATGTACTAGAATATTTTTAGTTCTTATGAGATTGGTTTGTGCAAGAGCTTTTGGTTTGCATCTATGCAGGTTTTTGGTTTTATCACTGTCATTAACTAACAGTGACCTATTGTTCTCCATCCATGTGTGTATCAAACATGCTTCTGAGTGTGGATAAGAAAAGTGTAAATTCTTTTATTTCAAAAATCACTTAACTCTAATAATTGGACAGAATTTCTATTAAATGCTATGTTGGAGATATGAAAAGTGATTATTTTCTTTTTAAATAAGATTTATCTTTTTTAAAAATGTGGACAACTTTCCCTTTCTATATGAATATTAAATGCATTTGCAAACAAAATAAAATTTCAACAATTTGGCCCTATTAACCAACTTGAATAATGATATTGTGTTAAATTGAGTATAGACATAGGTTTAGACAATAGAAAGATTAGTAATTGAGTTTCAAGGGTGTTAGTTGTGAATTGTTTATGAATTATTATTATTATTATTATTATTTTATGCGTGCTTGATTCACAATGTTTATGGCATAACTAAGTTTTTAACAATTGTTCTCTAAATATGGAAAAAAGAAAAATTAAGACAAGTTTTTCTTCTCCCATATTTATGCATCTTTCTTTTTATCTAAAAAATTGGTGTCTGACCTATTATCAAATGTTGTTAACTAGAAAATTCAGATTGTTGTTTTTTGGTTTATGATTGGTTTTGATTTTAGTTTTCGCATTTGCATGGTATATAATGAGTGACTGTAAAAAATACTTAATTGAAAGAAGACAAGACTTGCTATTGTCCTATATTGAGACATGTATGTGCACTTACATTACTTTTATAATTTTTTATATTTAGGTGGAAGCAAATAATGCAATAAATTTGGCCGGCATGACACGCCAAAGCCACTACCAAGTGAAGTTTGTCTAACTTTGTAGTATTTGCAGCACTAAACTACAATCTTTTCAGGTGCTCATTCATCTATCCCTTTGTTTTTTGTTTTCGTTTTTTTTTTTTTTTTTTTTTTTTGTGTGTTATAGTATCCTTCATTTGGTGGTATATTTTTCAAATGGCATATGTCATGTTACCTTTATAATATTATGCACTGTACTATTTCTTTCTTTCTTTCTTTCTTCCCCTTTGCTTTTTTTTTTTTTTTTTTTTACTATACAATTAATTTTGGCGACACTTTGTCAACTACTGTAGTTGAGATTTATAATATGCCTCATTATGCCCACTATCCATTTGGAGCATGTGAAAGTTGATATATTTCAGGATTTTTTTTTTTTTTTTTTTGTTACTAACTTAATCACCTTTTTACTTTGCCCTTTCTTGTCTTGTAGTATTCATTAGACTACGTTGATGTTTGGACTAATTGGAGATAGATAGTCCTGGCTCACTTCTAACTAGAACTTGGTTCTGGCTCAACAAAGAAAAGCAGAGTCAGAGAAGTAGCACGTAGTTAATTTGAGCTCCTAATATGCTCTATTCCATTAACTTTTTGATAACGACTTATGCTGCTTAAGCAACTTTGAATTTTGAACCATGGTATTTGTTGGTACTATGCATTAAACACTTTTTAAAGTAAATTGTCATCTTTCTTCTACTTCCACAGCAACTGATTTTAACCATGGCCGCTTCCTTCGGTGTTGGCTACTCTTTGTTTTTCTCTGGTCTAAAATGAGAAGCCTCAAAAGTAAAAAATAAAATTAAAAATAAATAAATACAATCAATTAGACAATTTTTATTTTATTTTCTTCTAATTCAATTGGTCTTTGATTAGTAGTAATACAGAAAGCGTTGCTTCCACAATTACCTTATAATCCCCTTTGACATTATTAAGCAATGATATCTTTCCCTCTCACTCATGTAGTGGAGAAAAACTTATATAGAGTGACTTCACCACTAAATCTAATGTGCGTCATCATATTGATGAGGCGGTCAAAAATCAAGAAGAGCCTTATTTGGGGCCTCTTACAAGAACAAGAGCCAAACAAATTCAAAACCAAGTTGTCGTTGCCATTAGGGGGAGTTCAACCCAATTTGAAGACTTGAAGCCCAATATGGATGAGCATGAACCTAAGCCCAACTTGAACAACCTTTTCTCTTGTAAGGACATGGATGAGAATTAGTTATGTGAATTCATACCAAGGAATTATGTGATGAATAACTTACCCTTGGAAAGATTCATGAGTCTAGTTTCCAACGCATTAAACAGTGTGCCATTTGGAGGTCTCTAGAGGAAGTTATGGCTAATTTAGTAAAGTTTGTTCCATAACATAAATTAGGACGAATTTTGAAAACTCTCCTATTTCTCAGTATCTTTTGTTTTTTTTTTTTTTATGCGTTCATTAATACTTATGAGTTGGAATATGTTTTATAGTCAAAAGCAAGCTTTTATCAGTATTGGAATTGAGTCACTTATACTTGGAAGGTTGTTCCAAGGCTTATAAAACTCATTGTATGCAGTCATGCTAAGAAGTTTTTTATTGAAATATTATTACAATTTTTTATTGCAATTTTCTTATTTCTTATCTAAACAAGTTCTTGTTTAGTGGAGAAATTAAACCTGATTCTTATCACTCTTCAATCCTCTTCTTAAGAGTGTGGCTAATCAACCCTGTAGTTCTTGATTGTGGAGGAGGATTCCTTATCATTCAAGACTGTAGGTATTCTTTTTCTTTTCTTTAGCTACTCAAAATTCATAATCAACCATCCTTATATAATTTCCAGCAACCTATTTTACTTGGGCACATCATAATGGTATCAGAGCATAAGGTTTTTAAGTGAAACACGTGAGGGAGTGATTTTTACCCAAAAAAATTATGCCCAAAAAATCCCAATAATGAATGACCAAAATAATCCCACCAACCCTAAGGGGTCTTTATATGGAACAAGCTCAAATTATTGGAATTCAATAAAGACAAGAGGAGATAATGAAACAAATAGGCTAAATGGCTCAAGCCATCAAAGGATTAACTAAGCAATGTCAAAACCAGCAACATATGCAGTAAAAACCAAGAAAGGCTAACAATGATGTTGAAGAGGAAGATGGAGAAGAAGATAACTTTGATGAAGAAAGTATGAGAGACCATGTCCAAGGAGGCAACAATGGAGAACTGGAAATAACTTGAAGTTGAAGATTCCTCTATTCAAAGGAACCAGCACACCGGAAGAATGCTTAGAATGGGTACAACAGGTTGAGAAGGTATTCAAATGCCAAGATTATTCAGAGGTTAGAAAATCTTCAATTTGTTGCCCTTGAATTTACAAATTACCCCATTTTATGGTGGGGGAATTTGAAAACTCAACGTATGAGGGATAAGGGTAGGAGACATTAGAAATTGGAGGCTCGTGAAAAGACTCATGCATTTGTGTTTTGTTCCTGAATATTATAAGCAAGAACTGTATATTATGATGCAAAGACTAAGGCAGGGGGAATATGGGTTTAAGATTATGTGAAGGAATTCGAAATGCTAATGATGAGATGTGAATTACAAGAACAAACCATTGCTAGGTTTTTAGGGGGACTGAATAAAGAAGTTGCATATGCTATTGAGTTGCAACCTTATGTGTTTTTGGAGGATGTCATTAAACTTTACATTAAAGTGGAAAGGTAGTGCAAAATAGGTGCATCAAAGCAGGGAGCCACTTGACCTAATGCCACCTCCACATCCCCATGGACGACTTCTAAGAGTAATGAACAAAGGAAGAACATAGGGGATTTAAGTAAACTGCTAGTAGATTCAACCAAAAGCAAAAAGCAGGTCACCAACCTGCTAGAAAGAGCTGAGATATCAAGTGTTTTATATGTCTTGGCAATGGGCATATTGCTTCTGAATGTTCTAATAAATGAGTGATGGTAGTTCGAGATAATCAAGGGAAAATTGAAAGTGAGGATAAGGTAGCCATAGAAGAAGAGTGTGAAGAAGAGGGGGTTGTGGAATATGCCAATAAAGGAAGACAATTTGTAATTTGACAAGTTTTAAATTCCCAAGCAAAGGTGGATAACGAGCAGCTTGAAAATCTCTTCCACATTAGATGACCATTGATAAAAAAGTATGCGGAGTTATCATAGATGGTGGAAAATGTACAAATGTAGCTTCCACTATCTTAGTGGAGAAATTGAATTTGGCAACCATGAAACACCCACGGCCATACAAGCTGCATTGGGTAAATAATCAAGGTGAAGTGACCATCTCAAAACAAGTCCTATTGCCATTCTCCATTGGAAAAACCTATTCAGATGAGGTAGCACCCATGGATGCGGGACACTTACTTCTTGGAAGGCCTTGACAATTTGATAGAAGGGCATTGGATGATGGGTTCAAAAACATTTATTCCTTTGCAAAGGATGGGAAGAATATCATTTTAGCTCCTCTTAGTCCACAGCAAGTGCTTAATGATCAACAAGCCATGAAGAAAGAAAAGAAGACAGGCCTGTTTGCAACCAAAGGTGAAGTGGAGAAGGTTTACAAGATTCTATCCCGGTTCTCACGTTAGTTGTAAAAGAAGCCATATCAAATGAGGTAATTTCCTTTCCCCCACAGATTAAAGAGATCATGGAAGAGTTTGTTGATGTGTTTCCTAAAGAATTACCAAAAGGGCTGCCACCACTTCATAGGATTGAGTACCAAATTAATAAAGTAACAGAGGCTTTTTTACCAAATAGGCCAGCTTATAGATGCAATACCAAAGAGGCTAAGGAGTTGCAACGACAAGTTGATGAGTTACTGCAAAAAGGATATGTGAGGGAATCCATGAGTCCTTGGTCAGTTCCTACTTTACGAGTACCAAAGACGGATGGAACTGTTATAATACGATGGTCTATTGTACAATTTGAGATATTGTGCGTAGATTATAGTGAATACATAAATAATACATTTTCATAAAACTAAGTAAAATAAGAGAATATATATATATAAATTGATAAATTAAAGTTCACCACTTTATTGGTTGATTTTGGACTCAAACTCTATTTCATAAGAAAGGAATTATAGAAGGACTTAAAATTGGCATATACATGTATATATAATAAATTAAAGTAGGAATCAATGATTATATATATATATAAATATATAATTGGATTATTTAGCAACATATGTTCAAAAAGTAAGCCATAAGTGGTATATTATATTATTTTATTAAGTTTCTTCTCTTTTCTTCCATTGCATTAGCCGACTTAGCTCCCTTAAGCTTTGTCGGTCAATTGGATTTCCTAACTCCTTGCTTAGCCGGTTAAGCTTGTGAAAGGTAGCTAAGTTACTCTCTCTCCGTTCTTACATTAATAGTTTAGTCCATATGTTCTATTTGCTAGTTAAATAGGTTCTTGTAGTTAGGTTTGGCATGAGTTATCTTGGCTGCCTATTGATGTTTTATAGCTTGGTTTATAGGGGATTAATACCAAGAAGAGATGATCTCTAACTTAGCTTGAAGTTTTAGATAGTTTTGTGGTGTTGTGGTGAATTTGGATCCAAGATTGTGGTGGATTGTGTTGACTGTAAGGTCTAGCAGATTTTTTTGCATTGTTCTCTTCAGGTTACCAGCCAAGAGTGATGTGTGGAGTGGTGTGGTTGTTCGGCCATGGCAGCGCAACTACCATAGGAGCAAGCAGTGGCCTGGCAGTGTTGGTTTGGTTGGCAAATTTTGGCTATTTCAGCCGTGTGATGCTCTTTTCTTGTTAAACCATGAACTTGATTTTTAGTGTTGTGGATGGAACTCAAGTGTTAAGGGTAAGTTAGTCAATCAAGCAAGTGGAATGTAGGGGGAGAGGTATGGCCGGTTATGGATATGGGAAATTAGGAATTTACCTATTGCTATATAAGTATATATAGGTGTTCATTGATTATTAAATTAAATTAAGAACTAATTAAATCTAATTAAAGGAGGATTAAGTGAATTAGAAATAATCATAATTAGTATTTAATTGTAATCATGGAAGGAAAGTTTAAGTTACTTAATTAGTATTTAAATATCAATACTTGTACAAAAATCGATTGACATATATCTCAGTGGTCATATATTGCATTAGAAATATGGTAGTTAAAAATGAATTAATGCTAAACCATAAAAAATAGAATTCTTGAACAATGAAAGTAAATAACTTTATTTTAAAATAGTAAAGGTAATCGTTTGTAGAATTAATTATATAATGATTACTATAAATAATATACATGAATTCCTGATTTTTCAACTCCAGAGCATGTCAAGGATAATTCTGACACCATCGTAGGCTAGACGAATTGACGAATCTCATTCTTAAGCCTAATGAGTGAATTACGTGCACTTTGGTTGCTAGATTATTATTTGCAGTTATATGTATATTTGAATTAATGTGCTATATCGAGAAACAAGAAAGTATAGTGTTGTATTGATTTAATTAAATCATATTTGTTGATATTAGTTGTAGTTGATAAGGGTCAACAAAATAAAATTTTCTAAGAAATTATTTTTATTTTCAAAATTTAAATCTAGGTGCATTTAGGATACTTTGTTTGATATTCTGATATAAGATATTCTGATTTTGATAATTGTTTTCAAAGAATTAAGTGCTCAACCCTAGTGGGATGGATTGTGTATGGAGAATTAATCTATTGTGTGAGGGCGTAAATGCTCGTTAGGGGAGATATTGTTGTACGAGGCTAAGTTACTCGTTGGCCCTTTATTTGTTTGCCTGATTTGATTAATATGTTGAAAATTGTAAAATACATGAATTATATTGTAATTACGTTTTTGCATAAGTAATTTTAGACATAAATTTAAGCTATGATATATGTATTGTGCGATGCTAGTACCCTTAGGGTACGTGGTTTGCTCACTGAGTCCTTGTGACTCATTCATTCCTTTGTAATTATTTTTTTTAGTTTCTAGGAAACCACAGTCTGCTGTGTCAAAATTTACTACCTGTCGATACTGCTACAGCAAAGTATATCTCTGGATCGCACACTTGTAGCTTAAGGAACGACACTTTCAATCATTTTAGGTGTTTTCTATTATTATTGTATTCTGAATTAACCATGAAAGTTTCATATTTTGATTGGGAGTAAAGTCCTCTGATTATTCTGATACTATGTTTTACTGTTGACTTTATAATATGTTGTATATACTTATTATGGGCAAATTTTGTTTTAAGGGAAACTATTGCCGAATTTTCCATGAACATTTTGTATTTAAAAATAGAGTCGTGGTTTTATTTTAAATCAATAATATTTTATTTTTTAAAACTATAATGTTTTGAAGAGTCAGAGATCAACACTTGAGTTTCTAGGGTTACGGGGGTATGGTTATTCATTCCTCTGGCCAATCATACTCTGATTTGAAGGTGTGACAAGAACCATGAGGATGTGTGTAGATAGTCGAGCCATCAATAAAAGCACTGTAAAATATCACTATCCTATCCCAAGGCTGGATGGTATACTAGATGAATTACATAAGTCAAAAGTATTCTTAAAGGTGGATTTAGAAAGTGGCTACAATTAGATCCGAATTAAAAAAAGGGATGAGTGGAAAACAGCCTTCAAGACAAAACATGGGTTGGATGAGTGGATAATGATGTCATTGGTCATTATAATGCTCTAACCTCTTTCATGCAGCTAAGAAACCATGTGATGCGACATTTAACCGGCAGGTTTGTTGTAGTGTACTTTGATGACATTCTCATTTATAGCAAAAATCATGATGAGAATTTAGAACACTTTAGAAATATATTTAAAGTGCTTTGTCAAGAAATGTTATTTGGTAACATCAAGAAGTTCACTTTCTATCAAGAACGGGTCATTTTTCTTAGATTTGTAGTGTCCTAACATGGAGTTGAAGTTGATGATGAGAAAATTAACAGCCATCAAAGAATAGCCTAATCCTACCACAATCACGGAGGTAAGAAGTTTCCATGATTTAGCTTTATTCTATAGAAGATTTGTGAAAAAATTTAGCACCATTTTAGCTCCTTTGACCAAATGTATCAAGAAGAGTGGAAAGTTTAAATAGAACGATGCTGCCCAAAAGAGCTTTGAATTCATTAAATACAAGTTGTGTTTAGCTCCTATCTTGGCATTTCCTTATTCTTCGAAGACTTTTAAGGTAGAATATGATGCCTCGAAAGTGGGAATTGAGGTTGTCCTTATGCAAGATAGGCATCCCATTGCCTATTTTAGTGAGAAATTAAGTTGAGCAAGTCTCAACTATTTTGTCTATGACAAAGAGTTTTATGCTATTGGGCCTTAGAAACTTGGTCGTACTACTTACTTCCAAATGAGTTTTTCATACACACAGATCATGAATCCTTGAAGTATTTAAAAGGACAAAGCAAGTTGAATCGAGGACATGCCAAGTGGGTGGAGTTTCTTGAAACTTTTCCATATGTGATCAAGTACAAAAAGGGCAATGTCAACTTAGTGGCTGAAAGCTTTATCAGGAAGGTGTGCTCTTATTTTCCTAATGAATGCCAAGTTGATTGACTTGAAATTATTAAAACTCAATATGAGAACGATATGGACTTTTCTTCCATATACTTGGCTTATGCAAAAGGGGTTGTTTCTAGCTTTTATAGACATGGGGATTATTTATTCAAATATGGTAAACTTTGCATTCCTCGTGGGTCTATTAGAGAGTTTTTGGTAAAGGAAGCTTATGGGGGAGGCTTAGCAGGTCATTTCGGTAAGAAAAAGACCTTGGAAATAGTTAACGAACACTTCTTTTGGCCGGGCATGATTCAAGATGTACATCTGGTCATTGAAAGGTGTGTGACTTGTAAGAAAGCCAATAACCAAGAAACCAACTCTTTTGGATTATATATGCTCCTACCTGTACCAGATCAGCCATGGATGGATATGACTATAGACTTTGTACTTGGGCTACCACTAACTTAAAGGGGAAAAGATTTGGTTATGGTAGTAGTGGATTGATTTTCAAAGATGTCTCACTTCATTCCATGCCATAAGACCGATGACACATCCCATATAGTAGACTTATTCTTTAGAGAAGTAGTAAGATTGCATGGAATTCCAAAGAGTATTATCTCTGATCAAGATACCAAATTCTGAGCTATTTTTGGAAGACATTATGGAAGAAGCTTGGAACAAGACTACTCTTCAATACAGCTTGTCATCTCAAACAGATAGGCAAATTGCAGTGGTAAACCGCACACTCTCTACCTTGCTTAGAACTATTGTGAATAAAAATCGAAAAAATTAGGATGAATGTTTAGCCTTTGTTGAGTTTGCATATAATCGTAGTGTGCATAGCACTACCAAACACTCGCCATTTGAGGTAGTCTATGGTTTTAATTCTCTTAATTTAGTTTATTTGGCTCAAATTCCAACAATTGAAAGGGCATGTTTAGATGGAAAGAAAATAGCTGAGATGATCAAGTCTTTGCATACACATGTGAAGCAACAAATTGAGAAGAAAAATGAAGCTTCTGAAAGAGTAACCAATAAAGGAAGAAATCAAATCCACTTTGCCCTAGGTGATCTAGTATGGATTTATCTTTGAAAAGAAAGATTTCCAAGAAAAAGAAAGTCCAAGTTCATGCCTAGAGCAAAAGGTCCATTCAAAGTACTTGAGAAGGTGAACGACAATGCCTACAAAATTGAACTGCCTAGTGAATATTCTATTTCCTTAACTTTTAATGTTTGGGACTTCTCTCCTTATAAGGAAAATAGCAAGGAGCTGGATTTAAAGGCAAATTCTCATAACTTGGGGAAAATGATATGCATCATAGTATTGATGAGGCTCCCAAAAATCAAGAAGAGCCTTATTTAGGGCCTCTTACTAGAGCAAGAGCCAAACAAATTAAAAACTAGGTTGCCATTGCTATTAGGGGGAGTACAACCCAATTTGAAGACTTGAAGCCCAATATGGATGAGCATGAACCCAAGCCTAATTTAATCAACATTCTCTCTTATGAGGGCATAGATGAGAATTAGTTCTGGGAATTCATACCGGAATTATGTGATGAATAAAAAGATGTATGAGTCTAGTTTCCAAGCACATCAAATGGTGTGCCATTTGGAGGTCTCTAGAGGAAGTTATAGCTAATTTAGTAAAGTCTGCTCTAGAATATAAATTAGGACAAATTTTAAAAACTCTCCTATTTCCTAGTATCTTTTGATTTGTTTTATGCTTTCATTTATAGTTATGAGTTGGAATATATTTTATAGTCAAAAGTAAGCCTTTATTAGCATTAGAATTGAATCACTTATACTTTGAGGGTTGTTCCAAGGCTTATAAAACTCATTATATGTAGTCATGCTTAGAAGTTTTTTGCTGAAATATTATTACAATTGTTTATTGCAATTTTCTTATTTCTTATCTAAATAAGTTCTTGTTTAGTGGCGAAATTAAACCTGATTCTTATCACTCTTCATTCGTCTTTCTAAGAGTATGGCGAATCAACCTTGTGGTTTTTTATTGTGGCAGAGGATTCCTTATCATTCAAGACTACAACTACTCTTTTTCTTTTCTTTAATCACTCAAAATTCATAATCAACCATCATTATATAATTTCCAGTAATCTATTTTAGTTGGGCACATTCAAAATCCTTGGAGTAAGCCAAATAATTTATGCCATGTAATAAATGAAACAATCAGTCCAATCAAATTTTAAATTGTATATGTCAAGAATGAAACCACGTATATGTCAAGAATTATGATTCACATATATCACAATGCTATTCGATTTTCCTTATTCATACATATCATAATTCTTGACATATACATAATATAAAAATATACAAATTTATACTTATATTATTTTATATTTACCAATAAGATGAATATGCACCCTGTCAAATAAAGGCCTTTGTTCTTTGGTACTTTTTCACACCATCCATCAGGTAATTAAAGGTGTAGGTGGCCCAATTTTTTGCAAAAATCTAATGTGGCCAACCAATGACATGCACCACGTTCCTACTTATGTAGAAATTTGATGTTGGTGATAGTAAAGTATCCACAGTGAAAATGACAAATTTAACCATGAATTCTATGTTATCCATGTTTAGGTTACACCATCTTCAATTTTTTGAGATTTAAAATTCAAGTCACCGAGATTATAGGTCTAGCAATAACTATCAAGATTAATGCTTGTGTAGCTGCATTGTATAGGAATACCGCCATCACAAATACCGAGTACATTAGTGACATAATGTTTTGATAAATAGATTGAATACCCTAAAATTTTTAGGATATGCTTCTTTCGATCCACATTATCTGTAAGCCAAGGACTCATACATACTGAGTACATCAGTGACATCGTGTTTTGATAAACAAATTGAATACCTTAAAATATTTTAGTTTATGCTTCCTTGGATCCACATTATCTGCAAGCCAAGTACATAAATCTCACCTCAATGACTTCACTGAGAACGCAAAAAATCCACCGAACTCAATTTGTTTCACAAGATTTTTCCTTCCCTGTTTCACCACACTGTTGATAATCCTTGAAAAAGCTTGGACTTGACATCGTGTGTCAAGTGAATCCTGATCAGTGAAAAAAAATTAGTAGCCAATTTTATTAAATTAAACCACTATATTTTTAGCATGTACGTAAATATGTACACAATAGTGATAAGTATACCCTTTTTGGAGTCTTAAGTTTACCTTACATTGCACTCTCTTGGCTTCTTCCTGAACTTGTTTTCCATTTATTCCAACCAAATATTTACTTTTTGAGGCTAATTTTCCACTAACTTGCACATTTTATTTGGCTTTTGTTACATTTCACCCCATGTGAACTAATACATACATCTTTATATTTCTCCCTCACACCTTGGTTTGCTTTTGCCTTGCAAATTGCTCCTTCATGAAAATCTCGTACCATCACTCCATTGCTACTATTTCTTAATATCACTTTCCCTCTCCTATCTTTAACATTACTATTCACATTTACCCCCCCTCACATCATGATGTTAAAGACAAGTCCAAGTGTCCACATCAACCTTTCTTTTCTTTTCTTTTATTTTTTCCAATACTACTACCACTAGTATGAAATTACAAAAAATTTTCTGATTTCATTTATCGCATTTTGCAACTCATTCTTCAAATCTATGAAACCACAATGCATTATTTCATAATATCTATCTCCTTCACAATCTGCTATAGCTTCCTTGAAATAACAATTCAACAATTATCTGAAATTTTTTGCTACCCATCAAATGACCTAAACAATTCAAAAACTGACATTGCTAATTGTATTTGCATATTCACCATCAATCATAGTAGCCTTCTTTCCTAATAATACAACTTACTCAAAATGTCACAAAAGCTTAATAACTATTTCTCAATACACATTAAAATTCAGTATTTTCAATATCAATTAAATTATAGTACCTTCAAGCTATCAACACTACCAACACATCTCAACAACTGTACATGAATTCATTGGTCTCAATTTCTCTCCACTTCGAAACTCAATCACTCACGTATTCTCCAAACGAGGGAGGGCTCAACAACAGTTATAACAACATTGTCCAAATAAACCAACTTATTCAATCAATAATTCATAAATTTCAATTTACAAACAAACTTTCTAGCTAATTACTATTCAATGTTTCCCATCATGCTTACCATTAGAAATAGACAACACACATTGACGACTTTGTTGCTTGTTCGTTTGGATTTCTTTATGCCTTCTACAAGATAATTGTACATATACTATGTCAGTTCTTATCTTTAATATAACCTATTTATATGAGATCCTTGGTTACTTTGGTATTTACAATAGAACCTACTATACGGACAAAGTAATGAATTTATTATAAATAAAACATATTTGAACTTAAACTCATTACTCTTCGTTGATAGATCAACAATATCCCTCTCTATATCCACTATGTCAATATCTTTACCATATTCCACACCATACTTTATGCATTCAGACAACATATCACACTTTAGATTACTTCTTAACACACCATCCCCTCCTAAGGGTAGTCTTAAATATCTAGCTACATCAGATACCTTCAAATTTCCATTGCCCAAACATATAGTGTTGTTATCAACTTCAAACCTCTCCACAAGAAACCAACATTTTTTTCACTTTCCAATATCTTGCACTTAATGTCTAGCAGTTCTATGAACCCTATTGATCTTATTGCATTGTGTCGAGTTTCAACCAAATGGTGGAATTACACGTGTATATCATCTGGGCTTGAAATGACTCATTGAAAATATCTAGTAATATTTAAATTTTTAACTTTAATTAATATATTGTTAAGAAATTATAAAAATAAAAAAAAATGATCTCAACAACATGAGTCCAAGAATTACCTGCATACAGTGAGTAAGATTTTGATTCCTATTTGAAGTCATCTAAATTTTTCTCCCTATAAACATTTTTACTTAGTTTTTTCCACTTTCAGTAATCAATTTTATAGATTTGTCTTATATTTCAACTCATCTTTTTCTCTTTGCATCTGTCTAATATCATTTCTTAGATGGGTAACTCCTTAATTTTACAAATTTTATTCCACTATTAACACACTTCTTCTTTCTCTTCTATTTTATGTATACATAAAACATATATATATGCTTTATCAGTCTCTTCTTTATGCATGCTTAACCCTTTTCTTATTTCCAATTACAAACAATTTTAATTCTACAATGCATCCTATCCTTACTATATATAAATTAATAATATTTTGTCATTGGTGATCTCAAATGGGGGAAAATAATACCTCAATGACTTGATAATTTTTTTTTTTTTGGTAGCTTTACAAAATTGATATGGTCTTTCCTGAACTTTAATGTCACCTCGTAATAGACTCAAGCAAGATTGGCAAGCACAACAAACTTGACCAAAGATAATCTCATAGGATAATCGATGCGAAGGAAGAAAAGGGGAAGAGGAAACAAATTATTGGCCCTATTTAAAAAGTGTTGTATAACAAGCTGAAAAAGTATTTAGATTAGTTAACGTAAAAGAGCTACGAGATAAATTTAAAAAAAATTATTTGATTTTATTTTTTAAAAATGAATATTGAGTATTAAAATTACTAGAAAACCAGTTTGACAAATATTATGGTTATATTTGTCTAAAGAAAATAATTATTTAAATTTATTTCAGTTTCCCTTATTTTCTATTTGAAAAAACATATTTTTCTAGCTTCAACTTTTAGGACTCTAAAATCCGCCAAATGCTTTTCTGTAAAGCTTAAAAAAGTAAAAACTCCATTACCAAACAGTTTTGTTAAAAATCTGAAACTCAAAAGCTATTTTAAAAGCTAAACCGAACAAGGACATTATTTCACAAGGGCTTTATTATTGAAATTTTACTACCACACATCAAAGATTGTCACTAAGCTACCATACCTAACATTATTTAATTTGTCAGCAATTGGCCAAAAAATATTAGTTACCCAGTTTTTCTCAAAATAAATAGTCAATATTGCATTTATTATGGTTATCAATATCAGGTTTTGTCCCCAATTTTACTAGCATTCCCCTTTACTTATTTCACTTTTAACTCCATTACCAAAATGCATGTCTTTATCGTACAGAATGTGTCAAAAAATGAATTCGTACACTAGCACGGCCAAGATATAGTGTGTAACACCTTGCTTACTTAATCTACTCATAAACTCTTAAGCCAATTTAATTGGTAATATGTTTGTTACTTGTATTTTCTACATATTTATTTCCTTCTTATGGTGATACTTGTATAATTTTCTTTGAACATTCTTCTCATTTCACTTCACCCATACGGCCATGATTAGTGAACTTGTATTCCTTCTTCTTATTGCTACATTTTCCTCCAATTGACTTTAAGTGCATGCTACTTTATTTATTTAATCTTCAATTAACCAGGATTTACTTGAGAAATGTAACTTGTGAATAGTGGATTAATATTCCTAGAGACACAATATGCAAACTACTTTTCATTTTACTAAGTTATTTATTTAAGAGGAGAAAATTCTAGTATTATTAGGCTTCCTTACAAAATTACTACCATTACTAAGTAAACTGGTTAAGAATACATTTTACAATTGTATACAAAAGCAACATAGTTCTACAAGTCTATTCTCATGCGTCCCATACACTTGCCATTTTTCTCGTTATATAGACCATGCCTTCTTTCAAAGAAAACAATACACATCCTTGGCACTAATCAATCTATATATCAAGATGAAGAAAAGTGAGTCAAACCTTAACATGCATTCATATATAACGAAGAATGATTCTCGATGGCAGTTTTAAAAAAATATAGGAATATGCAATGCAAATTAGCCTTTTTTTTTTCTCATTTCCACTCCTTAATAACCATTATAAATGGTTCATGCAAACCCAATACTGCCTTACAAGGACTTCGATATACCATGGATACCAACCTCTCGTATTCAGAGCACTGCCTCTCGATAGTAGGATCTATACTATGGTTTCCTTATTTTGGGATACTTGGTGTGCTTCGGCTAACATGAACTCAAGACAAGTTACTAGAATCATTTATCATTTTCCTCATTTCCTTTAGATTTCCTAAAAGAGAATCATTTTCCTCATTTTCCATTTCATATGCATGAAGGATATAAGAGTAGCATGAAGAATATAAGAGTAACAAGAAAGTAGCTTTCAAAGCAAAGATAAAATAAAACAAAGGAATGCATGAATATTGTCTAATAAACTTAATTTTGGTTTTCTTTCCTTATTTCCCTTTACGCCTTCTCTTCCCTTTTTCCTCCCTATTTTCCTCCTCTTCCTTGCTCTTGGTTTCTCCTCCTCTTTTCCTAGCTCACAGTTTGCCCTTTCTTTCCTTCTAGTTCACAATTTGCTTTTTCCTTTGATTTCTCACTATTTCTTTTACTTTCTTTGTTTTCTCACTTTTTCTCTCACTTTAGTACGCACTTTACCTTGCCTATGCAATTTCGGTCATCTCCCCCCTCCTTTTTATAGTGCATGGCCAAGGGTAGGATTTAGAAGAAAATTTCGTTTTCTATTTTACCTTTTTAGCTGTCTAAAATTATAACTTTCCATTTGTCATTCTCTAAATTAACATGTGCATTTTCTTCCTAACACTTATTTTATTCCTATTTCTTAGTTTAGATTTTTTAAATAATAGTAAGCCATCTAGTTACCTTAAATCCCTACACAAGTCTTGTTAGTCATTCATATACCCCTTACTTCCTTAAATTTCTACACATTTCTACCATAATCATTTCATAGACACCTTGTTTCCTTAATTCCTTACACATGCCCTACTTAATCATTTCATGGACACCTAATGCTCTCCTTATCTTCCACTTATCTTGCCACCTTTCTATGTTAATTATTACTTGTCACCTTATGCCCTAACTTTCTTCCACATGGCCCCTTAATTATTTCAACATTTCCACCATTTTTCCTCCTTCTTATTACTAAGCTCCTTCATTAATTGCAAGTTGTCACACTTATTCTCCTTCTTACACTTAAATCATTTTATTAATTGCAAATTGCCACATTTATTCTTCTTCTTACACCGAATTTCTCATATTTTCTTTTCTAGCAAGTAGCCTATATTTTATCATTTTCCCTTCTTCAAACGTTACCATGTAGCATTTTTCTATCTTTATTCCAATGCCTACACTTGTCCATGTTTTTCTATTCATGCATATGTAATTTATCCTATACTTATATACGTGTATGTATATATATACATACATGCATTAATACATATTTTATACATATATATTACTTTTATAGTAATATGTATGCTATACATATTTCATACAGATATATACTATTCTTATACATCGAAATAATACATATAAACTTGATATTAAATTTTAAATCTTATTTAGCTCTTGAGATAATTATTTATGCTATAATTAATTTAAATATTAATTTGAGCGATGTTACAGTGTATTCAAGCTCTCTAATGAACCAGAAAATTTATAGACGTCAGAGAAGTTCCTAATAAGCATCAAACTGAAAAGAATAGACTTCTGAAGCTGTTTGAATATCCATTTGTAATTTGGAAGACGTAAAAGTACAATTGAGTTAACAAATATTTTCATCAAATCTGAATAAAAAGGGCAAGGGACAATTCACAAAAGTAGAAACAAAAAAGAAAAGTAACCTCATCACATACAATATTCAAGAATGGAATAAAGAAAAACCTAAAGATGGTACAAGCCATTCGTTAACACCTACTCTTGAAATCAGAAGAAAAAGTAATAAGCAAACCCATCTGGAAGAGAAATTATTTCCATCATAACCGTCTTCGAGTTGGCACAAATGAAGCTGAAACAGAATGCAATCCTACTTCTGGTTGCTAGCACCCTTTTTCTTGAGTAGGCTTCCAAACTTCCCAAGCAAAGGTTTCTTCTTCTTCTTCAGCTGCTGCTGCTTTGGTGAGCTTCCCCCATCATCCATGTTCTCAGTTGAAGATAGTCCATTTAACTGATCAAAGACCTCACCATCCTCCACTTTTGAGTCCACTTCCGCTTCAAAGGATTCATGCCCTGGATCTCCCTCCGGCAAGAACTCTTTCTTTTCAATTTTGCAGCTCTCCCACATTTTAAACTCAACTTCTACGGAATCATCCTTTTCTTTGCTCTCATCTTCCTTTAAATTCCCATTCACTTCGTCAACTTTGGCAGATACAGTTTTTTTATCATTGCCATTCATGAAAATGCTTTCTTCATGTTCATTTTCTTCTGTGGGCCCTTCACTTTGATTGGGTAAAAGATCCACTTTGGATATGTCTTCTCTTCCATGTCCATTCTCTTCAGAAAATTCAACTACTTTAGGAAGCAAATCATAGTCCTTCTCACTGTCTGTAAGATCGCCATTTTCCACAGTCTGGTTTCTGTATGTAGCTTCTTCAAGCAACTTAGACAACTCCTCCACCTTCTTGGCAGAAGCAGCTTCCCTGGTTCGGAGCTCCTCGTTTTCTAGAACAAAACTCTGCAACTCATTTTCTTTATCTAACAAACTCTCCTTCAGTTTCATGCTATCAGCTTTTGCTTCCCCAATTGCTTCCTGCAGATAAATCACCTCAGATTCAACTTCCTTCAGGTTGTCCTTCAGCTGAGCTTCTTCCTCCTTTTTGGCAAATGCTTCTTTCTCAGACTGCTTTAGCAAATTAAGCAGCCTATTTATTTCTTTTTCCAGAGAAGAGTTCTGTTCTTCAGAATGCTTTACACAGCTGACCAAATGAAGTTCTTTCTGCTCCCACTCTGCCTTGGAGTGCTCAAACTCACCTCCAGATTTTTCAATGGTAAATGTAAGTAGATCAATCTCATGCTTTGCATCAACAAGCATGGATTCATACTTTTCATTTGTTGCTTCTAAGACCAATTTTAAATCTGCAATCTGAGTTGCATAGTTGTTATGCTCACCTTGACTGGATATTAGCATTTCTTTGGCTTCTCTGGCTTCTGCAGATACTTCATGCAAAGCTGAAGCTAAGCTTTCCATTGCCTTCTTGCTCTTTTCTTCCTCATCCTTAGAATTATTTAATTCATTGATTAGTTTGTTTTTCTCTTCCAATAGGTTCTGCACACTTGAAGCTGCGAGCTTTTCATTGTCCAAAGCCTGAGCTTTCTCTTCCTTAAGAATTTCCAGCTCGGACGTGAGATACTCAACCTTCTTTGACATTTCTGAAGTTTCTTCCTTAGCTAAATCAAGATGGTGTGCTGAATCCTCTAGCTCAGCCGTTTGCCTTTTAATTGTAATTTCCAACAACCCTACCTTCTCTTTAAGGGCAGCAAGTTCAGATTCCGCATCATCCAACAAATTGTTGTTTCTCTCTAATTGATTCATTACCGATTCAAAAGATTCCGATGCAGACCTCTCCAAATTTTGTGCTTCTTCAACCCTCATTTCTAGTTCCTCAACCCTTTTTTTCCATTCCTCTACCAAATTATGTGCGTAAGATTCAGCCATCTTTGCAGCTTCAAGCTCAACATTAGCCTGTTCAATGGAAGCCTCTTTTTCCATTAATTTCACCTTATAACTCTTGGTTTTCTCAAGTTCTTGTTTCAGAGTTTCTATTTCTTCCCTCAGCATCAACACCATCTTGTCATTTTCACTAGCCTCCATTTCAAGCTTTGAATCAAGCAAGCCCTTCAACCGGGTCAATTCAACTGACAGAATTTCCACCTTCTCTGCATGAATTTCAGCAATTTTAGTTGCATCATCAGCATGACTAAGTGCCTGGTTCTTTGCATCACAAGTCATAGCCAGTTCTTGCTTCATCCTTTGGAGTTCCTGAGTGGTCGAGAGAAGAGTAGCCACATCCAAAGCATGTTGGTTCCTCACAACTTCAAGCTCCTTCTCCCATTCTTCTTCCTTCTTCTGAGAAGCTTCAATTCCAGCTTGCTCCAACTCAACAGCTCGAAATTTCTCAATCTCAGAATTCTCCTCGGCACGTTTTTGAGCTGCCAATGCCTCCCTGAGTTTCTCATTGGCTTCCTCAGCAACTCGCTGTGCTTCTTTCAATTCATCATTTGCTTTTGCCTTCTCTTTCTCAGCAAGACTTAGCTGTTCCTTTGCTTTCGTTAGATCTTCTTGAGCAAGACTCAACTGGGCCTGTAATTCTGACCCCTTTGCAACCCTTGTCGGTTGTTTCTGAAACCAAGATAAAATAACATGTGCAGAACAGAGTTCCCATTAATTTTACAAGTAAACATGATTGGAGAAAATTGCAGCTGTATCAAGACAAGAAATTACAACTACATGGACAACACATTGAGCATTCCACATCCAAATAGATTTGTAGATGACAAATTTTCAAATTCCAAGTGAACAAAATCAAACAACAAAGTAAGAAATACAAATCTCAGTATTACCAGACTACATTTCTAAGGTCATAGGGACATTCAAATGCGTCAGCCAAGAAAAACAAGGGCTTAAATGCATCCTTTTTAAATAACGCCAAAACTTAAAAGTGCATTTACTAAAACTTACATCAGGTGGAGTGTTGACTTTTGGTGATCTTCGCTCCAATGTGGACTTGGAGTTCACAGATCGAGGTGATCGATCCACTGAAAGGCGCAAATTTTGCAAAGGAGATGGTGATTCAGATTCTGATTTGGTCACCCCTTTGCTTAGTTTACTAACTCTTGGCGTTACAGGTGATGGCTTTTTGGGCGTTTCAGATAAGTTGGATCTATCAAATTCAAAGTGACACTACCATAGTAAGAACGCATTAAATGAAATACAAAATGCAGCATATATGTTCAAATTCCGCGTGTATAAAATAAGTAATATGGATCCAAGACAAAAGAAAGAAATTCCTAGGCCAAAATTAGTATCAGGTTGGAAAATCGAAAATGATTAACAGTTAAAAATTAGGGCAAGAATTGACAGGAAATTATCCAACCCAAGCTAGAAAAGCCCAAAATAACTTCTTACAACAAAGATCAAGATCAAGAAAAAGGAAAATGGAGTGAAACCCATGTGCAAAAAAGTAAGTTTTCAAAGATAAAGTGGTCAAGAGAATTGCACAATAGATTGAATTGGGAAATGTAAGAAAGTGTCCTAATAGATATTACAGTGAGCAGATCCAACCAATTATTCAGAAATTTAGTACAAAACCTCAAATTGATAACCCTTACTAAGAAAAATGAGAACAATTTCACTGCGCTAAAGAATATGAAAAACCCAAATCAGATCTTCGAAGACACACTGAAAATTACTTACCTGGATTTGGAAGACATGGCTATGGTGGTGGGAAGCTTTTATTGTAGCAGAGGAAGTGAAAAATATATGATTTTGGTGAAGGGGTAGGAAGTAGAATGGATTGCTAAAACGCAGACATTGCAAGATAATGTAACTAAAAGGGGGAACTTTCTAGATCAGAGAAAGTACAAATCTCAGTATCTGAAACAGTACAAGAATGAGAATACCAAGTTGAAGAGGAAGAAGCAGTAGCAGAAGAATTTACAGAGAACGAAACCAAATTATTTGAGTTGGTTACCCTGTCTCCAGAGTGGCCACACACCAGCACGCTCTCTTTTCCTCTCTCTTCTTAAAACATGTTATCAGTGAGAATAGATTTTCAGGTACAATGGTATGAAACTATGAATTGACGGAAGTGACCCTGGAGTTTTTTTATCCCTTCTCTTTCCAATAAAATATAAAATAAGTGATATAACAAAATTGGTCCTAACAAATCATAGAACATGTGACACAATAATATTATTATAAAATATGGTATATTTTTTAATTTTTTTTGAATGATAAGGACCATCTCTTTATCTTAAATGTGAGGTTATAACTTACAAGTTATACTTAAAAAACATGTAAAACGGATAATTTATATTTTAACAATAAAAATCTCGATTAATTCATATTTTTACTGGAGTCTTACATTCTTGCTAAAACATGAAAAAGTCATGTATGAAAGAGAAACACTATTAATTTGTTTTTTAAATTAAATATATTTTAAATGAGATTAATGTTTTCCCCTCCCTTTTAATATGTGTATAACATGATTTAGGTTACAAATGAAAGAACCCAAATTCAGTTTATACAGACATGCTATTGGATTTTTGTTTCACTCTTTTTCATGTCAAATGTATGAGTAAATAACTAAAAAGAAGACAATTAGAATAATAACAATACTTTTAATTAAAAAAGAAAAGGAAGTATCATAAGTAAAGAAGAAAATATATACTAGATGACAATAAATCCTCTTTCAATAATTGTGAAATTCATAACAATTTTACAAACTAACTTAAAAGTGATGGCTCGTTTTACTAATAAATAAAAAAGGGTCTTACTCAGTTAGGTTATTCTCTGACGTAATTAATTTGATTTCATAATTGGTAGATGATTATGACTTTTACAATTCATTTTCAATTTATTCAAAAGCGCTGAAGAAATTTTTACCTTAAAACTTTTTTTACCATATAAGAACCCATTAATTTTAAAGTTAAAGGCTTCAAAATTCATGGTTGTACATCACACACTCAAGAGATTAATGTAAAGTTGACAATTATAAAGTTTAGGACTCACTAATTTTAAAGAAATTAACTTTCTAGAAGACAGATCGTGAATCTACAATTTATATATAGAATTATTATTTGATCAGATTGTTGCACATTATTTCACTTTGGCTAGAGCCAATAATAATTGTTGGTGTTAGTAAATTACCCGAAACTTATTACTATTACTCAAAAATAAATTAGAAAATAATAAATTATTTATTTATGATTTTTGAACTTCGTGTTATTAAGATTTATCAAATATTATAAAAGAAAAACACAAATTACATAATATAATAACATATTCAACAAAAATATTTAGACATAAATGCCATAAATGAACATAACAGTATATTCAAAATAAAATTTTAATTTTATTGTTTTTTTTATTAATTAAATATATTGATTAATTTTTTTTGGTTTAGTTCGAATTACCACACATTTTTTATTGCATATACAAAGAAAGTAAAAGCTGAAAATACATTCAGAAAACCGAATGAAACATGTAAAATATTCAAATTAAACTACTTGAATATATAAAATATATGAATTGAACAGAACCAAACTACCGATTAATATTGATTTTTCGGATTTCTCAGTTTTCTTGCACAATCCTATAGATTTTGAAATTGTTGGCCTTGTAAGTAGAGGTGGAATTTGAACCGAATCATTTGAATATGGATTCGAGTTCAAATTATAATTTTTTGCATTTGAATCCGAATGATGTATTATTCGAATCGATATTCAAAAAATAATTTGAAATAATATCCGAATTCAAATTAATATTTGAAATAATATAATTTTTTTATTAAAAAATTTAAATACAATTTTTTTTTAATCAAAATACCCTTAAGTAGTAAGCTCGTCCCAGTGCTGTCCTATTTCGACTTCCCTAAAGCCTTCAGTAGCACAACCGAGATAGTTATGGGTTCTCTATCTCTGCTGGGATAGAATGATAGAAGTTTTGAGAATGCAAAAGAAGGTCACAACGAGACAAGCCATTTATCATTAATGATAGGTGTCAAGTAGAAGTGCGATGATGTATACAACTGAGGCGTCCTAACAACCGGTAGACTTGAACCTTGTTCCAACATGACCTGATCAATTTTGTCAGGCACTCACCTTCTAGTTTCACTGTTTAACTCTTTGACAACAAGAAAAAATCATTATTAAACTCTTGACATACTTAAATTTTTATTCGAATTCAAACACGAATTCAAAATTTTATTCGAATTCAGTTTCAAATTCAAAATTTTATTTGAATTTGAATCCAATTATTAGATATTGTGTTAATTGTAAAGTTTAGGCTCTCCTGTAGAATGTATAGATGTGAGGCCATGGACCGTGGATGATAGGAAAAAAAGTTGCACATTCACCGTTATTAGAACAATTTGTATATAAATTAAATTTATGTGCTCTTCATGGGATCCAGAGATTTTAAAATTTTTTTATTATTTAAAATAGTTTGAATTCTAAAATAATTATTTTTTAAAATTGAAAGAATGTAATATTATAAACAATATTATTTATTTTATTTTGTTACTAGATTTTATATTTTGTGCTGTATAAATTCTACATATTCTATTTTGACTAAATTGCTAAAAAAAAATGACACTTTAAATTATTTAAAAAAAAATCAATAGTAAACTTAAAAGATTAAATTATATTATAAAATTTTATGATAGTTGTTTATCTCTTTTTTTTTTTTTGCTTTCCTTTACTAATGCTTTTGGATTTTGGGATAATTAAAGAACTATGTGTAGAAGTACATACAGTTAGTTACTTAAATATTTAAGTTGAGTATTTTGATTTTTATTTTCAATAGGATTTAATGCATGCCTATATTTTATTGAGTTAATTTAACAAACGAATATAAAAGGTTTATGTGTAGAAGTATAATAGTTAATTACTTAAATAATTTAATGTTGTAATTCTTTTATTTCAATGTTGATTTAATATATGCCTATATTTTTTTTGTTAATTTAATAAATGAATAAGAAAAAAGTTTATGTGTAAAAGTATAAATAGTTAGTTATTTAAATAAGTAAACCTAACAATTTTTATTTTTTTTATAGTAAATTACACTCCCGCTCTTAAAGATTTTTTTAAATGACACTAAGGTCGGGTAATTTGACCCGCCCCTCTCTTAGATTGATGAAAAATTAACAATGTTCATGAATAATTTCTAAAAGAAATACTAACAAAAATCCTGATTTTATCTTAAAAAAAAAAAAAAAAACTAAAATGACTTTTTTTAATTTTTCTCTTTTCAAAATGAGTCATCAATATTTATTTTTTCTATATTTTCCATTACTTTTAGTTTCTTACTTTTAATAGCAGTACATTAATTTATATTGTACTCATATACAATTAAAATCAATTGTTAATATTAAATAATAAAAATTGAATTTTTCTATATTTTATCATGATTTGGACTCTAAAATATAAATTCTATGAATTTAAAAGATAAATTGTAGTAATTGTCAAATAAAAATAATAATAATAATAATAATAATAATAATACTAAACTAGGAAAGTGATCAATTTTAATCATCATGAAAATGACATTTTTTCTTTAACTTTTAGGAGAAATTTTATTTTGAAAGGAAAGGATGAGGAGACTTATTAATTCTTAGTAGTCATTATTATTATTTCATTAATAATTATATCACAAATTTATTACTTTTTTAACCTTTTATTATATGATTTTTTTTTTTAAATAAAAATAAATACCACTAGTTAATATTTCAAACTTAAAACATCTATCTATCTATCCATCTAAACTATACTAAAAGTCATAATACCCTTATAGTGTCATTTGGGTTTTAGTAATTTTTTTAATACTATAATTTTATAAAATAAAAAAGAGATAAAATAGCGTATTTTAAGCAAAATTAAAAGCATAAATAAATTTAAAAAATTACTCACTCTTCCACCATCTAATACTAATTCCTCATTTATCTCTATGCATCAATAAATAAATAAAAATACTTTAATAAAAAAATATCATAATAACTATCACATCGTCATCCTTTCATTTATTCTAAACCAAATAATTAAATATCTAATAAATTTTTTCTAGAAACTAATTATTAAAGAAATTATATTTTATTTAAAGTAAAAAGAGTCCCCAAACAAACGCGTAGGCACGTGTAAAAATACAAAGATAGAAATGGTAGAAAAAATATTTTATTTTGAAATTTAAGGCTTATTTCGAAGAAGAAAAAATTATAAAAGTATGACTTATTTTTCTTGTAAAATAATGAGAAAATTTATAATTTCTTAGTGGTACTTATAAGTTTTATTTTTTTCTTTTTGGTATCACTAAGAAATACATGTTTATTTTTATACTAGTCACATGTACTTATACACATATCAAATATTTTTATTTTTAAAAATATAAAGTGGTAATTTTAAGTTTTTGAGTTCTATTTAAAAAAATAAAATATGAGTTAGCGTGTAAGTGTGAGTGAAATGAATAGTTATTAAAAAGTTAATGACCACCTAGAGCTAAGCTCAAGCGGCTTGTACCTAAATCCACACCCCTTGTGTCAAGTTTGAGCACTCCCAATGTATCCAAAAAAAAGTTAATTTTTTTAATTAATAAAAAATATTTAATTTATATGAGTGGGCAAGATAATAGGTAGTTATTAAGAGAGAGAAAGTAAATTATATATTTTTTAATGAATTTAAATAAATTAATCTATAGTTATTCTAAAGTAGGCGCTTGTAAGGTTTTTTTGACTTTTAGAATAGTATAGATATAAATATAGGTAAACTATTTTGTTTTCTATTTTATTAGAAAGAGTAAAATAAAATTTTACAAAATAAGTTTAAAATGACGTATTTCTATTAAGAAAAAGTATAAGAAAATATAGAAAAAGTAAATATTTAGGACTAATTTGAAAAGAGAAAAATTTTAAATAGTGGTGCTTTGAATAAAAAGTGAGACATTTTAGTATTTTTCCCAAAACTGTTCTGTAGCATAGTTAGTTTTACGTCCATATAAGGGAAGGGAGTGTCAAATTTTCCAAATATTAAACCTTAATGTCATTTTAGTAAATCTGAAGAGAGTAATTTACTCTTTTTTTTTTTTTTCAATTAAGATTTAATGCATGCTTATATGTTTGTTAAGCCAACAATCAAGTAGTTTATCAAAGTGGTTTAATAATTATATTATATACTTTATACATAAATAAATGACAAATCTTTAATCATACATTAATCATATTGAGGAGTGATAACGAACCGAGTTAACTCATGAATAATTCTTTAACAATTTGTTAAGGGCTAAGCTTGTTTTCTAAACAAGATGATTTTCAGCTTTATTTTTAAAATCATTTAGTGAATGAGTTTAATCTTTTTTACAAAGTTTGGCTGCAAAGTTCATGAGCGGAACTTATTTAATAAAGTTTTATTATTATTTATATATATCTTTTTATAACTAATATCTTTACATAAAAAATCATATCAGAAGGAAAAATTTACTTTGGTGATAATTTAAAGCACTCTTATCTTAAAAATTTTATTATAATAACACTCAAATCCAAATTTGAAAAATTCTGCCAGTCCTGTTTCTAGAAGAAATAAAAAATAAATATTTTTTTGAAAATATTAAATCGTGATTTTATCTTCAAAGTACTAAATTAAAGTTTTATTTTTATTATTATTTTTATTTTTATTTTTTTAATTTTGTAATAGATAGGAAGAGAAGGTCTCGTATAAGTTCATTCTACAAAGGTATGGTAAACAAAATAAACCAGCTGAAGCAGCTCACATGGCGTAATACACAATGTTTAACCCAACTTAACGTGCCAAAGTATAATAATTATCTTTAGCATGGCAGATAGGAGGCTGACTTGCAACCAACATACCTTTTATATCTTCCAGGTGTTTCTAATTCATTGGTGTCATTAGATAATAGTGGGTGGGACTTTAAACTTGGAAAAGGTTGCAACATTCACAACTTACCCTTCAGTGTGTTTAATGACTATTAACTATTAAGCTTTGATATTGGGGACAAAATGAAAGCAATTGATAAAGAATCTATCCTTTTCCACCTTTATATATATATATAGATGTAAATTTAAAAATTATTTCATTTTCTTTTAGCTTTGGTAATGTGAAAATGATTTCTAAATTTGTTCTGACTAGAAAATTGTTTCTTCTAATTGTCATGACAGTTATAGCTCATCAAAATTTGGTTAGTTGGCTTGTAGTGATTATCTCATCCTCGTTAAGCTTAAATGCATTTCCCAATAGTAATATCTCAATTTGAAGTCAAGTCTATCACAAGAATACCTTTAATTCAGTATATGTGCTTTGGCTATGTCAAATTGAGGGATTCCTACTTTAGATTTATAACATGTCCAAGTTTTAAATTTCTTTTTGTATTTTTAAAGTTTAGCCATGACCGATGGATTTGTTCTTAGGTGTTTTGGAAGGAATTCACCAACAATATTTGCAACTTGCTAATAATTAATTAATGAGTTTTAATTCAAATGACATTAATTGGGAACAAGATTATTATTCTTAATACATGATTAGTTCAAGCCAATCTAAAGACGACACATGGCAATACTTAAAAAAAGATATTTGTCACCTAGCTATTGACAGCTCTCCTCTATATATGGGAGTCTAACCTTTTATATTCAGGTTCTATGACAGCTCTCTCTATATTCATTTATCTCTTTAAAATCTACTAACTTAAGCATTAAAAGTACTAACAGGTCCATAGGACCACTTATGCAAGTTCATCAAAGAGTATGTGGGAGAACCTTGAACTTGAACTGTTTTTGTATTTACACTGGCTCGTCCATGAGAAATCCATACAATTTGAGTTTCTCGACCTCCACACAGCTGTACACCTCACTATCTCTCCAACAGACTTATTAGTGCACAACCCACCCAAATCGCCATAGTGTTGAGCTAGATTTGAAGACCTCTGTCCCTTGAGTTTTGCACCTTCTACTTAGGAATAATGGACTCCAACCTAGCTAGATCACCCATGGACCACTGTTATTCAAAATTGAACGAACCGAGTAAGCAAATTTCGTGTAGAACAGTGAACAAGGAGGCTAATTGTGTAAGACAACCCCAACAATTTGTTTCGGCTTCTTTTAGAACCCAAAGTAAGCCATAATTCATCATTTGCTTTTTCCTCAAACGGCACTAAATTAAGTGGAACTACTTTCGCAAAGCCCGCCTCTATAACTCGGTTTCCAGCTCAGAAGTGCTCATTCTCATTTTTCAAGCGATGTGAAGGAATATAGAATGAAATTTTGGGAGAATGTTATAAAACGTAGGCTTAAAAATGAGATTGTAGTTTTAGAAAATTAATTTGTGCTCATTTCTACTATGGTGGCCATTTTTTTTATTTAGACAATTAAGGGAGAAATTAATATAGAAAGACAAAAAAAAAAAAAAAAAAAAAGGGTCACCGTATTATATTTGTTGATCTAGAAAAAGCGTATGTTAGAGTGTTAAGAAGAGCCTTATGCTGCACTGTTGAGAAGAAGAAAGTACAAACTAAGTTTGTAAAAGAGATTAAGTATATGTATGGGGGAATAAAGGCCAATCAAAAAATTATAGAGTTCTCAATCACAATAAGATTTCATCAAGGACCGTAGATGATATGACGAACTTACATATGCAATTAAGATAAGGTTATGTGATGTATGCCTTTTATCGAAAAACAAGCCTAAAATTCAAGTTTGAACTATGGAGGAACAAATTAGAATCTAGAAATCTTAGGTGAGTGTAACTTTAGCCATACTAGAGGAGAATCAATTGACGTAATTTTGAATCGCCATGAAATCGCGACAAGGAAAATGTTTAAATATTTACATTATTTCTTTCAAAATAATTGTGCAATTGAGTATGGTGTAAACCACATAATTAAGACAGACTGAATATAAATTTTGAAGTTAAAAAGAAAATTCTATAGGATGGCCGTGACTCTGGTTATGTTGTATGATTTCGAATGTTGGACAGTTAATAAACAATATTCGTATAAGATGGAAATGACTGTAATGTAAATGTTGAGATGGAAGACATGACATATAAGAAAATATAGAATATAAAATGAGAAGATATGCAGGAAAATGAATGTTACACCTATTGAAGAGAAAATAGAAGAGCACCACTTGCAATAATTTGACATATTTAATGTAAGTCAGTGGATGTATTAATTAAAAAATGTGACTTGATGCACACAATAATTTGACATATTCAATATAAACCAGTAGATGTATCAATTAAAAGATGTGACTTAGTACAAATAAATATGATTAAATAGATAAAGAGAAACCAGAAATTACATGGAGAGAAATTCTTGAAGAGAATATGAATGCTCTTTGCATCTCTTCTGTATCTATGAAAATGAAGAAAAAAATTATTCATGTAACCAACTCCAACTAATTTTGGATTCGATCAAGAATGACAGTAAAAAAGTTATGTAACATGTAAAACAGAAAAGAAGGATAAATAATAAAGTAAATAAACAAAATCAACCTGTTGCACAAATTATATGGGAGCGCTTCAATTGGTAAGGAGGCAATAAGCTAGTGTTTGATTTCTGCTTCACACAAGCTGAAATTGGCATCCGCATTGATCACTTTCGTCAGTTTCAAGTTTGTTCTCTCAAAATAAACAGAAAGAAAACTTCCTACTTTAACAAGGTCAGCACTTGGTATAAGCATATCTAAACAAATTTTTGGCACAAAATGCTATTAATCCAGAAATTATCTACGTGAAAGGTTTTTTTTTTTTTTTTTTTTTTTTCCTATAGTGAAACCTATCTTGAGAGTTAACTCCATTAATAATTTCATTTAATATTGTCAGCCACAGGCAAATAACTGTACTTGATCCATACAACTAAAACAAAACTTAGCTGTCCAAATTCAGCGTAAGTAGGGGAACGCTGCTTACAAGTAATAAGACTACTAAATTTAAATTGGAGAAGAAAAGATCCTTGCGTTAGTGTGGAGTCTTTGGCCTTTCACATGATACTAAGAATTCCACGAGATCTGATAAACTTCTCAGACAAAAACCAAAATCCACAATTTCAGACCTGACATTGGAGGTGTTCATAAATATGCATTGTAACACAAAACGCCTGTCTTATTCCTACAATAGAAATTAGAATGTCAGTCAGCACACAAACAGTAAAATTTGCAAGAAATAAACCAAGCTAAATTTCAGAAAATTAAGCGTTATAAAAAAGAAGTCAGAAAATAAAGGGAAGATGATGATAATAATTTTTATTTGGAGAAGGGGGGGAATGATGATAAGGATAGGTTCAAGTACTACTCTTCGAAGTAAGGTGCTCTAGCCTATAGATAACCAAAAAGTGATATACAAATATAAATGGTTATTAAAAACTGAAAAACTTTATAAAAAGTGAACACAAGCTTTAGCAGGGTAGATGCTGATATAATATTAAATGACAAACCTAAGTCAAATGGAATCCAGTACATTTACATTGCCAACATGCTTCAAAAACAAACACAGGCTTACAGTTGTCACACAACACAGCCATATTGCGTTTCTCATTAACACAATCAAATCAATGTTAAGTTTATGCAGCAGGTAGGAGAGGGGAATATGTCAAACAAACATGCATACACTGGTGTGTCAGCCCAACTAAATTTTATGTTCATGATAGACACACGGCCTATTCAAAACCCAATATGGTGTCAGCTATGAAATCAAATATCAACTTCCAAATGAGTCTTTGGATTCCAGATTTGTGTAAGTTGAGGTAGAAGATGATGCCACAGCTACAATATGCAAAATTACGCCTCGAGACCGACTTTCGGTGTTTGCAGCTATGTAGGTCTGCCAATGACACAACTCAGAACCACAGTGAGGCTAGGGTGAGATCCAAGAAGAATCCCCAGCACTGTTCCCGACATGGCGCACATTCAAACAATTTTTGCGAAATACTCGCCAGAATTTTAGGATGGGTTCAGATTGTGGTGGTTACAGTTTACAACAGAAACCACGGAGAGATTATGACTGGGTATCAAATTCAGTCTCAAAAGAACTGGGAGAGAAATTCTGGTCCATCAGTTTCTGTGTCATTTATTTCAAGCCAAGTCAAGGGGAAACACTTTTGACAAGATTGGGCCTTCAAGACAAAATGTATTTTCAAGACTTGGACCACCTAAAAAACCTCAACCACCAGCTTTCTCCGGACTTCAATCCAACTTGATAGATAAAACAACAGTAAATTTGAAAAAAATTAGCTTGATTAGGCAACTCCTGGCACACAAATTTGGGTTAAGAAATCAGAAGTTTCTTGTATTGTGACAAAATATCAGATATACCCAGAAAATAGTTTCTGTGAGCTACTTACATCAGACAATTTCTACAGCTGATAATAGTGGGAAAGAAATAGAGAAGAATTTAAATTTTGAGAAATCTGTACAAAGGAAAGTGTTAGGGAAGTTGCAATCATGGGTATTTTCTAATCTCAACAGACTCTGAGTAATGTTTTCTCTAATTCTCGTAAAGTGGCTTCAATTTCTTCTGACTCGGAAGATTCTCTTGCTGACACAGAGGCAGGAGGATTAGTAGTTGAGGATGATGAACTGGATAGCAATTTTGATACAGAGGGGATCTGTTGATTGATGAACTTTGATCACTTTCTTTCAGATTTTCCTGATTGTAAAGATCTTTTTTACTTTGGCTGAATCATTCTGTGGTGTGGATGAACCGTTATACAATCCTTCATCTAGTCAGATTTTTAATAATAACAAATTGCAAGAATGTCCTACTCTAAAACAAGTTGTAAGGAATTCAAGTACTTCTTTTGATGTTAATACTGACCATGGCATTCTTTCCAACAGATATAATTATGCTTTAGCTACTCAAGGGGGTGGAAGGGACAACAGAAATACTCAACTATTTTTCGATTTTCTAGAAAAAAAAACGTATGATAGGGTGCTGAGACAAGTTTTGTAGTGGATTCTTGAGAAGAAGTCAATCCCAACTAAATATGTAGAAGTTATTAAGGATATATATGAGTGAGTAATGACAAGAGGATGAATCGTAGATGATATGATTGGAGAGTTCCCGATCATAGTAGGTCTTCACCAAGGATCATTCTTAAAACTGTACCTATTTATTTTAGTCATGGACAAACTTAGGCTATTTAGGATAGGACTCTATGGTGCATGTTGTTCGCCGATGACATCATATTGGTAGGCGAAACTAGAGAGGGTCTAGACTCTAATCTAGAATTATGGAGACACACTAGAATCTAAAGGTCTTAGGTTGAGTAAGATGAAAACCGAATATATGGAATACAATTTTAATCATACTAAAGGAAGATCGACTGAAATAATTTTGGATGGTGAGACAATCTCAACGAAAGATGTTTTTAAGTATTTAGATTCATTTTTACAAAAAGATGACGCAATTGAACATGATGTGAACTTTAAAATTAAGGCAAGGTGAATGAAATGACGAAGTGTATTGAGAGTTTTATGTGATCCTAAAATGCTAAATAGGTTGAAATAAAAATTTTATAAGACGGTACAGGCTATGTTGTATGGTTTCAAATGTTGGATACTTAAGAAACAAACACTCCCATAAAATAGGAGTGGCTGAAATGCGAATGTTGAGATGAATGGCTGGATATACAAAATATGATAAAATACGAAATGAGAAGATACGTACGAATGTTGAGATAGTACCTATCGAAAAAAAAAATTAGAGAGAGAACAACTTACATTGGTTTAGACATATCCAAAGTAGGCAAGTGGAAGCTGTAATCACAAAGCTGACTTGGTGTAGGTGATATGTGTTAGACAAAGTAGAGGAATACCAAAAATTACATGGGAGCACTCATTTAGAAGGACGTGATTGCTCTAGGCATTACTGAAATGATATCTTGGATCAATGCAAATGGCGGAAAAGTATTTATATAGCCAACCCCAATTAGTTTGGGATTTAAAGCTTAGTTAAGTTGAAAATTTAGTTATCCCTTCTAGTCAAGAGGGAGAAAGAAGAAAACTATTGAAAGGGAATTTGTCTTTGGCTAAATTCTCCCCTATTTAGAAAGCTATTGGAATGATTCTTAGATATATTTTTTTTTCACAGAAGTTATCCAATGAGAACTTGCAATTTTAGTGTATTTATCTTCTGGGAGTTTTCCTTTAGCTTTTTTATTGTATCATTCTGTCTCTTTCTTTTCTTTTTCTAGTTGATTTCTTATCCTCTGTTATGTACTCTCTTCTTTCTCTTATTAATAATACTTCAAAAAACAAATTTTGGTATTCAAAATTTCAGACAAAAACCAAGTTGAATCACCTTTTTTTGGGTTACATATCAAAAGGTTAAACAATTAGTATTTCCTAATTGGGACTTGGAAATCAAGATGTCACCTTTGTATTTGGACATGAAAATAATAAATAATTATTTGTTTATATGATTTACAGGGAGTACAGCTAGTAATGAGCCCATATTGGAGAATTTCTATTTTACCCTAGTTTTAGTTTAAATCTTATCTTGCTAAGTCGATCTATTTGTGTTATGTCCTATTTTATGTATCCATGTTAATCCTTCATATGGACTATAATGTAAAATTGATCTAGTTATCACTAATCACATTGAAACACAAACATGCTAGTAAACCAAAGAAACAAATCAAGCTAAATGTAGGATTGCTTCAAGCTTGACCCAATTTGATACATAAGAAAAAGTAAAAAGAAAAGAAAAGTAAAAGTACGTAAAGGAATTATGAGCTTAAAGCCATGCTAAATCACAGAATGGCAACACTTGAGAAATTAGTTAAAAGATGAGGTGAAGAGTTTAGTAAAAAAGCAATCAAAAGCTGTATATTTTTCTTTAAGTTTGATTGCTACAAACACATTCTGATGGAGTATAATACTAACTTGACAATACCCATTAGGAATGGATGTTCATGCCAGAAATTCCAATAATCACATTAGAAATGACAGAAAATTACAAAATCCATCCTGGATGACATGTAGCAAGTGCCCGTCCAGATCTTAGTCAAATATATCAAACAAACAGAGTCCAGGAGGACAATAGCATTTACAAGCTTATGATATCAGTCAAACATATGACAAAGACTCAGATGCAAGCAACCAAAGGAAATACTTTTCCGGAAAGCATGTAGTTCAGTAGGTAATTGCATCTGAGAAATGCTGATTGTATTGACTACAAGAACACAGAAAAAGCAAGCATAGATCCAATGGTTAAGTCTTGTTTGGGACACATATTATTTCCATTGATGGTTCTCAGGTAACCAAGGTTAAATTTTGGTTTTGATTCATTCAAGAGTTGAAAGCATTGCAGATATGTCAGGAACAAACTGGTCATGTCACTTTCAATCAATTTTTGGCCTTGGTTAGGTTTGACTTTACATTAATTTGAACTCATCATGTACCATTTGTCTTGGCCAGCCTTGCATGTGTGATTTGGGTTCGCCTACAATTAAATTGATGGCCCAAGATAAAAGAGAAACTGGATGTTATTTGGTTCTGGTTCGACATTTAAGGCACTGCCGTGAGGGTTTTGAGGGGGGGGGGGGGGGGGGGGAACAGATTGAGTACTAATGTAGGAAACGTTAGGGAATAAAAGGTGGATCTTTAGGGCTGTTTGATTGTTGGGTATTTGGTAACAGAAAAGGTTTTCGAAAGGCTTGGGTTAGTGTGTAAGACATTAAAGGGCTGTGAGCAATACCTGTGAGGATTGGTTTTAGGATAAGAGGGTTTCAAAGATCTACATGTTAGTGTCTGTCTCAGAAATCAGAATTGGGTAAGGCTAAAATCATGTACCAGAAAAGAAATTGAGAGAAGAAAGAAAAAAATCTAAGCTTCACAAACTTGGGTTTCCGTATATATCGCACCTATGGATTTGGTTAGGAATCACATCTAGGGATTTAGTTGCATCACACAACCAAAAAATCAGGGAGTCTTTCATTGAATAATCAAGTCTAAATGACAGGTACATAACATTCGTTTATATAGGAAACCCAATTGCCTAATACTAATACTATAACTTAATCCCTAAGTACTAATCACCCAACTAATAATAAAAGGCCTAACTTAATAAAAATCCCTAATTCACCCCAATTACTAAATATCAAAATCCTAATAACGAAATGACTAAACCTAGCATTAACATCAAATATTGTACAGTTAAACTGAAATCCCTTATTATGATAAACATTAAAAAATTTAGTATTCATTCTCCATCAAGATCTCATGGGCTGAAGTTGAGGAAATTATGGATGTTGTTTCAAGGTTTACGAGTAAGAAACAATCAAAGCTAGGAAAGGATAAGTTTAGGAATTAATTAGGCAAGGATAACCAAGAGCAATACGAAAAGTGCAAACAGTAAGAAAGCATAAATAGAGAACAGAAAGGGAAAAGAAAAAAAAAACAGCTACATGATAAATAAGACAATTCATTTTCATGGGAGCACAGAGATAGCAGGAAGAGAGTCAGATAACTAGGCTAAAAACCAAGCTTATTGGCACCCGGTGGTTGGTTAAGACTGGGGAAGTCTAAGGTCCAAGGTTCAAATCTTAGTGAATGATCTGCCGGTTTGGTTTTGGGGAGTGACAGTATGAAAAGACTGATACCTGTTCCATGGGGGCAGGTTCAGTATTCCCTTGTTCTTCTGCCTCATTAGATTCACCATCAGCCTCAGCTTTCTCGATCATCTCCTCATCTTTTTCTTTAACACTATCTGTCCCTGCTTCTTCATCCAAACTTTGAAAATCGGCAGGAAGCTGGCCTGATTTCAAAGCCTGCCCATGAAAATCCAGTCCAAAGTTCCATGTTAAGGTGATGTTACATTGACGAAAAAAGTATAAGCATATCAAGTTAAAAATTTGAATGTGATTTTTCTGACCAAGAAAAGGAAACACCTTTTCGAGTCTTGCAACCTCTTCAAGAGTCTGTGAATTCACAATGGCAGCCTGCCCATAAATGAACATAGATAACCATAAACAACCAGAACTTGCATTGTTACATCTATTTTTAACAAAAGAAAATGTAATCAGCAGAGATGCACAAGAAACATACAGATAAGAGCTGCATGACTGAGCAAGAAATTACCCGAAGATCAGAAAAAAAAAAAACACCTTCTACTGTTTACTATCAAAAGGAAATTTGGATCATATTACTTACGCAAAGTTTGGTAGATTGGAGGGAAGGCAAAGTGAGGGTAATTACCCAAAGATCAGAAAAAACCTTGACTACTGTTTACCATCAAAAGGAAATTTGGATCATATTACTAACACAATGTTTGATAGATTGTAGGGAAGGAAAAGTAAGGGTATCTAAGGGGAGGGAGTGGAAATTAAGTAGTTACCCTTTCTCTTATCTGGATATTTTAAATAAAAGATAAGAGGGGATAGTATAATATTACAAACACACCCTCAACTGGCAAGAAGGAAATAGTAAGTGTCAGTGTTATTTTTGAAAGTTAATAAAATATCCGGAGACAGCAAATACTCATGCCACAAGGGAACTGATATCTGGAGACAGTACACCCACCCTTACCTCTCCATTCCAACCCATCTAAATCCCCTAAAATATACCAAGCCGCCATGGTTTGGCCCATTAGATAATGATGCAAGATTTCCTTTCAAGAAGAAGGAAAAAAAAAAAATTGAAAGGAAGAAACATGGAGCTACTTCTGAGTGCCTAAAGGACCAGAAGATGTATACTACAACTTTCTCAAATGACTGGGACAAGGAAACAACAATTACTTACAATTCTACAAAAGAACCATGGATTGTCTTACATCCAATATCTAAGACAAACCATATTTGATAAATTGACTAATTAAAATTAGCATTTTACCTTAATAGCTATAATTTGCTCTGGCGTGGGGGCAACCACTTTTGGAGTCTGCTTTTCCTCTGCAACTTCTGGAACTTTCAGAACTTCAACAGGTGAGGATACCTTTTTAGCTTCTTCTTCAACTTCCTTAGATGCAAATAGGTTTTTGGCTTCCAGTCTCTCCTAAAATTTTGGAGAATGATATAAGAAGTCAATCCATGTAATTGAAATGGAAGACAATTAAGGAAAATGAGAAACAAGATATTTTATGTCGCTCCAGAATTAAATTGCTGATAATAAACAAAGCAATCTCCTGTATGTACTTAAACAAGCCCTCTTACATTATCTGTACAAGACTCATTATAGCCAAGGAAAATTTTGAAAAGTAACCCATCTGCCTAAATTTTATTACTTCATATCAAAAAAATATCATTACAGTGACAAGACGGAAAAATTTAGTTTGACATTTGACACAGTGCTAGAAGCCAATATGGTCGTCTAAGTCAATATTGTTGTCTAAGCCAATATGAAGAGAGAAGAAAACTCACCTTGGTCTTCACTTTCTTGAAATCTAAAACCCGAAGAGATTTCAGTTTGTGAATCACATATAACCTATAGTTTGGTTTCTTAGTAATATTGTTATCCAACAGACTGAGAAACTGCAGCTTTGGAAGGGAAGCTAGAGGATCAATCTCTACCAAGTTGACAAGCCTATTGTTTGTAAGAACTAAAGTGTGTAACTTCGGCAAGAACTCTGCAAGAAAAAAGAAATATATATGAGCTACAGTAGGCTTTGTTACAATAAATATAAAGAGTCAGAACCCCAAAAATTACAAATATGCTGATGACATAACATGATCTTAAGGAATGCAGTTCAAATCATACCTCCAATGTTAGGATTGATTCTAGTGATTCTATTATTATTTATGAGTAGGGTACCCAATCGATTGAGATATGGAAGGTTTTCCAGCTTCACAATCTCATTGTCAGACAAATCAATAGTGTCAAATTGGTCCTGCAAGAGTGAAATTATAGAGAAGAACAAAATTAATACATTACAACCAAATATCAAGACAACCCACATCGTGTGTAAATACTAGGAAGCAAATTCAGCACCTCAAGCATACCCAAAACTAAGGGAATAGCAGATTCAAATTATAAAAAAAGAAAAAAGAAAAAAAAAAGTGAAGAAACAGACCTCAGTAGCACCCAAGTTTTCAATTACGGGTATCTTGTTACCTGACAAAAAAGGAACAAGACAACACAGCTTAGTACAAAAGAAGAGGAAGTCATAGGTTTTAAGAACACACCAGAATTAGGTAGTTGTAGCTTCAATCTAGTTAGGGCAGAGAAAGAAAGGTTACCACGGAGATCTAACTCTCGCTCCTTAATGGCATTGAAAAAATGAGGGCTTTTCCAGATTAAGTCAGCGGTGAGCCTCACCATCCCTCCTTCCTTCTCTGCAACAAGGTATGTTTAACTGCTGCGGCGAAGTCTGTGAATATGAACGCAAAATTTGTCGGGGTTTTAGAGAGGTACTAGCTTGTATTTCTCTCCTGGTTGTGGGACTTGTGGATGATTTCTTTTAATTCTTTGCTACAGGCCATAGTAAAATATAGAAAATTGGGCTGGAATCTGTAGTTTGAGGCCCAAGTCCTTAACTGCTTACTTCGAAACCGAATGAATGGAATGGTAAAAAAAAATTAGGTTAAACTTTAACTTTAAATACTAGTTCAAAATTCGTCTAACTGTAATTTAATTTTTTATAAATATTAATTAAGCATTTAAAAAATATTATTTCTATTTATTTTAAATATAGCAATTATATTGAAAAACAAATTAAATGTATAAGTGTTGATTTATTTATTTAATTTATAATTTATCAAAAAAGAATAAAATAAAGAAAATTATAAGGAGATCTTTGTCTTTTTTTTTTCTTTTTATAATTGTGTTATTCTTTCTATTCTATTTCGTTCCTATTTTTCTTTCTGAACAAAAAAGAGACATTCTAGAAGCGAATCATCTTACCATTGCCCAACCAAAGTCTAGCCCAAGTTCTGCCAGAAAGTCTTTTTGTACCAAATAATACCTTTTTTTTAGAGGTAGCTGGTCAATCCATTTTTGCCATTGGAGAGGTACTTAGCAGCCAAATATGAGTACCATGTCTTTTCTTATTAAGTAGTACTCAAATAACGAGTTTGAACCAAGCTCGAGTTTAAAATAAGCTCGATTTTGAGCTTAAGTATCTCAATACTCAGCTCAACTTGTCTCGGTTCCAATCCTAACAAAATGAATCCAAGCAATATACTACAAAAAGAAATGGACAAGTCCAATTCGATTGTATATACCTAGACTCGTTGCGACCCAACATGGACCAAAATAAAAATAAATTGTGTTTAAGAAAAAAAAAAAAACATAAGCAATATTAAAAGTTAATTAGGTTTTAAAGAGTTCAATTATGATCTTTGTTGTGTACAAAAGAGTTCATACATACCATAAAATACAGTCTCTTTTCTTTTATACATTATCTCGACAGAAAAATTGTTGAAGTTAATTTAGACAAGATCATCAAGATGAAGATCTTCAAGATTGAAATCTTACATAGAATCACGAGAGGATCAACAAAATTTGATCAAATAATTTTATTAAATATATCTATCAATATTCTATAACATTATACTAAAATATAGTACATTTTGTAAAATATGAACACACAATTTGTCAGTGTTTTAGAGGGGGACTAGCTAGAATTCACTAATCCTTCTGGTGCTGGGACTTGTGGGTGATTTTCTTCTCTTTTTTCTTATATTTCTTTGCTAGAGGCTATAGTAAAATAGAACCAAACAATATACATGCAAAAGGGTCTTGTAGTATGTCAATGGGTAGGGCTAGGCCGATTCAAACACATATCTATCCATATTCATTTGCTACTCTAAATATTATACTCAGTCTTTGCACATGCATTTGCATATCTTCCTAATACACCCGATCTAACTTATGAATCAAAATAAAAACAATATATTGTTTTCATGAAGTTACATTTTTATTCTCTGTAATTTACTCAAAAAATCAGTTTCATCCTTAAAATTTAATATATATATATATATATTATCCTATAGTTACAAAATCAATTAGACATGTCGTCCAAAATAAATTAACGGTGGATAAATCGAGCTTACGGATGATAAGGTAGAGAAATAAAATCCTATATGGTTAACTATGTAATATAATGAACCAATTGATAATTGCAATGTCATTTTTCACTATTGGGGAGCAATTGACACCAAGGCCATGGATAATTGTTCCTTCTTGTTCTTGGTGTAGGAGTCTGAGTTCTTTTCTAATTTTTATCACTAGCACTTTCCCAAACTTCAATTCCAGTTTAACTTATGAAGTCTGATACTCAAACCTAGTTGACCTAATAGGTTCTAGACTTCTCAACAAAGGGCTAATTGGTTCGAACCAGTGAAGATAACAATAAGATGATAAAATCAAGTTATAAGTTTTGATGTGGGTATGAATTGGAGGGATAGAACAATTTGGGAGAGGGGTAAAGCGTTAACGAGCAAGAAAAGGTCCTTACTATAATGTTAGTAAAGCAACCTTTCGCGCTAGGCACTTATGTTTTTTGGATGGAATGGGTCCAATGCGATATGCATTTGAATTTGGCAACTAGCTTATTAAGATCAACTACCTCCACCATTGGTTGTTCTTATTCTCAACCTCGTAGGAATACTCTCACAAGTGCTAGGTGGGAAGAAGCGTGGCTACTATTATGGATTTGTGGCTACATGGACTCCCATTTGATCCAGCAAGCAAGTTCGAACACAATTGATAACACTGGGATGTCTAACGCTCCACCACCATCTTTGTTAACCGATGAGATGAGTTTAGTGGCATAATTAGTTAAACAAGAGTTTGCGACATTGGTAGGTTAATATCCACCAACACCACAACCTCCTCCATCTGACGTAAGCATTACATTACATTTAATTTATTGCTTCTTTTGCTTGTGTAAATAAGTACAAATTGTAGTTTAGCCAAAATACTATTTGATTTCTAAATTCTAAATTTAAGAAGTAAAGTGTCAGACAATAAAATAATAAAGAATTTTTCTAACGGGTGCATTAAGAGCACTTATTAAGGTTATATAAATAAAAAGTTTGTAGTATTTGTTACGGCAATTAATTATGTTTTTAGTGATATTTAATATATAAATTAATACTTTTATAAAGTTTCAAGTTCCAAAGGCTTATATTTAATGTAGCTTAGCTGCTGCCTTTAAGGCACCCGTTAAAAAAACCCAATAATAAAGTAGAAATCCTTTTGACGAAGGGTGTATGCACATCTGTGTGGACGAATAAGATCTGTACAAAGAAATTGTTTATAATTTGGATCAAAGGTGTGGGTTTTATGCACAAGCATACAATTACAATTAAAATCTTTGAAAAATGGGTTATGTAGGGTAAAATCATAAAATAGACATATGTTTAACAAGCCAAGGGCACATTCATGGGGATGAATAATATTTGTAATTTGAATCAAATGTGTAGGTTTTATGCACAAGTGTGCGTTTATAGTTAAAAATTTTAAAAATTGGGTTTTGGGGAATAAATCGTAAAATACATACCCATTTGACGAATCAAGGCAAGGGGTGAGGATGAAAAAGAGTTGTAGGAAGAAATCATTTCCAATTTTGGATTGTGGGTTTTATACACAAATGTGAGTTTCTAGTTAAAAGCTTTGAAAAGTGAGTTTTATGTATAAATGTTTTTTCTAACTAGTTATGACCTTATTAACTTATATATGTGTTTATTATTTAGGCTATTGCCCCTTCTTTGGCCACTTCAGAATCATACCATAATCAGCTAGATAATGTGTACGAGGATGACTATCCAAATCTAGAAGAAGCTTTGTTTATTTAGATTTCTAGTGTTGGTGTATAATGGAATTCTAGACTTTGTATTTTGAATTATATGTGTAGAATCGTATTTTTTTAAATTATCATATATGATTATCTGTGTTAACATGTCGTACGCAGATACGTTGTCATATATAAATATTTACATATAGTTATTACAAATAATATTTTATGCAAGAACTATAGATATGTCCTCTCATCAACGACAAGCCCCTATCTTTAATGAGTGTCATCAACAATGACATTCAGTGACAGCGTTTGACTGTCGTGGATGATGTGTTTTCTTCTACTAAGCACTAGGGCCCAAAACACACCATCCGATTTAAACTTATGTGTTCCCCATTTATCATTTATAATATGTGTTTCTCATTTGGTTCATTTGGTCAAGTGTCTTATAGCTTTACCTATAATCTATGATTCATCTTTATAAGCTATACACACATTGCACTATTCTTTCGTTGGTTTAAACAAGTCTTGAACTTCATCTTTAAATATATTACACGTATTTATCTTTGTGCAAAAAGATTTTATAAATCCAATTCACTTATCCTCTTGGTTGTTTTTTGGGTCAACAATTGGTATTAGAGTTTTGTCTTATACTTAACTTTAACAGCTATTGAGAAAAGATCCATAACAAGCACCAACACTATTTTTTCTAAGAGACGTGCTACAAATAGACCTACTCTTTTAGATGGTTCAAACTATGCTTATTGGAAATACATGGTGAAAATTTTCATTCATAGTATTGATTAAATATCTAGAGAGTTATTGAATATGGTCCTAATGTTCCAAATGATGCTCAAGGTCATTCTAAATATGAAAAGGACTTGACTAAAGTAGAGATGGAACTTGTTCAAGTGAATGAAAAGGCCATGAACATTTTAATATGTGGCATATCTAATGAATTGCATAATCGTATATTTGCTTGTAAAACTGCAAAGGAACTTTGGAAGAAACTTGAAGTTGCCTATGAAGGAACCAATCATGTGAAGAACTCTAAAATCAGTCTACTTATTCACAACTACAAGATATTTAAAATGAAGGATGATGAAACCATCAATGAAATGTTTAATTGTTTCAATGTCATAACCAAAACTCTGTGGACTTAACAAAAGATATATTGATGCAGAAATGGTAAGAAAGATTATAAGAAATCTACCTAAAACTTGAGAACTAAAAACTACAACTATCACCACAAGAAAATTGACCTTTTTCCCATATTCCATTTTCCCACAAAAAAAGGTTTGTCAATATTAACTATATTACCCACAAACCCACACAATTTTATTACAATCAATTTACTGACCAACTCTTTGTCCATACGTTTGTCAGTATTCTAGCAGGAATTAAATTTTTCTTCTTGCAAATTTTACCCACAAACTATTGTTGTGGATAAAATGTTTATAGCTTTTACCCACAAATGATGGTTTGTTGGTAAGTTTGTTTCTTGTTATCCACATACTACTGTTTGTGGGAGATTGAAACTTGCCTTTTTATTATGTATTACCCATAAATGTTTTTTTGTAGGTAAATTTTTTGAGCTATTACCCACAAACTATATTTTGTGAGAAATAAAAAAACATCGTTTTATTATATTTTACCCATAAATACTCCAAGTTTGTGGGAGTTTCAAATACCTAAAACCCCAATTTTCCTTTCCCTTCCCTCGACATTAGAATCAGGTGCCTATTACTTCTTCAACCCAAGTTCTTTCTGTCGAACCCAACCTCTATTGAAGGTAAAATCCTTATTCTCAGGCTTCTCATTACTCACCACTCTCTTTCTAGGGTTTCACATCTCTCTTTTCTCCTTATTTTGGGTCTGCAGGCATATCAATCGTCACTGCAATGGACTGAGTGCCTTAGAAATTGCTTAAGAAAGAGACACAAGAAATGAAGAAAAGGGTTTTTGTGTTCTAGAGCCAGGGGTTTTCTCTTGACCCCTATCACGCATTAGGTGATCTGTTGACATTAAGAAGCATTGTAAAAGAAAGCAGAGTAATCAAGCAGTGGGTTTGTGAAAGATGCTCCAAAGGGTATGCTGTGCAATCTAAATACAAAGGCCACCTCAAGATATGTGGTACTAGAGGTCATTCTTGTGACTCTGGCTGTGTGTTTTCTAGGTTAATGTTTTTTCAAATGAAGCAAAATATATATATTTGTAAATCATATTGTGTTCTGTGCTTCGAATTGCTTTTACAAGTTATAGCTTATTAAGAAAGATATTGCTTTGGGTTTGGTTTTTGTAGATTAAAAACTTATTAACACAGTTGGAAGGATGGGTGGATAGGCCTGTAAAAGCTATTCCCATCTAAAGTTATTAAAACCAGGTTTTTCGATGCTTGTGTTTTTTAGCTATATATATGCAGTTGGGATGCGTGTATTCTAAATTGAATTTGTAATAGTGGCTGGTGTTTTTGAGCTATATATATAGTGCCTATTTCTATATATATATATGTGTATCTGCTAGTGTTTTGAGCTATACATAAAGTATTGCTCCGTAGTGGCTAGTATTTATATATTCAATAATAACTTGTGGGGTTAAAGTTAAGTTTGCAATTTGGGTATGGATGCCCTTAATTTTAATTAGAACAAACTTGCAGAGACCAAGAAGGGTTATAAGGGTTATAATTGGGGTTTTGATTTGGCCATCAATTGGGTTCTTGAAAAGAGATGACTTGTAACAGCTTGATATGGTTACAGAGATAGCTTTTGGTATTGAGTTTGTACAAGACTAGAAAATTTCTTTAATGCTGTTGGCTGCCTTTGTTTCTAGCCATTATATAGAATAGGACTCATGTGACTTGAGAGGAAGATGTTGTTTTTAGCCACAAGTTGATTAATTTTATATTCCTCCTCATGTAGCTTGGACTACTTATGTACTAATTTGGTTTGTCAATTATAAGTGTCTCTCCAATTCTTAGAAAAGTCTAATTATAAAGTAGTTGTCTATATTAGAATTAGAACAACGTTTATAAGAAGAATCCAAGTAAGCAAAATAATTGAGACTCTTCTAATAAAATTGAACCCTATAACAAATGACTTTTTTTTTTTTAAATGTATTAGAGCATCATTGTGCACACTTTGACATTTCTTAATTTTTAATGCTTGCCCATCGTTATCATTCTTGCAAGGACGGAAGTTGAATACAGTTTATCCCTTTTCATTTCATTTATGTTTTGTGCTATTGTGTTAGTTTGTAAATCTTATATACACAGTACTCTAAGTTGGTATGATGGCGGAGAAATGTCATGTTCAAGGCAGCAATGCCATGCTCTACGATCTTTTTACGTGGCAGTTTACTAGATTGTTTGCAACCCATTTGTTACTTAAACTTGTTGATAGTGGATATATTTTCTAGAGTCCTTTGTTATATTTTTTGCATGTAATTCATTTAGAAAATTTTATGTGCGGCTACATATTCATATTTTAGATGAAAAATGCATAATTTAAACTTTCTTGTAGAATTATCCATGTGTATGGCTGAGATATAAATTTATAGGATGTGTAAACTCTTGTAGAAACTCATGGAGAAAATAAATTAAAAAAAAAAATTCTAAAATCCCTGCACTATTCATGACTTCTTTTTATTTATCTTTATTTAGTTTATGATAATTAAATCATCTAAAAGCTTTTTTTTTTTTTGGAGTAAATTTAAAAGCTGTAAATTAAATTTTTATGTGTGGCTATATATTTAGATTTTAACTAAAAATTATATTATTATTTTTATATTATAACATGTGTAGCCTATATGAGAATAAATTAATTGAGAAAGACATAATTAAACATTTTTTATGCCTAAACTTTCTTTAGGCTTGAACTCCGGTGTTGTGGCTCCTCCTCCCTATACAGAAGAAAGACATAATTAAAGTACAGGGAAAGACCTAATTAAAGAAAGGAAAAGAGGATAAATAGGTTAGAAAGTAATGTAAGAGTAATTAATTTTAAATGATTTATATAACAAAGTACTTGACTTTTAGAAAGAAATTTTATAATAAATATTTTTTATTAAAAAAATATAAAAACACTGTCAAACATGTTATTATGGTGAAATGATAAATTTATTTTATTTGAGAGTAATAGTGTTATTGTAAAAAGTTTTCAACTAATTCACAAAAGAAAGACATAATTAAAGTATAGGGAAAGACATAATTAAAGAAAGGAAAAGAAGATAAATGGGTTAGAAAGAAATGTAAGAGTTTTTAATTTTTACTGATTTATAGAATAAAGTACTTCAATTTTAGAAAGAAATTTCATAATATCTTATTTTTTTTAATTGAAAAATTAATTTTATAGCAAATATGCATGGAAGTTTGTGGCCTTTCCGTTTACCTAACTTAAGTTCACTCTATATTACATTCTATGTTACCCCCTTGCAATATCAAATCCTTATAAATGATATCATATCATTATGCAATTTTGAAAGTAACTGGCAAATTCCTTGGTATTATTAATCGTTTTTCACTAGTTGGATCTCACTTCTTGAACCTTCTTTTTTTTTTTGCTAACATGGTATGCTCTTAATTCTCATTATATATTGATGTTACACTAGTTTGAGAACATAAAAACTATATTCTATTAAATGCTTATGAATTGAAATAGATAGACTTACAAAATATTGAATGAATATGAAGTAGTTTTCTTGAATAGTGATTCATGATTACTCAATGCAATAGAAGGATTTTTACTCAATGTATTATTCTAATTGTGGTAATTGTTTTGGTGAAGAATTTTCGACAATATGGAGGAAGACCGTAATTAGTTTGAAGGTGATCATAGTTGGATGGAATGTAGGATTGAAAACCAATTTCCTACAAATGAGTTTATGTCTAATGTTGACTAGTTTCTTGATTTTTCCTATAATCATCCAAGGATTATGAAAGGAAATACAATTCGATGTCCTTGTCGAGTTTGTAAGAGCAAAAAATGGAAGTCTCAGGATAAAGTGGCCATTGACTTTTATAAGAAGGGTTTTGTAAACACTTACAAATGGTAGACCTTATATGGGGAGGCCAAGGATTGGTTAAGGGAAGCTTTAGATAATCAAGATGTTGATGTTGGTAATTCAAGCAATTGGTACATTAACATGGTTTTGGATGTTGTTGGTCTAGATTTCAATTGGGACGATGAGAGTCGAATTCCTGAGGAGCTGAATTATGATGCCAAATAATTTTTTTACTTTTTGAAAATTGACGAGTTTTTATGGGAAGGTTATGAATGGCATAGTCGGATTATCGGCAATGACATAACTATTAAACTATAAATCAGACTTTAATATGAGTGAAAACTATTATGACCGGATTGTTTCAATTATTAAGGGTATGTTGCCTAAGGGTGAGAAATTGCTTGAAATCTTTTACTGATCTAAGCAAATAGTCAAGAAATTAGGACTTGATCAAGTAAGATTGATGCACCTTATAAAAATATTATGTCACTTTTCACTTGCTCCTAGGCTTTAAAGGCTCTTTATGTCAAAAAACACGACTCAACATACATATGACTTGACATGATCAGATACATGCTAATGGTTTAATGATTCACCTAAGTGATTAAAAAACATGGAAACACTTTGATGACAACTATTTGTTATTATCTGGAGAACCAATAAATATTAGATTAGGTCTTGCCACAGATAGATTTTGCCCACTTGGCTATTCATCAAATGGAAATTCTATTTGGCCCGTTTTTGTTACTCCTTACAACTTGCCTCCTAACGTGTATGAAAGAGCAGTATTTATTCTTGACATTGGTCATTCATGGACTAAAATCTCCTAAGAAAAATATAGACATCTATTTGAGACCTCTTATTAACAACCTAAAGAAGTTGTAGGATGTGGGGGTCAACACTTACAATGCATACAAGGGTAAAAATTTTATAATTAGGCTACACTTATGTGGACAATCAGTGATTTTCCTGCTTATGGAACGATATCGGGTTGGTGTACACATGGAAATTATGCTTGTTCATATTGTATGGAAAAAAAAATCCTTTCGTCTTCCTCATGGTCATAAGTAGTGTTGGTTTGATTGTCATCGTTAGTTCTTTCCTATTGATCATCCTTTCCAAAAGCAAAAAGATAAATAAAAAAGAACATAACAGAGAAAATTTTGTCGCCACCACGATTGTTTGGGGAAGAAGTGTGGGATCGTCTTAGAAGATTCAATCAAATAACCTTTGGAAATGCATTTGGTAAACAAAGAATTTCAAGATTTAGGAAAAAATATAATTGGAAAAAAATAAATATATCTTAGGAATTGCCTTATTGTTCAACTAATCTTGTTCGACATAATCTCGATGTAATGTATATTGAGAAGAATATTTTTGATAATGTCTTCAATACAGTGATGAATATGAAAGGTAAAACCAAGGACAACCCAAATGGTAAGATGGATTTACAATTATTTTGTAAGCGTCCCGAGTTGGAGTAGACTAATGTTAATGGGAAGCTTATTATGCCAAAAGCGTCTTATAGCTTATCTAAACCTTAAGGGAAGGACGTGTGTCAATGGATAAAAGGCTTAATGTTCCTAGACAAGTATGCTTCAAATCCAGGTCGTTGTGTAGACATGGATGAATGTAAGTTGTCCGGGATGAAAAGTCATGATTGTCACGTGTTCATGCAAAGACTAATCCCGATTGCATTTTGCGATTACTTACCAAAAGGTACATAGGAAGCATTTACTAAGCTTAGTAATTTTTTCAGAGATTTTTGTATGAAGGAATTGTGTCTATAGCATATGGAGATACTTGAGAAAAATATTGTTATCACTTTGTGCAAGTTGGAGAAGACAATAATAATGGGTTTTTTTTTTTATTTTTTATTCAATGGAACATTTGACTCTGCACCTACCTTATGAAGCTAAAGTTGGTGGACTTGTGCATTATCGTTGGATGTATCCATTGGAAAGATTATTATATCTATCTTAAACTAATATCATTTTAATTTTTTAAAGTATATTCATTTTCTAATTAAAAATATTATTTGTAGGATGATGTTTAATTTAAAGAAAAAGGCCCGAAACAAGGCTTGCAACAAAGGTTCTATATCTGAGGCCTATTGCTTAGAAGAAATTTATAATTTATGTGCAATGTACTTTGACTTGAATATTTCAATGAAGTTCATGTCCCTCGTCAAGATGATTGTGGAGATGTGGATTGTAATAGACACCTCTCTGTTTTTTGTCAATTTGGCCAAGCATTTGGTTTTCATAAAATAAGACTGCTTACTGATGTTCAGTTACAAGCAGCAAAGATTTATGTTTTGTTAAACACAATAGAGATTAAGCTATATGTAATGTAAGTTGGGTCGTGTCACATTTAATTTACATATGTAACACTTATATTCCAATAATGACTTACACTCTTAATATGAAATATAGTAAATCTCGTCAAATACTATCAAATGAGCATCTAAATCATTCTGAGGACCTAACTATTTATATATATAGTTAGGCGAATACATCTATATATTCAATGTAGTTTGTATGACTATTAAGTTTACTTTATCATATAGGTACTTAATGATAAAACCATTGATCCGTGTATCGTGGATATTGCTTCCCACCAATGAGACAAGTGCGGTGTTTTAATGGTTATTTTATTAATGGGTTTAAGTTTCACACACTTTCATATGGAAATGGCAAAAAGTCTATAACCAATGGCGTTCGTGTGAAAGGGAGTTTTACGACATTGATGAGCTTGATTTCTATGGCATGCTAACTAACATGATAGAGATGCAATATTTTGGAAATAATAGAATTATACGTTTTTAGCGGATTTGTATGATTCTTATAAAGGGATGAAAGTAGATTACTTGTACGGCCTAGTGGATATCAATTATAGATCAAGACTTGCCTTATACGAGCCATGTATATTAGCTACTCAAGTTTACCAATTGTATTATGCCAGCTACCCAAGTAAAAAATAAAAATAAAAATGATTGGTAGGCAGTTTGTAACATGGTAGCTAAAAACAACTTTAATTTTCAGCCTGGTGACACAACAAGTGATGATGTCCAACCTTTAGGTGATGATATATTTCAAGAAGTTGAATTGTATGTATCGATTCCAATTACTGCAGACCTAGATTTAGATGCACCTAGAGTTCTTATACGTGATGGTCCAAGTGAAGAAGTGGATCCTGATGAAATAAGTGAACCTAGATTCGTTGTTGATGATGACATAAATGAAGAAGAATATGATGACATTGGTGAAAATGAAGATGATGATGAAGAGGGTAATGAGGAATTAAAAGTGGATGATTAAGAAGTTGGTTTTGAATACGATTCTGACAGTGGCATGCAAGATGATTAACCAAAATTGTATGTGATTTATTTATATAGATTACATAGTTGTTACTACTTATTAATTATGTTTGATGTTTAAAGATGGAAGTATTTTTTATTGTTTGACTTGTTATTGGAATTATTGCAAGATCATGGTTTGTAGTATTCAAGGATCCGGGTCGAATGCATCTTGTGACCCACTTATTATGAATTAGATAGGTCAAACTACACACAAATTATCTCAGTCTAGCTGTGCCACACCTTCAACGTCTCAAGCGAGTCTTGCCATTCCTAGATCATCATCTCAGGCTAGTCCTCCCTTACCTAGGTCATCATCTCAGGCAGGTCATATCTTACCTAGATCATCATCTCAGGCGGGTTCTGTCTTACTTAGATCATCATCTTGGTCTACCTGTGTCGATGTTACACCTTCACCAGGTATTTCTTTCTATGTAGTTTGTATTCAAATGAAAATTTACCACTTTTATTCAATGAACTAATTAAAACACTCTATTTGTTAAATAATGTAGGTGACCGTGATATTGGACATATAACAAAGTCACCTGGCCATGATTTAGCACTAAGCACATTTGGAGATTTGTCTATGTCTAGAGTTCCAGTCATTGAGCCTACTGCAACGGGAGGATATATAGATCTAGATCCCTTACCTACAGACCGTACTATTTGACATTTGATTAAAATTTGTATTGAGAGGCATTACTTATTAGTATTGTTATTGCTTATTTATATATACCAATATATGCTAACTTTTATTGCTATTATTTATGTAAAGTTAAATTTGAAAATCCTAACATTGTGAGGACTAGTACATCAATCATTAAAGCTCATATGCCAGGACCAATCTCAGTCTGGTCTCAATATCCTTGAATATCGAGAGACTTATATTATCGACAATTTATGGTAATTTTAACATTTTGTGATAAGTGTATCTTTTTTATTTTGAATGGAAAAGTCAATACACTAATTTCTTGTGATATTTTAAGCTCACTATAGGTTTAAGACATAGCAAGAGGAGAAAGATGATAAAATTGTGTTTGAGAAGATTACAGGTCGATGATATAAGGATGTGTTAAGAGATGCACGAGCCAAAGCAAAGATAATGTGTAAAACAGAGGACATCAGCAAGTGTGAAGGTTGGATGCTCAATTGGATGACAGCAGAAAATTGGCGAGGGCTACCTCAGACTTAGAATGGTGACCAATAAGAAGCATTCCCAAATAGGAACACAAAACTGATGATTAGGAGAGGACTCACTTGTTAAACATGTCAGAGGATTAATCTCAGTCCTTCAACATAAAGAGAGAATGGTATAGTTGTAATTTAATATGAAAGTATTAAATATCAAATTTTATTCCTTTATAACTTTCAAATGGTTTTGTAGAATAAAGACACAAGCAATTATCTGTCTCTCTTAGAAGTTTTTCACCACATCCATAAGAGAAAAAAGATGGAAGAATTTGACAACCTGAAGTTGCAGATGATTTCTGTTAGTTCTACAAATATTCATTAACATGTTCATAGTTATATGTATATATGTACACATACATCTTTGCAAGTAAATTTGTAACTAATATTTATTGGGATTGTAGGAAGAATACAAGCGTGAAGTTATTAAGAAATATGGAGAAGACTCTGATGCTCATTCCACTTTTGACCCAGACATTTGGTTAAAGGTGACAGAGGGAGTACAAAAGGGGAGAGGGGGGGAGTTTATGGATATGGGACACCTGGTGCAGCGAGAGCATTGTTTGGAGATAAAATCAGTTCAACTTGTTCCTCATTATGATCTACCATAAATTGTAATTGGATGTTGCATAAGTTGAATGGATACACACCCTAGAGCAACAATTAGAGTACCAGGAGAAACAAGTGGAGTACCAGAAAAGGAAAACTGATGAAATGAGTGAGATCATGAAACTTATGATGAATAAGTTAAGTTTAGATAGTAAGATAGTTAGAAAGCATTGAATAAGACTTGTAGGAACAAATGACATTCAATTCGGATGCATGATTAGGCTTTTATGCAAATGTTTAAGTTTGTGACTTAAAACTTAGCTACTTTAAGGTGTAAAGGGCAATAGTGACCAAAACATGTTCAAATGATGATCTGAGAATTCTGACACATTCGTGGCATTGAATAAGACTTGTAAGAATAATTGGCATCCAATTTAATGCATAGTTAATATTTTATGCAAATGTTTGAGTTTGTTATTTAAATAGGCTAGTTTTAGGTGTGAAGTGTAAAAGTGACAAAAATGTGTAAGGTTATGACTTCAAGCATATGTTTAAGTTTGTAACTTAAAACACATAGCTTGTTTCAGATTTACATACCTAAGTTAAGTTCATATAGTTATATAGGTCATTTCTTTTATACTTTCAAAAATTTTATTAATTATTTACTTTTCTATTTAACAAGCATCTTGTAATGGTGTAGATGGTGATGAAGGTGATCATAGAGATGGAAAGGAGGATCTTCATGAAGATGATGACAATGATGATGCTCTTGATGATGACCTATAGCTAGCTCATAGTTATATTAGGTTTTGTTTAACTGTTTAACTATAGATATTGACATTTATGTGTTTCTGTGATGCTTTTGTTATATGTTGACAAAACTTTAAACATATGATGAATTTGTTTTGTGGATAATATGAATGGATGTTTAATAACAAGTTTGATTCATTTATTAAAAAAAATGAAAATCAAAATGTTTTACCCATAGATAATATGCACAAATATAGTTTATGATTGTTACCCACAAGCCAAGAGATGTGTGGATATTACCCACAAGCCAAGTGGTGTGTGGGTATTACCCACAAACCTCTTGATTTGTGGGTATTATCTAATGTTACCAACAAACTACCCATTAAGCATTTCTCACAAAAGACTCCCATAGAAGTTCGTAGGAAATACCCATAAACAGAAAAAGTTTGTGGGAATTACCCACCAACCATTACCCATATTGTTTGTAAGCCTTATCCCACAAAATTTGGACCCTTTTTCTCATGAACTTGGTTTGTGGGAAAAGGTCATTTTTCTTATGGTATATAGTTGAAGCAAAGTAACTTAGAAGACTTACTATGGAAGATCTCCAAGGCTCTTTAATGACTCATGAGCATACTTTAAGAGCTGATAAAGATGACAAACATAAAAGAAAATTTTGACATACTTAGATCCCTTAGTTGAAGCCCCAATCTATCAATTGTTTCATCCCATAATGCATTAAATTGATGGATAGAAAAATCTCCATATAACAATTTCGAAAATTCTTTCATGAAATCGTGACTCTTAGGCTTTGGTTTAGTGATGCTCTTTGGAGTGGTGCTTATGCTTATGAAAAGTATAAGTCAATTTTGTAATGTTTGGTAAACAAAAAGCTGGAGCACTTACACTCTGGGCTTTTAAAAGTCATTGGTGCTTTTAAAAGTATGGATGATTTTGAAAGATGACTTCTGCTCTAAAAAATTTTAAAGTATATTATGACCTTACCTTTAATGAAAAAGCCACAGCATTACCAAATTAAGCCTAATTTTATGGTTTCTACTTATTGAGAACAACTTTTATATTATTTTACCAAATATTATTGATATGGATTTTTAAAAGCGTCTCTAAGAGAGTTAGAAGATCATAACATCCTCCAAAAAGCTACAACATTACTAAACTTATAGATGGCACATTACAATGAAAATGTCATCCACAAAGTCAATGTAACATTCGGAGCAACTACCTCAATTGCCTTTTGCATAGCATTATCACCACCTGTTAAAAATGAGAACGGTCTCTTGTTATGTGTACAATAAAATAATGTTTGTAATGCCCAAATATAAGATTCTAACTTTTTATTTGCGAGCAAGCACACACAAATATAATTGTGGACTTATGGCTATTTTCACCAGAAAAAACAAGTGGCTTCTTATAAATATTTGTACAATATGTAGCATCAAGCGAAAACACATCACAAAAAGTTTCATAATCCAACCTAGAAATTCAACAACCCAAAAAATGTTCTCCAAGCAATGTACATTATTCGTTGTGTGGTCTAAGAAAAAATGTTCATTTTCTTCTTTTTTCCCTTGCAAGTAAGACATGACATACTAGCATCACCTTGTCCACTTTGTTGTGATGAAAATTATCAATATAGTTAACATACCTAACTTTTTCATAGCCACCTAATTGTTCATACATAAGGCTCATTATTTGAGCTGACATTATACTGACATTACGAAAACTATTGATTTGGATAGTATCATCATCATTCACATTCCTACGAGACCAAATAAACTTAGACAAGTTAGGATAAACAAGGTTGTGAGTATGCTCTTTGACAAATTTCATAAGTCTCCACTCTAAAGTTTTCTTACACTTTTTAATTTGAAATCTGGCAAGACATTCACACCTTGTTTCAACCCTTTGAATATTCTTTCTATCAACCATGTTTGTTTACATTTCATCTCGCTTTCCTTCTTTATCAAAAACCCAATGGCGCCCTCTTTTTTTTTTCATCAAAACTGTTAAAATAAAATCTATTCTTTCGAGCATCGAATCCACAAGCCTTCACATATGCATGGTAGAATTACCTTGCCGATTCGATGCTTTCAAACTTTTTAGACACTACCTCCAAAATAGTTAGCTCATGCAATAGTTTAGTGATATTGCCACTACCATCTTTCTCACCATTATTACATTTATTTTTCATTACTACCACTATAAAATTCAGCAGTAGGCTCGTATAAATCAATGTTAAGCCTATCACTTTTTTATTTTATTTAAAACCTCCAAAGAAAATGAGAGGGGTTAAGCAGACCCCTACCTATTTATTAAATATAAAATAACATGAGGGACATAAACCTTACCCTTAAAATAAAGGAGTTAATATCGAATGTCAGCCTGTATAAAATTTTACCCAATTCATCTTGAATACATAATTGTCTAACTTCATAAGGAAGAAGATTGGGCTGTAAGTAAACCATAGATGAGCCCATCTTATAAATCTTCAAATCTTACTTGTCTGGGATCATTCAAAGAGAAAAATTAGTTTCCATTTAATTTTTCACATTCTATATTGTACAAGGACGGACAATGACCTAAATGGGTGGTAAAATTATTTCTTCTATATATTGTTTTGGAAATTATATTTTTTCATAAAATATTATTAACTTCTATTTATCTTTTCCACCATTATTTGTCTAGAAAAAACAATGGTTAATGGATAAACAACATGTCAACATAACAGATTTTCAACCAAAAAATTATATTGCTCAAGACTAAAAAATTAAATGTACGAGGCTGACATAAAATGCTTCAAACTAAATGGGGTTGAGAAGAAAAAAATTATAACTTAAAACTAAAATATATAAACAACATAAAATTATGTAATAAACTTACCTTATGTGCGGAAATGTTTTGTGCAAGTTATTTTATCCACTATCTGGGGTACAAGTTGAGAATGGATGTTGGGGAAGAAGGAAAAGAACAAGGAACAGAGATCTCAAAGTTTTTGGGTGGTTGTAGATGATGTAGTGTAGTTATTGTTGTTAATTAACTTTCATTTTTCTATCAGATGATGATTGGTTGCTTGTCAAATTAAATTTACAATTGGACTGAAAGTTGTAAAATTTAAGTATTTGCAAAAAAGTTTAAATTGGGGCTAAAAGTAGAATAACTAAACCAAGGTAGAAAAGTTTCAAATCGCATAATTTTCTCCTTTTTGTACTACCAGTAAACAAGTTTTGGTTGATGAAAGAAAAGAAAAAAAACCACATTTAAGCTGTTTTATAGCTGTCATGTGCAGATAATATGTCCAACTAGGTGGGGCATGCAATGCTTCAAACAAGAATGGAGCACTGAATGAACCTCCTAAATTTTAGTTGCTGTCGTGATGTGGCTTATAGCGGTCCAAATGCTGTTTATTTGGAGACTTTCAGTTTATATATGTATATATATTGTAGTTCTAGTTACTTTCAGCCATTTGAGGAAGCGATACAAAGCCTCATAAATATTTGGGCTTTTCCAGCAGCTGAGACGAGGTTCTAATTTTGTGTATCCTCAAGGCTGTTTCATCTTCCTTTTCCTCTTCTTCTTCTCATGCACTTTAACCAAAACACAATGTCTTTATTAGCTGCAGATGTATGGACACTTATATAAATTTTACAGAAAAACTTTATTTTGCTTTACTCCAGGAAAAACATCCAAATCAATATGGATTATGAACATAATAAAGGAGATGAGAGTGCTGAAGCAGTCTTCAAAGCTATTGAAGAATCTTATGTCTCTGTGGTCGTCTTCTCAGAAAATTATGCGTTTTCAAGTTGGTGCTTAGATGAGCTGGTGAAGACTAATGAATGCAGAGAAAAAGAATGGACAAATTGTAATTCCAGTGTTTTACAAGACAGAACCGAAACATGTTGGGAAACAGATGGGGACTTATGCCGATGCATTTGATAGAAACAAACAGATGGGGACTTGCCACTTGAACAAAGTGCAGAAATGGAAGGCTGCCTTGACTGAAACAGCCAGTCTGAGAGGACACGTACAAAATGGGTAACTATCCTATTATTTACTTTATTATTAATTGTGACATGATGTATTTCAGAATGACTTTAAACTTTGTACTGCATAGTGGTGTTGAACCTGTATTTAGAGAGGAAAGTAAATATAATACATACACATACAAAAGTTATTCACTTCTGTTTGTTGTTTATATATTTCAGACTCGAATTAGAACTTGTTGCGGAAATTGTCATAGTTGTTTTGAAAATATTGACTTCTGTGATTATGACGGCACATTATCTAAAGAATTTCATGGGATTTGAAAGGCACATAAACAGAGTTGAGTCATTATTAGACATTGATTCGGCAAATGTTGGTGTATTTGGAATTTGGGGAATTGGTGGGGTGGGTTAGACTACCATTGCAAGGGCTGTCTATTACAAAATCCAATCTAAATTTGAGTATAGCTACTTTGCAGCCAATATGAGAGAAAATTCAACGGAATATGCTATCAATGATTTACAAAATGCAGTTGTTTCCCGTATATTGTTGGACAGAGGAGAATTATTTGGTGCATCAAGAAAACCTAATTGGCCTACCATTATTGAAGGAATGCTTCATCATAAGAAAGTTCTAATTGTTCTTGATGACGTTAATCATAGCCAATTAGAATATTTAGTTGGAAGATATGATTTATTTGGCTTTGGAAGTAGAATCATTGTAACAACTAGAGACAGGTATACACTTGATAGACTGGGAGTTGATGTAATATATGATATCAAAGAACTGGATTGGAATGAAGCTCTTGAACTCTTTAGTTTGAGAGTGTTTGGGCAAATCTCTCCACCAGAAGCTTTCACCGACTTGTCAGAAAGGATAGTAAATCATGTTACAGGTATTCCATTGATGCTTAATTTTTACGGGACTGTTCTTCGTGGAAGAAGCATGGAAGTATGGAAAAGTGCATAATCAAGAATAGAAAATGGCTTTTCCTTTGAAAATTTTAACTTACTAACACTAAGTTACGATGAACTATATGATGATCATGAGAGGAAACTCTTTCTAGACATTGCATGTTTCTTTTATGGTGAGGATTTGGATTTTGTGAAAAGAATATGTGGATTCTTTGAAAATTTTGGAATTCTTATTCTTTTGGAAAAGTCACTTGTACATATAACAAACAACATCGTAGAAGTTCATGCTTCACTACGAGATATGGCTCAAGAAGCCATTCGCGGTCAAAGTTATAATGCACTTGGATACCGTAGCCGTTTGTGGGATACTGAACAAGTCCATCAAATATTCAGATGTAACTCGGTAAGAATTCCAAATGCATTGAGTTTCCATAAAATAAATGTAATAGTAAGAGTTGTAAACACAACTTCATTAATTCCTTTATTGCTTGTCAGGGGACGAGATTAGTTGAAGGCATATTTCTAGACATGTCTAAACTCAAAGAGATGGAGTTAAGCCCGAATGCCTTTGCTAGAATGAGTAAATTAAGGTTGCTGAAATTTTATACATCTTCCTATCGTTAGAGTTGCAAGCTTTGTCTTCCTCGAGGACTTGAATACTTTCCTCAGGAACTACGATATCTTCATTGGCATGGATACCCTTTGAAATCTTTGCCATCTAGATTTTTTCCAAATGAGCTTGTTGAGCTTCACTTGCCGTATAGCAAAGTTGAAAATTTTCAACTTTGGGAAGGCATCCAGGTAATAATTTTTTCTTCACTGACTGCCTTTCCTATTTTTCTTTCACTAACTAAGCTGCTTTTGCAGATGTGCTTATATTTTCATAATGTGTTGTTTTGTCTCAGTTTTGTTGCAGTTTCTTCCTCAATTGTACAACATTGATCCAAGTTACTCAAGGCAGTTGATTAGAATTCCAAACCTCTCGAGCCCCAAAACTTAAAATTATAAATCTTGAATTTTGTACAAGTCTGCTTGTAGTTCACGCATCCATTGAATATCTTGATGAACTTAGGCATCTGAATCTAAAATGGTTTGAAAACCTCTTCTGTCTTCCCAGCCACATTAACTTACCTTCTCTAGAATTTATAGATCTTCAACACTGCTCAAGTCTTCAAATGTTTCCCGTGGTTGTGGGAAATATGAAAAATCTCGTTTCACTACTTCTTGACGGATGTCAATCTCTAAAGACTCTTCTAAGTAGCATTCATAAGTTGAAAGCTCTTACAAATCTTTCACTAGATGATTGCTCAAAATTGGAGGAATTACCAGACATCTTTGAGATTATGGTGAGTTTAAAATCTCTCCAGTTAATGGGAATGGCGATGAAAGAACTACCCTTGTCAATAAGTCATCCAGTTGGACTTAAAACTCTTGAGTTTAGACATGTGCAAAAATATCAAGTTTCTTCCAAACTTCATCAGTACTCTGAAATGGCTTGAAACTTTTAGTCTCTTTGGCTGTGAAATGATTGAGAAATTACCCTGTCTACCTGCAAGCATAAAAATGCTCTCTCAATTATATCGTCTTGACTTGACAGATTGTAGTGTTGAATTCCTTCCAGAGTTTCCGCTGTTCCTGCAATTGTTATATGCAACCAACTATATATCAATAGAGATGGTGTCAAGTTCCAAGGTTGCACTCACATCCTGTAACTTCACTGATGACAGGGGAAATAATCTGCACAACATTCAACCTATTTGATTTTACTGGTTGCCTTGAGTTGGATCAGGAATCATGCAGCAATATAATGGTTGATGCACAAATTAGAATTCAGCATATGGCGAAACTATCAAGAAAACTATCACCTTCAGTCACTATATGTTTTCCAGGAAATGAAATTCCAGATTTGTTTGTTCATAGACCTGAGGGCTCTTGCCTAAATATGAAGCTTTCTTCAGGTTGGTGTAATGACAGGTTCCTGGTTTTTGCTCTATGCATTGTTTCTGAATTTAAAGGTAGAGCTCTTGAAGATTTTCGTCTTCAATGTGGCTTGAAAATCAATGATGGTTGCATCCAGAAGTATAATAGTCCGTGTCTTTGGTATGGGACCAGATTTGTTGATTCCCATCATAGATGACCATGGTTTTCACACGCGGACAATGAAGGAAATAAAAAATGGGTACCGTACGAATGAGATTTCATTTGACTTCTACACTACAAATGGTGATGATTTTGTGTACTCTTGGGAGGTGACGAAGTGTGGGATCTGCCTACTATATGAGCAAGATGCCAAAGAACTTGATAGTAGTTCTACCCTCAAATATGATGACGAAGATAATAATCATGATGATGAGAAAGAATAAGATGATAATGAGAAGGAGAAAGTAGGAGGAATGGAAGGAAAGGACTACGTGGAAAAAGAAAGAGGAGTTGGAGTAGCATAAGCAAGAAAGGACTGGATGTGTCTTCAGTTTGATTGACGGCCGCAACATCCGTTCTCTCCGGAGGAGAGCGGCTTTCATCCGTAGACTCCCCAATTCAGGTGCCATTTCTTGTTATAATTTTCTGGTAGCAGTATACACTTTCAGTTCAGTTTTCTGTCATTTAGTATATAGGTTGTTTCCTGCTTGGGAAACCTCTGAGCTTGTTGTCAAGAATCTTGAATAGGTACTTCTGCTTTTAGTTAATATTCAATAAAGCTTTTCTCCAGCTGTTGTAATTCGTAATATGATATTGTTTACAATCTTTTAACTGCTTTCGTGTAACAGAGAACCTGGTCCATAAATTATAGCTCTTAAAATTGTTTGGGTTTTATATTTTTAGTCTAAAAGAATAAATAATTGGGTTTGTTTAATAATCTGATTCTGTCTGGTTTATGTAATATTTGACGACAATGATTATGAGTAATGATTTCTTTTGTCGGCTCTTGCTGCACTGAGTTTTCAGTAGAGATTTCTGTATGGATAGCTGCCAACTATATTGCAACATGTCCATTATATTAGAGTTTTGGCTGATCCTCTTTATTGGAGACCGTGTTGAACCAAACATCATGCGTGATCTTTTTCCCTTACTGCTTATTAGAGACGCTTAGTTATTTTTTATGGGAGAAATGTTTAGTTATTATATCTATGATTTTTCATTTGGTTGGAGTCCTTTACGAATCCATAGCCTTTTGGCCTTTCTGGTGGATCCTGTAAAACTGAAGCCTTATAACAAACTTCATTCTCTAAATGCAAACTTAACTCAATTCAATCACAGAAAAACACATTGTTTGCTAGAATTCATGATTTTGCTTTGACTGGTAAATACAAACTTAGATCAATTCATTCTCTAAATGCAAACTTAAATATAAGTTATAGGTGAAGATTGTACTCGTGAAGTTTATTTATATAACCTATTATTCTATTATATATGGAACAAACATCCTCTTTTTTTTTTTTCTTTTTCTTTTTTTTAAAATACATGATTAAGAGTCTATATAATCTATTATAGTTAATATTATTATATTATTCTTTCACTTGATATGTGAAATTAGCCCCAAAAATTTCTTGCTTTATCTTATACAAAAGTATAGACTTCTTAATCTTCTTCTATCCACTCCCACCCCCCCAAAAAAAAAAAAAGAATCTTTTTTTCTTCGCCTATATTAGAATTTCACAGCAAGTATGAGGAAAACTTGGGTTTTGAATCAGATTCACCTCAGACCAAAAAAAAAAAAAAAAAAAATGATTTACCAAACTTCAAAAGGAAAGTTATCCCGTAAAATTGATTCTCCTTTTTTTCCTCTTTAAACTGAGGGAAGTGGTGAAAATGAGTTTACACATCACTGTTGCTGCTGTTATGTCATTAATGTGGCTATGAATCAGATTGCTTCAAAAAACAATGTTATTGAAATTCTACACTTTCAATTGTTTCCATTTCCTTAGTTGCAATTCAAAACATATATATATAGATATATAGTATATGTTGTTACAAGACAAAGCACTTTGAGTCTTTGACACTAATTTAAAATCATACCGCCTTCCATCATTCTCTCTCTATCTCATATATATATATATATATATATAGATATAGAGAGAGAAAAGAAATGAGATTTTGAGTGTAGTTATTTTGGGTTAGAGAATGCTATATGTGATGCTGAAAACAGAAGTATTTAGCCAGCTATAATTGTTAGGGTCAAGTACCTAAACAAGAATTCTAATATGCTTATTTTTGAGGTATATTGATATTTTTTATGTGTATTCATGAATTACTATGACTAGAACTTAATGAGTTGTAATCCGATGTAAATTCAATAATATATATTATGCAATTTGTTTAAATATATATAAAAAATCTAAATTAATTAAATCAAATCTAATTCAACAAATTAGATTACCATTTCTAATTATAAATGACTTATGCTTGTTAATGTTCTCTTTTACTTATTATAATCACCAATTTGTTGATCTTAGGGCACACAAAAACTTCTGAGGCTCGGGGACCATTAGATGATGCATTTGTGACTGACTTCCAAAGCTTTGTCTAGTCTGGCCTTTGCCTGACTGAAAACCCCCACAAAATGAGCCATGTTCAGAGATAGATTCACCTTCAAGCATTCGAGAACCACCTGACCTTGAAGTGGAACTCCCGTCTTACCCTCTTATGACTTTCTAGCTCTAACTTTCTTTCTAAATACCAGTTCTCCAGCTTATAAGCAGCATCCACAGCCTGAGTGTAGGTGGTGATGTTTGTCACAAACACTGATCCGAATAAGGAATCCCTTAAACCATTGATAAACCTCTTCACTCTCATTTGCTCAGTTGCCACCATATGTAGAGAAAATCGCGATAATCTGGTGAATTGAGTCTCATACTCTGTTACTGACATACCTTCAGTCTAAACTAGGCACTCAAACTCCCAAACATAATTCTCCCTCACGCTCTCAAGAAGAAAGCGTTTAGTAAAAGCTTTATTGAACTCAGGCCACATCATGCAACTGGTAGCTGACTAACTCCACTGCTTGAACAGGATCACACCCCAAAGCCACACACAATTAATCAGACTCCTCTAAAAAAGTATATAGATCCTAGGTAAAATCCACACCAAAGAACTTAAATGGTTGTATCTTCCAGAAATCATGTAGTGACACAAATACTTGTCGATCTTGCTGAATTGGAACTAGAGGATTTTCCTTTTATTGAGGTTGAACACAACAAACTTGATAAGGTTGCGGTTAACCTTTTTGAGGTTGATGTTGTTAGGCAAAAATCTCAACTAAGTCACCCACAGTCCTCTACACTCTATCTAGTTCTTGTACAAGCAGTTCTAGATTAAGAACAGGTGTTGCTGCTTTAACTTGCTCAACAAGTCTACCTTTACCACATCCTCTACAACCTCTACCTCTTGCTATTGGCACTTGAGGACTAGTATATCCCTAGTCGGAGCCAACATCCTGTTGCCTTCCATGACCAGCAACATGATTACTGCACCTCATCGTATCTAAAACAAGAACAAACGAATTCAATATACATTTCTCATATAAGGCAAATAAAAATATCTAATAGAATCGCAAAATTGAAGTTTTATGATGAATTAAGGCGTATTATTAAGTCCACGTATGCCCTAGGTAATGTACGCAAACAAAGTAAACACATCCTATACTTGCAGTCACTGATCTCTAAACCCAAGTTTTGATACCAACTTGTCACACCCCACATAGAGGCATAATAGGCTAAGGGAATAGATAACTAAACCTCTATAACCTTGACTTAAAATGACCTCATTGGCCTTATCAAACACATACAAGATTTCACACCAACATACAACACACTAAATGATAAAGTTTCAAAAACATAACATTTTTACCATATAATCCACTTAAAGAATTAAACCACCTTACTCAATAATTTTACACATATACATATATATAGACAACACATTCAAAACAAAGCTAGTAACCAAAGGTAATTTTTTTCACTCACAAAGTTATGGATTTTGGTTGTCGATTCTTTTTGGGTTTAAATGTGTTGTTGAATCGATGCTACGTTTCGAAGCTGAAATTATATTTTCAAGTATCATTTAGTTTGTAAATTTCATAAGTTATAAACCTCTAATTACCAAAAACCTATATATATTGAGTTTCATGTATTTCTTTAAAATTAATCCCCTCACTAATCATAATTCCACTATTAACTTAGAGCTAAACTTGTTATTTATGGACACTAGGAACTTAAATCTTTGAAATTCTATAACCTTCTAACACCCTAACTACCATATATCTCATTCCCATACTTGGATTTTATCTCCTAAAGTCCTCAAATCCAAACCCTTAACCCACACAATAAATAAAGTATCTAAGTTTTTAAGAAAACTAGAGGAATTATATAGGATCATAGGTTTGAAATTACCAAAAACTAAAGCCCCTTAACCACAAGAGGCTACGGCTAACACAAGGTGGCTACTACCAAGGGAGGGCTGCTGCTATTCTACCTTGTTGCCGTGGTGGTTGAGGAGCTGCCAAGGCTGCTGCAGCAAGGTGATATGCCGTCCAACTCCAATTAGGAGGCAGCTAACGGGAAGTAAGAAGAAGGAAGGAAGGCTGCAACTCAGCTAAAAGGAAAAGGCTGGACTGGTGAAACTTCAAGCAATCCAAGCTAAACAAAACAAAGAACAAAGGAAGAGGGAAGATAGAGGTCTTGGCTAGGGGAAATGCAAGAAAATTCCTGAAATAGGGGAGCAACTAGAGGATGAAACACACAAGTAAACAAGGAAATAAAAAAGGATAAGGAGAGAATAAAAAAAGTAAAATAAAAATTAAAGTCAAAGTAAATTAAGATTAAAGTAGGTGTGCATATACTTTTTTATATGTATATCTATTTATATAATGTTTGTTTGTTTTGTTTATGAACTTTTGCGTGTGTGTTTTTTTTTTTAATAGCTAAAAGTTACACAATATTTTTTCTAACTTAATGTTATGATATTGGATTATAACATCCTTTGCTTAAGAAAACTCTACCTCAAGATTAATAACACCAAACTGATATGCTGCTCTCCATATGAATAGATATTTGGAATATTTGAAACATTTTGAATTATTCCTACATGTACATTTCAGAGCTTTAACATTTCAAATCTTATGTTAACTTTCATCTTGAACAAAGGATCATACACTTTACTAATTATGCACTCAATTCCCATAAAATCAACATGTTCAACAATTGTAGTTTGCAGATATATGGAATCTTGAGTAATAGGCTCAATTTGAAAGTATTCAAAATGATATGTTTTGTCCTCAAGAATATTAGAATCAACATTCTATCTTTCTTCCTCTTTGAAACATTCTTGAATTTCTGACATAGCATCACCCTCTTCATCAATTTCCTTATGGTAATTATTCTATTCTTCATCAAAGTTTGTGCCACTGACTTCATTCAAATTGTCTGATTTTGCTTGTGGTTGAACTTCATTGATTTAAATTTTTCAGGGCGCACACATTATTCTTCAGGAATTTGAGTAGATAAATTCACAACTGAATAAATTGTATTTGAACGTGAATTGTACCCCCTCATAATAATTAACAATGTAAGAATCAATTTTCCTTTTCAATAGACAAAGAATGTTCTTATAATGATTAGGAAAAGATAATTCAACAATCAACATTCTTCTCATTGGATGCTAGGAATTAATTTTATCCTTACCTTGACAAATTATGTTGTGTTGTGTAAAATCCCGACTAATCTAATGCATGGTGTTTCAAATTAGAAGATGTAAGTATGACTCTACCAATCTCATGAACAACATGGTAATCAAAATATTTCTCCAAATCAATCAACCAACTCAGATATTCATTCTTACTAAATATACCACTAAATTTAGGAATATCTATAAAATCAGGAATATACCAATTTGCAAGACCATGTCAGCTGATAGGTTGGAAGCAAGCATAATATCCGAGTCAATTGTTCATACCATCATCACAAACCCTATTGGTGACATCCAAATCGATGAGAAAGTTGTAAATTTCATGTAGTTCACGGGTCATCCTCTCCTCTTGTGTTGCCTTGAACGTAATTAACTGCAGGAGAAATTCCTTGCTTTGATGAAGGCATGCACCCCACGATGAGATGGTTGTCTCAACCTTGATTAATTGTAGGAGCAATTTCTTGCTTTGATACCACTAACACATGACAAAAGCAATAAACATAAGGGCTGATTATTTCGCACTCTTTGCAAGAAAATTATCAATTTGGTGCACCAGAGATAAAATATTTTATCGATAGATCATTGAATGCATTAAAATTTAGGAAGAAATCTATATTTATATAGATTCCAAGGTCTAACCCACCCATATCTAAGCAACATGAGACTAATAAGAAAATATAATATTTTTATAATTGTATGATGCCCTACGAATAGTAAAGAATGTATTAAGTCTAGGGATTTGAGCATATTCTAGAATTTGTTGCATGAAAAGTTTTTATTGATTTTTCAAAGATGTGTTCCCCATCATGTATGCGAGCAAATTTATATATAATAAATTCATATACGAAAATGAGAAACAAGAATCTGAAGACCTCATTTAGAGTTCACTAGCTAATTGCTACACGCACATTTAACTTTTCAAAGGTAATCTAGTGAATATTGTTTAGGCTGGGTTTGATTATAATCCCTAAGAAACTAGTTGTAAATAGCCTACAGCTGTCGTCGTGCCTGTCCTCTCTAAGTCTAACATTCATAAAGAAAAGAAATGGTCGGTGCTACAAAAGTTTATATATTTTATGACGTGGCTTGATAGCTGTACAAATGCTGTTCAAATCTCGATGTTGACTTTCAACTTGAACAAAGGATCAAGCACTCTACTAATTATTATGCACTCAATCCCCATAATTGTGTGTCCGTCCGTCCTCATGGCTATTTCCTCTTCCTCTTCCTCTTCCTCTTCCCTTACTTCATCTCATTTACTGCAACCAAAAAACGATGTGCTTTATTATCTTCGTAAGAGGTAAGAACACTCGTAATAACAATTTTACAAAAAATCTTTATGCTGCTTTACTCCAACAAAACATCCAAATCAATATAGATTACAAACTTAAGAAAGGACATGAGAGCGCTGAAGCTATCTTCAAAGCTATCGAAGAATCTCAGGTTTCTTTGGTCGTTTTCTCAGAAAATTATGCGTTTTCAAGATGGTGTTTAGATGAACTGGTGAAGATCCTTGAATGCAGAAAAAAGAAGGGACAACTTATAATTCCAGTGTTTTATAAGATAGAACCGGAACATGTTCGAAAACAGATGGGGACTTATGCTGATGCATTTGATAGGCACAAGCAATCTCTTAAGGATGACTTGAACAAAGTGCAGAAGTGGAAGGATGCTTTAACTGAAACAACAAGTCTGAGAGGATACGTACAAAACGGGTAACTATCCTATTACTTACTTTATTGTTAATAGAATTATTATTTGATTCAAGTACAAGTACAAATTTTTTGGGAAGGACTTAAAATAAACTTAGTACTGCATAACATCGTCAAAAAGGCCATAGTGTGGTGAACCTGAATTTAGTCAGGAAAGTAAATCTAATACATAAACGTACAAAAGTTACTCACTCCTGTATGTTGTTTATATATATTTCAGACTCGAATCTGAGTTTATTGAGGAAATTGTCAAAGTTGTTTTGGATATGGCGGCACATTATCGAAAGAATTTTGTGGAAATTGAAAGGCACATACACGCAGTTGAATCATTATTAGACATAGATTCAGGAAATGTTCGTATAGTTGGAATTTGGGGAATTCCTGGGGTAAGGTAAGACTACCATTGCAAGTGCTGTCTATTACAGAATCCGATCTAAATTTGACTATAGCTACTTTGCCGCCATTGTGAGAAAAAGTTCAACGAAAATTGGTCTCAATGACTTACGAAATGAACTTTCTGAAGGAAAACTTCATCGTAACAAAGTTCTAATGGTTCTTGATGATGTGAATAATTTAAACCAATTACAAAATTTAGTTGCAACATATAATTTATTTGGCTTTGGAAGTAGAATCATTGTAACAAGTACAGACAGATATAAACTTGCTAGTGCGGGAGCTGATGTAATCTATGATGTCAAAGAATTGGATTGGAATGAAGCTCTTAAGCTCTTTAGTTTGAGAGCGTTTGATCGAATCTGCACACCAGAAGCTTTCACTGACTCGTCAGAAAGGATAGTAAACCATGTTACAGGTATTCCATTAATGCTTAATCTTTGGGGATCTCTTCTTCATGGAAGAAGCATGGAAGAATGGAAAAGTGCAATAGAAAAAATGGAGAATGGCACATCCTTCGAAATGCTTGATGTGTTAAAACCAAGTTATGATGAACTAGAAGATCACGAGAGGAATCTCTTTCTAGACATTGCATGTTTCTTTAACGGTGAGGATTTGGATTTTGTGAAAAGAATATTGGATGCCTGTGGATACTATGCAGATATTGGAATTTTTATTCTTATGACGAAGTCTCTTGTAAATATATCAAACAACATCATAGAAGTACATGCTTCACTACGAGATATGGCTCAAGAAACCATTCGCCGTCAACATCTTAAAGAACCTGGAAAACGCAGCCGTTTGTGGGATCCTGAACAAGTCCTTCAAATATTCAGATGTAACTCGGTAAGAACCAAATGCATTGACTTTCCATAAAATAAATGTATTAGTAAGAGTTGTAAACACACTTTTATTGATTGTTAGGGGACCAATGCAGTTGAATGCATATTTCTAGACATGTCTAAAGTCAAAGAGATGGAGTTAAGCACTGAAGCCTTAGCTGGAATGAGTAAATTAAGGTTGCTGAAATTTTATGTAGCCTCTTCCTATCATGAGAGTTGTAAGTTATATCTTCCTCAAGGTCTTGAATACCTTCCTCATGAACTAAGATATCTTCATTGGCATGGATACCCTTTGAAATCTTTGCCGTATAGGTTTTCTCCAAATAAGCTTGTTGAGCTTCACTTGCCATATAGCAAAGTTCAAAAACTTTGGGAAGGCATCCATGTAATAATTTTTTTTCACTAACCTCCTTTTGTATTTTTCTTTCACTAGCTTAGCTTTTGCAGGATGTACTTATATTTTCACAATTTGTTGTTTTGTCTCAATTTGGTTGCAGCTTCTTCCCCACTTGTACAAGATTGATCTAAGTTACTCAAGGCAGTTGATTGGAATTCCAGATTTCTCTCAAGCCCCAAAACTTCAAAGTATAAATCTTGAATTTTGTGCATGTCTGGTTGAAGTTCACGCATCCATTGAATATCTTGATAAACTTAGGCATCTGAATCTGAAATGGTGTGAAAACCTCCGGCATCTTCCCAGCCAGATTAACTTACCTTCTCTAGAAGTTCTAGATCTTCGACACTGCTCAAGTCTTCAAGTGTTTCCCGTGGTTGTGGGAAACATGGAAAATCTAGTTTCACTGATTCTTGACGGATGTAAATCTCTAAAGACTCTTCCGAGCAGCATTCATAAGTTGAAAGCTCTTACAAATCTTTCACTAGATGATTGCTCAAAATTGGAGGAATTACCAGACATCTTTGGGAGTATGGTGAGTTTAAAATCTCTCCGGTTAAAGGGAACGGTGATGAAAGAACTACCCTTGTCATTCAGTCATCTAGTTGGACTTAAAAATTTGAGTTTAGACATATGTAAAAATATCAAGTTTCTTCCAGACTTCATCAGTAGTCTGAAATGGTTTAAATCTCTTAGTCTCTCTGGCTGTGAAAAGTTTGAGAAATTACCTTGTCTAGCTGGTTTGTCCTCTGTGGTGGAACTAAATCTGAGTGGATGCTGCAATTTATTAGAAATCCCAGAAGACATCGGTTGCTTGACGTCGTTATCAAATTTATCACTAAATGGAAGCAAAATTGTTAATATACCTTCAAGCATAAAAAGGCTTACTCAATTATATCGCCTTGACTTGACAGATTGCACTAGTCTTGAATTCCTTCCGGAGCTTCCACCGTTCCTGCAATATTTATATGCAACCAACTGTATATCACTAGAGATGGTGTCAAGTTCAAAGGTTGTGCTCACATCGCGCAACTTAAATGAAGACACAGGAAATAGTCTTGACAACATTCAACTATTTGATTTTACTGGTTGCCTTGAGTTGGATCAGGAATCATGCAGCAATATAATGGTAGATGCACAAATTAGAATTCAGCATATGGCAAAACTATCAAGAAAACTATCACCTTCAGTAACTATTTGTTTTCCAGGGAATGAAATTCCAGATTTGTTTGTTCATAGAACTGAGGGCTCTTGCCTATCTATGAAGCTTTCTTCAGGTTGGTGTAATGACAGGTTCCTGGGTTTTGCTCTATGCGTTGTTTCTGAATTTAAGGGTAGAGCTCTTGAAGATTTTCGTCTTCAATGTGGCTTGAAAATCAATGATGGTTGTATCCAGAAGTATAATAGTCTGTGTCTTTGGTATGGAACCAGATTTGTTAATTCCCATCATACCTTCATGTGGTATGACCATGCTTTTCACAATCAGACAATGAAGGAAATAAAAAATGGGTACGGTACTGATGAGATTTCATTTGACTTCTACACTACAAATGGTGATGATTTTGTGTACTCTTGGGAGGTGACAGAGTGTGGGATCTGCCTACTATATGCGCAAGATGCCAAAGAACTTGATAGTAGTTCTACCTTAGAAGATGACGACGACGACGATGATTATGATGATGTGGAAGAATATAATGATAATGAGAAGGGGATAGTAGGAGGAAGGTAAGGAAAGTAAGGACTAAGTAAAAGAAGAAAGAGGAGGGATAGGATGTGTCTTTCCTGTTTTTTTTTTTTTTTTAATTCACTATGTTATGTTGGGACTATCTTTGTTAACTGAGTTTGTGGGTATGTTAGCTTTCTGTTATTGATTGGAATATTTGAACTTGTCCAGGTTTCTTAAGTTTAATATTCAGAATAATGATTTTCTTATCTTATATGCAATATGTGTATGTTTTTTTTTTTTTGGTGTTTTTCGTTTGTGATACTGCATCTTCATTGCTTAGAAAGGCAGGACCTGATGTTCATAATTTCTTATTTTGTGTAAGAACCACATCATAGTTATACATATTCTCATTGGTTATCTCTAGCATTATATTATTGTTAGCCGTGTTAGAATTTTGCTTGGAGCACTTATTTTCATTGCTTCATTTCTTTGATTGCAATTTATCATTGATACTTGTCATTGTTCTTGAGTTTGTTTGTGTAATCTGTGAACTAACTAGTACTATTTTTCAAGAGGATATATGTAGGATGTGAAATCTTCAGAATTATCCCTGCAAATTAAAGTGAATGCCAGCAATGGTTTCAACTCAAACAATGAAGGTAGCACTAAACTAGGATTTTGCTTTCAGTACTGTCCCATATTTCACAATATCGAAGATGCCTTTTAAGTTAACTATTCTTCATAACGTGATTCCATTATTATTTACGATCCGTTTGGATGCAACAATTGAACTGTCTAATTTAAATTTTCTGGTCTGTCAATTATTAAAACAACTAACCAGAAATTTTTACTTCCTTGCTTCTAATTTCCCCCAAAATTCTTTTGCAATAGTTTCTTGTACCTTGCATTAGACATTCCATTCAGAATATGGCCTCTGCATATATTTGCCTTGTTCTTCGAATTTCTGAAATAGATTCATTATCAATTTCCACTGGCTTTCAACTATTTAGGACATAAACAACATTCAAGTGAGAATCTGTATGTGAAACCTTTATAGTTTAAATCATCTTTCTTTTTCTATATTTTTTAGCAGAGGATACTGTGTTTACATAAATAAATGAGGTTTTTAAATAGAAACCTTTATAGTTTAAAATAAAATATAACTCATAATTCAAATTAATATAAATACAAAATAAATGTTTCTTATGAAAAGACATCATTGCAATGGCAGTCATGTTAACAAGATATAATACTAAGTTTCTGTACTACAGTCCAATATCTGTTACAAGTCCAGCAGAATATATTTACAGCCACTGCAAATTGCTAGAAACCGTATTTTCTATGCTTGAGTTATATTTCACATGCTTGGTATTGCCATTTGATGTCCATTCACCATAAAATGAGAAGGAGCTAGAAAATTTGTCATGATCAAAGTGGTCCAAAGACACACAAAGTCCAATTAAAGAGCGTCTAGCGATAATAGAACAAGTGTGCGCCTCTACACTCTCCTCAGGTTTTGGAGTAAAATCTTCTCTTCCTTTGACCAAGTCCATGTACAAGGGAGAAAGTTGTTCAACTAAAGGAAGTACCTGCTTCATAATAGGAGGGCCAAGGTTTTCTAATTGTTTTCTGAGTCATCTCTGCCTGCAAGTATTTTACATATAGAATATCAGCCATCAGTATAGGTGTCAACAAAGTACTTGGTGTTTGCAAATATCACGTACATATCCCCAAATTTTCAAGTCCAAAAGGAAGAAAAGTAAAATCTGTAAGGATTAGGAATTAGGATTTCCTAGAGAAACTTTAGGCTTATAAACTAATAAACTGTCAACATGTTAGAAATATGGTGAGCATAACACACAAAGTAAATAGGATAAATAAATAAGAATACTCGAAAGACAACTTCTACTTTCTTAATATCACATTGAACATATACAACGGGTATTTATAAGACTTATAATAGTAACTCTAAAGATTACACAATTAAATGTGTACTGAATATTAATTAAACACCCATTATCCTAGACTATTAAGGACTCCAACCCATTACAACAATTTTATTATACATTAACAATAACAAAACTCTCACTAGCACACAATAATTTATAGCCAACCATTATAAGAAAATAACTACCTCATAAAACCCAATTATATCAAAGTACCTCACACCTTCCTAACTTCCACTAACCACTTATTCATAGAAAAATATAGTTATATTATTTTCGAACACTTTCCCTTAAACTTAATTTTCCTTTTTAACTCCAAGCAATTCTCTTAATCCTTAAAAGACTTCAAATTTAAGTGATTTTGTTAAAATATCGGCAAATTGATCAAGTAACTTCACAAATTTAAGTGGTTTTGACTTCATCAATACTCTGAAATGGCTTGAAACTCTTAGTCTCTGAGGCTGTGAAAAGATTGAGAAATTACCCAGTCTAGCTGGTTTGCCCTCTGTGGTGGAACTAAATCTGAGTGGATGCTGCAATTTATTACAAATCCCAGAAGACATCGGTTTCTTGACGTCATTATCAAATTTATCGCTAAAAGGAAGCAAAATTGAGAATATACCTGCATGCATAAAAAGGCTCACTCAATTATATCAGTCTTGACTTGACAGATTGCACTAGTCTTGAATCCCTTCCAGAGCTCCCACCGTTCCTGCAATATTTTATATGCAACCCACTGTATATCACTAGAGATGGTGTCAAGTTCAAAGGTTCCGCTCACATCGCGTGACTTAACTGAAGACAGGGAAAATCATCTTGACAACATTCAACTATTTGATTTTACAGGTTGCCTTGAGTTGGATCAGGAATCATGCAGCAATATAATGGTAGATGCACAAATTAGAGTTCAGCATATGGCAAAAACTATCAAGAAAACTATCACCTTCAGCCACCATTTGTTTTCCAGGAAACGAAATTCCAGATTTGTTTGCTCATAGAGCTGAGGGCCGTTGCCTAACAATGAAGCTTTCTTCAGGTTGGTGTAATGACAGGTTCCTGGGTTTTGCTCTATGCATTGTTTCTGAATTTAAGGGTAGAGCTCTTGAAGATTTTCGTCATTTTCGTCTTCAATGTGGCCTGAAAATTAATGATGGTTACATGAAGAAGTATAATAGTCTATGTCTTTGGTATGGGATCAGATTTGTTGACTCCCATCATACCTTAATCTGGTATGACCATGCTTTTCACAATCAGACAATGAAGGAAATAAAAAGTGGGTACAGTACTGATGAGATTTCATTTGACTTCTCTAATTCAAATGGTGATGATTTTGTATACTCTTGGGAGGTGACAAGTGTGGGATCTGCCTACTGTATGAGCAAGAACTTTATGAGGAAGAATATGACGATGATGATGGTGGTGATTATGATGATGAGGAGGAATATGATAATAATGAGGAGGAGGTAGTAGGAGGAAGAGAAGGAAGGTAAGGCGTAAGTAGAAGAAGAAAAGGAGTTGGAGAAGCAGAAGCAAGAAGCAAGAAGCAAGAAGAGGGGTAGGAGAAAAGAAAGAGGAAGGACAGGATGTGTCTGAACTTTGTGAAAACCTGTCTTTCCTTTTGTTTTTAGTTCACTGTTATGTTGGGACTGTCTCTGTTAACTTAGGATGTTGTTATGTTAGCTTTCTGTTATTGATTGGAATTTTTGAACCTGTCCTGATATCATAAGTTTAATATTCAGAATAATGATTTTCTTATCTTATATGCATGCTAGAAGTATGTGTAAGTTTTTTTTTTTTTTTTGGGTGTTTTTCTTTTGTGAACTGCATCTTCATTGCTATGAAAAGACACGAATCTTACAACCCTTATGTTGGTATACATTCTGCAATGTACTTCTAGTTTGGGGGGATTTGGAAATATTCATAATTTCTTTTTCTGTGGAAGAATCACATCATAATTATACATATCTCCTTGGTTGTCGCTAGCATTAAACAATTGTCAGCCATGTTAGTATCTTGCTTGGAGTACTTATTTCCATTGATTCGTTTCTTTGATTATAATTTGTCATTTCTCGAGTTTGTTTGTTTAATCTGTGAACTAACTAGTAAAATTTTTTTAGAGGTGATACGCAGGATGTGAAATCTTTAGATTTTTCCCTGCAAATTAAAGTAAAGGCCAGCAATGGTTCCAACTTAAACAATGCAGGTAGCACTCTAAGATTTTGCATTCAGTGCTGTCCCATATATAAATCATAGTATCCAAGGTGCCTTTTAAGTGAACCATTCTGAGTAATGTGATTCCATTATCTAATTCCAATTTCTAGTTTGCATATAAATTTAGTATTGAAATTTGAATTACAAAACAACTATAAAATACCAACAACGTGATCAAGTTCCTATAGGTAGGAAATCACCATTTTGAATAATTTTCACGAAGGATCTTTGAATCCAACCCTATTGTGCTGCCCATTTCTTTTGCAACTGTCTCCCATGGTGTCCCTATAGTCAGATTTGCTAAAAGCTCACTTCACGATATCAGCCTTGCTGGGGACATCTGGTAGGGCCTACAAAATGGACATAAGAATCCAAAATCATTTTCCCTTTTATAGAAATAAACTTAATCCATATTGCATCTTCTCAATTATCTACGACTCATACATGGAAACTTTTTACAATTATAATATTTGATATATGAAATTACCTGCTGCAAAGGAAGACCGTGGTCTCCAGGCAAACTGCGTATTGACATGTCCAGCATTGAGCTAATGGCTGATTCTGAACTAAGCACATGTGCTTGTGTTGAAATTTCATCTATTGAATCATCCTTAAACTTTACCAGAAGATTCAGGATATGTCGTAGTATGACTTTATCTAGAGAAATATAGAACAACAACTGGGATTATTACATTTTATATAACAATGAAGCTAGAAATTTTTCATGATCAAAGTGGTCCAAAGACACACAAAGTCCAATTGAAGAGGAGGGACCAGAGCGTCTAGTGATAATGGTCAATTAAAAAGATCAAGCAGTTTGGACCTTGTTTGGATATTTTAATACACATATTTGTGACCGGAGGTTATACATACAGGTCTGCGAGTCTCCTCAGGGTTTGGAGTAGAATCTTCTCTTCCTTTAACCAAGTACATGTACAAGGGAGGAAGTTGTTCAACTAAAGGAAGAACCTGCTTCATAACTGGAGGGCCAAGGTTTCGTAATTGCTTCAAAGTCATCTTTGCCTGCAAGTATTTTCACATATAGAAGATCAGCCATCAGTATAGGTATCAATTACCAACGAGAAGATCTTCCTGCAAGTATTCATAATGGGAGGGCAAAGGTTTATAGACCCATGCAAAGAAGCTACCAAATATACAAGAATTCATGCTTATAATTCTCAATTATCCACCATTCTCAAAAAAGGCTGATTGCTTTCAGAATTTTGGCATGGGAATTGAAAATGAGAATCAGAATGTTTCACATGTCTATCAGAATTTTCATAAAGGTCCAGTCCTTGAAGTGAAAAGATCATCTTATCATAGGTTTCAAGCCATAATGGCTTGGGTTTTTTCAATTGGAAGAGAAGGACTTAAATTGAGCCATTTCATTGTCTGGCCGCCCATAAAGAAACTTAATGGCTGGAACAGCAGCAAGCAACGTCCATGGCAGAATCAGAAGCTTTCTAGTTATTGCAAGAAGGCAAGATTCAAGAACTGTAACTGTCACAAGTTCTACTGTTATGATCTTTCATTTTCATTTTTCTAGTGGCTTCGAATTCTTCCTGTATCATCACATTCAATTTTGCTCCTACACTTAACCTTGAGGACAAGGTTTTCCTAAAGAAAGAGGGATTGATAAGGGTAGAATTTAGGAACAGGGTTAGTTTGGGTTTTTTTTACACTAGTTATTATCTATATAACGTGTAATTGATGTGTAAAAGAACCATTTTGCATATTGAATGAATTTGGCTGAGAGCCAATCATTGTCTCTCTGCTTCTCTTTCTCTCTGTCTTTCCCTCTGTGAATTCTAAAATCACCTCCGGCTGAGAGGTTAGCCAAGGTTAGCAATTCTAATATTTGGTTCTGGAATTGACCTTATGAATGTGTTCTTGTTTCTTAGTTTTTGAGTTTTCATTTTTACAAGAACACTAATACCTTAAAGTAAATTCATTATTTTATTTAAATAATTATTTCTAATTCTTAAAATCAAAAAAAAAAAAAATGTTTAGAGACTTCTCAGTTTTTATATATTTTAGTTGAACCCATGATGTGGCTGATAGCTTTCCAAATTGTTTAAGACCCATTTTTATATGGGTTATCTAAACCCAAACATGACCGTCTAAACCCAGTTCATTTGCTTGCTTTTATTTTTTTTATTTTTTATGTGCAGCCAATGAAAATGATAATAATTACATACAAAACATTAAGGAACTATCCACAAAACATTAACTATATAACATCATTGAATGGTAATCTCATCTTCACCACCTCTTTATGTGCTCCTTTAACGGCTGCTTAATGCTTTCCTACTTCTCACTATACCAAAGTCGATTTATTTCAGGCAATGCATAGTGTTACAGTTATAGCTGGAACTCTACATCATTTTTGATTTTCCAATCCATTAGTTCCTTCATCTTTAAATCAATAATAAGGATGTGGGATGGTTTCAGATAAAAGATTTTAGAAAGGAAGCTTCTTACTTTTCTTGTTCTAAGAGTAGCCATAAACTGAGACTTTCTTGATGCAACTTTAGGAATTTTCTTATGTAAATGCCTCATAGGCCCTCATAATGGACTAGCCTTTTATGGTCAGAAACCAAACCAATAATACATTAAAATCAAATTGTTGTTGTTCCTCTTCACATATAAAGATGCCTTCTGTCTTTCAACGGCTAAACCAACCTGGATCTTGTTGTGGAAAGGTCCATCCTACAAAGATCTCCTCTCTTTATGACTTTGGTGCAGGAGGCACCGAAAGAAGAAAGCATGGTGTCGCATGCTTGACTTTTGGCTGCCAACCAAAGTTGACAAAACTAGCCACCAAGTTTAAAATATAGCGGTGGCTAGTTTCTATAATTTGGCAGCAAGTAACGAGGCTATAGGCAAAAAGAGTGAGAGAAGGCAACAAAGTGAAAGCTGCAAAGAGCCAAGGCTAAAAGAGCCAAGGTCAAGAGAGCCAAGGCCAAGAAGGCCAAGGCAGAGAGCCAAGAAGAAGAGAAAAAAATGTGAGAATTTTTCTCCTAGGGCTCCCTAGGCAGAGAAAGAGAAATATTGTTTTCTTGATGCTCTGGGTTGGTGCATGAGCACTGGAAGGCAAGCAAAGAATTGTCTAATAACAGTGTCATGTGTGTATTATAGGATTCTAAAGTGAGAGCAAGTATGTGTGAGAGATACAAAAATAGTGACGAAATACTCATTCCAGGTTGAGTGTAAGTGCTAATTGTGGGAAAGTTTCTACATTGGTTTATTCACTTTGATAATATTTGTGTGCTTCTAGTAGTAACTAGGGATGATTTGTGTACCTCTAGTAGTTACTAGAGAGAATTTGTGTACCTGCTATTATTATTATAGTGGAAGATTTGTCGGAGTTTGTCCCGTGATTTTTTCCTTGACTTTAGAGGGTTTTTTCATGTAAATTTGGTGTTGTTATTCTTCTTGCTCATTAAATTTATTCTTGTGGTTTGATGGTCAATTGATTTATTATGTTGTGTAATCCCAACAAGATGTGTCAAAGAACAGTAGGGATTCCTAACAAGTGGAATTAAAGTTCTACAGACTTCTCAACAAGTGGTATCAAAGTAGTGTTGATTCCTAACAAGTGGTATCAGAGCCACTTTCATTCAGGGCTAAGGTTCATTCAGGACCAAGGTTTGTGTTGGCGACATATATGGTACTGTTTAGGTCTATGGGTACTATTCATGTATACAATAACTGTTCAGGTATACGCAATAATTGTTCAAGTATGCATGTACTATTCACGTATACGATACTGTTAGTGATTTGATAATTATAGAGAACACTAGCAACTCAGGTTTCATGATTAAACTGACCGCATCAAATTATTATATATGAAAGCCCATGATGGAGGATCTCCTTTATTATTATGATCTGTATGATCTAGTAGAAGGGGAATTGGCAAAGCCTAAGGACATGTCCAAAAAAGACTGGGAACGATTGAGTAGAAAAGTTGTTGGAAAGATCTAACAAAGGATTGATATCAATGAAAAAAAAGGAAGAAAGTAATCAAAAGCAAAGAAGTAGTCTTTCATGAAGATGAGTCTATAGTAGACTTGGAAAGAACTACATATGCTGAGGGTGGTGTTATTGATCAAACACCAATTTCTACTCCACAGAGAAGTGCCATAGATGGTGGAGTAATGGATGAAACAGAATGTGGGAGGAACAATAAGCCAGGTACTATGTAGGATGAGCCAGATGCAATTGGTGATGGTTTTAAACCAAATACAAAGGACTTTAAGCAAAGGGAGCAACCTCCTGTAGTGGATACACTAGAGTCTCAGGTTAGAAGGTCTATTAGTGAGCATCATATGTCATCTAGGTATCCCAGTTTTAAGTATATTGATGAGGGGGAGCTGCAAAGCTTCCAAGAAGTGCAGTTGCATAAAGACAAGCATTGCTAGATGAAAGTAATGGAAGAAGAAATAAGTTCTTTGAAAAAGAAACTTAAGTTTTTTAGTAAGCTACATGGTATAGACTCCAAATAAAGGAGGTCGTGTATGATTTCTCTTCAAAATAGGGTTGGAAGGGGAGATTGTTGTGGAAAGATCCAGCCCACAAGCTCTCCTCCCTTTGTGACTTTAGTGCATGAGGCATTGAAAGAAGAAAGCATGGTGAAGCATGCTTGACTTTTGGCTGCCAACCAAAGTTGACAATACTAGCCACCATGTTTGAAATGTGGTAGTGTCTAGTGTTTATAAATTGGCAGCAAGTAATGAGTTGTAGGTAGAAAGAGAAGAGAGAAGGCAGTAGAGTAAAAGCTACAAAGAGCCAAGGTCAAGAGAGCCAAGACTAGAATAGCCAAGAAAAAAAGAGAAAAATGTGAGAATTTTTCTCCAGGGGCTCCTCGGGTAGAGAAAGAGAAATGTTGTTCTCTTAATGCTCTGGGTGGGTGCATGAGCACCAGAAGGCAAACAAAAAGCTGTCTAATAACAGTGCCATGTGTGCATTATGGGATTACAATGTAAGAGCGAGTATGTGTGAGAGATACAAAAATAGTGAGGAAATACTTATTCTAAGTTGAGTGTGAGTGTTAATTGTGAGTCACTATATTTGAAAAAAAATTTACACTGAGTTATTCACTTTGATGATATTTGTATGCCTTTAGTAGTAATTAGGGATAATTTGTGTACCTCTAGTAGTAACTAGAGAGGATTTGTGTACCTGCTATTATTATTATAATGGAAGATTTGTCTGAGTTTGTCCCGTGATTGTTCCATTGACTTTAAATGGTTTTTTCACCTAAATCTGGTGTTGTCATTCTTCTTGCTCATTATATTTACTCTTGTAGCTTAATGGTCAATTGATTTATTCTGCTGTGTAATCCCAACAAGATATGTCAGAGAATAGTGTGATTCCTAACAAGTGGAATCAAAGTTCTGTTGATTTCTTAACAAGTGGTATGAGACTAGTGTTGATTCCCAACAGATCTCAATTCCCTGAATCATCATTAACGTCAGTTTCATGTTAACAATAAATACTAGCACTAGATTCAAACTATGTATAATAATATATATTAAAGATAGAAATGTGTGTCTTATTTGTGTTTTAGGTTAACACAACCTTGTCTCTAAACTCCCCTTAACTTGTTACAGTTTCAACATTTTCAATTTCTATGATAACCCATTCAACAAAAAAGAACAATCATAGAAGTTTTCTCCTAAGAAAACCAAAATTGAATTGTTTAGAGAGAAAATTTCATGTAAATCCCGAAGCCCCAATTTACAAACACCATTTTCACAAACAACCTACCTTTATCATTGTTCAGACATAAAGAGAGAGAACGAAAGTATTCGTTAACCAAACAAAACCAGATCTCTGAATCAAAACAAATAAATAAATAAATCAAATGTGTTTTCTCTTTGGCTGTTTTTCTTTTGTCTTTCTCTTCCTATCTCTTTTCTTCTTCTCACTTTGATTTTTCTTATTCAATTGAACCAAAAAACGACAGTGTCTTTGGCATCACCAAGTACCTTTGATGAAAGCATCCATGCTATTTTTAATTGAAAGCAACATTTTAATAAGTTACTTAAGAGAGGAGATAAGAGAGCAATCTTCCAAGCTATCAGAAAATCTCAAATTTATATGGTTGTCTTCTCGGAATCTTTTTCGATTTCAAGATGGTTTTTAGATGAACTGGTGGAATAGAAGGATACTTTGACTAAAACAGCCAGTCTGAGACACATACAAAACAGGTACCTATCCTATTATTTACTTTATTATTAATAAAGTTATTATTTTATTCAAATTTTTATTTGATGTGTTAGAATAATTTATGTCTCACATAGTTTATGTTGTTATTAGTCCCACATTGGTTGTATGTGGTACTTTCCTTACTCTCTTTCATTATAAATAAAATCTATGGTTGTAGCATTTGATTCATTCAAGCTACAACCCTTTCTTTTATATCCATTTATATGGTATCAAAGCTATTTGATCCAAAACCCTAACCTTTACATAAACCATATCACCCATAATTTTCTGATGAAAGGAAAATTATCATAAAGAGCCACTGCCCAACCTAGAAGTCCACTCTCCGGCTCTTATTTCGACCATCGACCACCGCAGGAAGGTTCGAAATCCTCTGATCCATTAGTGGCAGGAAGACTGCCAGAAAGTGACAGTTAATGCGCCCCCACTCTCAGTTACAGTGGGTGACGGGTGAAAACCAAGCACAACACAGGAGGAAGACGCGTGAAGGCGCGTGTACGCGTGAGTTCTACGCCCAGAGAGAGACTCTGGAGCGTGCAAGCACGTGAGATGTGATTTTTGGTGCTTGCAAGCATGTGAGATATAATTTTTTGAGGTATTTCTTCTGTGATCTGATTCTAGCAGCCCCATATAAGTTTCTGCTTCTATTTGGTTTGTTTTTATGCATTTATGATGTATTTTTTGGGAGATTCTTGGCTTACTCCTCCTTGGTACACAATTTACAAGGGTATTTTCTGATTGATTATAGGCTGTGATCATTGTTTTTAACTATTTTATCTCGACGACTGTTTATTGTGGCACTCCTCTATTTATTTTGTTTTTTTTTTCTCTTTGGAAGTATGGACTCTAAATCTACATTACCTCCTTAAATTACTACTCGAAAGTTGAATAGTAGTAATTACTTGCAATGGTCTATAGCTGTTGAGGTTTATTTGATTGGTCAAGGGTGTGAAGACTATCTTACATCTGAACCTCCTAAGAAGGGTACTAAAGAAGCTAAGGCTTGGAGGAAGGTTGATAACCAAATTATTTCTCTTTTATGGAATTCAATGGAACATCAAATTGCTGATGTGTGCTTCCCATCATACTGTCAAAGAAATATGGGATTTTGTGAAGATAATGTACTCTAGTAATTTGACTCGTCTGTATGATGTCTCTCGTGGTCTTTTTCAGGCTAAGCAACTTGGTTCTTTCTCTAACTATTTTGGTTCTATACAACAAGTTTATGATGAACTCAATATTGTTTAACCTCTGTCATCTGATATAGCAAAACAAAAAGAACAACGTGAACAACTTATGGTTCTTAGTTTTTTGGCTGGACTTAAATCTGATTATGAGCCTGTTAAGGCACAGATTCTTGTAGGAGCTTCTCTTCCCTCTCTTGTTGAAGTTTATCAGTCGGGTATCTTAGTACTCACCTGGTACTGATTCTAGTCATGATAAATCTGCTCTTGCTATTCAGTTTTCTCAGTTGCATGATGAGACTTTGTCTGGTGGTACTAAAGGTGGTTGTGGTGGTAGAGGAGGCCATGGAGGCTAAGGAGGCTTGAGGAGGCCAGTGGAAGTCATCATTGCACTTATTGTGGTCGAGATAACCACACTCGTGAGTATTGTTGGAAGTTGAATGGTGAGCCTCCTAAAATTACAAATAATGCATATACTTTCTCAGAACCCGAGTCTTCTGGCAATGTTTCTATCTCACAGGAGGAGTATTCTAAGTTACTTCAGTTACAGTCTGCACATCAAGCATCTCTTCCCACTACTTCTCTTGCCCAGTTAGGTAATTCTATAGTTTGTTTTTCTATTTCTTCAACCTCAAGGACCTTGGATTCTTGATTCTGGGGCCACTGATCACATGATAGGTACATCTAGTCTTTTTACTAACCTACAAGATTCACAATCATCTCATGTTACTTTAACAAATGCTTCTACTACTGTAGTTAGTGGAATATGTATTATTAAACCTAGTCCTGCATTTTTCATATAATCTGTTTTATATATTCCCACTTTATATTTTAATCTTATATCTGTGAGTAAACTCATTAAAAGTTTAAATTACTCTATCCTATTTTATTCAGATTTTGTTGTCATTCAGGATTTGAAGACAAGGAAGACAATTGGAAAAGGACATGAATCTACCGAACTCTACTATTTTGATCCATTTCATCTCTTACAGCTTGTTCTAGCCACAGTTACACCACTTTAGATCCATTGTCGCCTTGGTCATCCCTCTTTGGAAAAAGCTCAAGAAGTTAGTTTCTAGTTTAAGTCATTTGTCTTCTTTAGAATGTGAGTTGTGTCAATTAGGGTAAGCACATTCATGTTCCTTTTGCTTTGCCACATTAATAAAACAGTTGAGAGTCCAATTATGTTAAGTTCATTCAGATGTGTAGGGTCCGAGTCGTATCACTTCAAAGTTGGGTTATCGGTATTTGTTACATTTGTGGATGATTTTTCAAGAATGACTTGGCTTTATTTAATGAAAGGATGTTTTGAACTGTTTTCTATTTTCAGTGCTTTTTGTTCTGAAATTAAAACTCAGTTTAATGTTCCTATTCACATACTTCATAGTGGCAATGCTAGAGAATATTTTACTAGCTCTATTTAATACATTTATAACTACTTTAGGAATAATTCATCAATCTTCTTACTCACACACCTCACAACAAAATGGAGTAGCCGAGAGAAAAAATCGTCATCTTATAGACAGTACTCGTACTTTATTATGTCATATGAATGTTTCTAAAATGTTTTGGAGTGATGCAGTTCTTACGGCTTGTTATCTTATAAATAGAATACCATCATCAGTTCTTCATGACAAAATTCTATTTTTTGTAATTTTTCCACAGGCTCCTATGTTTTCTTTGCCCCCTCGTATTTTTGGTTGTGTGTCATTTGTGCATCAACTCTCTCAGGGTATTGATAAACTAGATCCTCGTTCTATTAAATGTATTTTTTAGGGTACACTCTTACACAAAAAGGTATAGATGTTATAGTCATTCATTGAATCGTTTCTTTATTTGTATAGATATTACCTTTTTTGAATCTACCCCATACTACACTGATTCACATGACACTACAGAAATCGAAACAGTTCTTCCAGTACCTATCCCTCTTCCGTTGTCCACTGAGCGTCCTTTAAGTCCTTCTGGTCGTCTATCTCGTCCTAATTTATAGGTTTATACTTGACACCAAGTAGACAAGAGTAATCCTGACAGATTCTAGTGCTCCACTAGTTGCTTCTTTGCCTTCAGATCCAGCTGCTCCTGACTTTGATCTTCCTCTTGCCATTCGAAAAGGTAAACGTACATGTCATTCTATTTATGCTCGTCCTACTTACTGCCTATCCAATTTCAAATTTTGTTTCATATAATCATTTGTCTCCTTTGTATTATTCTTTTGTCATTTCATTATTTGGTGTTTCTGTTCTTAACTCTGTGTTTGAAGCTTTAAAACATTTTGGGTGGAGAGATGCCATGGATGAAGAGATGCGAGCTTTAAAGGACAATGATATCCGAAAACTTGTGAAACTCCCCTTAGGGTAAGTCTGTTGTTGGTTGTCGTTGGGTGTTTACTGTGAAGGTTTATCCTGATGGCTCTGTTGACTGGTTGAAAGCTCATTTAGGTGGCTAAAGGTTACACTCAAGTTTATGGTATAGATTACTATGAGACTTTTTCTTCTGTTGCTAAGATTACTTCAGTCATAGTCTTTATCTCTCTTACAGCCATCTTTAATTAGCCACTATATCAATTAGATATCAAAAATGCATTTTTGCATGGTGACCTTGATGAAGAGGTATTTATGAAGAAACCTTTAGGGTATGTTGCTCAGAGGGAGTCTAGCTTGGTTTATAAGCTGAAAAAAATCTTTGTATGGTCTGAAGCAATTCTCCCAGAGCTTGGTTTGGTAGGTTCAATGAAGTGGTGCTGAAGTTTCAGTCTTCAGAGATGTAAAATGGATCATTCTGTTTTCTACCACCATTCATCTACTAGAAGAATATTATTAATTATGTATGTTGATGATATTGTCATTACAGGTGATGACAGTCAAGGAATTCAAAGTTTGAAATCTTTCTTGCAGTCTAAATTTCAAACTAAGAATTTAGGACAGTTAAAGTATTTCTTGGGTATTGAGATTGCTAGATCACGGCAGGGTATTTGTCTTTCTCAAAGAAAATATTGTCTTGATTTATTAAGTGATACAGGTATGCTGGGGTTAAAGGCTGTTGATACTCTAATGGATCCCAACACTAAACTTGTACTAAATAAGGGAGAGCTGTTATTATATCCTGAACAATATAGAAGTCTAGTGGGAAAACAAAATTATCTAATAGTGACCCGAACTGACATATCTTTTTGCAGGTTAATATGGTTAGTCAATTTATGGCTCAACCTCAAACTTCTCACTGGAATGTAGTTATCTCTCCTGAACAGTATTCTGAGGTATCTCAAAACTGCACCTAGGTAAGGGATTAACATATAAGAATCACTGGTCATACTTTGGTTCGTGGACATGGCCTTGGTCACGCTTTGGTTCAACATCAATATTCCACTTCGATTCAAGGGATATAGTGATGTTGATTGGGCTGGTTGTCCATTTGTCAAAAGATCCACTACAGGGTATTATGTCTTTTTGGAAAGAAACCTTGTTTCACTGAAAAAGTAAGAAACAGACTGTTGTTTTTCATAAGCGAACAAAGCATATAGAAGTTGACTGTCATTTTGTTCGAGAAAAACTCATGAACAATACAATTAATACTGCATATGTGAAGTCTGAAGATCAGTTGGCAGATTTATTTACTAAGTCTCTAGGAGGTGCTCGTCTTCGTTATATTTGTAACAAGCTTGGAACATATAATATATATGCTCCAGCTTGAGGGAGAGTGTTAGAATAATTTATATCCCACATAGTTTATGTTGATTAGTTTATGTTGTTATTAGTCCTACATTGGTTGTATGTGGTACTTTTCTTACTCTCTTTTATTATAAATAAAATCTATGGGTGTAGCATTTGATTCATTCAAGCTACAACCCTTTCTCTTATATCCATTTACATGATGTTTGGTAGTAGTGACACAAAATGACTTCAAACTTTGTGAGGAAAAGTAAATATAATACATACACATACAAAAGTTACTCACTTCTGTTTGCTGTTTATATATTGCAGACCCGATTCAATATGCAGACTCGATTATGAATTTATTGAGGAAATTATCAAAGTTGTTTTGAAAATAGTGACTCCTGTGACTATGAGGGCATATTACCTAAAGAATTTTGTGGGAATTGAAAGGCACGTAAACGTAGTTGAATCATTATTAGACATTGATTAGGAAAATGTTCATATTGTTGGAATTTGTGGAAGTTTTCGGGCAGGTAAGACTATTATTGCAAATGTTGTTTTTCACAAAATCAAATCTAAATTTAAGTATAGCTACTGAATCGCCAGTGTAAGTGAATTATCATCATTTTTCACCAAAAAAGAAAGAGAAATATCAAAGAAAAATGGTCTCGTGATTTACGAAATGAACTTCTTTCCCATACGTTGGACAAAATAATTGTTGTAACAATACCTGATTTCCCTGTATTATTGAATGAATACTTTATCGTTAGAAAGTTCTAATTGTTCTTGATGACGTAAATCATTTACAATTAGAATATTTAGTTAAAAGATGTCATTTATTTGGCTTTGGAAGTAGAATCATTGTAACACATAAATACAGAAATATAGTTGATAGAGTGGGAGTTGATGTAATATATGATGTCAAGGAATTAGATTGGAATCAAGCTCTTCAGCTCTTTAGTTTGAGAGCCTTTGATAGAATCTGTTCACTAGAAGCTTTCACCGACATGTCAGAAAGGATAGCAAATCATGTTACAGGTATTCCATCGATGCTTAATCTTTTAGGGTCTCTTCTTCATGGAAGAAGCATGGAAGAATGGAAAAGTGCGTTACCAAAAGTAGAAAATGGCTCATCCTTTGAAATGTTTGACATATTAAAACTAAGTTATGATGACGAGAGGAATCTCTTTCTTGACATTGCATGTTTCTCTTAATAAGAGGATTTGGATTTTGTGAAAAGGATATTTGAAGCTTGCAGATAGTTTGCAGATATTGGAATTCATATTCTTATGAAGAAGTCTCTTGTAAGTACATAAAACAACATCATAGAAGTACATGCTTCACTATGAGATATGGCTCTAGAAATCATTTGCCGTCAACAATCCAGAAAACGTAGCCGTTTATGGGATCCTGAACAAGTTCATCAATTATTCAAATGTAACTCGGTCAGAACCAAATGCATTGAGTTTACATAAAATAAATGTAATATTAAGAGTTGTAAACACACCATTATTAATTCCTTTATTGCATGTTAGGGGACGAAAGCAGTTGAAGGCATATTTCTAGACATGTCTAAAGTCAAAGAGATGTAGTTAAGACCTGAAGCCTTCGCTGGAATGAGTAAATTAAGGTTGCTCGAAATTTTATACCTCTTCCTATAATGAGAGTTGCAAGCTATGTCTTCCTCGAGGACTTGAATACCTTCCTCAAGAACTATGATATCTTCACTGGCATGGATACCCTTTGAAATCTTTTCCATCTAGATTTTTTCCAAATAAGTTTGTTGAGCTTCCCTTTCCGTATAGCAAAGTTGAAGAACTTAGGGAAGGCATCCAGGTAATAAATATATATTTTTTTCACTAACTGCCTTTGTATTTTTCTTTCACTAGCTTAACAAGCTTTTGCAGATATGCTTATATTTTTAATGTGTTGTTGCAGCTTCTTCCCCACTTGTACAAGATTTATCTAAGTTACTCAAGGCAGCTGATTGGAATTCCAGATCTCTCTCGAAGCCCCAAAACTTCAAATTATATATCTTGAATTTTGTACAAGTCTGCTTAGAGTTCATGCATCCATTGAATGTCCTAATAAACTTCGGCATCTGAATCTGAAATGGTGCGAAAACCTCGTGTCTTCCTAGCCGCATTAACTTACCTTCTATAGAAGTACTAGATCTTTGACACTGCTCAAGTCTTCAAATGCTTCCCATGGCTGTGGGAAATATGGAATATCTAGTTTCACTGGTTACATATGGATGTAAATCTCTAAAGACTCTTCCAAGCAGCATTCATAAGTTGAAAGCTCTTACAAGTCTTTCACTAGATGATTGCTCAAAATTGGAGGAATTACCAGACATCTTTGAGAGTATAGTGAGTTTAAAATCTCTCGAGTTAAAGGGAACAGCGATGAAAGAACTACCCTTGTCAATAAGTCATCTAGTTAGACTTAAAATTTTGATTTTAGACATGTGCAAAATTATCAAGTTTCTTCCAGACTTCATTAGTAGTCTGAAATGGCTTGAAACTCTCAGTCTCACTGGCTGTGAAGAGTTTGAGAAATTACCCTATCTAGCTGGTTTGTCCTCTGTGGTGGAACTAAATCTGAGTGGATGCTTCAATTTATTACAAATCCCAGAAGACATCGGTTACTTGTCAGCGTTATCAAATTTATCAAAAGAAGCAAAATTGTGAATATATGTGCAAGCATAAAAAGGCTCTTTCAATTATATCGTCTTGACTTGACAAATTGCACTTGTCTTGAATTTCTTCCTGGGCTTCCACCATTCCTGCAATATTTGTATGCAACCAACTGTATATCACCATTCCTGCAATATTTGTATCCAACCAACTGTATATCACTACAGATGGTGTCAAGTTCAAAGGTTGCGCTTATATCGCGTAACATAATTGAAGACAGGGGAAATAATCTTGACAACATTCAACTACTTGATTTTACTAGTTGCTTTGAGTTGGATCAAGAATCATGCAGTAATATAATGGAAGATGCATATATTAGAATTCAGCATATGGCAAAACTATCAAGAAAACTATCACCTTCAGTCACTATCTGTGTTCCGGGAAACAAAATTCGAGATTTGTTTATTCATAGAATTGAGGGCTCCTGCCTAACTATGAGGCTTTCTTCAGGTTGGTGCAATGACAAGTTCCTGGGTTTTGCTCTATACATTGCTTCTGAATTTAAGGGTAAAGGTCTTGAATATTTTCATCTTCAATGTGGCTTGAAAATCAATGATGGCTGCGTCTAGAAGTATAACAGTCCATGTCTTCGGTGTAGGACCAGATTTGTTGATTCCCATCATACCTTCATCTGGTATGACCATGCTTTTCACAATCAGACAATGAAGGAAATAAAAAATGGGTAAAGTACTGATGAGATTTCGTTTGACTTATCCACTATAAATGGTGATGATTTTGTGTACTCTTGAGAGGTGACAAAGTGTGGATCTGCCTACTTTATGCGCAAAAGCTTGATAGTAGTTCTACCTTTGAATATGACAATAGCTATGATGATTATGATGATAAGAAAGAATATGATGATAATGAGAAGGAGATAGTTGGAGGAAGAGAAGGAAGGTAAGAGCTATGTATAAGAACAAAGAGGAGTTGCAGACGCAAAAGCAAGAAGAGCAGTAGGAGAAAAGAAAGAGGAGGGACAAGATGTGTCTAAACTTTGTGGAAACCTATCTTTCCTTTTGTTTTTTAATTCACTGTCATGTTGGGACTATCTCTGTTAAGTTAGCTTGTTGCTATGTTAGCTTTCTGTTATTGATTGGGAACTTTGAACTTGTCCTAATATCTTAAGTTTAATATTCAGAAGAATGATTTTTATTTTTATTTTCCTTATATGCATTCTAGCTATATGTTTATGTGTTTTTTGGTATTTTTCTTTTGTGATAACTGCATCTTCATTGCTTTGAAAGACAGAAACCTTACAACATTTATGTTGGGATACATTCTGCAATGTACTTCAAGTATAGGGTATTTGGAAACCTTAAATTGACATTTACCTTGTGAAATTTTGAAAGGTGTAAACCAAAGAGCATTACGTTCTTTTTTATAAGACAAAGAGCATTACATTCATAGACATGTAAGTGTACCTGCAATGAACAGATATATCATTAAAATTAATAAGAAAATTGTTTAGCATGACCAATTGAACCTTACCAATGTAAGAGTTGAGGTGCCTAAAGTGAATATGAACTCAAATTGTCTTCACAAACTTTCATTCTTTGATTGTGTTTTGGATTTATTAGATTACTCGATAATTATTTTTTTGTCTTTTTATTAACCCCTTCTTTACAGATACTTGTATTCACAACATGGATACACAGAAATACATAAATTTTGTATTAAATTGATCAGGTACATTGGTAAGCTGCATAAATTAAAAATCTCTACATTTTCAATCAAGGGTCTTAAGCATTTACATGTTGTTATATGTGATGAAGAGACTGCTGCTTTATAGGAATAATTCAAACCCATCCATAGAAATCTTAGAATAGAGGTATCAAAAGTGAATAACTACTTGGATTGGCTTCACAAATATCATTTTTAAAATATTTCTTTCCTTAAAAAGTTGAAGAACCTTGAGATTTTGTTGATGCAATATTCTCTCTCTTGTTTTCTTTGCATGTCCCGTTATTGTAAAAAGCATGAATTGTTGTTTGATAGTATGTATTGCACTAAAAACGATTGTATAAGTTTATCATGTATTTTTTAAATGAAAATCCCCTCAGCAGCTTTGAAATATTCATAATTTCTTATTTTGTAGAAGAATCACATCATAATTATACATATTCTTCTTGGTTGTCACTAGAATTATACAATTGTTAGCCATGTTAGCATCTTGCTTAATTTTCTCATATATCAACAATGGTTCCAACTCAAACAATGTAGGATGGGGGTGACAAATCAAATGAGTACTCAAAACTTCTTGTTTCTCTTCTGAGGTTTTATTACTCTTATATAGCTTAGTTTCTATCTCTATCTCTACATACAAGCATATCCTACCATCTCGACATACATGTATATCTTATTAGTTTATCTTTACATCAAGTATATACCAAAAAAATAATAAGTTACAATCATAAAACTAACCCAAGCTTATCTACAACAATCAAAGTATATCACAACAAAAACCATAATTTGAATATTTGATATCCCCTCAAATTGATGCTAGTGAATTCTTAAGCAGCAATTTGTTAACAAGAAATGCTAGAAAATCTGGATTTGGAGCTTGTTATCAATTCTATTTACAACTATTTCAAAATACTATACAGAACAAAATTCCTGAAATGAGCATGTTCAAGAGTGGAACTTGCCACAATTTAGCTACAGATTTTGAATCTTTTGACAAGACTATGTCTTATACAATTGCCCAGCTTTTTATTTTTGTTTATTCTCTCTCTTTTTATCATTTTATCAATTTTTCAAAAGGTATTACATTATTTTTGCTATTCTATTAATGGGTTGCTTTAGTTGTTTTTGGTTGCTATCCTATTTGTGTAAAGGAAACTCAGTGTCTTGAACTTCAAAACACTAGGTAAGTATTGACATGGAAGAATTAAAGGAATGATTAGGTGTTGTTGGAATATTGTTTACAAGGTGTTTTTAGAGGAATTTTTAGTCAACATTGTAGTGGAGTGTGCACAAGCTGTCATGAGTTTTTAAGTTAAACAATGGGTGGTTCGTATCAGAAGGAATCATTTTTCTTAAGTTGTTTATGGAGTTCTTGTGCAATTGAGGAGCTAAGATTCTATCAAAGGGAAGAAGTGATATTTATTTGAAATATGGGATTCTCTGCTTTAGTAAGCACAAAAAAATAAATATTTAATGTAGGGAGAATATAATGTTCACTCTGGTTTTAAATTTTAAAAAAAAATTTAATTGGCAATTTCTTTTAACTTACGGGAGATCTTGAGGCTTAGATACCATAAAATAAATTGATATGATTTCTCATGCTTAGATCAGCATTAAGTTTTTGGTTTCTCTTGAGAGTTATTTCAGGTCAGAAAGGGTGCTTGTATCTTTTGGTTAAAATGTCTTGTTATGCTTTTAATTTTCTCTATTTATTATGGCTGTGGTATTCTTTAAAAAATTTATTATTTTTTGATAGTTTGCTTTATTTATATTGTTTGTATTGATAGATTAGAGAAGGTCACATTGGACCACATGCATTCCTAAGTTTTATAAGCCATTTTCTTTTTTCAAGTATAAGCAACACTTGATCAATGTAACTATGCAAATTACTGTATTAGAAAATTAGAAAAAGAGAATGATCCAGTCTAACAAAACAACCTATTAATTTATACATCTAGGTTGTTTTGAGTAATAGACATCCAATAAATAGGTTGTGGAACCATATTTACTTAAATATTATGTCAAGCATCTTTGTTCAACTCAACTCAACTATCCCTTAAATCCCAAACTAGTTAGGGTCGGCTATATGAATCATTTTCCTCCATTCACATCGATCCAAACTATCATTTTCAGTAATGCCAAGAGCAGCCATATCCTTCTCGATGACTGCTCCCATGTAAGTTTCAGTCTCCCCTTACAACATTTAATACCTGACACATGTACCAAGTCACATTTCTTAACTACCGTGTTCATTGGTTGACATTAGATATGTCCAAACCAATGTAGGCCATTCTCCCTCATTTTCTACTCGATAGGTGCTACTTCCACCTTCTTATGGATCTCTTTATTCCTTATTTTATCATTTTTTGTATGTTCGTTTATCCATCTCAACATTTTATTTCGGCTACTCCTATCTTATGAGTGTGTTGCTTATTAACTGCCTAACATTTGCTACCATACAACATATCCGGCCACATTGCTGTCTTATAAAAATTTTCTTTTAATCTATTCAGGATTTTAGGATCATATAAAACTCTCTGAAGTACTGTGTTACTTCATCCACCTTGCCTTGATCTTATGGCTTACATCATGCTCAATTGTGCCATTTTTTTGTATAAATGAATCTAAATACTTAAACACATCCTTTGTAGGGATTGCCTGACCATCCAAAGTTATTTCATTCGGGCCTCCTCTAATTTTATTGAAATTGCACTCCATATACTACGTTTTTGTCCGACACAATCTAAGGTCTTTAGATTCTAACACTTTCCTCCATACTTCTAATTTTGGAATTCAAACCTTCTCTAGTTTCATCTACCAACACGATATCATTATCAAATAGCATGCACCACGGAGCCCTATCTTGAATATTATAGGTAAGTTCATCAATGACTAAATCAAATATGTATAGGCTTAAGGATAAACCTTGGTGAATACCTATCGTGATCGAAAACTCTCCAATCATACCATCTAAGATTTGCACCATAGTCATTACTTTCTCATACATATCTTTAATAACTTCTATATATTTAGTAGGAACCTTTTTCTTCTCAAGAACCATCACATGACTTGTCTTATCACCCTATTATACGCTTTTTCTAAATCAATAAAGGCCATGTGAAGATCTTTTTTTTTTTCTCTATATGTCTCAATTAATCTCCTAAGTAAGAAAATAGTCTACATTGTAGATCTTTCTTGCATAAAGCCAAATTAATTCTAAGAAACTAAAGTATCATTCATAAGCCTACGCTCAATCACTCTCTCCCACAGCTTCATTCTATGACTTATAATTTTTATTCCTACATAATTCGTACAACTTTGAATGTCTCCTTTATTCATATAAATAGAGATCAGTGTACTCTTTCTCTATTCATCAGGTATTTTCTTGGTTACTAGAATCTTGTTAAAAAGATTTGTAAGCCAAGTTATGTAAATATTTCCTAGGCATTTCCAAACTTCTATTTGTATATCATCTAGGCCCATTGCTTTACCATTCTTCATTTTATGAATGGCTTTTTTAACCACTTGTGCTTTAATTCGATAAACAAATTGGCAATTCGTATAATTGAAGGCATCATCTAGTTCTCTAATATCACCCCTTGAATCTTTATTAAATAAAGTATTGAAGTAATTTTGTCATCTCTCATTAATCTCGTCTTCCTTAACTAAAACCCTATCAGCCTCATCCTTAATGCATTTAATTCGATTTAAGTCTCTAGCTCATCATTCCCTTTCTTAGCATCATTTCTAGCTTATCTAAAACATTTATAATTATCTTCATTTTTATACTAGCGTAATCTTTCATAACACTCTTTTTTAACTTTAATAGCTAAGTTGAACTTCTTCATTCCACCACCATGTCTCCTTAGTTGGAGGTACACATACTCTACTTTCTCCTAACACCTCTCTAACTGTATTCCTGATACAACTCGTTATCTCATCATAAATCATGTTAGGCTCTCCATGGGTCACCTTGTAACGTTTTTTCTTTAAACACTTATTGGGTATAACTTTACAATCCTTACATTCTCCATCAACCCTCCTAGTCATAACAAAATCTATTTGACTCTTACTAGGCCCACTACTACAGGTGACTAAGTGCGACTCTTGTTTCTTAAAGAACGTATTAGCTAATATCAAGTCATTTGCAATTGCAAAATCTAAGATAGACTTTCCACCCTCATTCATATCTCCATAACCATAACCTCTATGCACTCTCTTAAAACCCTTAATAGTACTTCCAACATGATCGTTCCAATCTCTATCAATAAATAGTTTCTCTACTAAAGGTATTCCTTGAACTATCTCATCTAAATCATCCCAAAAATCCTTCTTCATAGCTTTTTCCAGTTCTATTTGTAGAGCATAGGCACTGATGAAATTGAAGGCCTTCTTGTTTAGCATCAATTTCACTAAAATAATTCCATCACCTTTCCACTTGACTTCTATAGCCTCACCCTTTAAATTTCCATTTATTAGCTTCTTCCAGTCCTATTTTTGGAGCACAGACACTAATGAAATTGAAGACCTTCTCGTCTAGCATCAATTTCACTAAAATTATTCTATTACCTTTCCACTTAACTTCTACAACCTCACTCTTTAAATTTTCATTTATAATAATCGCTACTCTATTTCTATTTCTATACTTACCAGTATATCAAATCTTGAATCCTATTTTCTCTATCTTTCTAGCCTTTTCTCCTACCTACTTAGTTTCTTGCAAGCAAGTAATATTAATCATTCTTCTACTTAGAGTATCTACTAGCTCTCTCAATTTACTAATATGAGTTCCTATGTCTCGAGTAGCTATGAGAATCTTGTCTTGGACTAGCTTCTTTACCCGCACCAGCCCTCAAAGCTAGAACTCTTGCTCATTTTGCATTATACCTTGGCGCTTGTGTGGTGTGCCACTAAGGATGTGACGACCCAATCCTTGTTCATTTCTCACTACATCCGGGATCCGATGCAATGCATCACTAAGAAGGTTATGCCTCAACAAATATTCGATATGATTCATTTTCATAGGATTTGACTAGTTTTACGCTGGCTGTCAACCTATCGCAACCCTTCTCCTTTATCAGGGTTTGGGACCAATAGAGTAACCTCTAGCAGAGTTCAAGCATCTTTTCTATGATACTTAAATGTTTCTCATATATTTTCTATAACTTTTTGATTTTTCTACTTATTTGTTGCAGAGACACAAACTCAAATGTGAAAAATGAATCAATAGGACGAATTCTTGACCTTTTATGATTCTTTTGAAAAAGTATATGTTGAGGGTAGCATTTGATATTACTCTTGCAAGTGATGCTAAAGTGATTATTAAGTGAAAATATTAATCAAGACAGTAAGGATATTGATCAAGGAAGTAATATATAGTGCAACCCTTAAAAGAATAGTATGATGAATGAATATTGTATATATGTGCTCTATTGGTTAATGTTCTAAATTATGTTCTCTTTTGTTAATAGAAAATAGTATGAAATAAGAATCAATATGTTCTTGTTTTCAAAATGAAAATGTATGTTTAAAAATGGACATAAAATGAAGAAAATGATGAATTTGAAGCGATTTTTTTTTTCTTCTAATAAAGAAATTTCAATTTTGCACTACTTGATATTATATTTTTATTCAATATCACGTGATTAAATACCATATTAATTCTTTATTTTTTAATCTTTAACTCTCCACCAATTATGATTTTTTATTTTTTTTGGTACATAGGGAGGTTGGGATTTGAACCCTCACATTTTTTAAACATTAACTTACATTTATTATTGCAACCAAACATGGTTAACATTAATATTTCCAATCTTAGTATATGCACTGGGTGTGTTCGGTATGAGGTTAAGAGGGATAAAGGTTTAAGAGATGAAGTTTTAATTTGTCTTAAGAGTGTTTAATAAAAAGTAGCTAAAGACTAATTCAAAGAATAATTTGAATTAATATTCGAAATAATATATGTTTTTATTAATATATATATATATATATATACTATTTTTTTAGTTATTTTTTACCAAAATACTCACAAATATTCGAATATTCGAATTCTAAAATTTGAAATTTTATTCTAATTTGAATTTTAAATTAAGTTCGAATAAGTATTCGAATTCGAGTGCACTATTTGAAGCTATTCAATTTGAATTCCATCCCTAACTATACCTTAAGGGGGTTAAACATCCTTAATAAATATATTGCGATACATTAATCCCTACCAAAATAATAAGAAATACATCAACCAATAGAATGTCAAACTAATGTCTGGAAGTTTGATTTTGTGGTCCTTGTTATAGCACTTTTGGATAGTCCGTCCGTCCAACTGTTTGCTTTTTTTTTTTTCTTTTTCTTTTTCTTTTACTAACTACCTGATGATGCTATTAATGTTTTCCAATTTTATTCTTTTAAAATATTTTTGAATTAGACAAACAAAAATATGGAAACAAGTTTTTAAAAAAAAATTACAAATGTACTTCAAAATTAGAGATATATATTTTTAATTGTTTATCGCCAAAATTAAATTTTGTGAAGCCAAATAAAATGGAGATTTCATGTGTGACAAAATTGGAAAATAATTCATAATTAAAATATTATTATGATTTTTTCATAAATATTTTTTTTAAGGAATTAACTATTAATTACTTTTTTTTTTTATTTAGAACTAGTGATACTTGAAATGTTTTGGCATTACAAGTCATGTAATTAAACATGTAAAATATTCTCTAGTCATACTTGAAAATAAAAATAAAATTTAGTGAATTTGTGATTTTCAATTCTTTTTCAAATAAAAGAATATCAATTTTGCACCAATTGATAAAATATAGTGACAATAATTTTAATTTTAATTAGTTTTTAATCCTATATCAATTACAATTCATGTTTAAGCGATTAAAGATTAACTTATTTTTATTATCACAAAAAAAGACAATAAACAGTAACATTTTTGACCTTAATATATACTTCGTGATATTGTCTCCATGTAGTCTTTAACCTCTATATTTTTAATCCCCTATCAAACACATTATAATATTTTTCCTATAAAATCTTTAACCCACATATTTTTAACCATTTACCAAAACACACCCTAACAAACTTGCTGTAAACAGCCTATAGCTGTAGGCATGCTCTGTCGTCATGTTTGCCAATTGACATCAAGAAAAGTATAGGTTGGTGCATTTAGATGCTGTAATGACGTGGCTGATAGTTATCCAAATACTGTTCATTTGGATACTTTTTATTTTAGTTTTAGTTGCATTGGGCATTTTTTTAGCTCACACACAGTTTTGAAGAATTTGAGTAGATAAATTTATTGTCGTATCCAATGATTTTTTATAAATTATAATATAATAATTATAAATTTATTATATATCATAACATTCAAGTTTTAATTTATGTATCAAAATAATAAAAGTATTATCAATATAAAATATAATTATGTTATTAATTTTTAATATAAAATAATAATATTTCACTAATTCTTAAAAGAAATAATAACTTTTTTTTTTTAAAAAAAAGAATTGATTCAGTTCAATCAACTAACTACCAGTTTTTATGATTTCAATCGATCCAATGACATAAATAATTTTTAAGTTTAACCAGATTCGATTTGTCTCCCGGGCAACGGCTCAACTAGTCTGATAGGCAAGTTTGGCCCGATTTTTAAAATATTAGTGAAAATATAAGTTTCCAAATTTTCCTAGCAGAAAATCCCCTAAATATAATTTGTATGCCCAATGAACAATAAAGAATCTCTTTAATTTTTTATTTGGGTCCATTACATTTTAGCCTCCAGAACTACAACTTGTCTTGCAATATTTCTTATAAATTAGATATATAATTTTTTTATTTAAGTTATAATTAATAAATAACCAGTATTAATTGCTACATGTACATATAATGTTTCAAAGATAGTGCAATAAATATTGATTATGTTGGGTTTGATTATAACTTTATGTGAAAGACTTTCTGTGCTTGGAAATTGACATCAAGAAAAGTAATGGTTGGTCCTTCAAAAGTTTATTCATTTTAGTTGCGGTCATGATGTGGCTGATAGCTGTCCAAATACTGTTCGTTTGGAGACTTCACAGTTGTTGTATATTTTAGTTTCTTTCAGCAATTTGAGAAAGCGATACAAACGCTCATAGCGTTTTTCCAGCAGCTGAGATGAGGTTCTAATTTCGTGTGTCCTCATAGTCATGGCTGTTTCATCTTCTTCCTCTTCTTCTTCTCATTCACTTCCACCAAAAAACGATGTCTTTATTAGCTTCAGACGTAAGGACACTCGTGCCAATTTTACAAGAAATCTTTATGCTGCTTTACTCCGAAAACACATCCAAATCGATCTAGATTTCAAACGTAAGAGAGGACATGAGAGCGCTGAAGCAATTTTCAAAGCTATAGAAGAATCTTATGTCTCTGTGGTCGTCTTCTCAGAAAATTATGCGTTTTCAAGTTGGTGTTTAGATGAGCTGGTGAAGATAAATGAATGCAGAAAAAAGAATGGACAACTTGTAATTCCAGTGTTTTACAAGATTGAACCGAAACATGTTCGGAAACAGATGGGGACTTATGGCGATGCATTTGATAGACACAAACAGATGGGGACTTACGACTTGAACAAAGTACAAAAGTGGAAGGATGCTTTGACTGAAACAGCCAGTCTGAGAGGACTGGCCAACCGGTAACTACCCAGTTAATATTTGATTCATCCTTCACGTACAAACTTATATATTATCGGTAAATGAACTAAAATTACTTTAAATTATGGATGATAATTAGTATTTGCTAGTAGCATGCTGCACTTTTATATCAGAATTGACTTTAAACTATATACTGCATAACATCGTGAAAAAAAGAAAATATGCACACACATACAAAAGTTACTCACTTCTGTTTGTTGTTTATATATTTCAGACACGATTCAGGAATTATTGAGGAAACTTGTCAAAGTTGTTTTGAAAAAATTGACTCCTGTGATTCTGACAGCATATTATTTAAGGAATTTCGTGGGAATTGAAAGGCACATAAACGCAGTTGAATCATTATTAGACATTGATTCAGGAAATGTTCGTATCGTTGGAATTTGGGGAATTGGTGGGGTAGGTAAGACTACCATTGCAAGTGCTGTCTATTACAAACTCCAATCTAAATTTCAGAGTAGCTATTTTGCTGCTAATGTGAGAGAAAAATCAATGAAAAATGGTCTCAGTGATTTACGAAATGAACTTCTTGATCAACAAATATTTTTTGGTATGAAAATTCTAATTGTTCTTGATGACGTGAATAATTTAAACCAGTTAAAATATTTAGTTGGAAGTTATGATTCATCTGGCTTCGGAAGTAGAATCATTGTAACAACTAGAGACAGAAATATACTCGATAGAGGGGGAGTAGAAGCAATATATCATGTTGAAGAACTGGATTGGAATGAAGCTCTTGAGGTCTTTAGTTTGAGAGCATTTTATCGAATCTGTCCATCAGAAGCTGTCATTGACTTGTCAGAAAGGATAGTACATCATGTTACAGGTATTCCATCGGTGCTTAATCATTTGGGGTCTTTTCTTCATGGAAGAAGCATGGAAGAATGGAAAAATGCATTAGCAAAAATAGAAAGTGGCTCATCCTTTGAAATGTTCGACGTGTTAAAACTAAGTTATGATGAACTAGATGCTGAAGAGATGACTCTGTTTCTAGACATTGCATGTTTCTTTAATGGGGAGGATTTGGATTTTGTGAAAAGAATATTGGGTGATTGTGGATACTGTGCACATTTTAGTAATAGAATTCGTATTCTTATGGCGAAGTCTCTTGTAAATATATCAAACAACATCATACAAGTACATGCTTCACTACGAGATATGGCTCAAGAAATCATTCGCCGTCAACATCCTAAAAAACCTGGAAAACGTAGCCATTTGTGGGATCCTGAACAAGTACGTAAGATATTCAGAAGGAACTCGGTAAGAACCAAATGCATTGAGTTTCCATAAAATAAAAATGCAGTAGTAAGAGTTGTAAACACACCTTTATTAATACCTTTAATTTATTGCTTGTTAGGGGACGAAAGCAGTTGAAGCCATATTTCTAGACATGTCTGAACTCCAAGAAATGGAGTTAAGCCCTGAAGCCTTTGCTAGAACGAGTAAATTAAGGTTGCTGAAATTTTATACCTCTGCCTATCGTAAGAGTTGTAAGCTATATCTTGCTCGAGGAATTGAATACCTTCCTTGTGAACTACGATACCTTCATTGGCATGGATACCCTTTGAAATCTTTGCCATCTAGTTTTTCTCCAAATAAGCTTGTTGAGCTTCACTTGCCGTATAGCAAAGTTGAAGAACTTTGGGAAGGAATCCAGGTAATAATTTTATTATTTTTTCACTAACTGCCTTTCCTATTTTTCTTTCACTAGCTTAGCTTTTGCAGATGTTTTTATATTTTCACAATGTGTTGGTTTGTCTCAATTTGGTTGCAGCATCTTCCCTACTTGTACAAGATTCATCTAAGTTACTCAAGGCAGCTGACTGGAATTCCAAATCTGTCTCAAGCCCCAAAACTTCAAATTATAAATCTTGAATTTTGTACAAGTTTGGTTGAACTTCACGCATCCATCGGATATCTTGATAAACTTAGGCACCTGAATCTGAAATGGTGCGAAAACCTCAAACGTCTTCCCAGCCAAATTCACTTACCGTCTCTAGAAGTTCTAGATCTTCGACACTGCTCAAGTCTTCTAATGTTTCCCGTGGTTGTGGGAAATATGGAAAATATAGCTTCACTGGTTCTTGACGGATGTAAATCTCTAAAGACTCTTCCAAGAAGCATTCATAATTTGAAAGCTCTTATAAATCTTTCACTAGATGATTGCTCAAAATTGGAGGAAATACCAGACATCTTTGACAGTATGGTGAGTTTAGAATCTCTCCGATTAAAGGGAACGGCTATGAATGAACTACCCTTGTCAATAAGTCATCTAGGTGGACTTAAAAATTTGTGTTTAGACATGTGCAAAAATATCAAGTTTCTTCCGGACTTCATCAGTAGTTTGAAATGGCTTGAAACTCTTGGTCTCTCTGGCTGTGAAAAGATTGAGAAATTACCCAGTCTAGCTGGTTTGTCCTCTCTGGTGGAACTAAATCTGAGTGGATGCTGCAATTTATTACAAATCCCTGAAGACATCGTTTGCTTGTCGTCGTTATCAAATTTATCACTGCAAGGAAGCAACATTGTGAATTTACCAGCAAGCATAAAAAGGCTCTCTCAATTATATCGTCTTGACTTGACAGATTGCACTGGTCTTGAAGGCCTTCCAAAGCTTCCACCGTTCCTGCAATATTTATATGCAACCAACTGTATATCACTTGAGACGGTGTCAAGTTCAAAGGTTGCGCTCACATCAAGTAACTTTACTGAAGACGGGGGAAATAATCTTGACAACGTTCAAGTATTTGATTTTACTGGTTGCCTTGAGTTGGATCAGGAATCATGCAGCAATATAATGGAAGATGCACAAATTAGAATTCAGCATATGGCAAAACTATCAAGAAAACTATCACCTTCAGTCACTTTTTGTTTTCCAGGAAACGAAATTCCAGATTGGTTTGCTCATAGAACTGAGGGCTCTTGCCTAACTATGAAGCTTTCTTCAGGTTGGTGTAATGACAGGTTCCTGGGTTTTGCTCTATGCGTTGTTTCTGAATTTAAGGGTAGAGCTCTTGAAGATTTTCGTCTTCAATGTGGCTTTAAAATTAATGATGGTTACGTCTGTAAGTATAATAGTCCATGTCTTTGGTATGGGACCAGATTTACTGATTCCCATCATACCTTAATCTGGTATGACGATGCTTTTCACAATCAGACAATGAAGGAAATAAAAAGTGGGTACCGTACTGATGAGATTTCGTTTGACTTCTCCACTTCAAATGGTGATGATTTTGTATACTCTTGGGAGGTGACAAAGTGTGGGATCTGCCTACTGTATGAGCAAGAGCTTTATGGGGAAGAATATGACGATGATGATGAGAAGGAATATGATGACAATGAGGAGGAGTTAGTAGGAGGAAGAGAAGGAAGGTAAGGAATAAGTAGAAGAAGAAGAGGAGTTGGAGAAGCAGAAGCAAGAAGACGGGTAGGAGAAAAGAAAGAGGAAGGACAGGATGTGTCTGAACTTTGTGAAAACCTGTCTTTCCTTTTGTTTTTCAGTTCACTGTTATGTTGAGACTATCTCTGTTAACTTAGGTTGTTGTTATTTTAGCTTTCTGTTATTGATTAGAATTTTTGAACTTGTCCCGATATCGTAAGTTTAATATTCAGAATAATGATTTTCTTATCTTATATATGCATGCTATCAGTATGTGTATGGTTTTTTTTCTTTTTCTTTTGTGATAACTGCTTCTTCATTGCTTTGAAAAGACAGGAACCTTACAACCCTTATGTTGGAATACATTATGCAATGTACTTGTTTGGGGGATTAGGAAATATTCATAATTTCTTTTTCTGTGCAAGAATCACATCATAATTATACATATCTCCTTGGTTGTCGCTAGCTTTATACAATTGTCAGCCACGTTAGTATCTAGTTTGGAGTACTTATTTCCATTGATTCATTTCTTTGATTGCAATTTTTAATTTCTCAAGTTTGTTTGTTTAATCTGTGAATTAACTAGTATTATTTTTTAAGAGGTGATATGCAGGATGCGAAATCTTCAGATTTTTCCCAGTAAATTGAAGGCCAGCAATGGTTTGAACTCAAACAATGCAGGTAGCACACTAAGATTTTGCATTCAGTACTGTCCCTTATATAAATCTCAGTATCCAAGGTGCCTTTTAAGTGAACCATTCTGAGTAATGTGATTCCATTATCTAATTCCAATTTTCTAGTTTGCATATAATTTAGCATTGAAATTTGAATTCTAAAACAACTATAAAACACTAACAACATGATCAATTCTTATAGGTAGGAAATCACTATTTTAAATAATTTTTATCTAAAATTATTTGTATATATAACATTATTAACAACTACTTACTTATGATGACACATAATGTTATACCACTGGCCACCACCATTTTTAAACCTCCTCCACCCATTGTTAGCCACCTTCCACTGACAACCTCTTCCGTCAGTTGCTGGATGTTCTCACTCACAAACTCATTCGCCTGCCCTCGTCTGCCATGTAGACCCCGTCCAATACAACGAAGACCACCACTGTCTGACCTCACCAAAAGCAATAATCACCAATATTGGACCCGTTTGAGATGATTACTACTACAAGCAACCCAACTAGAGACGATAACTACCACTGCCAAATTCCTCAGTACAAATATAAAATTCTTTCTAACTTTTGGTGCATAAAATACATCAGATAATATAAGTGTTTTTCCATAAGTAAATTCAACTTTGATAGTCCCTTTTCCTTTAGCTGGTATATTAGAGGAATTTGCCATACACTGAACAATGTCGTAATCTTCTAGTGCAGAAGTCTTAAATAGACTCTTATCATTGTATACATGTTTGGTTGCACCAACGGCAATCCACCATGTATAGGAAGGCACCATTATCTCTCGCCAATTTGGAACAAAACTCATTTCGCTTCCAAAGTCCCTTTTCCTTTAACTGGTACAACGGAGAAATTGCTCATCTACAAAGCAGTGTAATCATCTTCTGGTGCAGAGGTCTTGAACAAAATCTTATCCTTGCATACGTGTTTTATGTTTAGTTGCACCAGAGTCAATCCACCAAGACTTGTTATTTTGAAGAACATTAATTTTAGAAATCATAGCCACGAAATTTTCAATGGTCACAGGTGTGCTCTTCTTTTTCAGAAGTCGACATTCTTCATTAAAATGTCCGGGTTTTCCACAGTGAAACATGCACCCTTCTGCATATGTAATCATCTTTGTCCCACTTTTGCCTTCTTCGAGTGTCTACAATAGATTCATCATCATTTTCCACTAGCCTTGGACTATTTAGGACGTAAACAACATTCAAAGTTGTCAAGTGAGAATTTGTATAAGAAACCCAACACTGAGAGTCAAGATTAGAAATTCTGAATCTCTATACGAATTTCTGCAATAAACCAATACACAGGAATGAGCCGGAAGAAATCATATTTCTTTTTCTGTATTTTTTAGCAGAGGATATTGTGTTTATATAAATAAATGTCATTTTTAAATATAAACCGTTATAGTTTAAAATTATAATCATAATTCAAATTAATATAAATACAAAATAAATGTTTCTTATGAAAAAGACATCATTTTAGTGGCAGTAATGTAAACAAGATATAATACTAAGTTTCTGTACTACATCCAATATCTGTCACAAGTCCAGTCGCTCTGCGAGACGTCCAGTAGTCTCTGACTTGATCTTCGAATCCTAAGTTTTAGCCCGAGCAGAATATATTTACACAGCCACTACAAATTGCAAGAAGCCATATTTTTTATGATTGTTATATTTAACATGCTTAGTATTGTCATTTGATATCCATTCACCATAAAATGAGAGGAAGTCATGGTACCACGTTCTTATTTTCTTCCGTCAACCCTTTCCCACACATACACAAGAAAATAATCACAATTGGAGTGGACAAAGTATCTGGCGTAAAGTTGGGGTAGCCGCCCTTGTATATCATGGCCTCAAAAGTTTGGGACCTGCATTGGAAGCTACCCAAGATGCAATCACTTCAACAAGAAGATCTAAGTCCTTAGATGTTTCTGCACGAAGGATTTTTGAATCCACGCCTATTGTGTTGCCCACTTCTTTTGCAACTGTCTCCCATGGTGTCCCTGTAGTCAGATTTGCTAAAAACTCACTTCCACGATTAACAGCATCAGCCATTGCTGGTGGGACATCTGGTAGGGCCTACAAAATGGACATAAGAATCCAAAATCATTTTCCCTTATATAGAAGTAAACTAAATCCAGCATCTTCTCAATTATCTACGACACATACATGGAAACTTTTTACAATTAATATTTGATATGAAATTACCTGCTGCAAAGGAAGACCATGGTCTCCAGGTAAACTGCGTATTGACATATCCAGCATTGAACTAATGGCTGATTCTGAACTAAGCACCCGTGCTAGTGTTGAAGTTTCATCTATTGAATCATCCTTAAACTTTACCAGAAGATTTCTGGATATGCCGTAGTACGACTTTATCTGGAGAATTATAGAACAACAACAAATGGCCAAATGGGATGATTACATTTTATGCCTAAAATGAAGCCAGAAATTTGTCATGATCAAAGTGGTCCAAAGACACACAAGGTCCAATTAAAGAGGAGGATCAGAGCCTTTAGTGATAATGGTCAAATCAAAAAGCACAAGCAGTATCAACCTTATTTGGAATTTTTAATACACATATTAGTGACCATATGTTATACATACAAGTCTGCGAGTTTCCTCAGGTTTTGGAGTAAAATCTTCTCTTCCTTTAACCAAGTCCATGTACAAGGGAGGAAGTTGTTCAACTAAAGGAAGAACCTGCTTCATAATGGGAGGGCCAAGGCTTTCTAATTGCTTCAAAGTCATCTCTGCCTGCAAGTATTTCACATATAGACGATCAGCCATCCGTATTGGTATCAACAAAGTACTTGGTGCATGCAAATATCACGTACCCAAATTTTCAAGTCCAAAAGGAAGAAAAGTGAAATCTGTTAGGGTTAGGATTTCCTGTAGATACTTTTTAGGCCCATAAACTAATAAACCTCAACATAGATTGGAAGTATTGACCTAATAGATCAGTTTAATATGTTCAGACAGGCATACAAGTAACTCTTGCTTCCAAAAGCAGTAAAATCTGGAAAGTTAGGCACTAGAAGTGGACATAGTGGTGGAACACATAATGGATGGTAATAGAAAAAGAAAAGAACAAAAATTAACAAGCTGGACAACAATTACCAACCAGATGGTAGAGTTTAAATCAATACATAGTTTAATTTCTTTTTCTGGGAATTATAGATTTGGTTGATGAGAGGTGGAAGATAACATAATGGAGGAATAAGGCAAGTAATGAAGCTTGCTCTAGTTAAAGAGCCACAAACAAGAAGAAAAGAAGTATCAAGGAAAGATTTTGGGGAATGACCAACGGGAAACAATGGGAAAGGAAAAGCTTAAAGTGTACTGAACGGGAAAGAATGAATTGTGTCAAGGATTTTGACTACACAGAAAGCTTCTTCCATACTACACCTTGAGAATGTAGTGACTTCTGTTTGTTTTCCTTTCACATCATGAAAAATGAATATTTGTTGTTGTAAATACCTATTTGTATAAGGGTATTTGTGTCTTTACCTTTTAGGAGTATATATAGATTTTAATTGTTTGAATTAATATAAGATATTTTCACGTCACGAAAAATTTCTGCCACCGTTTCTGACCACTGCCACTGCAGGCCAAGGTGGTCTTCGGCAACGAAACCCATAATTTTTTCCGCCTCCCTCTGCTGATCAAAACCCCAAATTTTTGTCCTGATACTCTGCTGTTTCATAAGTGAAGTTCATTTTTCTTGTTCATGACCTAGGGTTTGCAGTCTGACATTTCACAATCTAGGACGTTTTCAGCAGGTTTATTCCACTCCTAGGCTCCATTTAGCTCCGATTGGGTGTAGGAATGTACCCTTGAAGCTGATTTTGAAATAAAATGATTTTTTGGTAGTATTTGGCAACAGGTTGAATCTGATTGGGGTTGTTTTGCAGCGTTCCTGGGATATTTGACTGTACTTTGTTGTTGTTGAAGGTTTTGTGCAGGGGCCAGGGGGTAGTCTGCAGAGCATGGTTTAGCCACTGATTGGGGTTTTTTGGAGTGAAACTTTGGGTTTTTTTCGAAATTCTATATCTTGTTGTCAATTTTTTTTCATAAGTAAGTTGGAGGTTGAGGATGTTCTTCATGCCGGGAGTGAATGAAACATGGAGCTTAATGGGGTCAGCCCCGGGTAGTGAGCTGGGAGGTCATAGTGAAAATCGTTTCTCTGAAGTTACAGGACTCTTGCCATGTGAAAAATCAAACTTCACCCCTCTTAGTAAAAAAGAACTGCAATGTCTCAAACACTTATTGGCTAGAATGCATTGTGACTCCTTGACGACATCTTCATCTTCCTCTAGTTTTCTCAAATAGGTACTCAAAAAATTGCTTTCGGTGCACATTCCTTTGTTGAATCAAAACACTGTATTTATAGACTCTGGTGCTTTAGTTCATATGACGGGTACCTCAATTCATTTTTCTTCCTACATTCCTGGCTTACATAAAGAAAAAGTTCAAGATCCTTATATGGCATTTAAAGGAAAGATTCCATTCATTGTACTCCTACCTTAACCTTACCTTATGTTCTTCATGTTCTTAAATATTTCATGAATCTTTTATCTATCAATACTCCTCATAAAAGTTTATATTGTAGATTCATTTTTGATTTGTCCTCTTGTGTCTTTAAGGAAATGGGGACTGGGAACAGGAAAAACAATTGGATATAGTAGAGCATGATAGGTTGTATTTGTTGGAATACGGTTCAGATATCTGTCTAAAACTGTTTCATGTGGTCAAGCTCTTTAAAATAGTTCTAACACTTCTTCTCAATAAGATGCTTATATTATATACTTCTCACTGAAACCATTCTTAAAAAGTAGAACAGTTTTGGAGAAGAACCAGAAGATGGGGTAATTATATGTTTTAGACATCGTTTTCAGTATTTTATCTACAAAACTGAAAATACTTGTAAGAGATTCCATTCATGATAGCTTTGGTATATAGTTCACCCAATTCCTAGCTCAAATTATATAATTTTTAATTTTGGATACAATTTGTAAAATGTGTGAGATTTCTTACTTAGTGCCCAAATTCATAATAAAAATAAAAATAAAATCTCCAAAATCATTTTCCTCATCCCTAATCCCATACTTAACCCTAAGCCTAACCCTAAATCTACCCCTAACTCTAACCCAAAAAACTAATCTCAACTTTCTTCAATTAGTTAACCCAATTCATAGCAAAAATTACATCTTTTTTCAGTTTTTTTTATTTTGGGTACAATATGTAAAATGTGTGAGATTCTATTCATCTTATGAAGGTCAGGGAGAGTGGATATCATCTTTAAAGTTTATTTACAGAAGTTAGGGGGAGTTTATCATCTTTTAAGGAGAGTAACGGGGAGAAGAAAGATGAAGAGATTCTAAATAAATAAAGTGTACCTCTAAGGTTGAGAAAGGAAATGATGGTGAAACTCTTATTTGTAGTGAGACTCCAATGAGACTGGCGAAAGATGATTTGTTCACATATTGTCAGCAGGAAAGAAAAGGTTACAACCATTGAACAAGCTTTACCTAGCCAAGAATTAGCCCCAGACTCAAATTCACAAAAAAGAAAAAAAAAAAAAAAAAAACACTAGTTCCTTTAATTCGTAAGTCTTTAATCCCTGCTTCTACTTTTTCAAATTCTACTTATAATCCTCCAATTATGGATGATATTCATCCTCCTATTGCAATTAGGAAATTTGTCAAAACATGCACTTAGCATTCTATTTATAGAGCTTTCATGTCATCTTTGTCTTCCATATCTATTCCATAGGATTGTTAGGAATCACTTACAGATGCCATGGTTGAGGATTTGAAAGACATTGCCAAAAGTAATACTCTGGAACTACCAAGCCTTCCAAAGAAAAAAAGAGTAGTTGGCTATAAATGGTTTTTACCATTAAAAGGAGAGCTAATTGGACAATTGAATGATACAAAGCAACGCTAGTTGGAAAGTGATTTACTTAAAGTTACAGGGAAGATTATCAGGAGACTTTTGCTCTTGTTACCAAAATGAGTCCATTAGAGTTTTTAACTCTTGTGCTTCAAATCTTGATTGGGATTTGTATCAACTGGATGTGAAAAGTATCTCTTAACATGAAGAGCTTGCTGGGAAAGTTTACTTAGAATTCCTCCTGATTCTCATTGTCAGAAGACAGAAGGAAAAGTATGCAAATTGAATAAGTTTTTTAATGGTCTCAAGCAGTCTCCTAGAGCATAGTTTGATATGGCAATGTTATCTTTTGGGTATCAAGTAATATTGATCATAATTTATTTCTTAACATTTCAATTGGAAATTTACTATTCTCATTGTTTATGTTGATAACAGAGTTGTACCAGAACATAATTTTGTGTAAGTGTCCAGACTACAAAATCACCTTACTCAAGAGTTTGAGATAAAGGACAAAGGGAAAACTCTGCTACTTTCCAGAAATTGAAGTAGCTCAGTCTAAAAAGGGTATTTTCTTATCCCAAAAGAAATGTGTTCTTGATCTTCTGGAGGAGATTGGTATGCTTCAATAGGGACATGCTAACGCGCATATTGAAGCTAGTCACAATCTGCATAATGGAGATGGGAAACATGTTCATAGGGAGGGATACCAGAGAATCAGAGATCGGTTGAGAAGTTAATTTATCTATCTCACATTGAGATTGATAAATACTTTATTAAGGAAAAGCTAGATACAAAACAGATTTATATACCTTTTGTAAGGTCTGAGAATCAATTTGCTGATATCATGACAAAAGTTCTTGGTAGATGTGATTTCCATCTTATTGTTTGCAAGGTGGGCATGAGATATCTACTTGAAGAGGAGTATTGCTGTAAATACCTATTTGCATAGGGATATTTGGTTGTTTACCATTTAGGAGGATATATAGGTTGTAATTGTTTGAATTAATTCAACAAGATATTTTATACAAATGCAACAATATTCAACAAAAAATAACAAGAAGCAAATGAAGAGATAGAAATAGAAGCTACTATAATTCTGATCAATCTCTGGAAAATGCCAATTTCTTACATATAGATACTTACCCCTACACGTATTGTTGGTGAGGAAGCAATCTGTGATAGAAGTGGACCAATGCTTTGTGCCATTGGGACAAGAACAGGTGAGAATAAAGGGACAGCTAAGCTCGCCTCCTGAGAATAAACTACGCAAAAATCTGTTACAACTTGAATAAATTACAATAAAAAATTTTAAAATAAAAGATACATGTTTTGTCAAAACAAATAGACACAGACAAGGGCTTGCTGACTGATGAAAAAAGCAAAGAAATATATGTATGGTCAAGATAGAAATAGAAAGGGGATCTAATATTTACAATTTAAATATATTGTCCTACATCAGGAAATTAAGGAAAAGAACTTGGAGAAGAAACTATCTGCTGAACCAGGTTTTCTGAGCTAACTTTGCGATGAAATGTCACGACTTCTTCTTCTTTTTTTTTTTTTTTTTTTTTTAACCCAGTCAACCTTACTTGTAAAGCGAGGTCACATATAAGAAACCATTGGAGAAATGCTTATTTTTGTTCCTTGAGATAAAAGAAATTCCATTTTGGAGAAGAAAAAAGGTAGAGTCCTGGACAAGGATCCTCCAGAATAATAATCAATATAAAAGAGTTACAAGTCACAACATGAAAAGAAGAGCCAATCAATCCCATAAGTACCTTGCTGTTGAATGCCATTAACACGTTTCCACTTCTTTGCACTGCATATCTTGACCCTGAACAACAATTAAGTCACTAAACTAATAAATTGATTTGAAACAAGTTTGTTCCAAATTGCGTGAAATAAAAAGTTTCATGTACCGATCAAAAGGTGAATAACAGATCCCAAAGAGTGGCCAATGCCAAAAGTGGGAAGATCTTGTACCTGAACCAATAAACATCTTTTACGATTTTCTTTTCTGAAAAAGAAAGAAATCAAACACAAATATAGGATCAAAGTTAAGACTTACTGTTTCCTGTAGGAATCGATAGCACCTATCGAATTTGAACTGTACTTCATCAGCAATAAAGAAGTGATCAAATCCACTAGCATACGGTGTTGCAATGATCAATATACCCCTGATAATAGAAGGTTTAATTAGTTAGTTTACCTTATTTCCGAGTAATATAATACCCAGACAAAATCTAGAACAACCACAAATATCTCATAGAACTAACAAACTTTATTAGTGAATTGGAACATACAAAAAGTACATTTAATTGTAATCCAACACTTATTACCATTATAGAAGTGAAGCTTGATAATGGTGCAATCAATAGAAAGATCACCAACCTTTGTCTCATTAAATATGGGACTGAAGAAGCCAGAAAAAAATGAACTCTAACATGCCACGTAAAATAAATATAAAATTACAGTTATAAAAGGAAAACAAAAAAACTTGGCAAGGTGCATCAGCAAAAAGACAATTACAGTAAAACATAATGGCCAAACTATTTGATGAGAATGACTCACTTTTCAGAAAGAAGCTCAAGAAACCAGCGGTAGGTAAGCTGGGGAGCCGCTCCAACAAACATGCCACCAATGAAATGTACGACAAATTTGGGTTTTGAGGTTTTAGGTTTGAGAACCCATGCTCCCTGAGATTATACAATGGAAAACCTGTTTATTAAGGTAGTGAGAGTAATTTATAATGTTAAAACCAATAATTGTCCAAAAGTCTCTATCTCATTGTAGGCTACTTAAGAAAAGCACAACACTAACTGTTAACTCATTCTGAAAGAAAATTACTTAAAACTTAGTCATGAATTCATGATTGACAGTAAAGTCACAATTCTCTATTATTATCATAGCATATTAATATTAGCGTACACGTGTACATTTCCTACTATCCCAATATTCACGCTAATTGGCACAAACTAGTTGTTTCATCTTATAAAACCGAGTGTTTGACTAGGGCATATGATGGAGTTAGCCTATCAGACCAGAATTCCAAATAGTTTCCACAGGTTCAAGAACTACAGAGATATCTTGTGCATACTTAGATTTATCCCAATGTTATATTATGTCACTAATAGGTCGTCCAATGTATAATTATTAGTTTGCAGCTATTTGCTTCAGTCAAAAGAACTTTTCCACTAATGATAAAGTAATCAAGGTCTCGATCAAAAGTCAATAAAAAAAGTATTGTTTATTCAAGACATCAAAAGGCCCATAAAGCAGCTATTTGAATCCATTCTTGAACACATATATTATTCGTTATAGATCTCTATTGAACGGAAGCAAAAATAGGATGAAATCTAAAACTGAAAAACGAAAAACAAGCCAAGAAAGAACACAAGATGTATCGAGTTTCTGCTCAATCTAGCCGACGTCCTCAAAGAGGAGATCGAAATTCACTCTTCTGTTTTTGGAGAAAATACAAGTGTTTTGTTCGGAAAAAACGTACTGAAACCTTAGGGCTAACTGTCTTTATATATAGGATACAAAAAAGAAACAGACCCTAGAAAAATTTCCTTGGGGGCCAGCCCCTGAACCTCTAGTTTTGTTCTCTTGCTATGGAATGGGCCCATTCATCCGCTTCATGAGCTAAAACTTATTTCTCGGGTTGCTCTGGGTCGCACTGTGAAAATTTGGGGCAAAACACAACAATCTCTACTATTGTGATTCCAGAAAACCAGAGGGTAAATCTTTGGTGTAAATTCAGATTTTGCCATTTCAGATATTTCCTTCAAGGTGGAGTGCTTTATCACATGAACTTGTCTCAAAAGTTTAATCTCTTGCTCCACGCCTCCACCTAATCTTCTAAACCACACATTATTCATAGAACCCTTAACTCATCCTAGCCGAAATCAGAGCATTTTACCTCCACAGAGAGTGCTTTCAGTATTAGGAGTTGGGACTTACTCTTTCTTGCAAATCACTATGGAGAAAATACCTTCCTTTGCCTTTAAGGGCTTACTCTTTCCTGTACTTTCTTGATAAGAAAGAAATTAAATTTAGAGACAGAAAAAGTAAAAATAGGAGGAACTGCAGTCAATATAAAGGCCTTAACCCTAGAAGGAACTTTAGCCTTTGAAATAAAATAAGAAATTGGAAAAAAGGTAAAGAGATGGGTTAACGAACTAAGTAGCTATAAAACATCTACAAGAGAAGGACACAAAGCTGTCCAAAGACCAAAGATGTTTATCAGGATCATTACGAAAACGGTATGGGATGACTCAAGTAAATCCGGCAATATCAGAAGCTCATAAGATTCTCTATCATTTTATTCTTTCCTTTTATTCATTCCTGTTATTTAAGAAAGTGTATAAAATAGAAGTAACAAGCTTAATGTCATTGACATGGAATAGGATAGTTCTTACAAGGATAAAAAAAAATATTGAGAAAGACAACATAAAAGAAACCAAGGAGGATAAGAAATCCTTCTATGCAGAAAGTGAAAGAAAAGGCTGCAGAAAAAGGAAAAAAGTAAGCAACAACTAGTACAAAAGAGCTACCCAGTCCTACTGAATGTCAGCCAAAGATAAGCCCTTGAAAAACACTGAAGCACAAAACCTTAAAGAAGCCAGGAAGACTAACTTATCCCACATAAGCTGAGAAGACAAGGACTGCAACCATGGAGCTCCAACCATACCTAACTACAATTAACATGGCATATTATTTCTAAACAAGCATCCTTTCTTTCCTTCTCTCAAAACCCCAAAAATGAATCAGCAGAAAATCATTTGAATTATGTGGACAAACCTCAGAAAATGTACCAAAATGTCTATTCAAGACAAAAGGGCAACATAAAAGTTATATGGGCATTTCCTTCACATCTACAACTCAACTCAACTAAGTCTTAAAATCCCAAACTAGTTGGGGTCGGCTATATGAATCCTTTTCCTCCATTCGCATCGATTCGAGACAACATTTTCATTAATCCCTAGCACAGCCATATCTTTCTCGATGACTACCCCCCATGTAAATTTCAGTCTCCCCAATCCTGTTTAACACCTGGCACCTGAACCAAATCACCTTGCTTAACTACTGCGTGGATTGGCCGACGCTAGATATGTCCAAACCAACGTAGGCGATTCTCCCTCATTTTCTCCTCAATAGGTGCTACTTCCACCTTCTTATGAATCTCCTCATTCCTTATTCTATCCTTTCTTGTATGTATTGTCATCCATCTCAATATTCTCATTTCGGCTACTCCCATCTTATGCGAATAGTTGTTTCTTAACTGCCCAACATTCGGTACTATACAACAAAGTTGGTCTCACTGCTATCTTATAAAATTTTCCTTTCAATCTATTTGGGATTTTAGGATCACATAAAACTCTCGAAGCACTCTGCCACTTCACTTACCCTGCCTTGATCCTATGGTTTACATCATGCTCAATTGCACTATCTTTTTGTATAAATGACCCTAAATACTTAAGCACATCATTTGTAAGGATTGTCTGACCGTCTAAAATTATTTCATTCAGGGCCTCCTCTAGTTTTACTAAAATCGCACTGTATATATTCAGTTTTTGTCCTACTCAATCTAAGGCCTTTAGATTCTAACGCATTCCTCCACATTTCTAATTTAGAATTTAAACCTTCCCTAGTTTCGTCTACTAACACGATATCATTGGCAAACAACATGCACCATAGAACCCTGTCTTGAATATTATAGGTAAGTTCATCCATGGCTAAAGCAAATAGATAAGGACTTAAGGATGAACCTTGGTGAAAACCTATCGTGATCGGGAGCTCTCTAGTCATATCATCTACAGTCCACACTCTACATAACAAAAAAATAAAATTCTAGGAATAAGACCATCTTTTTTCTTTTCTTTTTTTTAATTTTAGAAGTAATGATATTACTAAAAGAAGAAAGGGCAAAATCTTTGTATAGAAGGAGGCACAGACACACCCCACCAAAAGAAAAAAGCAAAACAAGAACTACAAATTACATTATTGAAAGCCTAACATGCATCTCTATTCCATTACAAAAATCCCCATGAATCAAATTAAAGTTGTTGTTAATTCTCCGCAGAGGACATATCTCCTCATCCTTAACTTCACTCTCTTTCTTTTTCTTGATAAAAAACTTCTCTCCCTTTCCTTTTATATTTTGATGGAAAACATCTCTCTCTTTCTTTGTCACTCTCCCCACTTTATCTCTATAGAATTCTTTTTAATAGCCTACATAAATTATTAGTTCTAAGAGAAATACAGTAGTCAAACTTTCAAATTCATTACTTTGAACAATGTTTTACATCCAGTAAAGCCACAACAAGTGGTTCTGATAAGTTCAATTTACCAAGAAGAAATGACAAGTTCAAATTCTTTTTAGGTTTTGTTCACCCGTTTGGTGTTCAAGAGGGGACTTTAATGTGGTCAGATTTGGCGGTACAAGATTGACTAATAGTATAAAAGATAATTTCATTCGTAAGTGCAATCTATGGGATATTCCTTTTTCTAATGCTCAATTTACTTGGTTGGTTTCAGGTGAGCATTGTGTCTCATCTCGTATTGATAGGTTTCTTTTTTTAACTAACTGGGAATATATGTTTCCTATTCTAGTTCAAGAAATCTTGGCCCATCATGTTTCTGATCACTTTCCAATTCTCTTAAGAGTTAAACTAAAATAGGGTCCTACTCCTTTTAGGTTTGAGAATATGTGGATTTCACATCATTGTTTTCGAGATAAGGCCTCTGAGTGGCGGGCAGGTTAAGATGTACAAGGTTGGGCAAGCTTTTCTTTTATGAAAAAACTCCGACTTCTCAAGAGTGATTTAAAAACTTTGGAATTGGGAGCTTTTTGGTGATATTAGATTTCAAAAAGCATCTCTTCTTCAGGAGCTTACGGATTTTGATAGATTGGAGATGGAGGTTGGTTAATTTAATGACCAATTAAGTAGAAAGAGTGTGCTCAAAATGAGTACGAAGTGGTTATTTTTGGAGAGCAAATTAGTTGGAGACAAAAATCTATTTTAAATTAGGTTAAAGAGGATGATGTAATACAAAGCTCACTAATAGAGTGGTAGATGGTACGTGTTGTGAGAGTTTTATTAAGGAACTAGAATTGGATAATGGCACTTTAGTTGTTGTTCCTGATATTCTTGTTGCGGAAGTCACTAATTTCAAGACCCTCTTTACTGACAAAGATATGCTTAGGCTAACAATCGAGGGATTAGAGTGGTTCCCTATTTCACTAGATAATGCTGATTGGCTGGAAAGAATGTTGAGATAGAAGAGATTCAAAAAGTTGCATTTGAGATGGAAAAAGAGAAAGCTCCTGATCTAGATGGTTTCACTTTGGCTTTTTTCTAGTCTTCTTTGGATAGAGTTAAAGAACTTCTTTTTAAGATGTTCACTGAGTTTTTTTTGACAACGGTCAAGTTTGCAAGAGTATGAATTCCACATTCATTACTTTGGTTCCTAAAAAAGTTCGTTCTATTAAAATTAGGGATTTCAGACCCATTAGATTACTTATTAGTGCTTATAAGATTTTAAGTCTTGTCAAATAGACTGTGTCGGGGGTGTTTGGAGCACTATATCTCATTACCAAAGTGCTTTTATCGAGGGTATACAAATTTTAGTTGCTGGTCTTGTTGCCAATGAGGTGGTAGAAAAAGTTTCGGCAAAAGGGGAAGAAGGATGTTGTTTTCAAGATTGGTTTTGAAAAAGCCTATGATAGGGTGAGCCGGTCTTTTCTAGATAAAGTTATGGCTAAGAAAGGTTTTGGGCCTAAGTGGAGGAGGTGAATACATGGGTGCATTTCTTCTGAAGATTTTTCTATTGTAGTTAATAGGAAACTATATTCTTGGTTTTCTGGGTCTAGAAGAATTCGCCAAGGTGACCTTCTTTCTCCTTTTCTTTTTTTGATTGTAGCGGATGTTTTCGAGCAGAATGTTTTCTAGAAGGATTGAATGAGGTGTAGTTAAGGGAATGAAGATTACTTCTAAAGGTGTGATGATTTCTCACCCTCATTTTGTTGATGACACAATTTGTTTTTTCAAGGATGACATAGATTATTTTAAAATGTTCCTTTCATTAAAATGTTCCTTTCATTCTTCAAATTTTTGAACATATGTCTAGGCTTAAGGTTAACTTAGCTAAGTGCAGTATAACTGGGGATTAATTTGAATAGCAGTTCATTAGGTATTTACTTGTCCCTGGCTGGATGTCTCATTCAAGATTTCCCTTTAACTTATTTAGGGATACCCCTCAGTGGCAATTCTCATCCTATTTTCTTCTGGGATCTTTTGTAAGATGTCTAACGATTAGATGGAATGAATAGTGCTAATTTTTCTTTTGGTGGTACAATTACTCTTCTTAACACTTGTGTTTCAAGTATTCTTATTTATTACCTCTCACTATTTAAGATTCCAGTAAAGGTGGCTAATATTTTAGAGCATTTAATGCGAGATTTTTATGGTCGGGAGATTATGAGAGTAAGAAAGATCATTTAGTTAACAGAGATATTTATTGTAAGCCAAAATCAAAAAGGTGGTTTAAGTACTGCTAAGTTGGTGACCAAAAACATTGCTTTGGTAGGAAAGTGGTTATGGTGTATTCCTCAAGAACCTGGTTCACTTTGGCACATGGTAAATAAGAGCAAGTACAGCCTCCAATAGAATGAGTGGGATTCCAAAAATGGTACAAGTATTTCTCATACTAGCCCTTGGAAGTTCATCTCCTAGGTATCTTCTTTCTTTTACCTTTACTTAATTTTAAAGTTGGTTGTGGTTCTCGTATTCGTTTTTGGGAGGATGTTTGGATAGGAAATGAGTCTTTTGTTGTGATTTTCCTTAGACTTTATTGATTATCAATTCTCCATTTTGCTTCAATCTCTTCTTTTTATGTTTTGGAAGGTAATGATGTTGCTTGAAATTTTCACTTTTTCAAAGGTCTGAATGAAAGAGGTTTCTGATCTTATTAATTTGTTAGTCATTCCTTTTTCGCTTCCCTAACATGCCTAATAGGCACACTTGGTCTCTTTTCTTCTAGATCTTTTTCCTGTAAATTTTTTTTCTTTTTTTTGTATAGCTTTCTTGTTCGGGATCTAGATTCTATCTCATTCCCACTTCATAATTTACTTTGGAAGATTAAGATTCCATCTAAGGTTAAGGTTTTTGTTTGGACAACAGTTCTTAATAGAGTCATCCAAGGCGTTATCTCCTGCTATTTGTATGTTGTATCTACAAAATTATGCGACCAATCAACATCTTTTTCTTCATTGTTGTTTTGTGTGGACTCTTTGGTGTAAGCTTTTTGACATTTTCATCATTTCTTGGGTTTGTTTGAGCTATTTGAGTGAGTTTTTGATGACTCGTTATCTCAATTTTTGGGGAAAAAAAAAAGAGAGGTTAAGTGCTTGCGGAGATCTACCTTCTTTCCATTGATTTAGGGAGTTTGGTTAGAGCATAATGCAAGAATTTCCATGATAGTCGTCTTTCATGGCATCTCCTTGGGATAAGATTGTCTTCTTTGCTTCTTTTTGTTGTTCTGCTTCAGGAGTTTTTCGGGGTGTTTTTTTAGTAGATATGCAACGTAATTGGTGAGTATTATTGTTTTAAGCTTTCATTTTTTTTATCATCTCAGTTTTTTTAATGAATACTTCTTGTCCTTTCCAGTACTCTTTTCTTTCTTAAGGAAATTTATTTTTCTATACTTAAAAAAAAAGAAAAAAAAAAGACGAGAATTCCATTTATCAGGAGGCCGATATAGATAACAGCCTTCTCAGCAATGTGGCTGATAGAAAGAATAAAAAACTGACAAATTGCTCCACATTGATAAAAATATGATAGTAATTATACTTCCTAAAAGTATATTAGACTATACCTCAACTTCACTCCAGTCACTGAAACCGCCCCATGTACCTTGCGACTGTTTAACAGTTTCAGTAAGTAATCTGCATATAATGGAAATAGCCATCAGCAGCAATTTATGGAGGAAAAGAGAAGTAAGCTTATCTTATATAAAACTACCAAAGTAGAAATTCATTAGCTGAGATATTTGAAAGGTTCAAACTCATGAACAGCGATAATTAAATGAGAAATTTGAGATATATAATTGGAGCTCCAAAAATGTATTCTCTTGTTTAGATAGATTCTTCATTTTAGATTGAAAACCGAAATCAAGGAATAAACTTTAGTTATGTCAAAGTAACACCACTTCCACCTGCAAAGATAACAAACAGACTATAATGAGGATGTGTGAACAGGTAATGAAGCACAAATACACAAGATGTGCAGTTATTATACAACAGTATATTACGAGATGCATCGAATGCATAGGATACATTTCAATCATCATAAGTTAACATTTTATTAAAGTCAAGCTCAAGATGAGGTTTAGGTTGTAATTTCAAATACTTCCTTTGCTCTGAATGTCTATTATCTTTACTATCAATTATCTCTTTCCCTACCAAGGGCTTACAATACCCTAAGGGTCTATTGTCCAGCTACAGTCTACAGACTACAATACATAGGATAAATGTCAATAATAAATATTAAAAAAAATAAAAAATGTAGCTTCAATATGTGGCTTAAATAGTAATTCCAAACTCTTCCTTGATCAGGTTCCGAATGTCTATTTTAATCTCCCTACTAAGCGCTTACAATACCCCAAGGGTCTGCTGTCCAGCTACAGACTACAATATCCTTAATATGATCTTCATCCCTCTTCCCAGCTCTCTCATCTGGGTGGTAGTCTAGAAAGTTAATGGTCTATGAATACTAACATCACAGATAATTAGGTTCCAATTGGAATCAACAATTTTCTCTTTGTTAATCTACAACTGTCAGAATCATTGTACCTAAAACAGGTCTTCATGTGTTATAATTATTTTGGGTGTTCTATGTTCTTATTTTAAAGAAACAATTTGTACAGCCAAACTTAGTGCAAAGTTCATCTTTAATTATTATTTTTCCTCCATATAGTATCATGGTTCTTGGGGACTGCAAAATCAACACTTGTCCCTGTATATACTTGCATCCCTTATCAGCATTGGACATTGATGGTACTGTTTAAAATTTTATTTACAGGATTCAAAATTAACCAAAGCCAGAAAGAAGAATTTACTAAAAAAGGAAAAAAGGAGCACCATCATGTTTCCCACTGGTATAACAATCATATATCACTAGTAACATCACCAGCTACCACCATATACCAGCATTATTTCAACCTAGTGACCTTGGCACCTCCACTTGCCATCCAGTACTACAGTATCCACTAACGTAGGTTATTTGTGCCCATCGCCTACAATAAATTCTTACCAAAAGTTGTTACTGCTGCAGGGCAACCACCAATCGTCCACCACTTTCACAGTTAACCTAGCACTGTTATCCACACCTCTCCAATGCTAAAGGAACTAATACCCAGAAAATCATTTTCAATGAGTTGTGACCAAGAACGAGACATAATCATCCAAGTGTGACATTAAGCATCTGTTACAATTGCTACTCTTTCTACTCTCATTAAATCAGAAGAGGATGTATTGACTCTAGAGAACTATCATAAGCGATATAGGACACAATTTTATCTCAGAGAAGATTTGAATAAGACAAGTAGAAATGCGCAGTTTAATGAGAAATGAAAGCTGGTTAATATGTAGTACAATTCAATCTAAAATGCTCTTTATGATCAGTACTTCTTAGTACTTGTCTGTGTTAGATGCATTTGCAATTTTGTAAGTAGTAGCAATGCTGAAAGTTTGCATTTCTTATTGTTAACATCTCAAACATATATGCTATAACAATAAAATTTTTGGAACAGTATATATGTCCCTAAAATCTGCACAAATTTAGATAACAAGATGCATTTAGAGTGAGAAAGTGCTTAGACTCCAAATGGTACAAATCCTATCCAAAATAATAGTAAAAATACTAGTAAAATTAGAAAGTCAATGATATTAACTATTCCCTGTCAATTTTGATAGGTGTAAAATTAAAATTATTACCAATAATTCAGCAGCATAATACCGCAATAGTATCCAATAAATAAACAAAAAAACAATAGCAGAGAGGAAAAGAATTCGATAATATATATATATATATAATTCAAAGGTTTGTGGTAGCATGACCAACCTTTCAATCTGAGTGTAAAGTTGAATTGAAGTAGGTTCTGGCGGTTTGTTGCCGGAGTCATCATAGTTACAATAGATTCTGGAACTGGAACGACGACTTTTCCTGAAACCAAACCCCAACTGATTCTTCCACCGATTTTGATTTTGATGTTGATGATGATGATGATGATCAGAGAAACTAATTATGCGACTTCGACTTTGGGATTTTATGTTTATCTTCGCGAACTCGCTCTCGTGAAATATTGGATGTGGAGCACTCCGAGTCCATAGACAACTAGAATTAGCCATACCTACTCTGTCGAGCTTCTTCTTTCTCCGATTACAACGGTAATAGATTGAAGTAACTTTGGCAAAAGGAAACGGGTTTGTGCAAGGGTGGTATAATTATTTTGTTAATTGTAATAAATATTATGAAATAGAAACTTCTTAAATTATAATAAATATGATCTTAAAAAATATAACTTTCTATAAGTAATATATTAAATAATATTAAAATTATAATTAAATACCAAATGTTATAATTTTATTTTTTTTTTATAAAATCATAACAAATACATTTAGAACTCTCGCTAAAACAATATAAAGAAATAAAAAAGACGAAAATACTCACACTACTTCACATATTAACTCGATTTTATTTTTTTTTGTCTTCAGACTATATTTTACTTATTGTATTTTTTGGTTAAATTATAGTTTATTGAGAACTTAATTTTGTCCTTATATTTAAAAAAATATAAATATCATTATTAGAATTTTGAAAACTAAATAATATGATTTTTACTGTCACTTTTTATTATATTTAACTTAACGGGATGTGAAGGAGCTGACAGTGGTAGCATATCATGCCACATAGATAAGTCATGTATGATCATGTTTGTCAAATTATCGCTTGTTAAGTTATGCTTAAAATGTGCGACATAGATCACATTACAAGATTTTCGAACTAGGTGCACGATATTTTAACTTCTTGAAGTATAAAAACAAAAATGAATTCTCGGTCCAACAATAGGGATTAAAAATGTAATTAAGCCTTCTTCTTTTTTGACAAAATGTATCTACAGTCTCTAAAGTATAGTATTTTTCTCAATTTTGTCCTAAAATTTTTAAAATGTACATCTTCCTCAAGTCTAACACCATTAATATTTTGGACAAAAAATGCTGAATGATATTCACAAGTATGTTGAGTTAGCCAAAAAAAATATAAATAATTCTTCCTAAAGTATCAATTTTTTTGGTAATTTTCATCCTAAAAGTATGACTTTTTTTCAATTTTGTCATAAAACTATCATTTTGTTGTCAATTTCATCCTAAAATTATTTTACACTTGTACTTCCTCATTTCTTTCTTACCTATTTCTCTCTCAAAAAATCTAAAATATTATCAGATTGCTTAATTTTTTAAAATATTCTAATTATCACAAACTCTAATTTCTTTATTTTTAGGGAGAGATGATGAAAATGTGAGTGAGAGTGTGCATGAGATGAGTACACTTTTATTTATTTATTGTTTGCCACTCCGTACACATGTGAAAAAAAAATTACATTTTAAGTCACATCAGTAATTTTCATTGAAAACATTAATGGTGTTAGATGTGAGGAAAACATTACAAATGATTTAATAGTTTTAGGATGACGTTGATAACAATATTATACTATAAGGGCAATAGATATCATTTTGCCTATTCATTTATTATAGTAAATTATACTTATCTCCCTTCAGATTTCTTGAGTTGACATTACAATCCAAAACTTTTACGATGACATTGATAACAATGTGATACTTTAAGGGCAATAGATATCATTTTGCCTATTTATTTATTATAGTAAATTATACCTATTTCCCTTTACATTTCTTGAGTTGACATTACAATCCAAAATTTGTTAAAGTTTTTAATGAAATGTTATGTGAATAGTTTAATCAGTTAAGTAGCCAATGACCACTGGCTAAAAAAGGAAAAGTCTGGATACCATCATCTCACAATATTTCTTTGACAATGGGTAAAAGTGATACTTCGGCAATGAAGGTTGAGCACAGAAGTACTTATAAGTAAATCCTAGATTTATTTTGCGGTGGAGTTCATTTGTGGTGGCGTTGTGGTGTGTTGTTCTTTTATATTCATTGAAGATTGGTTGAGAGAAGATAAAACATAGAGTCTATTTCGAGTAATTAGTAATTAAAGAAGAGCAAATGAATGTGTATAGGGGTTTGGGATGTTAAGATTGTTTGATGAAACAATAAACTAGGTTAAAGTTTTTGACTTTTCTTAATACTAAGGGCTAGTTTGGTAGGCATGAATGATTTTTGTAGAATTGGAATAGAAAAGGGAATGAGAATGGAATGCAATGGAATGGAACGAGATGATCATTCCATTCTATTATTTGGTATAACCAGTGAGGAATAATCATTTCATTCCATTTATTAATTTTTTATGCAGTTTTTATACATGAAATAATATCAAAATTATGTTAAAATGATAAAAATATCCCTCTATATATAAAATAATAAGAATTATATTATTTCAAAATGACAAAAATATCACTCTATAGACCACCACCGTCACCATCACTGTCTACTCCTCGAATATGATACTGACCACCGTTAGATTCCATCAAAGAGATAACAATCATCGTTGGATCCACCTAGAATATTGATAATCATCGTCGGAACTCGTCAGTGATGACGACATGCACCAATAGAAACCACTGGAGACAACGTCAACCACCATCGGACGTTTCCTAGACTATGAAAAATATTGTTGGAAGTCTTCAGAGGCAACGATAACCATCGTTAAATACTTGAAGCACAATTCTAGTTATATTTCTTTGTGTGATCCAAACTTGTATATTATAATTCTAATTAATTTCAATTTTAGAGGTCAATTCCAATTCAATATATCTAAATGTTGTAATTAATTCAACAATAATAATTGAATTAACTAAGAGAAAAAAAAAATTTAAATATTCATTTACCAAAATTAAAATTTTTAGTTAAATTGAGAAATCATGTAAATCAATTCATTAATTTATCTCTTAATCAATTCATTTTAAATTCTTAGTTGATTTCAGTAAATTTACTTACTTTAACAATGTTAAATTAATTGGTTAAGAAAAAAATTAATAAACTAATTATTCATCATTGCATTAATACCTTTTATGTGAATTTTTCCATTTAGTTCGAAAAGTTGAATTTGTGATTTGAAAATAAATTGTTTTACTTGTGTTGACCTACAATTAGTTTTTATTTAGATAACAAGAAGCAACAAGAAATTTTTTTTTTTAATTTCTATAAAAATTGAATTGGATCAAATCAAGTCTTCTTTTTTGTAAACTATCACAAACAAAAATGTCAAATCAAATCAAGAGCATGTTGAATCGAATTTGATCACTACCTGATACCATCCATTGCCAACCATATGAGATAACAAGCAATAAATTACATGGGGTTATTGTTAACTCCTCTAACAATAAGGTAACAAAGTTTCATACATTAAAAAATAAAAAATAAAAAATTAAAATGATTAGTCTTATGAATAATTTATCTTTTTACAGAAAAATTACACATACAATTCTTAAACTACAACACTCTTATAACCATGAGCATAACACAAACAGAATGATACCATAGCCTAAAACTCTCTCCCTACCCCTTAGTCATGGGTTTGACCCCAGACTCCTCAAAAGTTGCATTGGTGGGTTTAGAACCTTGTTCTGTAGCTTCTTCAGTCTTTTCAAAAGTAGCACAATATTAATTGGGAGGTCTTGTCTGATACTATTCTTCAATGATTGAACAACTTCCTTAGCTTGATCACATTTCCCCATGAACAGCTCCCTCTTCTTCATCAAATTTTCTTAGCAGCTTCTATTTCCGATGTGTTCTTGCCATTAAAATCATGGTTGGCTTGAAGCAAACTTGTTGCGGCATCAATAAACTCCTAATAAGCATTCTCCAAAGAGTCTGCAATGCTGTCCATTCTACCAAACAAATATGATGAACTAGAAGATGATTTTGTATGCGAGAACGGAAATAACAAGAAATAAAAACTGATATGCAACACTTAAAAAAGTAAAATAGGTATCCGAAATTAAAAGATACAAATAATGGGGATCAAAGAAAGAAATAAAATTATGTAATGTACTTAAAATGATATGCAATATTTAAAAAGAAAAATAAACATCAAAAACTAAAACTGCAACTTTAAAGAAGAAATAACAATTGAAAGAAAACTGTGTTTAAAACAATAGAGGTAGCCAATCACGTCAAATATCTACTAAAGAAACACTACAAAAAAAATTCTCAAAACAAAACATCATAGAGAAATGAGAAAAAAAAACAATCAAAAGAAGGAGCCTAATTAATGATTGTAATTAAAAACCAGATCAAATAGAAAAATGATGAGATATACCCAATGTTTGTTAGAAAAGTACCATATCAAAATAGTCAAATTATGATACAGGCGAAAAAAAACAAAAATCCAACAAATGGTTAAATTAGACGATATATTAGTGCGGAATTTAAGAAAATCAGATTCTTATTCATTTCAGAAGGAGCTTCCAGATACAAAATGATAAGTTACAAACCTTATAAAATGTGTAAGGTGGTTCAGTACATCAGATGTCATTGTGTTATAATAAGAAGAAGAAGAATAAGTATCAAGGAACTTAGTAACTTGGTTGGTGGTGGTCTCAATCTCTTCGATTATGTCTAGTATGATTTTCAATCAATAAATCATACACGTGTATACAAATTATTGTATGTCAGATTTTATAGCCTTTTGTAGATTGATTAATTTGCCTATAAATCAAAAGACGCATATAAATTTTCTAATTTTTTTTTCGTAATACATGATTTCCCTTTCTTATATGTTAGTAGCTACTAATTATGCATTTTGAAATTTTGATTGCGATTTAATTTCATATATTAATTTTTGAACCTAAAGGAAACGTACATTATATAAGGGGTTGGTAGGATTTTTTTATATTTTTTTGCTTAACGGTTAGGTGGTAGGTAGAATATTTCTTATACCCTATGTAAAACTCAATTTCAAAACCAACATAATCCATATTGTAAAACTTTAATGTCACAACTCGAAATAGAGGCTGTGATTGGCATGAGAACTAAGATAGACCGAGACCCACAATAACTCCCATGAACTAATAATATGACAATTTTCTTTTAGGTCATCTTAATTACTCAAGTTATCAATAAACTTATTGTAATTTGAAGAGATTTATTTAGGTGTACCTACGTTTGATTAACAGACTACTATTTATTTTATTTCTGCAATTACTTATTACCCAGGTTGGTTTACTAACACATTGTGTGTGATTTCTTACATTCTTTACACATTGGTTGTTTAATCTCGCTTGGATTACATTATGAATTACCTTTACATTTTTACTACCCTTCGCTGAGTTTCTTATTAGACTCATTAGACAATTCTTTTCATAAACAAGTAAACTAATATTTACCAACAAAAATCTTTCCTATTAATATTCATTCACATAATGAATTACTAATACAATCTATTCTTAATAGTTTAGAATAGTTGAATTATTGCTAGAATTCATGCAAACAACTTTATTCCTTTTTGATTTACAAGTTACATACATACTCTTAGATACGCCTATTACATTCGCATCCTTTAATTTCATACTTTTCTAATAGAAATATAACCCATAAACCAACTATATAGATATTACAAATTTATTTAAAAAGATTAAAAGCCCTTAAATAACCATTACATACTTAATTGGTAATCTTCAAATGAATTTAATTACATTATCCTAAGTTTTGCTAAGCTAAACATCCTCCCTAGCTGCCATAGAGTCTTATTACTACACGTGATAATTTTTTGTATAAGAAATGAGATACAACAATCTCAATAGGTAGGGATGCAATGCAACATCCAATTGTGAATGCATGATATAGTCTTAACATAGGCATAATATCAGATATCATGATGCATTAGTCAACACTTAGATATTTCTCATAAGATACCAAGTCTTATATACCATATACATCAACAAATATACAATTAGATATAATGTCAACATTACACTTAGAATTTCTGCTACATATCAAACAAATATAAACACTTCATGGGCAATAAGTAGGGCAAAAAATTATGCCTACCTCAACTCTAATTTACAGATCCTAAACTTGACCAACACATACCAAACAAAGTACTGGCATCATCTTCAAGATGTCAACAAATTTTTCATTCAGTTTCCTTCTTCAAATTCTAGCTCCATTTAAACCATAACAGGTTACAATCAAGATAGGTACAAAATAGGGGAAAGCAGGGTCCAACCGCTGCTTGGTTAGGAAAGCACACTTCTCTACCTCTAATGGACCAGATAAAAGTATAAAAATGGTTTCTCTAAGTATCCTCTACATTTATGCTTTAAAACTCAACATCTGATTTGCCTTCTAAGATATCCAAAATTGTCACACCTCTCGAAGGTATGATTGGCCAGAGGAATGAATAACCTAACATCCGTAACCCTGACTCCAAAAAAAGAAGAAAAAAACTATGACCTTTGACCAAACCCATAGAAGCAAAAACTTATAAAACAGAAATTTACTGTAAGAGTTAGTTTACTGAAATAAATAAAATTTACTGAAAATTTTGGCAAAGGTACCTCGTAAAGTGGAATATGCCATTATAATTTAAAAACACATTTATGTTGTTATACAATAACAGTTATAACAACAAGACAATAAGGAGCTTCGCTCCAATTCTCATCATAATAACAACTAACTAGACTATTACACAATATAAAACTGGGCACCCCATAACTCTGGTGTGACTGTAAATTTTCACATTTGGACTTCAAGATTGAGATTCCAAAAAATTTACCTTGCCGCCTAACACTCGACAAAATTCATTATCATTAATAGTTGTCCGCGAGATCATGTGACTAAAAAAAAAAACCACGAAAAGGGGTGAGTCCTATGGACTCAGTGAGTGAAAAATAGTACATAAAGAGTACTAGCATCATTCAACACAAGTAATATAATATAATATATGCAAATAATCATTTAATATATCAGCATCATTCTAAATCACAACAATCACTAATGTTGCACTTACATAGTTACAGAAGCATAACATTAACAAACTGCAATTCAATTAACAACAATCACCAGACGGCCCAATCAAAACATACCAAAGTCGACAAGGGATAACAGAGTAACTTAGCCCCACACAACGTATCTCCTCCCACGGCATTACGCGCCTGCACAATAGGTTAATTCTCTTATGCACAATCCATCCTAATGGGGCTGACCTCATTTCTGTTAACGTTGGAATCAAGGTTCATATTTATCAAATCAAATTCTGGTGCACCTGGATTTCATTTTCGAAAAAAAAAAAAAAAAAAAGACATTTTTAGATATTGACTTGCCTTATCACACACCTACTGCACAAATAATCAATCATCACGAATACTGTACTGCTATTTTCTATCACTCTTTTAATATCATATCACACTAAAATCTGTCTTAAAGGTAACAGTTAACCACTCACTAGTTTACAAATCTTGTTCGTCACTTTGTCTTGTGCTCAGGTATGTCATCAGACCCACAGAAGGGTCCAGAACTGAAATTCATAATTCCAAATAATACTCAGTTCATAAACGTTATCGTTACAATCTTTTAATTACTAAGCTTATATATATATATATATATCAACTTATATAGGTCTTATATAAAAGTTATCTATTAAACCATTACATGTCAAGGAATATGAATTGTACTTTATGTGGTAAGGTTGTTAATGAAGAGACATTTTAGATATCTTGACAATGTATAAAGTAGAAAGAAACTATTAGAAATGATAGCAAAACACTAGTGAGTTAAAGATATTGAAACTGTCCAAACTTGAGTTTTGGACTAGTGTTCACTATAATGGCCATATCTTCCTCTAGCAAATTCCAAATCTAGTTTCATAAAATTTATTTAATACTAGAAACATGTAGATTTATAATGGTATGTCATTTGAAATTGTCAGATTTGTATATCAATATAGTTTATTCTTTGAAGTTGCATCAAATTCTACAATACACAGGATTTTGGCAACTCTGACCTTACCAGAGTTATTTAAACATAACTTTCTCTAGGAAAAATGAAATCCAATTCCGTTTATTGGGTTTATTAATAGACAAGTATATCTATCTTTATTATTTAGAAACTTTTTTTAAAATTAGTTTTGAACACACTTAATTCCTTACATAAACCAAAAACAGGGGACCAGTAATGTTCTGATTTCCTGATGCTGATTCTAATGCTTGCAAAATTCTCATATATAAGAAATAAATTATGAAACTTTCCAGTATGATATTTCAAGATGTTAGGAATATTTAATTTTCAGTATTCTTCTCCTAATTCATTTTGTAAGACCTTCTAAAGTCAGTTACACTAAAATAGGTTCAATCAATACCCGAAAATCATACCTTAATTTCCACCACCTCCAAAGCATTCATAATAAGGAATTAAAACCTGCACAACTCCAGATTTTCTCTTTAGTATGCTAGGAACAAATTTTACTTAGAGGTCTTACACTAATTTCAACGACAAAATGATGAAGTCTCCCGACTAACTAAAGGTCACTAAAAATTCTGCATGGACATAGCCTCAGTCCAATAGCTTTAACAAACATTATACTTGGAATCAGATTACGAAATTTTGAAGACATCACCTTAAGATCCTAAGCTACACTTTCTCTTTTGGAATCTTAGTTTAATTCAGCTCCAAAAGCACTTGAAACATAGGATTTCTTTCATCCACAAATCTGCCTCTGCACCCCCTTCAAAACCCACTTAATTCTCATTTTCCACCACTTTCAAGCTCCAATTCATACTTCTCACTTCAACACTAATTCACTAGCATTACTCCTAATCCAATTAAATTCAAAGTTGTATTAGTGATTTAGAATCAATTAAGAACTTAAGTTGTCACTTTTTAATATCAATCCAACCAAGTTTTACTCCTTAAGTTACAATTAGTTTCTTATAGACATTTTATCAAATATCTTCAATGCATGATTTCCTTTCATTGGAATGTGTGTGTATATTATATCTATACATACCCCAAACTAGTTAACACAATTTCATTAATCCTCATGTTACTTTTATTCCAACATCAAACTTGAAATTGGTTTAGTTAATCAAAGTACCCTTAAAGCTTGATTAAATACTTAAATTCAACACTATTACAATCTATTTCAACTTTTCTTTTCCCTTTATAATTTAAGTTCTACTTTAATTCCTTATTCATAATCCCTAATATTTAAAATTCTCTTCCTCCCTAATACTAAATCATCAACTAACAACGATATCCAAAAACTAACACTATAAGTTCAAGAATTATCAACCAAATTGAAAACTTACAGCAAAAACCATGACTCCTTGCTACCCTGCTTCCTTAACTCACCAATAATTACCCTTCAATTCACCACCAACTAGACGGGCAAGGGAAAGGAAAAAGAAAAGAAAAGAAGAGTAACTCAGTTACTACCCAAAATAGGGGATGGGTGGCTCCTTAGTGCCTGATGGTAGCTAGAATGTGACTGTTGTTTGGCTTTTCCACTAGCTGCCATGGTGAGTAAGGGTTGATATGGATCTATAACTTGATCCTAGGCTATTCTACACCAGTCAAAACAGGTTTTGGGGAGGAAGCAGCATGAACAGGATGAAGAAAATTTGAAGCTCAGCTGAACTCAACATATCACCATACATCCGATTAGGTTGCTGCCTTCATCCTTCCCTCCACGGCTATTGTTGCTACAAGAGTGAAGGCAAGAGCAAGGTTGTATACATCAAGGTAGCTTCATCTCTTAGCCACGCAAGGAGAAAACAGTAACATAAAGAACCCAAAGCTGCTACAGTCCCAAGGAACTTTCACAAAGGAAGAAGAAAATTTTTAGGGATAAAATAAAGATGAAGTCGGTGGTTGAGGGAAAGACGAGTGAAAGAAAATATGGAAAAAAAAAAAAATAACAAAGGGGAGTTAAAGTCGGTCAAGACAAGGAAAGGGGAGGAAAAATAAAAAAAATTATAAAGTCAAAGTCCATAATCATAAAACTTGTAGTATATATAAATTCTTGTTATATAGATATATTAAATGTGTGATTCAAAATTATTCTTAGTTGTACCCTTGATATATATACACATGTGTTAATTATATGGTTTATTTATTTAATTTACTTGTGGTGAAGATTATATTTTAATATATATACTTGAATTTACTTGGTCACAATATTACTTATTTTACGATAGCAAATACACAAGAATTTTAAAACGTATACTAAAATTACATTAAAATATCGAATTAAAACAAGCATAACCATACTATTATTTAAATAATTTGTTTATTTTATAACATAAATTTATACATTGTGTCTAAAACTCAATTTTTACGTTATCGAATTATGAGAGTTATAACAAAAACAAAGTTACACACAAATCAGGTATAAAGTATAGTACCTCTCACCCAGAAAAACTCAAAACTAATTTTCAAGACTTTCAGATTACATTTTACATGTAATTGGACTCCTAAAAACTCCAAAATTATCCTTTAAAGTGTTAGGAATAACTCTTCTTCATAAACCCTTAATTGATTCAAGCCTAGAAACCCTTCAAAAGCAACCTAAGCCACACAGAGTTTTATGTAGTCTAATAAGAACAGAAGCAGCTTTTGAAGGCATTACCTCTAGATCTACTCAGAATCAGTCCTTGAAAACTCCATATAATATCTCAAGACCAATATCTACAAGTTTGCTTCAAGATCCTTAGACTAGTTCAACCTCAAAATCATCCTAAATTCCATATTATCCAGAACATGAAAAGATGAACACCACTATGCTCTCCTTTCTCTTTTCTTTCACCTTACCTTCTATGATTGAATGAAAATATGAGTTCTAAGTATCCAATGAAACCCATAACTCTGCCCTCTCTCTACAATTGCTCTTTCCAAACTCAAAAAATAGAAGAGAGAAAATGAAATTGAACAAAATGAGGTGAGAAGCATACCTTTTTACCTGGTGGACACAAGAATTAGTGAGGAGTGAAGTCATTCTCCCCCTAACAATATGTCTATATATATATATATATATATTAGGGTTGTATAGTCCTTCAGGTATCCATATTTTATTCAACTAATTTATTATATAGATTATACTAATCTTAGTGTTACATGTTGAACGCCTTCCACTAAGTGTAATGCTATATTATATTATAGCTATCACATTATAGTGCATTTCAAAATACTTAAATATTTCATTCAGCAAGTAACTCATTTTGTCAATCTTATATTAACTTTTTTTTTAATCATTATTTCCATTTGTTGATCACATATAGAAATATAAGTTATCTGAATATATATTGACTTACTACCAAGCACTGAGCTTATATTCAAATTTCATTGATTTAACTGTACTTATTGACATGTTGAATTAGAATATCAAATATATGTATGCAAACCTACATATGTTTGCTATTTTACCAATAGTTAACATGTAAGGAACACCTAAAAATATATGCACGCAAGCTTACTTGTTCAATTTGTATATCAATACACTTAAAGGTAAATTTGCTAGTAATTTTGCATTTTCAGATTTTGCCTAACTTTAACAGTGTGCTTAGAACACCTAAAAAATGTTATGTTATGTTCATTTCAAATGAATTCTACATTATTTATGTTTGAAACAAATGAAATAGTGTAGAATTTAAATGAAGTTTATTTGAAATCTACATTTTATTCAATTATGAATTCCACACCAAATAGGTTGGATTTCATTTTGCGAAATTCATTTGAGATATGTTATTATTATTTTCTACCTCAAATGACATTTTTATCCTTAATATTACACATAATTTTCACTTAAATAAATCGTTAAAGAGCCACCACCACTTTATCTTAGATGTTCATCTAACCAACTAAATTTTTTTCCTCTCAACATTTCTTTTGTTCATTGAATAACAATTAATCTTCATTCTTTATATTTTTCATTGATCAATGCTAGCTAATTAAAATAATTTGAGGGTAATATTGTTATAACCCAAAAAAATCATAAAGTTGAATTTTAGACATAATGTGTCACTTTTAGTTAAAAAAATAAAAAAATAAACAAGTAATATAAATAGACATGTGCATAAATATATATATACAATAAGAAAAATGTACACTATAACTTTATACTATTTTGACTTTGACCCTATGTTCTTATTTTGTAGACTTTACTTAAGATCTGTACACTTTCTTAAAGGAGCTTGATAAATTGTGTGTGGCTTTGAGGTGTGATCTTGTTTGGGAAGAGGAGTTAGCAAGCTATTCAGTTACATAATGAGGTGTATGATTGGTATAAGATGTTGGTGCAGCAGTGAAGTAAACCAAATACACTTGGTTGGTTTGAGTTTGATGAAGCTTTTATTGAACTTTTTTTTTATTTGAGAGCTAAAAGTGCAGATGTAAGCCTTGTTAGATTAGAAGTTATCTGTCCTATTATGTTTCCTTAGGATACTCTAGTTCTTTTTTTAAAGAGAATGATGATTTGTTGAGGTTATAGTGAAGAATAAGTTTCTCTTCCCCAGTATTAATGATTTACTTAATCAGTTATAAGGAGCTCATAACTCTTCCAAGCTCAATCTACATTTGGAATATCACCAATTTCGAATCAAGAAGGAATGCCGTTCTGAAAACTGTAATCTGTACCCAATAGAGCATAATGAGTTCTTAGTCATGCCTTTTGAACTCACAATGTTTTTGCAACTTTTAGAGATCTTAAGAGCAAGGAGTAAGAAGTAGCATACGGGGTATTTTTGTATGGTATTGTAAACATTTAGAGGAAAAATAAGCTTTGTGCTAAATTCTTCAAGTGTGAATTTTTGACAAAACGTGTATGAAATTTGAAATTTATTGAATTTAGTTGGGTATTATAGGAGAATTCTTTAAAACTCCTCTCGTATTGTTGTACCTTTGACTAGGTGGATTTAATGAAAATGTTAAGTTTAATGGTCAAAGGCTTGTGAGGAAAGTTTTTAGAAGCTTAAGACTTGTTTAACTTTTTTCCAATCTTTATACATACATTCTTCTAGTGTGGGAAAATATACTATGTTTTATGATATTTTCTGTATTAGACTTGAGTGTGTTTTGATGCATAATGAAAAGTTAAGTCTGAGATTCATAAAACCTCTTTATCGGATTCGAGGGCATCCCGTTGAGTTCTTAGGTTTCATTTAAAAATTTAAAATTAAAAAAAACAAAGAGACTCTATTCATCCAATTACTACAAGTATGAACCCAATCCAAAATATAAACCATAAACAAAAATATCAATTAAACAGATCATAGTAATACAAGTTATGGTACCTGTTATCCCCAGAAAAATCTTTCCAATAGTAATGGCCATTTCTCTCACTTCCCTCCACATTTTATTGAGTAGTCATGCTAGAGACATAAACAATCATAGATAATTATAAAATGATATCCTTCTGAATGGGATAAGAGAATTTCGACTATATATTTTTGTATTCTCTTTTCTTCTCTTGATCGAAGAGATAATTGGAAAATAAAATAGTAAGTACCAAAATGAGTAATAACCCCCAGTAGAAACTGGTATGGTTTAATACAATGCTTTGTTCATGTAGGTTTGATTGTGTCATACCTCTATAATTTAGATTGGGTTTATTGTTAGATGAACTACATTGCTAATATTGACCCTAAAAAGAAACTGTAGGTGCCGCTTGTCTGTGAATAGCCAACCATCATATTGTAAATTTGGATAGGTTTTATTTATGGTCATTAGGGCCTCTCAAAAAGGATCTCCTAAATTCATCGAGTTGTTCCAAATGATCAAATTGACCAATTATTACTAGAATTTCTTGTCGGCTTTCTGTAAAATAATCGTTTGGGTAAGGACTTCCAAATTCATCGTAAGCTCAACCTGTCCTGACAAATAACTACTCCACAATGAATAAGGAGGGTATAGTAATGCTATGAATAACCAAATATTGAATATTGGTAATAATATCAAAAAAAAGAATGTTCTCCTGTGCTTCTAGATATGCCTAGCTCCACATATTCTTGTATAAAATAATTGCAATTAAGATATTTATTTCAGATGCATAGAGCCAATACCAATAGGATGAAAAAAAAGTTCTGCACTATGAAAATTATGTACCGCGCATATCAACCTCACTTAGACGGCTCCTAAAAAGCCATATAGAAGGAAATTAATAAATTAAATATGAAAGAAAGTATAAAGAAATGAAAGTGGTTGGATTCTATTTGTAATGTATCTGACATGAATCTTGGATATTTTCCACCCCTAAACTCCCCTAGACTAGACTTTTGAGTTTTTCAACCAACTAATTTAACCTTTAGAATATGCATAAAGTTTTAACACTCTTTTTGATTGAGATGGAACACAGTAGTAAAAATGAAAATAATGAAGATATCTATTCAATTTATTCTACTTCTTTACTAGAAAGAAAAGAGTATGGAAATGTTTTGATTTTAATTTAGGTTTATGAAATTAAAGTAAGAAGTCCTTATCACCAGATTGGGATAAGGTACACTCGATTTTTCTTATCTTCACATTTCAGAAGTAATTGCCGGAAGAATCTCATGTTTTATGGGTTCAAGGTAAAAACTTGATATATAAGGAGCAACTAGTGACAATCGTAGATAGACAAGTTTATGAATTTCGATCGAAAGAGTATTTTGCTTATGAAAGTTGTTTGGAAACATCATAATGAATAAGAAACCACGTGAGAATCCAAAGTTGCAATAAAACAACAATATCCATATTTATTTCACTAATATAGGTAAACAATTTATCTGTATCCTTTTTATTGAAATTTGGTACGAATTTCCTTTTAGGGGAAGGGGGGATGACATTGTTATAACCCAAAAAAAAATCGTAAAGTTGAATTTTAGACATAATGTGTCATTTTTAGTTTTTTTTTTTAAATAAAAATAAAAATAGGTGCACAAACAAATTAAATAAACAAGTAATAGCAGTAAATACACACAAACACACACACATATATATATATAACAAGAAAAATGTACATAACAACTTTATACTATTTTGACTTTGACCTTATGTTCTCATTTTTTCTTATTTCCTTTATTTTTGAATTTTTCTCTCATAATTTTTTTTTTCTATTCTATCTGACACATTAGCTGGGTTCTGTTTTTGTTCTTTCTTATTAGGTTGTTCACCGCTTTAGCTTTGTTTAAGAGTCTTCATCCTTTCTTTGTTTGGCCAAGAGTTGGAGCTTTCCTTTCTTGTTTGATAACTTTATTTCTTTTCTTTCATTCAGCGTGTGTGTGTTTATTGAAGGAAATTCTTGTGGCAGCTAGCTTTGATTATCAGCAGCTACCTAAGATACGTATCAATTTTATTTTGGAGGATCTTTGGCTGCCTTTGCTGCCTTCTCTTAGACATGGCCTTGGCTATGCTTGGATTGGAATTGAGGGATTCAGCAGCATTCCTTTAACCCCTGTTTTATGCCTCTGCTGCTAAAATCCTTTTGTGTTTCCTCTGCTAGCCGAGACATTCACTTGTCCTTCTTCCTTGCTTCTTGTTTCGTGTAGTTTAGAAGGTTTTGAGCTACACTGATTCAGCTACTTCACTTCCAACCATAAACTAGCTTTGTTTAGCACTACTTCTACCAAGGATAGTAGCCCCAACATCCCCATTCTGGGGTTTCTATTAAGGAAACTTTTCCTTCCTTGTCTAGCAGTTAGAAAGGATAAAAAGGTGGTTTCTTAGGTTGGAGTGACACAGCAGCTAGGTATATCAAGGGCATCAATTCTCTTGCTTGCTGTGAGCCTTAGTTGGTATAGGTATGGTTAACCTTTTTGTCTAGGTGAATTACTTGGAGCTTTTTTAAGTCAATTGATTTATTTATTGTATTGTTAGAGGTTAGAACATAAGGAAATTAGTAAGTTGTGAATGAAAAAGGTTATAACCAAAGGAGGAATGGGGTTATGTGTAAAGGGTGTTGGAAGAGGAAATATGAGAATTTGGTTGCATTTATGTTGAAAAATAGATAACTCAAGCTTTTGATGAATTTTATTAACTTAAAGTTGAATGTTGAGAGTATTGGTAATATAGGAATTAATGAGATAGTGTTGATTTTATTGGGAGGTGTATATATGTATATACAGATACACATGAACTAGAATAAAACATACATACAAGGTATTCGATGAAATGTCTAGGAGGAGTTTACTTTAATAAAAGCATAGGAATTGACCCATATAAGTTTTAGTGGTTTCATTAACCTTATCTTGTAAAGTCTTTTTTCAATTTGAGTTAATTAATGTTATTTGATTTTATTTAAGAATAAGTAGCAAGATTTGATTTGGTTGTGAATAAAGGTTTAAGAATCAAGAACATATAGGGTAGTTATATGATTAGTTGAAGAGGAACTCTTGGAATGTGGATATATTGATGTTAGAATTATAGAATTCAAGCTTGTGAGAAATTTTAAGTAATTCGTTTAACTTGAAGTTAATGTTGGGAAAACAAGTAATATGGATATTGATGGAATGATATTGGTTTCTTGGTATATAAACATACACATGAATGAAATGGAAGTAGTTTCCCTTAAAGTATGTGTTGAAAAGCTTTGAAGAAATTAATCATAATATAATGAATGGAAACTTGGTAACTTGAAACCTTAGGGATTAAGCATTATTTGAATTTAAATAAAGTCTAAGAACAAAGAATAAAGTATTAATGGTTAAGTGATAAGGAAAGGGAAAAATCTTGGAAATTGATTACATTAATATTAAAATTTCATGATCCAAACCCATGGTTGAATTGAAAAGATAAACTTAACTTGGATTTAATATTGGGGAAATTAAGAAATGTTGAAAGTGTGAGTTAGTATTGATTTATTGGTATGTATATATATATAATATTTACATACATGATATGGAACCAAGTTTCCTACAAGGTATTTGTTAAAATACCTAAAATGACTTATTTCAAAGAAACACATGGAAGTTGATATATGTAAGTTTTAGTAACTAGAGGATTATAATTTCAAAATTTTAAACTAAGTAGTACTTGGGAATATGTTTTTCAGCTCCGAAACGTATAGTTAATCCAATGATACAATGGATTCAAGAAGAAACGACGAGTGGGATCCATATCATTGTGAGTGAATAAAGTATTATTTGGTTGCTAGATTAATGTGTTTGATTGTTTATGTATGTATTCAAATGAATATGTTTATATCGAGGATAAATTACAAATGTGCAGTGTTATAATTGAATTATACTAGACATATGACTTTGTTTGTGTTTGTTAAGGGCCAATAAAATGAATTATTATCGTAAATGATTTTTATATTCAAAATAGAATACAGGTGCACCTAGTTACTCTGATTTGATTATTTGATATGTGATTATAAATACTCGAGTAATTGAGCCTTGGGGATGAATATGTGAGGAGTATATATTTAGTGTGCTGATGCAAAAATTTCCTAGGGAGAGATATGTATTTGGTGTGCGGGTGCTGAGTTACTCTAATTGGCCCTTTGTGTGCTTTGAGTGCTTTGATTGATTTATTTGTATAGTGTATTGCATGACTTGTGTTTGTTTAATTTTACGTCTTCTATATTTATGTACATGTGAATTCTAATTGTTTTAGAATTCAAATTATTCTGAAATTACTTGATCTAGGTATTCTTGTCATAACCCGATATCGTTAAATCGAACTTTAGACATAATGTATAAATTTTATTGTTAAGTGAACCAAAAGTAAAGATGATATAAATTAGTAAACACTTATAAAGAGTATAAATATATATATATATGTAACAAGAATGAGGATCCATCACACATTTAATATGTGTATAACAAGAAAAACTATACACCACAAAATTTTACAATTATAGACTTTGACTTGACTTTAGATATATATATATATATATTACTTTACTTTCTCCCTTCTTTATAAAATTTTCCTTTCATTTTCTTTGGTTAGAGCTGATTATTTCCTTGCCTTTTTCTCCACCACCATACTTGCTTTTGTCTTCCCTGTTTTGGTTGGTTCTAGAAACTTCTTGGTGCTTTCTCAACTTTAGCCAAGGGAACCTCCTTCCTTCTTATTGGTTACCTTGGTTCAGCCCTCTATAAACTAGGCTGTCGTGTGGGAGCAGGGATAATAGCTACTATTTCTCTTTTGTTTCCTTCGCTTACTTCAATCTTTTCCTCCCCTCTTTGCTATGTTGGGTATCAACCTTGTAGCTAAAAAGTTCAACTAGATATAAGTGTGACTAAAAAGATAAGAAAGCCCAAACCTTGGAAGCATTCTGAACCAATTATGAGGATGCAACTAGTGAAGATGCGAGATGAATTCTGGGACACTACTCTTCATTATGGAGACCATGAAGGTATAGTTTCTTTGAAAAGAATTTGGTGTTGCTTAAGTTACAACAAGTGAAAAAAAAATTCTATGAATTTAATTTATCGTTTAATAGTCTAGATTTTCTTATTGTGGTTCATATTTTGATAAATGATATACAACCAATTGGATTTTTGTTATAGAAATTTTCCTGCCTAGATACTAGGAAAAGAAATAGAGAAATATAGTGTATCTCGAGGATAAGAATTTTTTCTCCTGTTTCAATATTCCTTGACGGAGCATATATACAAATTTTGCTTTTAATTACTATTACATTCAGGTTTGTAACATCCATCTTAATAAGCATTACAATGGTAGTGGGATTTATTCTCAGGAATTCTATGAATAACATGTCCTCTATCATGTTATATGTTCATTTAAGGCTTTAATTTCTAAAGTTCTTTATCTTTGAATGTAGTTTCAAAGGGGAAAATCCTTGTTGTTTCTACTATTTTATAATACCTTTGGTGGCACTGAATTCTAAACTAACCAAATCGAATTAACATAATAAAAAAAAAATTTAGTTGTTCCAAGTTTCATATTTATGTATACGCATACACAATAAATGAAATGAGTTGCCCTTAAGGTGTTTGTTGAAAAGGCCTAAAAGAAACTAAATGTGTATGTCCACTCAACTTCTCCTTATTTTCTTTGAAAACTTAGTTACTTTCTTTTAGTATGGTTTAAAGGTTTGAATTTCAGAATTGTTAGGAGATCAAAGACAATGTTGGTAGTGATGGAAATAATTGATGTAGAATTAAGTGGTTATTGAAAAAATAAGCAGGGGCAAATTTCATAAGTTAGAGAAATTCAGTATTTTAGGAGTTTTCAAGACTGAATTAGTTTAGGAGTTCTAAAGAGAAAGTATAGCTTAGGTTCTTAAGATGATTTATGGAAAGTTTTGTAACTTGATTTGAAGTAAATTTATCATTAGAGCTGTTATACTATAGCTGGGTGTGCAGGATTTTTGGTGAGCTTTAGTCAGTCTAGAGGACTTTGTCAAGGGTTGTGATTTGAATTAACTTAGGACCTCTGAATAATAATTGTTCCTAACATATTAAGGGAAAAATATGGAGCTCTACAATTTTAATTTCATGTTATGTGTATTTTGGAGGTGTTGGAAGTAATGCTTGTGATTTTCTAGTACTAATTGAACATGTTTTGGTGTAATTGGGTTTGGAGAGTCTTAAAGATGAATTAGGATTAGGGTTTTGAAGATGAATTGTTCCTGACATCTTGATAAACTACACTAGAAAGTTTCATAACTTTCTCTCAAGTATAGGAATTCTGTAAGCACTGGAACCCAATATTGGCAACCAGAAATTGTGCGAGTGCCCTATTTGTGTTCATGTAAGGATTTGAGTGGGTTCAAGACTAATTTTAGGAGAATTTTCTAAATAATAAAAATATCTAACTTCTTAAAGATAATGCTTGAACTTGGTTTTGTTGAAATTGATTAAAGTATGTAAGTTAAAATCAAACATATATCCAAGGTGGTTATGAAAATGTCTAAAAGAAGTTAACTTTAAATATATATGCATGAAACTTAGTATTTATAGATTTTTGTAATTAAAAAAATTATAATCTATAAATTTGACAAACTAAGTTACTGGAAAATTTTAATTGCAATTTTGAAAAGTATTATTGAGCCAACGACACACGTGAAAGCAAGAGAAAGTGACAAGTAAGATTGGTAAACAATGAGTGCATTACGTGCTCTTTGGTTGCTAAATCACTATGTTTTTAGTTGTTTAAGTGTATTTGAATAAATGTATTTATATAAAGGTAAATAAGCATGTGTAGTGTTTTAATTGAGTTATTTGACTTGTGATTTGTTTCTGTTTGATAAGGGCCAATAAAAATATATATTTTTTTTTCCAAAATATTTTTTTTACTTCCGAAATAAAATCTGGGTGCACCTAGGATACTTTGATTTGATTGTTTGATATTGATTAAAATATTCGAGTAACTCAGCCCCAATGGGTGAATTTAGGAAGAGGTACAAAGATTTTAGTGATTTCGTATTTCAGTAATTCTATATTTTAATGATTTCGTATATAATTATGTTTGGTATGCGAGTGCAAAACTACCTGGTGGGAGATATTGGTGTGCAATGTTAAGTTACTCTATTAACCTTTTATGTGCTTTGAGTGTTTTTGATCGTTTTGATTTAATTGTATAGTGTATTACTTGAACTATGTTCGTTAAGTTTTATGTTTATCATATTTGCGTATGTGTAACCCTTAGTTGTTTTGAAATACATCTTATGTTGATATTAGCTTACCTATGTATTATATGCATGTGTTGAGTGATGCTAGTTCCTTTCAGGTACATTTTTCCACTCACTGAGCCCGTTGGACTCACCACTCTCATGTTGATTTTTTTTTTTTTAGTAACAGGATCACAAAGGACATCAACCACTGATACTAGGCTTGCTAAGTGTTTGGAAGCAATGTATATTCAAGATCACTTACTTGAAGTCAAAGGATAAAAGTTTGCAGTCACAATACAGTTCTGAGTCATCATGTTTGTCCTTGTGTGGTAGTCTAATTGTTATTTTTATGATATGGCTGGAGTAGAGCTCTCCTTTTTATATTGTAGTCATTGTGGTCTAGTTGCATGTAACCAGAATTATATGTTTATATTTTAGGGCATGTTCTACATTGCAAGGAACATCTGCCGAAATTTTTAGTAAATTATTATGTATTTCAGTAAATAAACAATTGTAGTTAACTTGTGTTTTCTAAAAAATATTTTTATTCATTGATTTGGACAAGAGTCATAGTTGTTTCTTTGCTTTGAAGTTAGGGTTATGGAGTTTTGGTTATAGATTCCTCTGACTAGTCATGTCTCCATGTGGGGTGTGACAATTATGTTCATGTATTGAGTCATGTTAGTATCCTTTGGATACTGTTTTTACTCACTAAGTCATTGTGACTCACTCCTCACTAGTTGATGTTTTTCTTAGTAATTGGATTCTAGCATATATCACAGATGAGTACGTGACTTGCCACTAGCATGTGACAAGGTATTTCTTTATGGTCACATACTTGAAGTCAAAGGAAGGAAATTTGTAGTCACATTAGGGCTTTAGGTGTCAGATTTTGTATTATGTAATAGTTCAGTTATTTATTGTTGTGATATAGAATGTAGCGGAGCTCCTTGTGCTATATTGTTGTTGTTGTTAATTGGTTGAATGTAACCAGATATTCTATGTTTATATTTTGGGCATGTTCCACTTTACAGTGAACCTTTGCCGAAATTTTTAGTTAAATTGTTATATGTTTTTATAAATAAGCATTTTCATTTAAATTGTGTTTTCTAAACTTTATTCTTAATCTTTAGTTTGGGCGAGGGTATGACAAGTATGAGAAAAATAGCTTAAATTAAAATGAATTCTTCCTTTGTTGCATATAAGAGACTTATACTGAATTCTGTAAGTGTAATTTTCATTCCAAATAATAAAATTTATTTCAAATAAATTGAATTGTAGAATTCATTTAAAATGAAACGAATTCTATATTTATTTTGTTCTAAACACACTGTAAAAAATCACCTGAAGTAATCCAGAAGTCCAATTATTACAAGCTATAAATCACTTTAAAGCTATTTTAGTCTAATTTTTAAAACACCTATCCACATTTCATTTAGATACTTATAGCCAAAGATAAAATCAATTAAGCATGTATACGTCAAACACTTAAATTTTGTACCTAATTAATTTTTTTATGTAAATTCATACTAACAGCCAACTTCAAACAATTAACTATACTAGTGTACAACTCCAAACAATACATATGATAGCTATTTGAAAATATACATATGTCTATTAAGTTATCCAAGTAACAAAATTGAATTTTGATTCACTTAGAGGAAGTTATGGCCAATTTACTAAGGTAAAGCTAGAGCTATCAAAATCTTGTTTTTTGCATAATTTAACTTAAGTTTTAAGAATTAACTGCATTGATATACAAATTCAATTAACATGTATGACACATATATATAAATCTACATGTGTCTACTAATTTATCCTATAAAAAGATTGTTATTTACATTTGTTTAACTCAAATGATGCTAGTTGGAATATTGAAAGGTCAATTTGCTAGAATCCTGCGTTTTCAAGTTTTTTGTTATAACTCTCATAACTCGATACCGAAAAATCAAATTTGTAGACATAATATGTAAATTTTTGATATAAAATAATAAATATGTGAACCAACTAAATAAGTAACAGCATAATTGGCATATTATAACCCAATATTAAAATATGAATTAGAACAAAAATTGAAATAACTCTTGATCGTAAATAAATTATATAGGTGTGTACCATTAATTAAAATTTAAGTAACTTGGAAATTGATTTTATTTGGTTTAAATTTTCTTAATAAGTGAAATAAAATATAATCAATGTTAAATTTTTACCTTGTATTCTATTCCTTTTTTTTTTCTTTTTTTTTTTTCCTCTTAGTTGGCCAAATTTCCTCTAAAATTCTTCATCCACCGACCTTTACTCCTTGTCCTAGAAATTTCTGGTGCTTTCCCCATTTCAGTCAAGAATACGTTGTTGTTTTCGTTATTGTGGGTGCTTGATCTTTCCTAGTTTATCTCCTTTCTTCACCTTAGTGCCATGGAACCTAATTAGAACAGCAACCTTGGTCCCTAAAGCCTTCGTTTATGGTGTTTGGTCCATGAAATTCCTGCTAGCTGAGGAAGGTGAGTCTTTCTCTTGTTGATTTCATTTTGTTTCCTTTCTTGTATCAAGCTGGTAGGGGAGCTATAGGAAGCCACAAAGTGTTACTATTTCATTCTTGCTTGGGCAGCCAACATTTCCCCTGTTTTGGTTACTTAAAAATTTCTGGTGACTCTTCACTTTCAACCAAGCTACCTTCCTTCCATAGCAGTTAGCTCTTTTCCCTTCCTTGTAGCTTAGTTTGCCTTCATCCATCTTGTAAATTTCAGCTTGGTTAACTTTGCTAGCTGTGAGTTATTAGTAATTCAAAATGATATAAAGGAGTAGTATCTTTTAAAAGATTAGGTTAACCTTAAAACAAATGTGGAATATGAATAAGATGTAATTTGATGGACTTATCTAAGTCTCATGGTGAGTATATATATACTTGCTTATAAGCTAGAACAAAAACATGCATATACGATAGTTAATAAAATGTCTACAAGAAATAATTAGTAGTTTAATGGGTAAAATTTGGTCGGATTGATATTGGGAAGTGATAACTTAAGTTCTTTATTAATTCTAAATCACTAATACAATCTTGAATTTAATCCTGACTAGGACTAACGTTAGTGAATTAGTGTTGAAGTGAAGAGTATGAATTAGAGCTTGAAAGTGGTGGAAAATAAGAGTTAAGTGAGTTTTGAAAGGGGTGCAGAGGCAGATTCGTGGATGAAAGAAATCCGGGGTTTGAAGTGCTTTTGGAGCTGAATTAAAATAAGGGTTCAAAATATAAAGTGTAGCTTAAGATTTTGGGATGTTGTTTACAAAATTTCATAGCTTGGTTCCAAGTATATTGTGAGTTAGAGCTGTTAGACTCCGGTTAGGTCATGCAGGATTTTAGTGCTCTGTTTTTAGTTCATGTAAGGAATTGAGTGGGTTCAAGATTAATTTTAGAAAAATTTCTAAGTAAGAGAGATATATATACTTGTATATTAATAAACCTAATAAACGAAATTGGATTTTGTTTTTCCTAGAGAAAGTTATGTTCAATTAACTAAGATCAGGTTAGAACTGTCAAAAACATGTGTTTTGCAGAATTTGATGCGACTCCAAAGAATAAAATGTATTGATATAAAAATCTAAAGATTACAAATAATGTATTATTATAAATCTATATGTGACTAGTATTTTATAAATTTTACAAAACTGGATTAGGAATTTCTTAGAGAAAGATATGACCGTTAAAGTGGACATTGGTCAAAACCCCAAGTTTCGATAATTTCAACATCTCTAACTCACTAAGTGCTTTCCATCTTTTCTAATGGTTTCTTTTACCTTATACATTGTCAAGACATTTAAAATGTCTCTTCATTATTAATCCTATCACATAAAGTCCAATTCATATTAATTGATATGTACTAACTTAATGAAAAACTTTCATAAAGAAACCTATATAAGTTGAGATATAAGCTTAATAATTAAAAAATTATAATAATAACGTTTATGAACTAAGTATTATTTGGGAATATGAATTTCAGTTCCGAATTCTAAGGTGGATCTGATAAAACACGTGGACGTAAGTGTGAGTGATGAATGGAATCGGTTACGGGTGAGTGGTTAATTGTTGCCTTTAAGGGCTCGATTATTATGTTCAATTGTATGTGTATTTAAATAAATGTACTAATGCAATATTTTAGTGAGTTAGTTGAATCACTCTTGTTTGAAATTGTCTTTGGTTGATAAGGGTCAACACATGGAAGTTTTTTTGAAAAATGATTTTTATCTCCAAAATTAAGACCTAGGTACACCTAGGATTCTGATTTAAAATCATGAAAAATTCTGATTTAAATCATGTGATAAATATTTTTTTAAATTAAGTGCTCAGCTCCGGTGGGATGGATTGTGTATGGAGATCAATTTGTTATGCGTGCACGTAAATGACCAGGTAGGGGGTGATAATGTTGTGCAGGGTTGGGTCACTCATTAGCTATTTGGTTGCTTTGTTTGATATTATTGCTCTGATTAATTTGTGATCCTATGTTTCATGTCAATTGTGAATTTATGACGATTATATTGTATACGTGTAATGTGAATTAAGGTATGATCAATGTTACATGAGGTTATTGTATATGTTATACATTTGTGTTGAGTGATGTTAGTACCCTTTGGGTACGATTTTCCACTCACGGAGTCCATAAGGACTCACCCCTCTTTTGTGGATTTTATTTTAGTAATAGGAGTTCGATACATGGCATTGTCGAGCTTGTGACTTGCCAATTGAGTACGATAGCATCAAAGCTTTCATACATTTCCACTTCATGCTTACAATTAAAGCAATAATTAGCAATCCTACAAATAAACAACACAAAAACATTACAAGAACTATTTCCAAGTAATCATTACATATATATATATATTATTATAACTCTAATTATACTCACAATTGAATTGTTGCTTCATAAATTTTAGGCGATTCAACGTACCAACAAATTATTGAAGTACAAAAACATTCAAATAGTCATTCATACAATATTTTAAAATTCAGGGATATTATATTTTTTTTTCCCTCTTTTAGGAATTTTTGTTCCTCAAATTTCATCTCAAAACTTAATCAAGTAACTACAATAAATTTGCTTCTTTTTTTTCCCTTCACTTTGATGTCCAAACTTACTTTGAAAATAATAAATTACATTTTAAATTCTTAAAACGCATAGTTCATTCCCAAAGTGTTCTACTAATGATAGCATGCCAATCATATCAATGATGTATTTGTTCATATACTTTACATAGGTGAGCACATATAGCTGAATAAATAAGTAAATGCGTGATTGCACTTTGAATGAGAAAATATAAGTAGGTTTAATGATTGTATAAAATATATTTTTTCTTTCGAAGAAACAATAACATATATATTAAGGCACAACTACAGAGACAATAATTACTTAGGCAATAATCATTCAAGCAATTGTTATTGAGACGATAGTTACTCAGGCATTAGCCATCAAGACAACAATCACTTAGGCAATAGCCACGTGAGTAACAAATGCTTACCTACAAGGCATCCCAAGTAGGCATTAAGCATTTTGTAACACACTTGAATTGGAAGAATCTCTTCTAAAACTATACTCAAGCATTTTCTCGAAATATGATTTGTAAACAAACCATCCACCCTGCTGATTAGGCATCAAATCCGTCAATTCCAAATCAAACCATTGTATTGGTAGGTTAGCGCCAATCCCCCATTAACTAGGATATCCAATCTGTCAATTATAATTTAAACTTCTTGTACAAAAAATTTGGTATTGTTGATTTTATCATGCAAGAGCATATATCTTAGCAAGTAATATAAAATGTAGTAGAGTGTCATCCAACAATGAATTACTACTAAAAATTGGCTAATTACTGAAATTAACACAATCCTAATTTTAAGGAAACAAATGAATTAGAATTGAAAAACTAATTTAAACTAGAAAGAAAGAATGTCAAATGAAAATTTGGAATATGAAGGAGAAAAATCTAGAATCACAATTTCCCTCAACACTGAATTGAATCTTTCTTATTCTTTCATGCTTATTAATTTGTTAACTTATAATTCAATTATAAGTATCTTTCAAGTTGCTTATAATAATATTGCACTTGACCAGTTCATTATATTTCTATTAGAATTAAATCAAGCAGATTAATTTATACTAGAGCTAAATTGACAATAAAAGTTATGCAAGTATATTTCTATCTTACATATGAATCAAATTAACTTAATTGAGTGAATGAATTAAAAAAAAATGTTATTTCAATCAAGGCTGACACTAAATTCCCTTTGTTAATTTCCTTTAGGTTACCAAATTAATCTAAGAGATGACCCATCAATTAGAAACAATAAGCATAGAATGAAATAGATAACGCAACTTCCAAAACCTAAGAAATTAAAAATAAAATTAATTCAAGCTACATGTTGAGTTTCATTGCAATCCTAGAAAGTAAATTAATTCATGTTACCTAGTTCTTTCACTGCCTGACTAAACTAATGAAGTCATTATCATACAGCTCACCTTACTGAAGTACCAAAGGTGCGCTCCGCTAAAGCTCGTTCTAAGAATAGGAACTTGAATAAGAAACCAAATATGATCTCCATGCTTACCTAATGACTCGTAAACATAAACTCAACTAAATTCAACATCAAGAAAACTAAAGAAATGTGTAAGAAAAGAGAAAACTAGAAGGTTGTTGGCCTTCAATCTTAAATTATTGAAGCTCCTCTTGCTTCCTTCACTCTTTATGGCTTCTTAATATCCAAAATTTCTTAGTTCAATCATGTGCCTTGAATACCCAAGCCTTTCCTTTCTTATAGGTTTTGAAACCCTAAGTTAGAGTTGCATTCAAAATTAAGTTCTCGAGCTAGCGCTATAGCCTTATTTTTTCAAGGCCGCAGTGCCAGCTTTTGGCTCTTAAATTTCGGTGTTATGGCATCTTGTTTTAGCCTTGGTCAATGCTTCTGGTGCCGTGGCACCAATTTTTCAATGATGGAATCCTAGTCCTCTTGAAATTTTACTTTGAATAGGGCTCTTTGTTTCATTACACCTTCAAAACACACAAACTAAGTTAATAGTGAGTAGAACTCTTATTCAAATCCTAAATCCTACAATATTAACCTAAAATCAACATCCTAATATGATAAAAGCTAAACTAGAAAATAAACTAAAAACTAAACAATTACGAAGTAAAACTCAAGAATACAACCAATTTAGATGATCAAAGTGATGTAAAATAAGTCTCTTTCATAGACTTATCACACCCCAAAACATAAGATTTTGCTATTTTTCGAGCAAAAGAGTAAAATCAAATAAAATTAAGAATGACTAGCCAAGGAAGCATTACACTTAAATAATAATATTCCAAAATATTCTCAAAAGTTTAACAGAATCCTGACTTAATGTAAACCAAAGAAATCATCCAAATTCATGATTCAACTCAAAAGCAAACATCATTCTCAAATGGATTTCTAGTATGTGTGTGTGTGGTCTTTTTACCAAGAATTACTTGCAATCCATATATGTTTATGTCTATGCAAAATCCATTTTAGCTTTCAAACCCTATAGGTTATCTTTTCAACTCTCTCTCCACTAATATATACTACCACTAAGTCAAGGATCAATAACTCTTTATAAAGCTTATAATATAGGTTAGAGTAAAGGTATGATAAGGAATATTTATAAGGCTTGAGATACTCTAAGCACATAGATAAATCTAAGACCTTTGTAGAGTTTTTTACACAACCTAAGTAATACTTTAACATGACATGAGGCACACAATATATATATATATATATATATATATAAATATTTTTTGTAACTCTACCATTCCTCCTTTAGTTATCATAGCTCAATATATATTTAGAATGATAAAAATGCTTAAGAGCAAGGATTCAATAATGAAATTTAAAATGATCAGGCAAAAATGGGTAACCAAGAAAAGACAAAATTAAGCTTAATGGGATATACTATAGGGTAAACGGTCCAAAGATGACCTAAATCATGTTCTTAATTTGGTTTTGTCTAGAATTTCACCTTAAAAGAGTATCAACCAAATAGTAAGGTTCCTAACTAAAACGAAACTTCCTAAACATAAACAGTCTCTAAATAGGTAACACAATCCCAAGAAAATGATCAAATGCGCAATATTGATGGAAATCACATCCTACAATACTACCAACTCAAGAATTTAACACAAATGTTAAGATCATAGGATAACCAAAATATTATTATAGAATGGGGGAATATCATCATAAAAACATAATGACATCTTAGCTATTATTACACAACAAAAATAAAATAAATAAACACATAAAAACTAGCATAAAAAGATAATAGACCTCCCATACCAAACTTAAATAAAACATTGTCCCAAATGTAAAAGAAAAAGACAAAAAAGAAAAATAGAAAAGATAACTCTGATGATCCGTGAAGTATGGCGGAGAGTGCATAGTCCTCTTCCTTTTCTTCATCAAGTCCATCGCAACATGGTGGGGGGTTTGGGAGGGAGTCGGGAAGGAGGTATGTCGACCCTCAAAATTGCAATTTGCAACCAATTTCAATTTTTAACAATATCCATTTCCAAAGTAGTAATGCAAACCCCATTTCTCACAACACAATTATCATATCCCGATATCGTAAAGTATGTTATAATCTAATATCTTAGTATATATTTTAAAATCTTGTATAATTTGTTGTTGTAAAGTAAAAAAAGAAAAAGGGTGGAGGAACACTTGCTTTTTCTCCATTATTTTATTTCACACTACACAATTTTCGTTATAAAATAATAAATATGTAAACAAATTAATTAAATAATAATACAATAAAACATGTTATAATCTGATATCTTAGTATATATTTTAAAATCTTGTATAATTTTTTGTTATAAAGTAAAATAAAAAAAAGGTGGAGGAACACTTGCTTTTTCTCCATTATTTTATTTCACATGTGAGTAATATAAGGAATTGTGTTACACCACACACTTTATTTGAATTTGACTCTACTTTTTTATATTTTGTTTTATATCCATTAATTTTTTAGTTGCTTTCTCTTATTCCCTTTTTCTTTTTGACCGATTTCATCTTGTTTTTTCTCCCTCTTGATTGTCTCCACCGCCTTAGTCTTGTTCTAGATAATTCCATGCTGTTTTTTTTTTTTTTTTTTTTTGACCAAGAATAGATATATGTTTCATGGAAGCATAAGCATGTACAGTGTTAAATTGAGTTATTTTGAATTGTGTTTGGCTTGTGACTTTGTTTGTGTTTGATAAGGGCAATTAAAAGTGTTTTCTTTCTGAAATGATTTTTCCTTCCAAAATAGAATTCGGGAGCAGCTAGAATATTATGAGATATTCTAATTTGATAAGTGTCTTAAAATGTTTAAATACTCATCCTCGGTGGGATGGATATGTACGTAGAATATATTTGGTGTTCGGCGCAAAAACTACTCAATAGGAGGGTATATGCTATGCAGGGCTGAGTTACTCTATTGGCTATTTGTATGCTTTGAATATTTTGATTCCTTTGTTTGAATTCTGAGTTCTGGACATTTCGATTGATTTATTCATCTTTTATATTACGTCAATTGTGTTTAATTGATTTTACGATAATTATATGTACGTACATGTATCATTGAATTAAGATATGAAACATAGATATATGAGATTATTTAATTTAAATGTGTTTGTTATGCCTTGGTTGATGCTAGTATCCTTTGGGTACATTTTTTTCACTCACTGAGTCTAGGGGACACACCATTCCTTTGTTGATGTGTTTTTTGGTAACAAGATCTTTGTGAACATCAATGACCTATATTAGGCTTGCTGAGTATAAACTCAAGATCGCTTACTTGAAGTCAATGATGAAAATTTGTAGTCACATTAGGACTTTGGGGTGTCTGGTTTTGTGTTGTGTAATATTTTAGTTATTTGTTGTTGTGGCAAGAATTGGAGTAGAGCTCCATATGTATGTTGATGTTGTGTAAACTGGTTGAATGTAACCAGAGATTATATGTTTCTATTTTAAGCATATTCCCTTTTACAGGGAATCTCTGCCAAAATTTTTAGTAAATTATTATATGTTTCAATAAATGAACATTTATAGTTAACTTATGGTTTTTAAAATTTACTTTTAGGGATTGGTTTAGTCAAAAGTTGTATTTATTTCTTTGTTTTGGAGTTTGGGTTACAGAGGGTTGGTTACCCATTCCTCCGGCTAATTATGCTTCTATGTGGGGTGTAACAACAATCACAAATGCTCAATTCAATGTCCATAACATAAACGTTCAATTAGCAAAGCAAAGTCTTAAATAGCACAATTCTACCAATATGTCACAGCCCTCACGAAAATATGACAGGCTGGTGGAATGGATAACCAAACCTATACAACCTTGACTTCAAATCAAAGGGAATGCACACAACCATTAACTAAAAATAAAAGTTAAAAGAGAAAATTTGTCAAAATACAACTAGACATATACACATGTTCACCGGAAGGAATAGTATTTAAAAAATAAAATAACATTAACAATGAGCTCCGCTCCTTCCAAATAAAAGAAAAATCAATTAAACACAATGTCGCACAACTCAAAACTTCATAATTCAAGCCCTAATATGACTGCAACTCTTCATCCCTGGCTTCAAAATTATGATATCACATCAATACGTTGCCGAAGCAACTACCCTGCAAGTTAATTTTTGGCTAAAGAAGTTTGATGAGAACCTAGTACTAAAAAAAACATAAATGAATGAATAGTGAGTCATAAATAGTTAATGAGTGAAAAACGTACTCAAAGGGTACTGATATCAATCAACATATAATTATAAGATATTTGCTTAATATATTCACATTAACACAACTTACAATGCATTCCATTTCACACATATATATAAAACGCAAAATTAAAACTAATATAATTCAAATGATCATATTTCAAAAAAATAAAGCAAATCAACCAAAAGCGCCAATAGTCAAAGTAACTCAGCACTTACACACCATAACATATTCTCCTTAGGGCCTTTTGCTCCAGCACACCAATAATATATATTATCTTCTTCAATAACCTCCTTAGGGCTAAGTTACTCAAATATTTTTATTCAAATATCAAATAACCGAATTGAATGTATCCTAGGTTCACCCGGATTTTAATTCACATAGAAAAATAAAATCATTAGGCCCTATTAACCACATACAAGCATCCACAACTTTTCATGCACACTAACTACCAGACATGGTATTCTTATCACATAATACAATTCAAAGTATTACACACCTTCATTCAACAATTATATGCATATATATATATATATATACAAATATTACAAAATACAACTAGTAACCAAAAGGTAACATCTTTTACTGACAATGTTTATGGATCTTGTTCGATAATTCCTCTTGGGTTCAAACACATTGTCGAATCAATGTTACGCTCCAAAGCTGAAATTACATTTCCAAGTATTACTTAGTTTGTAATTTCATAGCTAATAAACCTCTAATCACAAAAACTATATATATATATATATATATTAAGTTTCATGCATTTATTTAAAATTAACCCCTCTTAGGCATTTTAACAAACACCTTGAAGGCATTCTTGGTTCCAACTTGTGTATTGTCATGAACCCAACTAGGGGTTATGATCGGCGAATGGATTCAGGGTGAACATAGGCCCCTCATGACCCAAACAAGCCTACAAAAGTTTTCAAAAATGAAACAAAACTGTAATAGCCTATTTAAAACTTGGATGATTCAAAAAGTTGTAAACCTGGTAGAACAACATCATAATACACAATGGTCATCCATGACTGAAAGCAGAAATCTAAACAAAAACAAATCCCTAAAATAAGGTTGCAATGGAGTCTAATTTACAAATATATAGATACAAAGTGACACAAGTGTAGCTAGGTCCATCTGAAACAAAGGCTAGGTAATACAAAAAAAAACTCCCTACGGACACCTCTCCTGACCTAAAACTAAGAATCCAAGATCATTTATCTAAAAACAAAACATCAAACTAGCAAGAATGAATCACAAAGACTCCATGAGTAGACAATACCTAATGTAGCATACAGGGAAATAAGCCAAAGCACAAATGTTTTATCAATAATCAATATACATAAGATACAAATAAACATTTGGAACCGTAAGACATAAACCATTATCGACAACCATTTGGTGAATTAGTTATATCGAAATTCTTAAAAAAATGTAAATAAATCATTTTACAAAAAGTTTCTGTAAGCAATATACATTGCTAGAACTATCAAACCAAAATACCCATAGGGTATAATGAGTCAGCATCAAACCCCTGCTAACTAGGGTGTTACATTTGTCAATTCCAATACAAATCGTTGAACCTATAGGTTACAACGAGTCAGTGCCAAACCCTTACTAACTAGGGTATCAAACTTATTATCATATATGTTGGCCTACGTACGGGGTTAAGGTATCTCTCCCTAATTAGGTACCATATTCGAAATATTATGTGCACATAGGCTAACTATACCTATTAGCTAAGATGTTCTAACAAGTATCATTCTATAAAGCAATTCGAAAGAAAAATAGAATACTTGAATAACAAAGTAATGCTGTCACACCCTTCGCGAAGACATGACTAACCAAAAGATTGGATAAACAAACCTCTGTAACCTTGACTTTACCACAACTGAACATATATGACTCTTGACTAAACAAAAGATTAAAAGTAAATTCTACAAAACATAAATTAACTATAAAAATTTTGTTTGATTAAAACATATAACCATGTACTAAAAATTTTGGCAGATGTTCTTGGTAAAGTGGAACATGCCCATATAATATAAACAATACATATTCATGTTTTCATCCAATAACAACAACAAAGACAATAAGGAGCTCCGCTCCATTTCTCATCATAATAACCAATAAAGAGACTATTACATAATATAAGGCCAGACACCCTACAGCTATAGTGTAAATACAAACTTTCATCCTTGACTTCAAGTGTGAGATTCCAAATATACCTTGCTACCAAACCTTTAGCAAGTCCAATATCAATCATAGTCATCCCTTGAAATCTTGTTACTAAAAAAAATATCAACAAAGAAGGGTAAGTTCTATGGACTTAGTGAGTGGAAAATCGTACCCAAGGGTACTAGCATCACTTAACACAAGTATATAATATATGTAGTCAATTAATATCAACATATCATAGGTTTCAAAAATCATTAAAGTTATACTTACACGATTACGAAAACATACAACTTGGTAAGCACAATTCGAGTGATAATCTGTACAGTCCAATCAAAGCACACAAATCATACAAAAGGCCAACTGAGTAACTCAACATTGCACACCACTCCCACTGGACAATTTTAGGGCCTGCACACCGAGCAGAACTATAAATAAAATCACTAAAATACAGGATCACTGAATCTCCTTCTCCAAATCCACCACCCGAAGCTGAGCACTCAATTTTTTTTTTAAAAAAAAGCACTCATCAAAATCATAATATTTTAAAAGATCCTAGATGCATCAGATTTTATTTTAGAAGTAAAAATCATTTCGAAAAGAAAAAACTTCGTTAGCACTTATCAACCATAAATAATTTCAAACATGAACATAATTCAAATAGTTAATCATACCAATATGATTCTTATTTACCATTATAAAACATATATATACGTAAATACATAAGACAATCAAACACACTAATCCAGTAACCAAAGGATATTAATTAACCACTCACTGATTTACAAATCTTTTTTGTCACTTCCTCTTGCGCTCACGTATGTCATTGATTCAACAATGCTTTCTAAAACTACAATTACATTTTTTACATATTATTTAGTTTATCAATTTTTTAAGTTATAACATTTCCATTACAAAAATCTAGAGTTACAAAGTTTCAAGTATTTATTTAAAGTTTACTCCTTTTAGACAATTTTACAATCCCCATTGGATATATGTTTGATTTTAATTTACATACTAAACCCAATTCAACAAAACCAAGTTTAAAATTAACTTTAGGAAGTTAGCTATCTTTCTTACTTATAATTTCTCCTAAATTAGTCTTGAACACACTCAATTCCTCACATGAACAAAAACAAGGCTTTCGTAAAATTTCTGGTTGCCAACATCTACTTCTGATACTTATAGAATTCTCATACTTGAATTAAGAAACTTCTCAGTCTAGTTTTTCAATATGTTAGGAACATTTCATCTTCAGCACTCTACTCTTAATTCATTCTTTAAGACCCTCTAATATCAATTATTTCAAAATAAGTATAGTTAGAGCCTGAAAATTACAGCCATGATTTTCACTACCTCCAAAATACACAAAACATGAAATTAAGATCTGAATCACTCAAGATTTATCCTTTACTATGTTAGAAACAACTTTCATTCAGAGGTCCTAAGCTAATTCTAACCACAACGCTCGACGAAGTCTCTTAGACTGACTGAAACTCACTACAGTCCTACATAGACCTAGCTGCAGTCTAACAACTCTACTTACAAATATACTTGGAATCAGGTTACAAAATTTTGTAGATATTGTCTCAAGACCCTAAGCTGCACTTTATTACTATAACTCTTAATTTAATTTAGTCCTGAAAACACTTGAAACACTTACTTTCTTTAACTTATAAAATCTGCCCTGCATCCCTTCAAAACCCACCTAACTCCCATTTACAACACTTCACCCCGCAACTAAACATCCTTTGTTCATCCTTACTATCTACTTTCATCAAATCCTCAATTCACCACATTAACCAACCATTCTTTGATCGTGTTTATGAATTTTTTTTATTCAAATTCTATTAGTCTCTAACCACAAAGATTTGAAAATACTAAGTTTTAATCCTTACCTTGCGACAAGTTTCTTTTAGGCCTTTATCAAACATCTTAAGAGCATAAATTTCTTTCATTGATGTGTGTATATCCATATATATACATACACCATGAATTCAACATAAGTCCATAATTTTTCATCTTGATCATATTCCAACTTCAATTTAAATTTACTAACTACCTAATCACAATAACCTATATAAGTCAAGTTTCATTTATTTATTTACAATTTACCTCTTGCAAGCATTTTGTCAAATATCTTAGGGGCACTTTTATTCCCAATTTAGGTGTATATATCTTATTGTATTTGAACCAAGGAAAACAAGCTCTAAATCTTTAACTTTCATATTACCCATGATTTAAACATTAACTTTCAAGTTGGATTAATACTTCATGAATAATGGAAAGTTTAATTCTTGTAAACTCAACAATAACTCAACACCAATTCCACCTTTTCCCTCCCTTTCAAATTCTAATTCTAAACTTTCATTTACAACTCATTCAATATCATATCTAACCTTCAGTAACACTAAGGAGTAACAACTAATTAAAAGGAAAACAAGAGAATAACTTAGATTTAAGGTAGGGAGATATTACCCTCAACCAAGGAGCTACTGAACTTGGATCAAGGGTGGCAAATGGCAGCTACTAGCTGCTAAAAGTGAGCTAAACAACAGCTCTACAATCCCACAAATGAAACTCTACACCGGCCTGAAGGAAGAAAGCTTGGTGGATCAGCTACAGAGCAATAAGCTCACGATTTGAAGTAGGGGAAAACAAGGCATGGTCACAAGGATACCATCTGTTATCCCAACGAAGCCTCATGGCAACTAAAGCCAAGAAAGAAACTAAATAAAAAATAAAAAAAAGAATCAAGTATAAACAAAGAGGAAAAGATGATGTTATCTTAGTTGCAGCAAGAGGAAAAGGCAAAAATATTTAAAGCAAAGACAAAGACAGTGAAAGAAACGAAGCAGGAGAAATGAGCTAATGACCATAAGGAGTAAATATTAGAAGCAGCAACCTCAAAAGAAAAACAACCAAAGCAAATAGCATAGTAAAGGGTAAATCCCTCCGTTGGCCAAGCTCCTGGAAAGTTCAAGAACAGGAAATCAAATGGAAGCTAAGTCGGTCATAAAGAGAGAGGGAAGAAAAGCTAGAAAGGTCTAGAATATGGACAATCGGTCCCAAGGTAAAAAGAAAGGAGAGAAAAATAAAAAGGTAAAGTGAGTAGAAAAGGACAAAATGAAAAGTCAAAGTTAACTTTTTAAAACTTGTGGAGTATATTTTTCTTACTTGTTTATAAATATGAGCACATATCTAATTGTATTGTTTACTTATTCAATTCTTTTGTGGTGGACTTGAAATTTTGATACATTTATAACTATATATTAATTATTCATTCACTTGAATTTACTTGGTCACTATGTTAGTTACTTTACGACAAAAAATACACAACAATTTTAAAATGTATACTAAGATTACACTAAGATATCGAATTATAACATGTTTATCTATACTGTTATTTAATTAATTTGTTTATTTTATAATTTAAATTTACAATTTGTGTCTAAATTTTTATTTTTATTTTTCAATGTTGGATTATAACAAATGTCAAGGTGAAAACTAAGAAAATCAATGGAAGCATCTCTAATATCATAATCCAAATAAAAAACCTTTCGATATTTACTTTCTTACCCAATAAGTCGATCAAATCCAAAGTCAAATAAAAATAATATAAATCACTTCATTCTAAGTGGCAATATTAATTTCAAATCTATTCAAAGCATATGTCCAATGACACTTATCAAATAAGAGAGAATAAAATGTTAAAGTGCTTGTCCCCAATGACTATGTTCAAGAATATAAAATAACTAATAATGATATCCTTGTAGCATAAGTTATTCAAAATGGATCTTTAAAATGTTTGATAGTTCAAATTTTCTTTCTAAAATCATTTACTTAAAAACTAGTTTGGAAAAGCTTGAAAGGTTCAAAAGTCAAGTTTAAGTAAAACATGTTTATACAAGCAGTAGTGATGTACATGATGAGTACCCAAAAAAAAAAAAAAACCTACACTGGAACTACCCAACGGAAGGTGCAGGAGTGTCCAACAAGCTTAGAACAATTACAAAAAGATGATTCAAGTAAATAATGAGATTCAACTGGCCTTTAGGAACTAAACCAAATAACCAAGGAATAGAAGCAATAGGTTCCCCTCAAATCCCAAACCCAAACTAATTTCATTACAATCAACATCAACCAAAGTTCAAGGAGAAAGGGAAACAATTTGAAGTATCCTAAATCCAAATAAATAGAATTTGTTAGCAATAATTCTAGTGAGCTACGTATAGAAAAGTATAAATTATAATACAAGGTTTGCATCTTACAACACCATTTTGAATGTAAGAAAATCACATAGGATATTTAATCATATTATTTCATTTAAATAAAATAAATAGGTATAAGTCAACATAAAAAAAATTACGAATATATATAGTTTCACATCCCTCCGTTTCTAAACTAACATATTTGTTTCATATACCAATTTATATAATCTATTGCAAAAGTTCAAATAGAATTAATTAATCTTTGTTTAACCAATCTCTATAAGTAGGAGTTTATATATACAACAACTCTCTGGCTATTCATATGAATATTTACAAGGAAATACGCGACTAAAATAATATATTTATATAATATATATACACATAAATGTGCATATGTAATTTTAAATTAAATATATTTGTGTAATTGTTAAAGGAATATGATAACTTAGGGATTTAATGTACCAAGTAACATGAACTTAGCTTGAGAAGTGAAATAGAGGTGAATCTACATTAAACTTTCAATAGAGTTTGATATAAGAAATTGGAAAAAAAAAAAAAAAAAAAAAAAAAAAAAAACACATATACAAACGCAAAAACAGAAAAGGCAATTGAAAGGGAAAGAAAAATAAATAAAAGAATCAAAAGCATCATGTGAAATCCTTTACCTCCTTTTCTTGAATTAGTATCCACTTAACCATGTAAAGAGCAAGAATGTGAGGAAAGGACAATTGAAGATGTGGCTTGTAGTGGAATATACATACAAAGTGTAGATTTTTGTTTTTGTGTGGCCTAGGGAAGTGATGGGGAAGACAAGAAAATAATGGTAAAGTGTAGGCTCTTGGCAAATATAAAAAGCATGGTCAATAAAAAGACACTTGTCAAATTTTCATTTGTTTTGAAATTATAAGAGTTTTATAAGAGTTTTGAAATTATAAAAGAGGAATACTATTTAAATACTTTATCACAATTGATACTAATAAATGAATAATTTTCTCTTAAATCCCTAGAGAAACTAATATGTTTTATATATGAAAACAATTATTATGTCAATAATAATATTAGGGAACATAAAAAAATTATTTACTTTGAAAATATTCAAATAAATTTTACGAGCTCACTAAAATTAATCTAGCTGATTTGTGGTCTCACCACAAGACCTGAATCTATTATTTAGTCACAAGTAAAATTATAAGTCATCACATATATATATATATGTCTCTTATATATGCAAACAAAGGAAATTAACATTAATCCATAATATTCAACATTACTCATAATCTAAACATTAAATTGAAGTTATATAAATTATTTAAGTACATTAAAAACTTAAACCTTGAAATTTCCATAACATCCAACACTAACTTCACCATTTTCCTCACTTTCAAGCTTCCATTCATCCTCCTCAACTTCTTAAATTCAAACCCTCAACCAACACAAATAAGAAGGAATTAAGGGCTGCCAACAGGAGGAGGTAGCGGCTGCAAATAGAACTATGGCTGCCAAGAAGAGGTGGCTGTTGCAGCCAACTAGAGGCAACCTAAACCCACACCACACCAACTTCACACCATCCACAATATGCTGATGACAACCTCCCACGTTGAACCACCAGTTGAACAAATAAGAGGAAAGAAAAACAAGACTTGGCTGCCATAAAACAGGGGCTGCTGCAGCTACTGCTTGCCTATCACGCACGACTAGAAGGAAGAGGGCTGGATGAAGCAAGATGATGCATAACAAGAAGAGATGAGCTCTCGGCCAACACAGAAATAAAAGAAAGTTCAAGAAGCAGGGGAGGCAGAAACATGGGAGGGACAAGCACAGCGAAGAAGAAAAAGAAAGGAAAAATATAAAGAGAGAAAAAGACCAAAAAATAAAAAATAAAAAGCAAAGTCAAAGTCAAGTATATACAAATAAATAAAATGGATGTGTATATATTTTTGTATGTGTATATATATTTATGATGTTTGTTTACTTTGTTTTGTTTATATATTTGTGTAATTTTTATACCTAAAAGTTACACAATATTTTTCTAAGTTAAAGTTATGTTACCGGGTTATAACATAATATATCCTCAAATCAATCTCCACAACCAAATATTTCCAAACTTGTAGCACAAATCTACAAGCAAGCTATGAATTTCCTGCACCTTTTCTACAAGAATGAGAGGACCTTTCAACTTTAAAGAGACTTACTTGCAAGAGATGTGCCCACCTAAAGTTTTGAAGGAGGTGTAATCATAGATGACCTTGGTAGAGTTTTAATGAGAATGAAGGCACTAGAGAGTGATTCAAGCTATGGGCAGTGCAGATCTAGTGGCAGAAAGGGCTGCAAGGGAGCTTAGGAGTGTTTAGTATGTGTAAGTATTTGAAAAAGATAGAGAAAGGTTGTTTTAAAAACTGAAATCCAGACAGGGTGTCGCGGCACTGGAGTATTGGTAGTAGTGATTTTTTTTACGAGTTGGAGCCGTAGCACCCATTTTTTAGCATCATGGTACTGAGCTCTTTGTTTGGGCAGTTTTATGGGCGTCATGGCACCTAAATCCTGGTGCTGTGGTGCCAAGCTGTCTGGTGCACTATTCTAACTTTTTTTGGACATATTTTGGTGGTTTTATATTGTACCTACAAGTAAAACAAGAGAACTTAATAAAAGTACTCTAAATAAAAACCAAATTAAACTTGAAAATAAAAAGTGAAAAATCTAGAAAGTTTAAGTTGCTACCCAAGAAGCATTTGATTTATAGTCATCAATTTGATTTTTTTTCATGCTTATCTTGTGTCATTTAAAGGGATGGATGCCTTATGGTGATTGCCTTCCCAAAAGCGCTTGAACCTCTTCCTACCCTTCTAAAACCTTCTACTAAGCTTGCATCGACTAAATAATTAATTTCATAAGAAATTGTCATAGTGAAGTTAAGACTCAGTCATTCGAGACTTCGGCTTGCCCAGAAGTACATCTAACATATTGATGATCTCCTTCTTGATAAAGTTGATTCGGCACTTATGATTCATGGTTGCTTTGTGGTTGGCTCCTAAGAGGATTTTTGGATTTGGTTTTAGTTTTAGTATAGGTAGCTCATTAAAAGATGGTTTAGCGTTTGGAGTATACTTTAAATTCAAGGATAACGCAAAAGGATCAATGGGAGAGATCTCTTTAACTCCTTCATTGGTTGTTCCACTCAACACCTTGACTGCAAAACATTCCCTAAATTCTGAAGGAAACTTCATAGTCTTAAAAACATTAACTTTACCTCTTGGTCTTGAACTCTAATAGTAAGCTCTCATTTTTGCACATCAATAAGAGTTCTACCAGTGAATAGAAATGGCCTCTCCAAAATAAGAAGTATATATCTTTGTCCTCGTCTATGTCAAGTACAATGACGTCGGCTAGAAAAATTAATCATTCCACTTTCACTAACACATATTCTTTAGTTCCCCTTAGGTAGGTATGATATTGTTTGTAAGTTGTAAGGCAACAGAGGTTCGCTTGACTTCCCCCAAACCAAGTTTCTAATAAATTAATAATGGCATCAAGTTGACACTTGCTCCTAAATCACTTAAAGCTCTGCCAACAAACTTAGTACTAATAGTGATTAGAATATTAAAATTGTCTAGCTCTTTAAGTGTTTATGAGAGTTTCTTTTGAAGGATAGCACTACAGTCTTCTATCAAGACAAATGTTTCATACTCACCCAGCCTTCTCTTTTTAAGACAAGATGTCCTTCATAAACTTGAATAGATTAGCATTTGTTTCCTAGTTTTAGCAAAGGAAACGTTGATATGAAGCTCTTTAAATACCTATAAATTTTTTTGAAATTGTTTGTCAAGTTTTGACTTTTGAAAGCACTGGAGGTAATGGTTGATAGTCTTTCCTTCTGAACTTGGTCTTTCTACTTTTCACTCATTATTTCCTCTTCAACTAGCTTGCTTGATGAATTAAATTGCTTGTTAGGTCCTTCTACCTCTTTTCCACTCCTTATTATTATTACCTTGCAATGTTCATTTACTTACGCCTCTCCTCTAGGATTAGTTTCAATATTACTTGGTAGAACTTCTTGAGGTCTATTTGGAATTGCATTAGCCAGTAGGCCTAATTGCGTCTCAAATGTTCCAAGTGAAGTTGCTTGACTTTAAATGATAAAAATCGGTCTTAGACATGTATTGCATGAACATGTTTTCCAATGATATCTTCTTTTATGGTGCAGGGGCTCTTGCATGTGTCTAACAACCAGACGAATAAGTAGGTTTTACTTCAGAGGACTGCCATTGATAGTTCCATGAAAAGTTAGGGTGATTCCTTAAGCCAAGATTAAAGTTATTAGAGTTTGGGTAGTTTTGTTGCCTATTGTACTTGCCTACATAAAGTGCTACTTTAGTATTATTCAGATGTAGATTACTAGCATGTCCATCCCCACATAGCTCACAAGCCAAAGTTGGGCTTTTAATTGCATGAACCCTGAGAGTTTCAAACTTTTTAGATGAAGCACCCACTTGTGCAGTTAAGGTAGTAATGCATCCAACTCATGAACACCTGCAACTCTTTAGGTTGCGAGTCTTTTAGAAGGCCATTGGTAATCATTGGAAGCCATCTCTTCCAATAACTTATATGCTTCATAAATGGATTTTTCCATCAATTCTCCACCTACTGCAATATCAATTATAGTTCTATTTTGATTAAGCAATCCATTGTAGATGGTATGTACCTGAAGTCAGTTAAGAATAGTATAATAATTTCACACCCCTCACGAATGCATGACTTGCTGGATTGGATAACCAAACCTTCGTAACCCTGACTTTATCACAACTGAATACATACGACTTTTAACTAAACCAATACAAAAATTTTTAAAATAGGAGTCAACTATAAAAGCTTGTTTATTGAAACAAATAACAACAACAACAACAAAGACAACAAGGAGCTCCGCTCCATTTCTCAGCACAATAACAGATAACTAAACTATTACACAACATAAAATCAGATACCCCATAGCTCTAGTGTGACTACAAACTTTCACGTTGACTTCAAGTATGAGATTCCGAATATACCTTGCCGCCAAATACTCAGCAAGCCCAGTATTGGTATTTTCGGTCCCTTGAGATCCTGTTACTAAAAAAAATCACAAGAGAATGGTGAGTCCTACAGACTCCGTGAGTAAAAAATGTATCTAAAAGGTACTAGCATCACTTAAAGCAAATATATAATCATCTAATCTCAAGTAGTCCTTGCAAAACTAGCCCTTGCAAAACTATAAATAATATCTCAAGGCCTATATGTACAAGTTTGCTTCAAGATCTTTAGGCTAATTCAACTCCAAAATCACCCTAAATTTCAAATTACCCGGAACATGAAAAACTTAACACTAGTATGCTCTCTTTTCTCTTCTCTTTCACTTTGCCTTATATGCTTGAATGAAAATCTGAGTTCTAAGAATCTAATGAATTCCAGAATTCAACCCCTCTCTCTACAATTGTTCTTCCTTCTCACTAAACTCAAAAAATAGAAGAAAGAATTAAGATGAAATTGTCCAAAATGAAGGGAGAGTGAAGTATCTCTTTATTAGCTTACCTCTTTACCTAGTGGACAAAAGAATTAGTGGGGAATTGAGTCATTCTCCACCCAATATTATATCAACAATTTATCTATATATATTTTAAGGTTGTATAGTCCTTCACTTATCTATATTTTACTCCACTAATGTATTATAGAGATTATATTAATCGTAATGCTATATGTTGACACCTTCCTCTAAGTGTAATTTTATATTCTATTATAGTTAATTTCAACATATTTAAAAATTTAATTCATCAATTAACTTGTATTGTCACTCTTATATTAGTTTTTTATCATTATTTTTATTTGTTGTCACATGTACAAACATAAGTTACATGAACACATATTAACTTAATACCAAGTATAGTGCTTATCTTCTAACTTCATTGATTTAACTGTAATAATTAGCATGTTCAATCAGCACATAAAATATATGCATGCGAACTACATATGTATGTTACTTTTTCCAACAAGTAGATTGTTATTTACTCTCCTGTAACTTAAGTTATAGCAATTAAACTACTTAAAGGTAAATCAGTCAATAATCTTACATTTCTAGATTTTGCCTAACTTAAAGTAATCACCTGAACTAATCCACAAGTCCAATTATGACAAGCTATAAATTATTTTAAAGCTATGTTAGTCTAATTTTAAAATATTCATCCACATTTCATTTAGATACTTATAGCCAATTATACAATCGATTAAGTTTGTATAGGTTAAGCAATTAAGTTTTGTTTCCTAGTTACTTTCCTTCATGCAAATTCATACTTGCAGCTAACTTCAAATAATTATTGTATTAGTGTACAGCTCCACGCAATATATGTGATACCTATTTGGAAACATACATATGTCTATTAATTTATTCAAGTAACAAAATTGGATTTTGATTCCCCTAAAGAAAATTATAGCCAATTTACTAAGTTAGGATCAAGGTTGTCAAAATCCTGTATTTTGTAGAATTTGCCTGAATTTCTAAGAATTAACTGCAAATACATTTTAAAAAAATATTATTATTTCAAAATTCTTATTTAATGTCTACATTTAGATAAGTTCGTGAAAAAAGACGTAGATACATATGAATTTAATGAAGACGCAGATTGTAAAATCATAGATGCAAATATGTTCACAACAAAAGTATGCAGATAAAAATGAATTTTTTAAAAATTATTAAACTATCTGAATCTATAATCAGTAGATGCAGATAACAAAAACGCAAACACAAAAAAATTAATAGAATATAACACTAATATTAGATAATTGCGTCTACAGAGGCAAATGTTGATATGAAAAGCCCAAATGCATATAATTTTGAGGAATACAGTGCCAAAAATAATCATCTTCTGCGTCTAGTTTAAAAGTATATGCGCCTAGTTTTTCAAATTTTTTTTTTGTAGGACTATCTACATCTGTAAATACGCTGATGCATATTGTCGAATTGCAGACCTCGGATGGGATAATTTCTTATAATAATGAGACATAATTAAAGATAAGATGATGAGTACAAGTCCTGACTCTTTTTCTAGTTGCAACAGAAATATTAGTATCATCAATGACAGGATGATTATAACTGTAAGTTTGAAAGAATGAGTAGCATCAAGAGACTTACATGTTTGTATTGGTGTGGGAGCTAGATTTGGAGAAAACTATTAACTAGGTGAAGCAAACTTAATGTCCGTAATTCAACATTGACTACTTAAGTAAATCTAACTTTGCCAGTCACAAAAGATTCAGTACCACTCACTACTACTAGTATACTCTCTGTTTATAGTTTTATCATATTTTCCTTCATCTTCCTTTTCTATTTTGTCCTCAACTTTTAGGTAATCATTCCCCTTTACTTCCATAAGACAACTCTTTCTTACTGTTACTCTCCTCCTAAAGAGGTGTCCCATAAAAATAAGTACTAGATTCATGAAGAGTGACATACATGCTACCTTAAGTCTTCCTGGTAGAAAGGTAGTAGCATTTATATCTTTTCCTAGTGGTAGAGTACCCAATAAATATACACTTCAGTGCTCGATAATCAAGCTTATGTTCTTCCTGTGTTCATGAACAACGCAAACACAACTAAATACTTTAGGAAGAACAGCAAAAAAACAATTATCTTCGATAACATCTAGAAAGGTTTTAAAATCAAGAGTACAAAAGGCATATGATTAATAAGTTAAGCTGCAGAGAGAACTACATCTTCCCAGTCGACCTTTGGAACATTCATAGTGAAGTGAATAGTAAGACCATGTGCCACCTTTAAAAAATGTCAATTTTTTCTTTCTGATGTACCATTTCTGAAATTTTAATGCATTATGACATGATCACGGAGATAATTTTAAAAATTGCCTTATGTATACTCAATACTATTATCATTACTTAGAATTTTAACTCTAACATCAAACTATGTACAAATAAGTTTATGAAACATTTGAAAACAAGCGAATATTTCATTCTTAGCATGCATTAAGCATACCCAACTAGTGTGGCTAAGACAATCGATAAATGAAATAAACTACCCGTAACCAGATAGAGACACAATACGACTAGGACCTCAAACATCATAATGAATAAGTACAAAAGAAGCAGCATTTTTATTATTCATTGAATGATAACATGAATGCTTATATTAGTAATTTCGCAGACATCACATATCAAATTGTTCATAACACAATGCTTAAGTCTGAAAACATGTTTCGTAGAACAAAAAAAAAAAGATGTTCTAAATGACGATGTCACTGAACCAACTGTTTTTGGAAAGCACTACTTTGAACGGCCTGACCACTGAACCAACTGTTGTTAGGAAGCATTGCTTTGAAAGGCTTGGCCTGGCCAGTAGTAACAATTTGAACTAAAATACTCGCACCATATTCCAATAATTAAAGCCCATATTGCTCTTTACTATAGTCAATATTTCTTCCTATTCCTAGTTCCTGAAATTTACACTAGGAAAAATCAAATATAGCCTAAAGTTTAAATTTTTATTGATGGAGCTTATTGATAAGAGATTCATGAAAAGTTTAGGAACATAAAGAGTAGAAGACAATGTTAAAGTAGTAGTACAACGAATAGAACTTTTTCCAGAAATATATGACAAAGAGCCATTGACTACCTGAGCCTTGTCTTTACCAAATAAGTGGAGAAATTACTAGAAGTACGGGTCATATGGTCAGGGGCTTCCAGAGTCAGTGATCAAGGCATGGTGAAAAGACTGCAGCTAAAGTAGAGAAACAACAATCATATCAAGTTTGGCCATCATACGCTTAAGATGTTGTAATTCCTTAGTACTAAGCGCACTGGATTTCGTAGGTAATATCTTAGTGGTGTCAGAAAAATGAGCTTGTGATCTAGGTGGCCATGAACCCCTCAAGTAACTTCCAACACGTGTCTCTAGTTTGGCCAGTCCTATCATAATAATCACACTACAAATAATCCTTATAACCACTCATTGCAATCTCACTCCCACTGGTATATATTCTATAAGATTCTTTCGGCATAGAAGTAGTTTCCATTTTGGACCTCTCATGAGTTCTCACATGAAGCATAGTTGTCCTTTGTAGATAAATTTATGTATGCCTTAGGTTTGGAAATAGATATATAACAAAAACCTGAACTCTAATATGATCATACTCAAGATTAAGTCCAGCTAAAAGATCATACACCCTTTCTTTATTCACAATTTTCTAATAAAAAGTTGCATTGGTAATTAATACAATATAACGATTAATACTCTTGATAATAATCTAGTTCTTGCCAGTAAACCTACTCAATTTAGCAAAATACTGAGTAATTATCATCTCTCCCTATTTAGTCTCATGAATCATGAATCTTCTTTCTTAACTCAAAAACTTAAACGTCATTTCCAACCTAAGAGTAAGTTTACCACACAGCTGTCCAAATCTTATAGGAGGAATCAAGAAACAAATAACCATGAGAAATTTGAGGTTCCACAAAATTAATCAACCACGAGATCACCAAAAAAATTTCATAAATCCATGCTCAAATCATTTTTGAATTTGCAAGAGAACCCTGAAATGCAATGTAGTGTACATACTTGGCATATGCAGTAGTTAGAAGAATGTAGTGGCATAAGCAAGGAACATTTAAAGTTAAAATAAAAATACATCTTAGGCAATCTCCATTTGTAAAATTAATCAGACACCAGGACTTAGATTAGCATTTTAGACAATAAGATAAATTTGGTTTACATATATGTAGTTATAATTTATTGAAACATCTCATCATGTGCGAATGTTTAGGAAAATTCACATAATTTAAACAACAAAACAATTGATGAAAAGGAAGGGAGTTCTTGATTATAATAAAGATAAAACAAAATAAAGTGGTCGACGAAAAGATAATAGCAACATATTACAGGTGGATTGTCAATGAGTGAATAATTCATGGACCACTTTCTGAGGTGACTATTTCCAGCTACCCAGTTTACTCCATCATGTACCTGTTTGGACAATAAATTGCATGCACAAGTTCAAAACTACCAATAAAGACTGACTCAAAAATTCTACAAATCTAGTAGTTTGCAGGAACATTATCTGAGGCAATAATGACTTGCTAGATTTTCTATGGAAGCAAAACCAGTACAAAGTGTTTTAACGGAATGCAAATAAACAGAATGAATTAACACCTTTTAGAGACACTTACCATAGTTTTGGTGCACCATCATAAACATGTATATTGCCTTTACTAAGGAACCATATCTCATGGCGTTCAGTGGCCCCATATGTCTGTAACACAAACAAGTTAGAATTATCCATCAAAAAAGAAAATCAGAATAGACTTCACATTTTGTTGCCAACTACAAGTGCTAGCAAGAGTTTTCTTTTAGGTACATGACACTGGCATAAATATCATAATCTCTCCAATAAGACTTATAAACCTCCTCCAAATTTGGGAGCTTGCAAGCTGGTGTCTTCTGCTAAATTCTTTAAAACCTTTCAGGTCTTACAGAGTAATAACTGCTACAGATTAATATATACTCTTTCACTTAACTATTATGTGAAATATTCTATAACAAACTCCTTAGATCTGATGGGTTAAACAAATAATCTATCTAGAACTAAGATTAATCAAATTCACAAAAGAAAATTATATCATCCAAATTCCTAAGCATTGGAATGGATACTAATCAACCAACTGATAAGGTATCACCAGTTAAGAGAATGAGGCAAGAAATGTGCAGGATATGCTTTTTCCACCATCTCTTTCAGTTAACTACTACACACCAGAGATCCCATGTTTACTTCAAATTTGGCTACTTTGCAAGTTGAACAAAAAAACCATGAGCCTCTTGTTCTCCATATCTCAATTCTCAAGTAACTTACACGAGGATAGTCTTCAACACTTTAAATTACAGTCGTTTAATCCCTCCCAGTATATATACAAATCAATATCCGGCTATTCCCAAAGACTTAAACAACATCACAAAAGTTGATTGCAGAACTAGCTAGCTTGAGACATGTGCTTGAGCTCCTTGCTGATCATGTAACTGTCCTTCGTGCTGAACAAAAGTTTCTCTCTACCACAACTAACTGGCATTGAGCAATGTCCATCAGTCCTTTCATCACACACAAATCATGAAAGCTCTAACTTTCTCAAGTCTTTAGAGTAGTAGGTTTTGTGCAGCTCAGGTAACATCTTTCTTTCTCGCTTTCTTTTTTCCCCTAAGTTATATTTTACTTTAGAATTGGATCAATATCAAAACGTGTGTCTAGTGAATGTGATCTGACTGTGACTGCCAATGTTCAATTATTTAGATGGAACAATAACTACAAGAGTTAAAGATACAAATGTATAGGCTTATCAGTTTGTTTTCTATAATCACATGGTCACGAGACAAGTGCACACAAACCAAAATGAAGAGGGTTCTGTGAATTGATCCTATAGCAATCTCCCCCAATATAAGGCAAAATCATCTTTATTGAAAATATTTATGGTAGATGATGCAACACTATGAACGCAACAGATGATACAATTCGTTATTAAAAAGCACTTACACAATCTCCGTGTACCGAATTCTCCATGCGGGGAAACCTAGGTGACATCTCACAGGTCCATAGACTAATAAAAGGTCAGGTTCTGGCCCTTTGCAACCTGGTAGTGATAAGATAGTTACTCAGTTAGACATTAAATGTGCAAGGAAGGAAAGTTTTTGACCGTGAGCGGATGTCAGAGGTAAAAACAAACCAATAGCATGCAGGGCCTCTGTCATGTGTGATTCTGTGAAAATATGACCATCACAATGTCCACCCGAGTTTTGCTGCTTCAAATACTCCACAAAGATTAGGTTAGCTGCTTTGGTCACTGCTTCCTTTCCATCCACATATGAAGCAAATTCTATAGTCATATGATCTTGGTCATGAAGTGTATCATTTACATCAGCCTCCTGCAGGAAATCAGTGCTCAATTATATCAAACTAGGGAAAAAATTGCTCACATCATCATCCTGTATAATGAATCACCAAGTCAATAACACAACATAAACGAGCTTTATTACATGTATGAAAAAGAAAGGCAAAATGTGTCGCTTTTCTTTTGCAAATTTGAATTAACTAATGGATATAAATTTTTTATCCAGATTTTCCAATGCTTTGAAGTTTGAACCCCAAATTTCCTTTATTTACAGGAACTAATACCATTCAGCTACAGTTGTGCTCAAACTTCAGAAGAGACATAAAAGTTAAAAGCAGGTACAAGAGTAGTAGCAAGACTTCTGAACTAATTACCCACTTGAATTCTAACTTAACTCAGGAGAACTCGTCCCCCAAGCTCTGAATAAAGGTTTATATCAACTACCCCTCAAGGAAAAAAAAAGGAAAAACAAATAAAAAACTGACAAGAAAGAAAGAAATTACATTATTTAGGGGTTTTATCCCACATTAGGTGATCATTGATTAATGTTGCAACCATATCAAAAGCCGTTTCCTGTTTAAAAATGATTAGTTACTTATAGCTACACAACTGGTGGGGAATTTATCATTAATACATATATCATACACAGTCGGTAACAATCAACTACCTCAGATAATTTTAAACTGTTCAATTTCTGCAAAATGGCTCCCTTTGATTTCTTCATCACTCCTATAATAACAAGTTCAAGAAACTATCAATAAATGCCACAAAAAACTCGTGAAAAGTTGCATCAGACAAGGAAATAGTAAAGGAAAATCCATATATTGCCTGTTTGCACACAGGAATACATACCATCACTATCATAAAGGCATACATTCCTTATACCAACAATGTCCAGCCACTGTAAAAGCTCAACAATTTTTGAAGTTTGGCAAGCATCTTCACTATCTACCACAATAGCAAGGTGTCGGATCTTTCCTAAATAAAGTGACTTGTAGCTTTTTAGTGCTCCAGCAGAGATGAGGTAGCTTTCAATCATACAGATTATGGAAAACATGGAATACCACATGTTGACAATCAAATGTAGAAAGTGCCACAGTAGTTGAAGCCCGAGACTTGCAATCTGCGAAAGTGTTAAAATCAAAATGAACTTTTAGCTTAGATAAAACCAGCCACTCTCTCCAAGATAGAATATGACAGGACCAGCATTAAGTGATAATTATGTAGACTGAAATTAAAATATCAGACACTATGAATACATATTATGGTGGTCTGGTATGATATGATGTGATATGTTTTTAATTACAATTTACAGGGCCAAGGCTTATCCATAACATACTTAGCTCATGCCAAGCCTTAATATGATGTGATATGTTTTTAATTATAGTACTAAGTTTATCCACAACATGCTTAGCTCATTCATGTTAAGCCTTACAATATGACCTACGGGAAAGGGAGGTAGGACATGCCAATCATACTCCATAAAATAGTGGCCTTAAAGATGTTTTTCTTTTGGCAAGAGAACTTGATAATTAAGTATCTTCCTTTTTCTCGGATAATTGTTTCTACATTGCTTAAACATCTATTAGCTGGATGTTATATTCCAGTGTCTTTGGTACTTGCAATAAACAAATAACTGATTTTTTTATAGATGTATGGTAAGCTAAAATGAAGAATTTAAATAATATAAAAACTGAAGCTAGCATCCCCCTCAAACCAAATAAGAAATAACCAATTGATAAATCTTATAAGCATAACCAGCTAATCAAGGCTTAAAATCCATAAAACACAAGTAGTGTATCAATTTCTTTCTTGCATATTCTCCAAAATAAATGGCATTAACAAAAGTTTGATTTCTCAGTTTTAAAAACTCTCAAAGATCAATATATTACATTTCATGAATGATAACTTCACCAGAACACATGTGAGGAAATTACAGTAAATGCAGAGCAAAGAAGAGGTTTTCCCACTTACATGAGTAACGCCAGACCACACAAACTGCACTACTCTAAAACCCATGGCTCGAACAAGAAAAATTGGTTCTACTTTACAGCTTATGAGGGTGGCCACGTAGTATGAAATACACCAGGTTCACCTGTTTGTGGATTTACGATATCAATGTAGAAAACAGATATTGAGACGTAAAATCTTCCCAGTAACAAAAATAAGTACAGGGAAGGAGCAAAATTGTTCAAGAGAATCAAGATGCATATCACAATTTATGATGAAAGCAAACAACCCACATCACAAATATCAACCAAATATCAAAATTCCAAAATTTAAAAACAATCCTACCCACGTTCAACTCTGTAAAAATGCCACAACCTGAAGTCAAGTTAGTAAATCGACAATCTTCAGCACCAAAATATCGTTGTACACAAGCCAAGCCAATAAGGAAACTAGATTCAATTCGAGAAGCAACAGGGGTTCCAACTATTCAGACTTCAAGGACTGCAATTGCAAAACAGAAATTGAAGGGAGAGAGACGGGTTGTACGCGGGAGAATACAAAGCAACAAGCATATATGGGAAGGCAGAGGCCAAGGATCGAAATCGAAATAAGGGGACAGGAAATTTTTTTTTTTTTTTTTTTTTCTTCACCATCCGCTGACAGGGGAGTGTTGGGCAACAATTAAAAGGCTTACATTTACGTAAAACTATCATAATCTTATAATTAGGAATACAAAATTATTGTAATTTGTATTATGAATACGAAATTATTATTTATTATTGATATTTAAATTATTCATAAATATTTACTGATATCCAACTCTATCTAAAGATACGGTAAGTTGTTGTTAATATTTCTAGATAGTATATCTAAACTTTAATATTTTTATATTTTTTTGACCTTTTTTTAATGTCAATATAAACAATAATAAAGAGTAATATAAATAATTAAAATATATATATTTAATGATATATAACTTTTAATTCATTAAAAAAAAAAATTTAACTATTTTTCTTTCTAAATATTTATTATAATATTTACTAAGATTGCATACTTTTTCAATTTAAAAGTTGTAACTAATAAAATTTGTTCTTTTTGTTTTATATATTTATACTTAATTATGACCAATTAAGTTATAAAAAATTAAATTTTGTATTTGTAAATTATACAATTCCATTTATAGTTAAAATTATAAGTATAAAAAAATTTATATGTAAGCTAATCAATAGAAGAAAATTATAGTATTACTTTTAAACTTTACCGTTTAATTTATTTATTGTTCTACAAGTTCATACCCAAAAGAGTGTGGAATACCATTTAATTTAGTTAATATTTTTGTGTATTATATATGTAATAAATGACTGAATTAAATGTAAAAAATATATCAATAAGTTATGTGAAGAGACAAATAACCTCAAACATACGAAATTAATCATTATAACATTACAAAACACATATAAAGTTACTAAATTTTGTATTCTATATATTTTTGTGATTATAACATTTTCATAATATCTTTTTGATATTTTTCATATCAACTTCCAATATTGTACAGAAAACACATTTGATACTGGTTTAGGTCAAATCGGATAGTGGTCAATGAGATACGGGCATTTGAATTTTGTTTTAGATTGGGTATTTTTAATATTATAATGTTTTTCTTAACAAATATATAGAAAATAGAATGTTATGTGAAATAAATATTTTATTAGTCTTTTTAATTAATAAATGACTTAATATATAAATAATAATATTTAGTCATAGCAATTTTTATAATTTAAATGTGTTAAGAAAATGAACTGTTGAAAAATGACGTTTAAAAATTAAAATAGTAGTGCTCATCTTCTAACCCTCGTTGACATATATATCTTCGAACAAAATCTCTCTTCTATAAACCCTCTTTGAAATATATGGCTTCTAACAAAATCTCTAATATAATATCTTTTTTGAAATATATAGCAGAAAGTGAAAGTTAGATGTGTCACACTATAAATAAGCCTACTTCATGCATTAGCTATTGTACATCAAAGAAGTGCACTAAGTTACTTACAAGTCGTGGTTCAGGTGATATGGCACACTTGATCTCTACGGTTAATAAATCTCTGCAATGTTAGGGATTCGAGCTTCGCAAGAAAACATTTATAGGGAAGGGTAGCCACAATCCCCGAACGAGATTTGGCTTATACCTTCTGGGTGTGCGAAAAACTCACAAAAAAAACTAAAAAAATAAAAATGCATTAAGTTAGTATGAATAGGGACTCAATTGCATTTTTTATATATAAAAATTCACATAATTTGATTTTAACTGTAATTGGATATGAAATTTTAGATAATTATTTATCACTCCACTTATGTTTTCAAATAATTTGTACATATAAGTTTATATAAATGCATTATTTTCTCTCTCTTTTAATTTTAATATCCAATGCACGTCTTTATGCACATGTTAATAATAATTATTATTTTAAGTATAAAGTGGTAATTTTAAGTTTTTGAATCATATTTAAAAGATGAAATATGGGTTAATGTATGAGTAGGAGTGAAGTTAGTAGTTATTAAGGAGTTAATTTTTTTAATTCAAATTAATAAGAAAATATTTAATTTGTGTAAGTGGGTAGAACAATGGATAGTTATTAAGAGAAAAAAAATTAAGTTTTAAAGTGTGATATTATAAAAGTTTTCTGAATTTTAAAATAATATAGATATATATTACAAAATTCAAATATAAATAAGAAGTGAGAGTTAACTTTTTTTAGTATTTCAAATTTGTTTAAGTAGTTTCTTGCATGAAAGACACGAGTCCATAACTAGTAACCAATCAAAAAAGTTAAGTTGTCTTTTATCTTTAAATTTATTTAGATTCATGATTATCCTGAATAAGTATTTGGTACAAAATATGAGTCATGCTTTATAAGTTGTGTCTTAGAAAAACAAGTAGATTTTTAGTATTTTGCGGTGTACTCAGAAAATTGTCTAGATTAATCATAAGTCTTATTGATGTTGTAATCCCTACAAATATCCTATGTATAATGGAAGTATGAAATCTTTGGATTATTAATTATAATTATTTGCAAGTAATCTTGCTTGAAGTGATTGATTCCTCTGATATAAACAAGTGTGTGACTTGGTCGTGTGTGTTCCTCGTCATTGATATATGTCACCCTCAATAGACGCTTTTGGTCAATTGATAGCAGTGTTGAGTCAAGTTGCCAAGATTTAAAAAATACAAATATTTTCTTGCTATTGTAATGAATTTGAATATGATGGAAGTTCAGGAATCTCTTGGTCATTTTCTTCATCTCCTTCTATTCAGGAAGAAATCCATGTTGATTGGCAAGCCTCCAATTTTCGATGAAGATGTTTTGTCTGGGAAAATAAGTTTCAACGTCCCAAAGCTTATGAATTTGGTGTTGTATTGGAAACAGCTCAAGAAATAGTGTGAAAAAAAATATGCTAATGAGTTTATGGATAATTCTTATGACGATCTATTTCTCTTCAAAGTTTCAAATGATATTATATTAATGTTGTGTTGAAAAGATAATTATCACTTGCAATATCACAAGAACACAAATATCAATGACCCCGTTAGAATTGGTGGTCTTCATCATCAAATTTCAGCAAAGAAATCAAATAAAAAAATTTCTTCCACAGTGCCAATTAATCTATCAATTCTCAATATTACTATTTCAAGGACTAGTTTTTTTTTTTTCAACCCGGGGGTATGATGTAGTGCATAAGGGGTCAAATAATTAAGAATGAGAACATGAGTTTTCTTTAATCATATGAACATTTTTTTTTCCAAAAATATAAGACGTGTTTGGTTTAAACTATGTGTAAAAATGTTGTAAGTAAAAATATTTTTCAAGTAGAGCTTAAAAAGTATTGTATAAAAAATTGAAAAAATATTTAGATGAGTTGATTTTAAAATGTTGTGGGATATAAAAAATTTGTTTGATTTTATTTTTTAAAAAGATTTTGAATTTTAAAATTACTTAAAAAATAATTTTTACAAATATTATGTTTATATTTGTTCAAATAAAGTAATTATTAAAAGTAATTTGAGTTTCTCTTGTTTCCTATTTTGAAAAAAATCCAAAAATAAATTTTCCGTAAACTTAAACAATAATATCTCTATTATTAAACAATTTTATAGAAAAATTTAAACCCAAAATTTATTTTAAATAGCAAACCAAACATGGTATAATATGGATGAGAACATAAGTCGCTTTCTAATAGCTCCACTTGATCGGAACCAGGGGTGGTTTTGATGATCCGGTGATTTGGAGACATGGATGAAGCAATTTTATGTAAAAGATGAAGGAATAACAAAAGAGGAAGATTTAAAGGCTAGCATGGCGATTTTCAGTAAGGTGTTTGCAGAGCTCTATACAAATATGAATATGACCCTTGTCTGAACTTATAAGGATTAGGATCTCGCCCTCTTTTCTTATTTATTATATATAATTTGAGAGTTTTTGAGTTTTATAGTTGACTATTAAGGATAAAATAATAAGAAGTAATAATTGTACGATGTATATGATTAATATTTATTGTTCTTATCCTTCAAGATTTATTTGTTTGAGAAATATGTACTTGCTTCTCAAATCACCTATTTAAGAATTAAATTCTAGAAATTTAGTGGTTCTGAGCCAAGTGCACATATATAATGGCGGGTTATGTATACAGAAAAATAAAAATACAAAACAAATGTGATTCAGCATGCATTTGTTTTTTGACATGCAGACTTCAAACTTAAAGCTCAGTCTAATGAAGACTTTCTTCCACTCCAAAATGAAAAGCCACGTGAGAGAAGGCAACTCTGATGACAATCAAAGAATTCAGCGGCTTAGAATAATCCATGCGCTTCTAGCTACGTCCAACTCCACTAATCCATCTCAGATTACAATCATTATACAGTATGTGCAAACAACTAGTTTTAAACTGGAGAATTGCTGCTTTCTGATCATCTGTGCTGAATGCTGATACAGTACTACAGCTCAAGTTTTGAAACAAGTACGGCTGGCTACTGTCAGACTGAAGCAAGATGAAGGAATAAATATGAACAATAAAAGAAAGAAGAATGTTCCTCTGCTAGTATTTTCAGGGCAAAAAGATGTTAAATGCTTGAGAGCAAGTGTTTCAAATACATCATAGCTAGTTATGTCCAGATTCAGTAGAGGTCCAATGACTCGAGCACCCTGCGAGCTTGGATGTGGAGAGCCGTCAATCTTTGCTCAGGATCAAGTGTTGAGCCAAACTGACTGGCTGCCCATATCAAGGAGGCTGATTTCTCACCAAGAAGCTGCATTATGTCTTCATGTATAGTTGATAGAGAAGGCCTTTCTCTTCCATTTACATGTCCTATGAGCAGCAACAAGAATTCTCCACATTTCAACCTAGGACAATTTTTTATTGTTTTTAATCAGTATATCATGGATTATGTCAAAACATTAAAGACCTGCATCACATAATGAAGAAGTACAAATCAAATTTAACATAAAGCAGAACACTTTCTGTTGGAAAAGAGAAACTAATTCTTCACTAAATCCGAGAGGGGGGGGGGGGGTCGTTCTGAGTAAGATGTTATCAATGTCAAAATCATCTTCCCAGATATCAATATACCAAACCATAATTAGAACCTATAGTTTAAACTCATTCCAACCTATATTTAATCCTTAGATAGACTTGGTATGAGCAAGATGAAGGAAAAAAATATTCAATATCAACTATAGATCTGAGGTGAAGGGATCAGATGTGTGATTCAATCTGATAATGATATTGACCAATTATCAATCATGCGTTTAGTATCTGCAAAGGCAATATAAGGCATTTCAGATGTTACTCTGATGAAGACAAAACAAAGCCAAAATTGTGGTTATCAACTATAATTGTTTTACTCCTAAAATCAATAGAAATGTCAACGCCCATGGGCTTAATTTTATATTTCCAAAAAATTAAGGGAAAGAATTTTACAATCCATCAAAATCAAATAAGAAACTCAGAGATTATCATCTAATATAACATGAAACCAGTCAATGTGAAGAGAAGCTAATAATATTTGTTTTCTTTTGATAAACTGACAAACTAAATGTCAGCAGAGTGAAAAACATAAAGAGACTTGACATCACTATTGAGGAGTAATCTATTGAACTAATTAACAAAAAGAGACTCGACATCACTATTGAGGAGTAAGCATGCTCCAAGGAGGTAAACATTAGAGAGCAATCAAGTAAAGAAGTATAAGCATTAATTTTTGATAAGTATAAGCATTACTATGAACAAGGAGTTAAAGAAAAGCAGTACCTGAGATTTTCATCTACTTGTTTGTCTCTTATGAGATCAGCAACTTCCACAATACCATTACATTCCTCAAAATCCTAAAACATGTGTTTTAAAATTAATGGATGACATAATGGTAGTATCATTTAAATCAAAACTCTACTAACATCAGATGAAAGGACTTCCTTATGTTGGAAGACCTTGACTGGTAAGCCTTGTTAGCTTAACCGAGATGCATATTAGTTAAGTCACTTTAGAGCTTCCTCAAACAAATATAATCATTGTAAAACAGGAAAAAAAAAAAAAAAGACAGTAAACTATTGGTAGTACTCTGATTCACTGACACAAGACAATGAAAGAAATGATACTCTTTTCAGCACAAGCAGAAGATAACAAGAAGAAATACACTGTTGTTTGAGCAATAAAGTTGGAGTTTAAGACATTCTTCCTCAATGTCAAATAACAATTATTGGTCAAAGTACCATTTGATTAGATGATGAATCCACCATTATTGAGATTAAAGCATCTAAGCATGCACCTTGCTCAAGTACTCCACGAGTTGATAAAATATTCATCAACACCTGCAAAAAAATCACAATCTATTTCAAAAAGTTCTATAGGGAAATAATTCATCGTCATCTAGAAAAACTAAACAGCAAAAGAAGGAAACCAAAGTTTTAAGAGAATTTCTAGAAGTCTCAACATGAAAGATATAGATATTTAGGAATTTCACTTGGAAGACGGCAGCAAAGATGAGGGACATCAAATTTGAGATAGACATTTTTTATATCAGTACATCTCACACATCATATTTCCTATCCTGTATTATCTTCTACTGTAAGGAGGAAAAGTCTAAAAAAAATGACAATAACACCTTGATACTATAAATTGGGGGGTCGGCTAAATATATCCTTGATCAAGGCCAAGTGGAATACTCCAATATTGTTGAACCTTTCACTCTTAACTCAATCTATTCATATTTAACTTGTTTGCAATCATTCTTTTTTTTTTTATCACTTCTTCCCAAGCAATTGTTGGTCTCCCTCTTATGTTACACTCTTCGGTTCTACTTCTGTTACGCATATCAGGTATTTCCACATCTATGTTGTATACGTCCAAACCATCTCAAACTATTTTCCCTGATCTTTCTCCCATTAAAGCTACCTCTCCAACAGAATTAATATCTCCTACAGCATAAAGCATAGAGGATATATAACAGACTTTAAGTTATATGTCTTAGCATTACAGCCATATATAGTCGCGAAATTTTCATATGACCTGCACTATTTCATCCTGTCAGCCTTCTTTTTAATGATATACATAAAATGTCATTTGAACCATCCAAAACTTAAAAGAGTAACTCTTGAACGCTTTCCATGTTTTCAACTAAGAATTGACCATGAATTAAGTCTCATGTATGCTATCCTTCATAATTACCATCTGTCCTTGTTGTCTTGGATCACTCATAATGTACTCCTTCAAATGGAAGGGTATGTTAAGTACAATTTCACAAACATGTATACCTTAATTGCTTTGTGTTGATGGGCCAAAGCGGTACTCTCTGGATGGAGCAAACAACAACCTTCCAAGACTCGAAGTGCCAGTGCAACTTCAGCATCAGTTGATGGACTGGTAATCTTGATTGGTTCAACACCTAATATATGATCCAAATTCCCCACCCTATCATCATTATAGTCATCCCCCGCTTCTTTCAGTGAGTGTTTGAACAGAACCGGCACCACTAAGGGACAACATCAGCAATATGCAATAAAAATCAGCCAAAACCAATTTAATTTGTTACATATGAACAAAACTTAAGCAATATATTGTACCTTGAAGCTCAGGGAGAGATTGTGTTTGGGAAAAGATGTGAATCGTTGTGTCGGACTTGGCAACAGATTGGAGGAACTTGAGTATGGAACGAAGGCCACGAACTCGGAGAAATGAGAACTCAGCACAAGCGTCTCTGAGACCTGTTCTAAGAGCAAGAGTGACCTCTCTGTACAGTCTCTGCCGGTTCAGGGAGTTCACCAGCTCACCCACCACCGTCGATGCTGGCATCTCGGCATCAGATTCTGTCGAGTCTCCTTTCCCTGCTTGTATGCCCTCACTCCACAATGGCTTTTTCAAGTACATCTCTCACTTATTCCACCAACTGTTACATATAGCAAAAAGATGTGTTAAATGTCTACTTCAAAGTTTACAACTAACAGACAGTGCCATTTTGTGTAGGATGGATGTCAGTTAAACAGGATACATTTCCATATTACGAGTAACAAAGCAAGTTCATTGTATGCACAAGCTTTCCATGGTCTATAACTCATCTTTTCTATATACATCTGGAATTTAAGTACTGAATAGAAGCCAGAGAGTGCATCTCCTGTCAGAACTGGTAGGCAAAATAACATTCAGATATTGACTAAACCAACTCAATTAAATTTACAATATATTTAGATTCTAAATGAATCAGTAAAATTTCAGGATCATAAAAGTTGAAGTCAAACAGTAAATATAATCAATAGATTGTGAAGTGTGGTCTCTCCGTACATTGTACAGTGACAAATGTCTCACTATACTCACTATTCATCCCAATTACTTGTGTGAAATTGTTCATCGTCCTTTTTGGGTTGTTTGGGGTGAGGAAAGTAAGAATTTCGCCATCTCCCTCTTCTCCCCTAACTCCTCCACCTTCACATATCCATCTGCAGACACAAACCCACAATCCCTCACACAAAACCTAACTCTACCCTGACTTTTCAGAGCCCCAACCTTTCGCAGAACCTGACAAGGATAAAAAAGAATTATAAACAACAATCATGCAGGGGCATAAGAAGGGGATGAACCCAATTACCAAAATCTTTTTTACAAAGTTTCTCTTTGTTTATGCTGAAGTAAAGAGAATGAGGAACTGGTGATGGTAAATGTTCTTTGTTTCCTTCAGAAATGGTGGGTGTTGGTGTTCAAAGTTGAAACTGATTATCTAATGTATCATGAGGTTAAGGAGGTCATGGAGCTGGTTGAGTTTCAGAAAAGATTACGAGAAAGAAAAGGGTAAGAATTTCCAATAAAGAGAAGATATTCAAGATGCATGTCACAATTTATGATAAAAGCGAAAAACCCATCATCAGAAAAATCAACCAAATATCAAAATATTCCTAAATCCCTAAATTTAACAAATTCTATGCACATTTAATTCTGAAAATGCCATAAGCTGACCTCAAATTAGTAGATCAAAACAATCATCAGCACCAAAGCCTCGTTGTCCAAAATAGAGCTAAGAAAAGAAACTAGATTGCAAGAGGGACTTCAACTCTTCAGATTTGAAAGACTGCAATTGCAAAACAGAAATTGAAGGCGTAAGGGTCACTGGAGGAATAAGTCCAGTGTATTAATGTACAAGGGACGAAATAGCAAACAGATTTGGGAGAAGGCAAGTGGACGCAAAGACTCTGGTTAAAGACTTAAAATGATATGGCTTAGGAAATTAGAAAACAGTGTATTAATACTGTTTAGATCTTTATAATTATATTAGTTTTTAATTTAATTATCTAATAATTTTTTCAGTAAATTTTATTTGTCAAGATTCAAAATTTTTCATTCAAGTTTTATTTTTTATTTTTATGTTAAGAGTAACAATCGAGCTAGCTCATGAACTACTTGTTAAAAATTTAAATCGAACTCAATTTGTTTAAAAAATGAATAGATTTTAAGCTTTATTTTGTACTCATTTAATAAAATAAGCCAAACTCAATTTCAAAATTCGACTCGTTAGCTCGTGAGCCTACTAGCTTAATATAGGCTAAATTACACTTTATATTTAATAGTTTTATTATTTTTTCATGGGTTATTGTGTTTTGAAAATTTTCAATTGGGTCACTGTATTTTAATTTTAATTTCAATTGAGCATCATGCATACCTATTCCTCAAAATGTTATATGATTTTGTTATAATTTCTTGTATTTTGTCAGAGTTTTTATTCTTAAATATTAAAATTTTGTGAGAGCTTTCATTTATAAATATTAACATAATCAATTTTTTGTGTTATTTGGTTCTCTTGATCTTATTTTTTTTTAGACACTTTTCATGATTTGTAAATTGTTAGAAAATCAAATAATGCAAAAGAATGATAATTTAAATATTTACAAATAAAAACCCTCACAAAATACAAGAAATTATAACAAAATCATATAAAATTTTGAGAAATAGGCATACATGAGACTTAATTGAAATTAAAATAAAAACACAATAACCCAAATGAAAAATTTTAATATATTGTGACTCATTTGGAAAAATAGTAAAATTATAGGGACCTCAAATGTAATTGGCCTTAATATTATTTAATATATTTGTTATTATTTACTAAGAAATTTATAATAAATAAATTTTATGAACAAGTTAACAGTACCTTAGTTTGATGGTAAGATATTTAAATGGTTCTTTAGTAGGTCTTAGGTACAATTATCTTTAACTATAATGTTTTTTTTAAAACCTTCAAGAGCTATTGACAAGCCAAGCTGAGCTGAGCCTTTAATTGCCACCCTTATATGTTATTAATTAACAAAATAACAATGCTTAACATAAAGATAATAACCTTTAAGAACCCTTAACAAGCTGAACTGAGCTGAGCTTTTAGTTGCCATCCCTACATGTTATGAATTAATGAAAAAACAACGCTCGACATAAAAATAATAATGTATATAAGTTGTTTTTATATCTTGCAAAATTTTTTGGTTATTTTATTATTAAATTATGTAAGTTTACTTTATTTATGCATAAATGATAATGAGATAATATAATTTGATTGAAAAATTCTGAATCATAGAGGATGAAATTGACCAAAAATATTTCTAAATGACTAAATTAAAAACTGAGGCAATCTCGAGGAACTAAAATAATAGTGAAACCATCTATCGATTGGTTAATGGAAGAAACTTTTTTTTGCTAAATTATATTTTTAGACTTATAGTTTAACCATAAATTTCAGTTTAGTTCCTATAATTCAAAAAGTCAAAATGTCATCCTATAGTTTTGAAATCAAATAGTACCTGTCATTACTTCCCATTAGATTTAACTTAACGGAGGTGATGTGGCTACTCAAGAAGAGTGTTTGCTTGTACTACAAGGCCAAATTCCTGGCTACTAGTTACACTGTAATATGGGGGAAATTGTGAAGGTTTTTGGTTAATTTGGAGTGAGTATTTTCTGGAAGGAATTGAAGCAAATTAGAGGAGTAAGTAGCTAAGAGTTGCTACTTGAAGATTGTTACTGGTTAAGACAGGGCATTAAGTAGGTTCAATTAGGGTTCTATATAAATTTGTCTTTAATTTGTTGCCTACAGAAAAAGAAAAAAATTGTCCATTTACTACTCAAAAACTCCACCTTATACATGCATAATGTCTTTGTTTGTGAAATGTAATGATTAATGGTAGAAATCTTGTTTTCAATTCTACCTATGTACGAAACTACATGGTTTTAGGTTTCATTATGTTAGAAATATTATGGTAGATACAAACATTTTAGTTTCACATAATTTTGAATCACAACAATTCAATGACATTGACATTAAGCTTTACAAGATGGAATGATATTACCACAAAATCATACACAAAGGCATTGTCCTTAAAGGTTAATTTCCGCCATCTTGGAGTATATTCAATGCACAGTGTCTCAATGGGCCAACCTTCCAAGAGTAAATTATGGATTGTTTTCTAATCTTTGCACACAAAATTGAGAACATTAGCAAGCAGTCACAACTCTTTCTTTAGCAAGACTTGAAGGAAATAAGGAGTGAGAAAATATGTAAGAGAATGTTGGAAGGCTATGAAATGGTTATTTAATTGATATGTTACATACTCTTCTTACATAGGAAGAGTCACAACGATCATAAATGGCTATTCTAACAAATATATTGCAACAGTTATTTTCCTAATGCTATAGTCTAAGAACTATATTGGAAATTAAGTTTAAAACACCCAAATTTATTTTTCAACAATTAATTTTACAATAATCCCACACATGTTTCAAATTTTTATTAGAATAAGAAATTATTAGAGAATCATCCACAAGCATAGTAACCACATGTTTAAACTACACTTAAGCTGACAAGTGAGAATCCACGAGAATAAAGTAGAGGAATACTATTTGATCCTATTCCCATTGAGTGGATAAATCCAACTTATCAACCATATAATAATCTCTAAACTGTGGCTACACTAAGCGGTTGGACACATGAAAGGCCCTTCGGCTATACCTAGATTTTATGAGTGCTCTAGAGTTCATGCCTAAAATTCTTAGGATACGGCTCGCTATCCTATACTCACTTAGGTGGACTTCCATTAATAGTATACTGTAGATAATACCCCACCCCCATAATTTAAGGCCATGGATTCTATTAAGAGATAAAGTTCATCCCTATATAATCACTGTAGTTGCATTGTCTAACACCATATAGAGGAACTCCTCACTTTAATCATCTTTGGATAATAAGAGGATAAAGTATAAGAGATTAACAATGCCACAATGCAAGAAGTTACAGGGATAAAGCTCGGCTCGACAAGTTTTGGCCAGGCTCAAGCTCAACTTGTGTTTTTTAAGAGTTAACAAGCCTAATTCCAAACTCAAGCTTGGCTCGTTAAGGGCTCTTTAAAGTTTTTTAAAAATTCTTCTTCAAAAAAAAAAAAAATGTAGTCAAATGAGTTAAACTCAAGACCGACTTGAAAGTATTTGAGCAATTTACCATCAAACCAAATTATAGCTTATGTTAGTTTTTGCATATAAATTTATATGTAAATAATAAAAAATTTATTAAATAATATTAAATAAGTCTACTCACGAGTTTACGAGCCAAGTTTCAAAAAGATTTAGCTTAACTCATTATACTAAACAAGCTCAAAATAAAGTTTAAGATCGGCTAATTTATAAAATAAGTCAAGCTCAATCTGAGCCATTAATGAGTAGCTCAGCTCATTATTACCCTTAGTGAGAACATATGACTTCATTTGACCATATTAAACCTCTTTAAAGCATCCCTGGTTAGGTATCAATCACATGTATATAAAATAGGCATCAGTCCCATTCTCCTCAATGATTCATTCACTAGCCTTAGCACCAGTGGCTTGATAAGAGAATCAACTAGTTTTTCTCTTGATCATATAAAATCCATGAATACATAATTTCATCAATTGCCTTACAAATTTTGTGTCTCAATATGATGTGTCAACTTTTTCCATTGTATATTTTATTCCTTGATTGAGCTATGACAACTTGACAATCATAATATAAAGATATAGTTGAAACTATTCTTCAACACAATGATATGTCTACCAGCCATTTTTTAAGGCAATACATATCATTTTGCACAAATATACCTCACTATATATTGATAATGCATAATCATTCTTAATTTATTAATAAAAATAATATATTATCTTTACACCAGAATGCATATTCATTATTAATTTCAGCATCATTATACCTCATCGTGTAATAGGAATGTCTGAATCACTCAAATTCAACAACCTTATACCTCACGGTATAATAGTAATGCCTCTATTTATCAATCTCTGCACATTATTATCAGATACAACCAATTGTTGGAAAGTATTGGGGTAGAATTCTAGTTTCATATAATTTTTAATCACAATAATTTAATGATACAAAAATTGAGGTTTATAAGATGGAAAAATATTACCACAAAGTCATACACAATGACACTATTTTTATTCCACCCTTTAAGAGTATTTCTCTGGTGCAAAGAGTCTCAATGGGTCAACCCTTTTAAGAGTAGGTTGTGGATTGTTCTCTAATCTTTTCACATGAGATTGAGAACCTCAGCGAGCAGCCACAACTCTTTATTTAACAAGACTTAAATAGGAACAGTCACAACGGTTATAAATGGTTATATTCTAACAGACATATTACAACGATTATAATCTAACGGCTATATTGTAACGACTATAATCCAACAACTATATTAGAAATTAAGTTTGAAACACCCAAATTATTTTATCAACAATTAATTTTACAACATGCTATAAATGTATACAAATGATGGATCCCAAAGGTTACTATATATGATGCCTTGAGGGACGCCTGGGGAACGAGGCTTTCCATACTGAGTTAAACCTAACTGGTAGTGATCATGTCATGGGAAACCTATGAGACAAGCTTGTATTTGCTCTGCCTATGTGCATTAAAATGAATTTCTCATGCTTTTTGATATGCAAAATTGGAACAGATGCATTGTCTTTTAAAAACTATTTTGTTGTACTTACTGGGATATCTGTCTCTCTGTTTTCAAAATATGAGTTCCCAGATTGATTCCTTTGCAATAAAATGCTGAGGTTGTGCTAAGGATGGCTTTCCTGGCTTTTGTTCTTATGAAGAATATATATGTTTCTGTTAATATAGTAAAGTGACCTCCAATGAGAGCATGTCACGTGGCGGTTACCTTTTCACTTGTTAACTTGAACAGTTCCGGTGGCCCGTGCTAGTGCTCTCCTACTCTATATATACATGTCATTTTTCTCAAGAGGGTAAGAATAACCAAATACGAAAGTCTTTTTCAGGTTACCTCTCCCCTTCTTACCATTTACTGAGCTCTTCCCCTTCTGACTTACTCATCAGAGGATCTTGGGAGTTCACCCCGGACTTGACTCCCGTCCTCTATTTTGCAAGACACAAGAATGCTAGAATGCCAGGAAACCAGGTCGCTAGGTCGCCACGACCCATTGAAACACTTCAGCCACAGTAGATTATCTAGAGGCTACCCTCGAGACCTTTTATTCCCGTAACCCTGAGCAAGTTAACTTTGACATTAACATTGGCGCTGTCTGTGGGAAAGCTATCTGATTTAGCTTACCGACTCATAACCGACATGGAAAACAGAGAAGAAGAGTTTGAGAAGCAACGTAGGTCGTGAATGGGAAAGGGCGTGGAAGGTGGGTCACTTCCTATTCCCATCCTAAACCCCGACACTCAGGTCACTCAGAAGCAATACGCTGAGATTATGACCCCATAGGGCCCAGTGGAGAATTCAATATAAAGACTTGGTTGAAAGTTCGGGGAGCGGCCGAATGGTAGAAGTTAGGGCGGAACCAAAGGTCGAATACCCTACCGAACACACAGAAGCTCATCAACCTTTTACAAAAAGCATAACCGATTGCCTTATCCCTCGAAGGGTTAAAATCCCGGCTTTGGAGAAATATCATGGAACTTCAGATCCTGATGATTTCGTGATCAGGTTCGAATCTCTCATGTTATTACATGGCGTTCCCAATCAGGTGATATGTAGGGCTTTCGGCTCTACTTTAAGAGGCAGCGCGAGATGGTGGTTTGCCCGACTCAAACAGGATTCCATTCATTCTTTTGGACAATTGGTTTCTCAATTCAAACGTCACTTTATGACGAATAGAAGGCACAAGAAGGACTTCACTTACCTTTTGTCTTTTAAACAGGGTGACGAGGAGCCCCTTAAGGAGTTTGTGAGACTTTTTAATTGTGCTGCTTTGGAAGTGGAGGATGTAAATCCCTAAGTAGTGATAGTCGCCTTAAGAGCCGGCCTGAAGAAATCTGAGTTCAAGAACAGTTTGAATAGAAGAACGCCGAAGACTTTGGAAGAACTCGTGAAGCGAGTGGAAAAGTATATCAATTAGGAAGAAGCAGATTGGGATCTGGTAGCACTTTTATACCAGCCTCCCAAAAGGCAGAGCTCGCCCGAACTTTGTGATGCTCCGAAAGGTCGCCAAAGGAAGGACAAAGAAAGGAGGGACAAGAGAGAGCAGACACCTCATCGTCGAAAATATGACAATTATAGGCAGCTGAATAATTCCCGAACATCGGTTCTTTTGGCTGCCCGATCAAGAGGCGTTCTAAAATTTCCTCCAACCCCGAAATTAGGAAACAGAAATGGTGACTATTCCAAGTTTTGCTTGTTTCATAGAAGCCCAGGACATGACATCGAGGATTGTTTCACACTGAAAGACGAAATAGAGAATTTGATCAGAAGAGATTGTTTGACCGAGTTCGTTCAGAGAGAAGGGGACAGAAGAGCCCGCCAAGATGTCAGGTCTCGTGGGGAGCATTCTTCTCGCCGTTTAGAGCAACCTGGATATAACAAAAAAAATGTAGATAATAGCAGAAGACCTCCAAGGTCTCCCAAGGATGGGGGGAATGTAGTGTGCGTCATACACACGATTGTTAGTGGATTTTCGCCGGCGGGTAGGACATCTTCGGAAAGGAAGCGATATACAAGGAGGCCACTGTCTATGGAGTTGCGGCCTAAGAAGTCCAGAGAAGAGCGTCCCTCGGGAGTCATAACTTTTTCCGATGAGGATCTGCTTGGGATCGAGAGTCCTCGCGAAGACGCTCTGATTGTGTACACGAAGATCACCAATTATCAGATGCAGAGAGTCCTGATTTACAACGAAAGCTCGGCCGACATTATGTACTCCAAATGCTTTGATCAAATGGGTATCTCAAGACAAACACTAAAGCCATTTGAAGGATCGCTGGTGGAATTCAACGGCTGAAGCAGTGGAGGTGGAAGGTTCGGTCGAGCTACCAGTTACATTGAAGGACGGGAACCTTGAGAAAACAGTGATGCTGCAATTATGCGTGGTAAAATTATCCTTAGCCTACAATGTCATACTAGGTCGACCGTTTTTAAATGTCGCAAGGGCTATACCTTCATCCTGGCATGTTTGTTTAAAATTCCTGACCTCCCGAGGAGTGGGTACTTTGTGCGAAAATCAGAGGGTAGCATGGCAATGTTATGTTGCCAATCAGCGTACAAAGTCCACTGAGGTCTTGCACACGGACGACATCAGAGATGGTAGGCCGGACAAAAGGATGGATATACGGAGAAGACCGGATTTAGTGGATAGGCTCGAACCGGTGAATCTATTTAAGGGCAACCTAGAAAAGACTGTCCTTGTCGGTACAGAATTGGAGCACGAATTGAGAGAAGCTTTGATAGTGGTCTTGAGAAAAAATACATCGGCCTTTGCTTGGTCGGCCAAGGACATGCCGGGGATTAACCCTTCTGTCATGCATCACAGATCAAGTGTTAAGGCGGACTCCAGGCTAATAAGGCAGAAGAAAAGAAATTTTTCTTTGTATAGGCAAGAAGCTATTCAAGAAGAAGTATCCAAGTTATTGGAAGCAGGTTTCATCAGGGAGGTATATTACCTCGACTGGTTAGTGAATGTGGTCATGGTAAGAAAGCAGAGTGGGAAGTGGAGAATGTGTGTGGACTTCACCGACCTGAATGAAGCATGCCCAAAGGACAGTTTTCCATTGCCTCGAATTGATAAATTGGTTGACAGTTCATTGGGAAACGAGCTGTTGAGCTTCATGGATGCCTATGCTGGTTATAATCAAATAAAGTTAGCCGAAGAGGACGAGGAGAAAACGTCTTTCATTACAGAAACGGGAACCTATTACTTCAAGGTTATACCCTTCGAATTGAAGAACGTTGGTGCGACTTACCAACGTTTGGTGAATAAAATATTTAAAGTACAAATGGGTCGTAACATGGAAGTATACGTGGACGACATGCTGATCAAAAGTCCAACCTTAGAACTGCATGTCAAAGATTTACAAGAGACTTTCTCGACAATAAATCTTCATGGGCTGAAACTCAACCCCACCAAGTGTACATTCGGGGTCTCGGCGGGCAAATTCCTAGGTTTCATGATAATTGCAAGGGGAATTGAGGCCCATCCCTCAAAGATCACTGCTGTTCTCGGCATGCAAAGCCCGAGGTCGACCAAAGAGGTGCAGAGACTGATGGGTCGAATCACAGCCCTGGCACGATTCATGTCAAAATCTGCGGATAAATGCTTCCCATTCTTTCAAACTTTGAAGAAAGCATTCTCATGACCTGACGAGTGCGAGGTGGCTTTTCAACAGTTGAAGGACTATTTGGCCGCGGTTCCCGTGTTAGGCAAATCGATAGAGGGCGAGGTATTAATCCTTTATTTAGGTGCATCTGCTGTGGCCGTTAGCTCGGTGTTGGTTAGGGAGAACGGTTGTCAATAGCAACCTGTATATTACACTAGCCGAGTCCTCTAAGGGGTGGAGATCAGGTATTAGTACATCGAGAAAATAGCTCTGGCTTTGGTAACCTTAGCTCGGAAATTAAGACCATACTTTCAGGCCCACACTGTGGAGGTCAGGACCGACCAGCCACTGAAGAAGACTTTGCACAAGCCCAACACCTCGGGAAAAATAGTTCAATGGTCAGTCGAACTGGGCTGAGTTTGATATGCGGTATAGCCCCAGAACGACCATTAAAGCTCAGGCATTGGTGGACTTCATCGTGGAGTGTATATTTTCGAGTGAAAATTCGGGCGACCTAGAAAGCGCTGAGTATGAAGGCTGGTTATTGTACGTGGATGGGTAGTCCGATAAGCTTAGCAGCGGAGTAGGGGCAACTCTGAGGTTCCCTGACGGCCAAGTAACGGAGTGCGCCATAAAGTTTGACTTCCCTGCCTCCAACAATGCATCTAAGTACGAAGCTCTGATTTTAGGTCTCCGATGGGCCCAAACAACTGGAGCGGATGAAATGAGGGTTTTTTGCGATTCTCAGCTAGTGGTGAAGCAGATAACGGGTGAGTATATAGCACGGGAGATCGCTATGATCCAATACCTAGAAAAGGTGAATGGGAGAGCACATTCCAAGGAGGGTAAGAATAACCAAAGGTGAAAATCTTTTTCAAGTTACCTCTCCCCTTCTTACCATTTACTGAGTTCTTCCCCTTCTGACTTACTCATCGGAGGATCTTAGGAGTTCACTCTAGACTCGACTCTCGTCCTCTATTTTGCAGGACACGAGAACGCCAGGAAACCAGGTCGCCACGACCCATTGAAACACTTCAGCCACAATAGATCATCCAGAGGCTATCCCGAGACCTTTTATTCTAGTAACCCGAGCAGGTTAACTTTGACATTAACAGTTTCATATTGGATGTATCCTGGGGAGTCACTCATGAGTATGAGTACAATAGGTTGTATGTGGAATACTAGGATGTCCAATAGTGGATTGGCTGTCCAGGGGGAGTGAATGCAGATTTTGGCCATGTTGCTTGGGGGAGTGGAACGTTGTGTAAGTTTTACATGATATATAAAGCCCTATAATCTTTTGTAAGGAACAGCTCTTGTATCTCTTTGGTATCTTCTAAAATATTATAATAGCCCTAGTTGTAAAGGATGCAAGCCCGTCAGACACTGGACCAAGTAAATCACTTAACGAAATTCTAAAACTTGACAACAAACAACTCAGGATAATCCTATCATGTCACTTTGCCTTAGCCTATTACTAATCTATTCTTTAGTACAAAGTAAACTGACCAGTTAGCAAAATAATAAGGTACTAACAATAACTATAATTGGCCAAAGATTGGAGGAGTGAAGACTAGATAATTATTAAAAGGAGGATGACAAAGTGTCAAGCATGGGAGTCACTGGGAACCTTTGTTGGTACTTGTAAATGTCTAGGTGCATTGCAATGTATACAGCCAGTATAATGCGTTATATGCCGAATTTCCAAAAAAAATAAAAAAAATATTCTTAAAATAGTAATATTATTATTTTTTATCAATTCCATCATTAAAAAATCTTATTTTTATTTTCAAAATATTAATTTGTTTTAGTCCCATTCTAAAATGTCAAATCATTACAAAATCCTAAATTTATGTTTTTTTTTCTTTTTAAGTGAAATGATGAAGAGAAGTGAGAAACAAATGGTTTTTGTTGTTTTGTTTATTTTAGTTTTTTCACTAAACATGTGATAAAAAATATTATATTTTAAATAAGGGGAATCTTAACATACTTCTATGTGAGTGGAGGTTATCAGTGTTCACTCTTTTAGATGGACAAAAATCTAATTTCATCTTTTTATAAAAACTAAGATATAAGGGTATTCTAATAATTTAATAAAAAATTAATGCATTTTTCTCTCTCCTTAAATATAGATTCCTCGTTCCTCAATTTTCTATTTTCCTAATTCAGTCATACCACTATCTCTGATTCTGACCATCCCTCTTTGCATTATATACATATATAAAAAAAAGAGAAAATTTATTTTATTTTATTTTATCCTCTTATGAGTTTATATTATTACATAATTATGTTTTAGTTGTAATTATGTTTCAAATGAACTACTTTTTTTTTCTTCCTATTTTTTCTTTATTTTAAAATTAATAGAAATATAATTATTTTATGACTATTGATCATTTCTTTTTTTACTAACTCTTCTCAATATTAGTAAATTTATAACTTTTCAATAATTATATGTCAATAACAATTGAATTTAAATTTATGATATTTTTAAATTTAATAGGTAGCTAATAGTTTTAATTTTTTTAGTTCTTCTCAAATTTAAGAATTAAAAATCTAAAATTACGATGAATTAAAAAAAAAATTTTAATTATAGTTTTCTTAGATTATAATATTACTGTATAACTTTTATATCATAATTTTTTTTTCAATAATTATATGCCAATATTAGTTAATGTTAAAATTTTAATTATAATATCTTTAGTTCTTCTCAAATTTATGAAATAATTTTTTTTTAAATGCTATGAATTAAAAAATATTTAGAGTGTAGTTTCTATGATTATATATTGTTATTCATTTTAATTTTTAATGGAAGAAATTTTATTTTCTTAAATACCATATGAGTTTTTGCTATTACATAAATACTTTCTAATTGTTATTTTGCTTCAAATATTCTATTTTTTATTTTACTTCCATAATTTTTTCCTATTTTAATATTAATATAAATGTAATCATTTTATGACTATTGATTTTTTTTAATCCTAATTCTTTTCAATATTAGTAAATCTATAATTTGTTAATAACTATATATCTATTAATTGAATTTCTCAATTTTTTTAATTTAATAAGTTACAAATAATTATAATATTATAAATTAATTTTCTTTTAAAATGCTATTAATGAAAGGAATTATTAAGAATATAATTTTTTTGATTATAATATAATTTTATTAATTTTTCTTCCATCTTAGAAATTTAAAAAAATAATTTCTTGATATTTACATTAATTATTCATGAGCATTTATGTATATATTATAAATACAATTCACGAGTGTTGCATGTTACATGAAAGCTAATATACTATTATAAAAGCCAAAATACTCTCCTTTTCATTAGATCAAAAAAAAAAACTAAAAGACCCTTATAGTCTCATATTTTAGAATTGTATAAATTAAATTAACTAAAAATTGATTTAAAAATTAGTTTTTCTATCCTAATAACTATCAATTATGTCACACTCACATATCAACTAAAATTCTTAGTTACTCTATCTAATAACTATCAATTATGTCACACTCACATATCAACTACAATTCTTTCATATTTTATCTCTTAATAACTATAATATCATTTTCAATTACACACTAACTCTTATTTTCCTCTTTAATATAACTAAAAAACTAAAATGACAACTTTTAACTTTTTTAAAAAGTCATTAAAAACTCATTAAGCAAGTACCTAAATACGTGCCTCTTGCTAGTTATACTAAAGCCTAAAATTCTTACGGTGTCATCCTAAATTTTAACCAATTTTTTACAAAAAAATTAATCTTAAAAAAAATAATAAAAACCATCCATTACTGCATGATTCTATTATTAAATAATCTTAATTTTACTTCAAAATCAGTTATCCAATATTATTGTTCCTCTTTCTCATTTACCCTGTATTCATTATGTTAGATTAATTCAATTAATGAAATTAGAAAGAAATTAAATTGATCATATAATCAGAAATTTTTAAAATTATTTATTTGATTTAATTTTAAAATTATTTATTTGATTTAATTTTTAAAATAATATAAATTTTCTTTTTAAGATGAAAAAGACTTTGATTAATTAAAACATATTTTTTGTAACGAAAATGACAAAGTGTGAACAGTAAATGTAATTTTGCAAGAATCATTACTCGAGTAATTTCACTTTTCCTCGTCTTGTCTGGTGGCCGTTTATTTTTGGGGCTTATGAATTAGGAGATAAACCATACGCGTACTCCTCCATTGCCACGCAGCGTGAGGGGGCAACCCAACTGACTTTGTGGATGAAGAAGAAAACCATCAGATACCCGTCCATGAGATTAGGTAATAGATAGAGAAATTAACATGTCGTTCTCTCTCCCTATTTCTTCTTCTCCTCAAATGTCTAGCTCTCTTCTCTTTTTACCTCTCTCTTACCCTACTTTCTCTCGTCACCCTCAGAATTCCTTTCTATATCACCACCCTCCACAATTACCACATGGGCATAGCACGGGCTTTGTCCTTTGCCAGTACAGACTCATAAAGAGGTCAAATTTATATTCAATGAAGACTGGGGGAGATGGGTTTTTCAGGGTCTCTTCCTATTCTAACTTCAGAGGTGATAGAGGCGGGGAATTTGATAATGGGAGTGATAGAGATGAAGAATACGAGGGTGCTAGCGGTGAGGAGGAAGAAGAAGAAGTAGAAGAAACTGAAGAGACTATTAGCTGTCCTCTTTTGCCCGAAAGATGGGATGTTTTGGGTCTTGGTCAAGCCATGGTATTTTCTTATTTCTTTTTTCTTTTTTCTACGCTGGAATTTTCTGTTGCACTTCCAAAATTAAAAAAAAGATGGGTTCGTAGAGTATGTACCTAGGTGGGAAAGACAAGAACTTTGAGAACCTTGTTTACGCGCACGCGTTTGCTTTTAGCCTATTCCATATCCATTGATAGTATGTTGTTGTTGGAAAGATTTGAAGTCATTCAGATTTAGTAGTTGGACATTATTTTGGAATAATTTTTTTAATGAAAAATAGTTCAAATTCTTGCATTGGAGATTAATGTTACTGTTTTTTCTCTAGATGGTGATTACATTGAAAATGGGAACAACTTTTAGTAACTATTGGAAGTATGCATAATTGTCTTTCTTTTTGTCCTTATTGAACAAGTTTCCATCCTACTGAAGAGGAAGAAGGAAAAAAAGAAAAGAAAAAAGACAGTCAGGGTATTATCCCTGATATCATGATTTCTCTGTCGTGGTTGCCATTTTATGATAGATCAGTTTCAAGTCTATTTTTGGTTTTTTGTTTTGGTTAAGTTGCTCTTTGATTATCCTTAATGTTTGTATGTTACTTGTAGATGTTACCATACTATTAATAATATCGATCACATATCAAACTTATTGTAGTTTTTCATAATCTTTTAGGTAGACTTTTCTGGCATAGTTGATGATGAGTTCCTAAAGAAATTAGAATTAGAGAAGGGAACAAGGAAGCTTGTGGATCATGAGGAAAGAGGTAGAGTTTTGCAGGCTATGGATGGCTGTAGCTACAAAGCAGCTGCTGGTGGATCTCTTTCAAATAGCTTAGTTGCATTGGCAAGGCTTGGTAGTCGCTCCATTGGAGGTCCTACTTTGAATGTGGCAATGGCAGGCAGCATAGGAAGCGATCCATTGGGTGGCTTCTACAGGTCCGGCTCATTTCTATTGCTCGATTAAGTTATTATCATTTTGGGCTACTTAAGATGTCACTTATTTACTTTGATGATTGAAGAGAGGAGGAATTCACATTTTTGTGCTCTTTACTTGTATGACTTCTCTTTTTTCTGTAGACTTGAATTGCTGATCCCATTTTAATGATTTTCTCGAATGCTCAACTCTTTTGCTCTTGCAAGTGTCAGAAAGTAGCACCTAACAGAGTATTGATATCTGGGGATTACCACAGTTTTTAGTTGAAGTGATGTGCTACATTTCCGGGTGGTATGAAATAATTACTAATAAAATAACATTTCTGGGTGTTATCAAATAAGTACTAATAAACTATGGTCTTAGTTTATCATTTATCTAAATAAGCTGACATCTGATTGATAGGTGTGTTAAGCCCAAGAGTTTAGTTGCTTCTGTTGAATTCTTCTTGACCTTATCATTGTACATCACTATCTCCTTGTCATTTGGTGTACTTAACTGGAAAGAGACCAGGAAAGGGAAACCCAGCTGGCTTTTGATGTGTCCTATTGACCATAGAACCTTTATCTCTAACAATACTCATTCTTATTCTTGATACGCAATCACCTTCCAACTTTGGTTGTTTCGACTTACGTCTCTCAGATTCAGATTCATCATCACATCTCCCTCCTCTTTAGAACATTTAGATAGATCATTGATATCACTTCCATTGGATGCCTTGACTGACAGCTGTCACATGACCAATCAATAGACATTTCTGACCAGAGGTTATGATTGAAGTCTACATACTGCATTCTATCACATGGCCATTCAATAGACTTTCTTATCCTTAATTGACTATTAAATCTGAAAAGAAATTGAAAATATCAGAAAAAGTAAAAATTTTCCCATTATACTATGCAACCACTTTTGAAATTTAGTTAACTGTCTAGAGTATTTTGCTATACTGAAAGTACAATTGTCATATTCTCTTGAATTTATGTAGCCAGGAGCTTCAAATTTCTTATATAAAACAATCTTCGCATGTCACATTTCGTGACAGCTATAGCATGCACCAAAATCTCTGGTCACAGCCAACCTTCTTAATTTTAGTTTTAGTTTCCTTTAGGATTTGTATGATGTAATTTAAATCTCTTTGTTGCTTCTTTTCTTCTTTTTGAAGGTATCAAAAATTTTAGCATGAGCTTGTAGGGTGGTGTTGCTAATTTCCAAACTGATAGGATGGCTTTTCTTAACTATGTTGACAAAACTCTAGGTTATGAATCTGGAAAATATAGCTTAGAAAGTGCAAAGAGGTACAAAAATAGTCCAGTTTTGAAGTGCTGAACATTTAAAGTATCCTTTTCTCTACATATTTCCTTGTCTTCACAATCTCTCTAATATAAATGATGCAGTGCACCCAATAATAAAGTCTATTTTCCTTGAGTTGGTCAAGCTTGATCACTTCTTTATGAATTTTAATAGTAGAGAGACAACTGATCTTCTTGCGCTACTTAATACTTGATTCTTTCAGACTCGTAGAGGTCTCTATAGAAGGACTTATAAAATGCTCTCTTTCCTCGTCTGAGCTCCTTCCTCAAATTTTCCCAATTTTCATTCATATTTGGAAAGGAAATCTGCCCTCAAAAAGTCTAAATTGGACTACACTTATGAACAGGATAAATATCAATGTGCAAATGGGGTGACCCTTCATTTTTTTCATCTCTTTTTGTGTAATAATATAGCAACAAAGGGACTAGAAGACACCATTGGTTGGAATCCTCAAAAAACTTTATCTTCCAATTATTGAACACCTTGCCAGGAAAAGTGCAGCAGCTCTCTAAATTGAGATATAAAAAAACTGACTGGTCTGAATAGAACTATAATATCCTAAAGCTTGACCAGAATACATTAGTTAACCTAGATATGTTATCCATCCAAGAGAGAACCTGACCAGAACTTAAATGGAAATGGAGAAAAAAAAAAAAATGCTCTCAAATTTACCTGAAGTCCTTGTTTTAACTCCTACAGTAGTATTGATACTATTTATTTTATTATTTACCAAGAATGGTTTTCATCACTGTGCTACAAAATAGGCATGCCTGTCCTCTGTATGTATTCCTATCAAGCTACCCTCCATACAATCATAACTATATATTTAAAAACCACTACACATTGCTTCCAATTTCTTGCAACCAATTGGCCATACAAGTTAAACGTTTCCCAAAAAAATTATTGTTCTGTATACCGTCAGGTTCATTTGCAAAGCCCATGTGCACATTTACCCTTACTATTTATTTTCTTATTTGTTTTTGCTTTTCAATTGTAGTATTAGTGGCAATATTGTTGGTTCTGTTATCTTGTTTGGTAAAAATGTTTACTCGTTATGTTGTGTCGTTTGGTAACTCCTTCGGTCTTGAGGAAGCTTCTAACCAAAGGAGATTTTTCATTAATTTCCTTTTTCCAGTCAAGTCTCAATGTATCAAATAGCTGTTGGGAAGACTTGGAACTCTTTCTGGGCTTTTGGCTTACTTTAGTTTTTATTTTCTCTAATTTGTCTCTTTCATCTATTCTTTTTGTTCTTTAGTTAGTTCCCTCCTCACCCTGGGGTTACGAGGGGGATGTGGGCTAGGATTTTCTTTCCAATTGTCTTTTCATTTTATTCTCTTTTGGATGGTATCTGTGGAGGCAAATCAAAATATTCTCCATGTAACTATCCTCGAGTAGATGAGCATCAGGAATTTTTAAGTTAAGTGCAATTTTACATAGAACAATTGAGTTTTCTACCTTTTATTTTTTATTTTTTTATTTTTATTATCATTCAAGAGGGGCTATTGATTAACTATATTATTTAGTTCCTTGTGTTTTGATTCGCTCTACATTGTTTTCTGTTTTGTATTCCCCTTATATCAAAGTTGAGCTCCTAAGCTCTTTCTTTTTTCTTTTGCAAATAAAATTCGGTGTTAGTATTTTATGTAGATTAGTTTTTCTTTTTATTTTGATGAGGGCTGGGATCTCTTGGAAATTTGGGCATCTGCTCGATAATTTTAATGAACAATCGACCTTTTAACTTTCATCTTTTATTATTTAATCTCTAATGTCTAAACATCTATAGAAGAATAATTGGGACAATTGAAATGATTGGCTTATAATGTGTTTAATTCATTCAAAAGGTGCTCAGAACTGAATAGAAATTAATTTTGAACTCTGTTTAAATTATTGTCTGTGCTCACTTCTATATTGATCTAAAGTATTTTCTTATGTGTTTTATCCTATGGTTTACACCATTTGATTCTACTTTTAGTAATTATGTTAATCTTTCCAACTAAGATCTAATAAACCAGTTTATTCTTTCAAACATTCATTCTATAGGACAAAATTGCGTCGGGCAAATGTGCAATTCCTGTCTTCACCTATCAAGGATGGCACAACTGGAACGGTTATAGTTCTAACAACTCCAGATGCTCAACGCACTATGCTTGCATATCAGGTCAAATATGTTTCAATAACTAAAATAATTGTTTTCCATTTTCTTTTCAAAACTTTTGAATTATTTGATAGTATGGTTCTTTTTGTTTTTGGGTACATTGGAATAGAGATAGTAAGGTTCTTTATTTATACATTAGAAACACATTTTCATTTATCCTTTTTATTCTGGTTCTTAATTTATTCATTTATCTTTTATCTAAGTGTGTTACTTTATGCACATGGAACCATATGTATACACATCTAGTTGGTGATTTGCACAACTCTAGGAGTTACTAAATAGTTTATGAAAACAATTAAGTTTTTGTACTGATTGAGTGGTCTATATATCAAAAGAGTCTACGCAAAATAAGGATACAAAAATCTTACAGAATGATGTGGTAATTGGTTGTGTATGTGGTGGCATCAATGGTGCTCTCGATGCACCAAATACACGGTTGATAGTAGCTGTGAATACATAATTACATATTTCCACAAATAATTTCCCCCTCATTTTGCAACGTTATATTTGTAAAGCTCAGTACATATAGGATTTTGCTTTCAATATTAGGGGGGTTGTCTGACTATCATGGTCTTAATTAATGTTGAGTCAAATCCTGAAGAAGCTGGTCTTTGATGTACCAGGTATTAAAGAAAACTGTTCCTTTTCAATTCATTATTCTGAAATAAATTATGTGGTTGATAACAGATAAAACACTTATGCGCTCAAAAGTATGGGTTTCAAACGTGTCTGATTTCATGTAAATTTGTACCTGACACCAGGTGATTTGATGAGAAAGCGACACATCTTTGACGTCCTTATTTAAGGTGATGATTGACGTAGATAATAAACAACAATCGCTTGTGTAGTAGGCTTTCCAAGGGATCAGCTGCCAAAATTCAAAACTAAAATTCTTTTAAAGATAAAGTGCTTCCATATATTTTGATGCTGAGAATTTTTGGGATGATTGCTCTGGGTTTCCCATTGTCTTGGAAAATTTTTTTGGTTGCCTAAATTGCATTTGGGACTCGCAGACATCCCCTTAAATAATCTGAAGGAGGGACGGGGGCTTATAAGACACTTTTTAGAATTGATCTTTATCTTACAAAGCATTAATATTTTCTTTTGTTTCTGTTTCTTCAAAAATAGTTGATAAAGAATCATTATTGATGCTGACAGGTTTTTTCTTTATGGCAGGGTACTTCTTCAACTGTTAATTATGATACATGCTTAGCAAGCATGATTTCCAAGGCCAACGTACTTGTAGTCGAAGGCTATTTATTTGAACTTCCGGATACAATTAAAACAATAACAAAAGCATGTGAGGAAGCTCGCAGGAATGGCACCCTGGTTGCAATAACAGCCTCTGATGTTTCCTGCATTGAGAGACACTTTGATGACTTCTGGTGAGACTGTTACTTTATCTAGTCTTTGAAATTATAGTTTACTCATTTCTATTGGTCTTTTTTTATGTATTAGATTGTTAGGTTGAGCTTTTGTTTGTATTCAACTTGAACTATTTTGGGTAACTAGCAATTTTATAGTAATTAATTTGTTTAACCTTAGCTGTTACTATGGATTGAGCTGTTAATTAAAAATTTTGAACCGTCAAAGCGCATTATGTATCCTAAGATATAACTTTTAAGACACTTGAGTTATTCCTTACTGTTTCTCAACATGGTCAATGTCTCATAATTTATGTACTTTACAAGGAAAGAATTCAACAAGTCTGGAATACTAATTTGCCAAATGCTTTTAGCAATGTATCTACATTCTCAAAAGCTGAGTAATTAGTCTAGAACTACTCAATGAAGAGGACTTATTATCTTAAGATCTTTATTTTCCTCTTTTAATATATTTCATTTCCTTATATATATATATATCTTTTTTATCATGGTTGTGATTTTCTGTCCTTGCCCTCCATTTGGTAACTGGGACCTGCCAAATATTTGTCTATGATTCCTAACATGTTCATTCTTTTCTTTCTTTTATTTTTCTTTAATTATCTCCTTCATTCTTTTATTTTTTGGAAATTTAGTTTGTATTAGATACTTATATGTATCAGTTGGAGGGTTTTATGCATAGGAGAATTTTTTTTATGTTTTCATACTCTTATAACTGTCTTACATTCACTTGTTTTTCCCAGGGAAGTTGTTGGGAACTATGCCGACATTGTCTTTGCCAACAGTGATGAAGCTAGAGCTCTCTGCCATTTTGCCACAAAGGAAAGCCCTACATCAGCTGCAAGGTATTTGAGCCATTTTGTTCCTCTAGTCTCTGTTACTGATGGGCCTCGAGGCTCTTATGTTGGCATAAAAGGAGAAGCTGTATATATTCCTCCTTCTCCTTGTGTTCCAGTAGACACTTGTGGTGCAGGTGATGCATATGCATCTGGAATTTTGTATGGTATTTTACGAGGCATGTCTGATTTGAAAGGAATAGGTACATTAGCAGCTAGGGTTGCAGCCACAGTTGTTAGGCAACAGGGGACTCGGCTTACAATTGCCGATGCAGTAGAGTTGGCTGAGATGTTTGCATTTCACTGTAATAGTTCCACAATTCAGTCTGATATTGGATCTGATCACATTTCCAGCTTCTAGTCTGGTGCGCCCTCTTCATTGACTTCAAATTATTTTATTCGACGTATTCATTTGTGCATATGGTTGTATTATTTTATTTGTTGAGGCTTTAATGTAGTTACACTCCTTGTTCTTCAGTGTAAAAATTAAATACATTAACAATGCATCGAAGGTAACTCCAAAACTACTCATAAATTTAAATATTTTATTGATTTTAGTTTTATTTTCATTGATAAAAGTCAACCTCACTGACCACATCTTAATTCTTACTCTCTTCTACTATTTATTTATTTATCAAAAATATGCATGTGATGTCCTAGGCTAGTGGTTGATACATAAAAACTGCATTACTTTCTTCACTTTTTGTAGAGCAACCGTAGAACAATATCTTTGGAAATATGGATTTATGTCCGTGTTAGTACTAAAGATGCAAACAATATTTTATTCACTCACTAAAACACTACTTCAAATACCTTTACTATATATACAAGAGTCTTAAAAAAAAAAAAAAAAAAATTAGTTTTTTATTTTTTCTTTAATATTTATTAAATTTTTAATATTGTCATACTTTTTTGATTTTTATATCAATAGAGTCGTTTTCAATTAATTATTATAATATGACTAATTTCAAATTATAAATATATTTCTATTGGAATGGTTAGAGTTTTGTTTTAATATACATTATTCAATTAAGTTTGAATGAAATTGAAAATTTTAAACTTAATATATATATTTATATTGGTAGAGGATATATTTTTAATTAAATGGTTAGAGTTTAGTTCTAATATGAATTGCTTTCTTTTTTTTCAAAATTTCTTAATAGTTTTAGAATTTTTTAATTATGTTATATATAATAATATCAGTAAAACTTATATTTGCATAATATATTGGCTAGCTTGAAATTGAATTTGAGAATTTGAACATTGGAACCTTTCACTAACCATAATTAGTTAGTTTATTTTAACCATAACCATAACTTCTTATATGCTTTCTTTATATAGGATTTGAAGTTTCATGTTTATATATTTTTTTTGTTTTTTGCTTTTGCATGTCAATTTCTAAGGTTACACTATTAGATCATACAACATCTCTCTTAATGTTGTGTGATCAAAATATTTTTGAATTCTTTGCTAAAAGTTTGTGTGGCTGAACATAAACTATCTTTACATTTAATCTTGCGATTTTTTTTATAATAAAAATTATATGTTTATAATATGAATTTTTTGTTTTTTTGTTGGATTCTATTTGTTTATGTCATTAACATGAAGTTTTATTTTTTATTAAATAATTTTCTTGTATTTATTGATGAACATACATTTATATCATAAACACAATTCACGAGCAACAAGTGTATCACAAAAGCTAGTAAATATGAATAAGAGGTCAATTACATTTTACTCTCATGAACTACCCTATGTTTTTGCAATAGTCTTTATAAACTATCAAATTAGTCACATAACACCCTTATTTAAGTCATAATTAATAAATAATTACTAATCATAAAAATTAGTTATTAAATATAACAAATTAATTCAAAAAAGATTAAACTATTCTAGCTATAATTTTAATTTTAATTTTTTCACTTTCTATCTCTTGTTTCATATTTTATATTTTATATTTTATTTTATAGCAAATGAACTCAATAATTATCATATTTTAACATATTTTTTTAACAATTGTAATCCAATAATAAGAAGAAAAAACAAGAAGTTGTATGAAAATATTATTATTAAAACTCAAATTGAAACAAGAACTTATACAATTTCTATAAATAAGAAAAATAATATTAACAAATGTATTGATAATTTTAATATTATGATGAGAAAATAAAGACGATAAAAGATTCAATTATTGTTTATGTATGCTAAAGTTGTACTACTATAAAGAATTTAATTTCAAAAGAAAAGAATTAAAAAAAGATGTAGAAAAGGGAAGATAAAAAATTTATCATAAGGGTAATTTAATTTTTTTGAATTAATTTGTTAGATTAAATGATTAATTTGGATGATTATGAGTTATTTGTTAATTATGACTCAAACAAGAGGGTTACATGCTTAATTCAATATTGTATGAGGGCTAGTACAAAATGAGTATAGTTTATATGGGCATTGACCCTATAAATAAACTAACCAGTTGTTAATTAAACTGTAAAAAGCATCGAGTTTAAATCCATTAAAGTTTTAACCAATTATAAATTAAATCTTGGTAATAAACTATATATGGTTTTTAAGTTTACAATCTAATTTTTTAATTTTTTTCTGTAATTTTATTCAGTTATCTATTGTTTTGTCCTTCCTAATGTCATTTTCAAATAACAAGAATTTTACATGAGGTATGATTTAAATAGTGCATGTCACACCCCTCACAAAGACATGACTAGTCAGAGAATTGGATACCCAAATCTCTGTAATCTTGACTTTATCACAATTGAATATATATGACTCTTGACTAAACTAACACATAAAGACAAATTTTATAAAAAAGGAATTCACTATAAAAGCTCATTTACTTAAATAAATAACAATTTACTAAAAATTTTAGCAGTGGTTTCCTGAGATATAGAACATGCCTCAAAATACAACTACATATACTCCTGTTTTTATACAACAACAAGACAAAGACAATAAGAGCTCCGCTTCGTCCGCATCATAAACAAGACAATTAACTAGACTTTTACATCATACCAAATTAAACACCCCATAGTTCTAGTATAACTACAAAATTTCATCATTGACTTCAAGTATGAGATTCCAAATATACCTTGTCGCCAAACACTTTACAACGCCCAACATTGGTATTTTCTGTTCTTTGAGATCTTGTTACTAAAATAAACTACAAAAGAGGGGTGAGTCCTACAGATTAAGTGAGTGGAAAAACGTATTCAAAGGGTACTAGCATCACTCAACACAAGTATATAACATATATAGTTAATTAATATCATGTAACAATATTCATATATTAATTCAAAATACACACATACATTTGTAATCTTCATAAATTCACAACTCTCATGATTCATAATATAACAAATCAATCACAACATACAAAGTAAGCAAAGGGCCAACAAGTAACTCAGTCTCGCACAATAATATCTCCCCCTACCGGGCATTTATTTGCCCGCACAACAGATTAATCTCCATACATAATTCATCTCACTGTGGCTGAGAAATTTTTAAAACATTTATCAAAATTAGAATATCTCAAGATTTCAAATCAGAATATCCTAGGTGTACCTGGATTTCACTTTCGAAAATAAAAATAATTTCTTAGAAAATTTCATTTTGTTGGCCCTTATCAACCACAAACAATTTCAAACAAACATAATGCAAATAACTCACTGAAACACTGTACTTGCACATTTATTCAAATGCATATACAATTACACATAATAATCTAGCCCCTAAAGGTAACAGTTAACCACTCACCGGTTTACAAATCTTAGTTGTCACTTCTTCTTGTGCTCACGTGTGTCATCAGGCCCAGAGAAGGGTCCGAAACTAAATTCATAGTTTCAAATAATACTTAGTTCATACACGTTATTGTTATAATCTTTTAATTGCTAAATATATATCAATTTTTATAGGTTTCTTTATAAAAATTTCCTATTGAGCCACTACATGTCAAGTAGTATGAATTGTACTTTATGTGGTAAGATTGATAATGAAGAGACATTTTAAATGTCTTGACAATGCATAAGGTAGAAGGAAACATTTAGAAAAGATAAAAAAACACTAGTGAGTTAGAGATGTTGAAACTATCCAAACTTAGGGTTTGGACCAGTATTCACTCTAATAGTCATATATTCTCCTAGGAAATTCCAAATCCAATTTCGTAAAATTTATTAAATACTAGACACATGTAGCTTTATAATGATATATCATTTAAAATTTTTAGATTTATATGTCAATCCAGTTTATTCTTTGAAATTGCATTAAATTTTACAAAATGCAAGATTTTGGCAACTTTAACATTATCTTAGTTATTTGAACATAAATTTCTCTATAAAAAAGAGAGAAATCCAATTTCAGTTGGTTGGATTTATTGATAGACAAGTATATTTTTCTAGATGGATATCACATGTATTATTTGGATGTGTATGTTAATATAGTTAATTATTTAAAGTTTGCTCTTTTTAAGCATTCCATGATCTTACTGGATACATGTTTATTTTCACTTACATACTTAATCAATTTTAATAAAACCAAGTTGAGAAATTAAGTATAGGAAGTTAATTAGCTTTATTATCTAAAAAATTCTCCTAAAATCAACCTTGAACTCACTTAATTCCTCACATGAACTAAAAATAGGATACTCGTACAGTTCTGATTTCTTGACTCAAATTCCAATGCTTGTAGAATTCTCATACTTGAGAAATAAATTACGAAACTTTCCAGTATAGTATTTCAAGATGTTAGGAACATTTCATTTTCACCAATCTTCTCCTAATTCATCATTTAAGACCCTCTAAAGTTAATTACACTAAAACAAGTTCAATCAATACCCGAAAATCATAACCCTGACTTCCACCACCTCCAAAATATTCATAACAAGGAATTAAAACCTACATAACTCCATATTTTCTCTTTATTATGCTAGGAACAACTTTTCTTTAGAGGTCCTACGCTAATTCTAACCATAAACCCGACAAAGTCTCCCGAATTGACTAAAGCTCATTAAAAATCCTGCATGGATCTAGCCTCAGTCTAGTAGCTCTAACGATCAATATACTTGGAATCAGATTACAAAATTTTGCAGACATCACCTTAAGACCCTAAGCTACACTTTCTCTTTTCAAATCTTAATTTAATTCAGCTCCAAGAGCACCCGAAACACAAGATTTCGTTTATCTACGAATCTACCCCTGCACCCCTTCAAAACCCACTTAACTCTCATTTTCCAACACCTTCAAGCTTCAACTCATACTCCTCACTTCAACACTAATTAACTAACACTACTCTTAATCCAATTAAATTCAAAGTTGTACTAGTGATTTAGAATCAATCAAGAGCTTAAGTTGTCACTTTCTATTACCAATCCAACCAAGTTTTACTTATTAAGCTACCATTGATTTCTTGTAGACATTTTAGCAAATATCTTAGATGTATAATTTCCTCCCATTGGTGTGTATGTGTATATATGTATTAATGTCTTGCAAAAGTAATTTGTGGGCTGCTTACTTAGTATCCCTAACTTCAAGAGGAACCATTAGATTATTTGCAAGAATCTTAAACTGCCCATATAGCTTGTTTGAAGACACCTTCAAAAGTACATATGCTAAAAGTTAGTGATAAATTAAAATGTTGCTTCGTCACTTAACTATCAATTAAAAGAATATATGATAAGAGTGAATTGCATTAACTATCTAACATTCTTAATTTGGTGTGATAAAACCTACCTCTTCCACTCCATCTACAATACTATCTTAATACATGGTATTTAATAGGATCCTAAGTCACAGAAAATTGTAATCTAGTATATCAGAAAATACATGCTATAAGATTAGGTGATTATTAGAACAAAACCAATAAAAAGATATTCCAAAATATACCTTGGAAAATATGCCTAAACTTCCACTCAACATTGTGCAGATCCCTTGCAATTAGTTCTTGAGCTGGTGGTTGCTGCAAGAAATCCAGCAGAGGGAAACTTTATTAGCAATATGACAAGGAATAGGGAACCCTCCATCAACTTAGACCCAAAAACTCAATTGAACTAGTATGAGGGTAAGGAAGGACGGAGGAGAATTCAGCGTACAAAGAACCAAGGTTCACTCGGCTACTAAGAATTTCTCATGGCAAGATAAAGAGCAAGAAAAACAGGGCACTTCAAGACATAAACAGAAGGGAATAAATGAACACAAGAGGCGGTGGATTAAAAAAAATCTGGAAGGTTAAGGCTAGAAAAAGAAAAAATGGAAAAGTGAGGTTAAAGTCAATTCTCTAATTGAGTGGTGTAGAATAAATCTTAATTTGATACATATATTTACATATATATAATATATATATATATTATTATTATCATTATTATTATTTTTTAGAACCTATACTAAGGTATCGGGTAATAACATGTTCAATTGTATTATTATTAATTTAATTTATTTATTTGATGACGAAAGTTTACACATTACGCTTAAAACTCGACTTTACAATATTAAGTTATAAGGGTTATGACAGTGCAACTTTTATACCAATCTAAACTATCATATTTCACAAGCACTTATGTAATTTAAAGATAACAAATTATGAACTTTGTGATTTAATAGCAAAAGATTTTGTCTTTATTTTAAATGATGAATAACGAAAGGGACCATATTGACTTTTGTTTTAAAGAATCTACGTGGATCACATTGATCTCATTAAAATTAATTAATAGGATCAAATTATGGCGTAAAATTGTAAGGACATTTAATTAGAAATATATTTATTTTAATGACAAAGTAAGTGGAAGAGAAGGAACAAAATGCAGTTACTAAATAATCCATAGAATGACATAGAAAAGCATATCTCAAAGATAGTGTTGATGCTAAGGATTCCACTGTTAAGCGATTGGATGATGAGTGCATTTGTTTTGGTCAGTATCATGGTTCTTTTATTATTGTTATTTAACAAAGCATCAATGGACAGAAGAAAATGTGACTTGAAGTGGATGTACATTTGTGCCAAGATAGTTACCTTTATATGCTAGGCAAAATATAAAAAAGCATAAAAAGAAAAGTAACGTGCAGACACTAAATATTGGGTAGTGTTTATTCTCTATTATGGTTAATTAATATTAAATAAAAAAATATATTGATTAGTCGAATTGATAAATAAATGGTAATTGGAATTAATTTAGAAATTAATTTTAAATGTCAATTAGGCTCAATCATTTTCAATCACCTTTAGTTATCTTAAAGTCAACTTCAATCATAGAATTTTGCACAAGAAGTCCTAGGACCCTGCTGCACATCCAACCTTCAATAACAAGAGTTTTTCCCATCCGTTGAAGTATCGAGCTTCAATTGTTCATCAAAGCATCACTCATAACAAGCAAAAAGCCTAGAGATTGAAAATGCATTTCAGTCATCAAAATCAACTTGCTCAAAATCAAGCTCTATAAGTTCTTATACAAGATTTCAATTTCGTGATCAAGCTCAAGCCCATAAAGCCTTAGCAATCGGTCACAAATCAACTTGCAATTTTCACAAGAACAACAAATCCAAGACCATTTTTTGCACAATCATATCCATCCTCAAGCACTCGATTCTCATGATCAAGCCATGTTTCTATGAGAATTCGTCAACTATGTTAAATAAATTAGAATAAGGTAAAGGATTACGGGCTTGATTGATATCTCAAAGCCTACACCCATAAGATAATATTTCCTAACATTCCACATCTAAACAATTTGGGACTACACAATACGATAATATTTCCTAACATTCCCCCTAAAGATGGAGAATATAATGCTCAATCTTGTATAGATAAAACCTAATTTCAATCTCAACACTCCTCCTTACTTACAACAACCTGAGAACAATATGTCAAACTTCAATCCATTTAATAAACGTGATGGTACTAGTGAATAGTACTCATGTTGGTTGGAAATAGGCATAAGAAGATTTGCTGAAAAAATAAAAAGAGCATAGCTGGAAAGAGGCGTAGCAAGATTTTCCGGTAAAATAAAAGAAGCACCTTTGGAAAGAGACATAGCAGAAAAGTTCATAAAAGTACTGTTAAACCATCAAATCATCTGAACTGTCAAGCCCTAAAATAAAAGAAGCTTAAAAAGAAAAGGGGTTAAGAATAGATAATTAGGGATAGAGAAAATTAGGAATAATTAGGCTTGAAAAGAGAAAATAATTATGGCTAACTGCAAAGCCCTTTTTTTTTTTTTCCTTCTTCTTCTTTTTCTTTTATGTGGCGGTTAGAGAAAAGAAAATGAGGATTAAGGTTCTTGGAAATCGGTCCAAGATCGGACTTGGGCCAAGTTTCTTGAACTAAGATGTGACCATGATTCTTGTACAATAGCCTCTTTCCTGCTGTAATTTTAAGACATCACATAATACAAATAACTAAAGTCTAATGAGAAGTGCGAGGTTGAGCAAGAAATTGACTAACCATACTAGTGCAAATACAATATATGGTCTGGTTAGTGTGAGGTAATTTAGCCTACCAACCAAAGCGTTTGTATTATTCAGGATTCGCTAGAAGTTCTCTCTCATCAGGTACAAGTTTGACATTAGGATCCATAGGAGTATTAACAGGTTTTGCGTCTAACATTCCTGTACCACTTAACACATTAATGCAATATTTTATCTGGGAGAGAGAGATACCGAACTATAATCTAGCAACTTCAATGTCCAAATAATACTTTAAATGTCCTAAGTCTTTGGTATGAAACTTGGAGTATAATAAAGGCTTCAATTGCTAAATGTTAGAATTATCATCATGCACAAAGCAGATCTGAAGGCTAACTCGACAGCAGCAAGCTAGATGACAGACAGCGAGGATCCAACTGAAGGATCAAATAACAGTGTGCCACTACAAACGCAAGTACATTAAGTAACATACGCGGATAAAAAGATATTTTGTTTAAAATAATATTATATTATTTGTGTCTATCAGTAACTAAGTACACAATAGATGTAGATAAAATTCATGAAAATGGCACCAAAACAAGATAGATGCATCTACAATTATAAATGCTGATAGGAAACAACAAACGCATATATGATCACGGAATATGGCTTCAAAAATCATCCCTTTCTATGTCTGTGTTAATAGTATTAACTTTTGGAATAAACATATATATTTAGACTTTTTTCATTTGCATTATCTTAGTCTGCTTTATGGCATACGCAAATGTGGTAATTTCTTATAATATAAAAGGTTTTAACTGATCAATTGTGTGAACTGTTTTATTAAAGGCCTATTGGTTTGAATAACTTATTGATCATTGATCATATTTTGTGTTTGATTGGGAGAATCGTTTTGACAATTTGTGAATGAACTCCAAGCATCCCTGCTAAACAATCAAACTATCTACATCAATAAAGGTTCAAGAGATTAGTTTAATCTTGAGCTTTCATGTAATATAATTAATTGAATGTTTTATATTGGTTTGGGAAATTTTTATCATTCTGCTACTTATGTATAGGATGCATAACCTCTAAATTTTGTAATAACTGTCGCAACCATTGTTGAGTTAGTCTACTAGTGGATTTGACATAGCAGAAAATAGCACAATCTCGTCTCTCTACATTCTTGAGCCAAAACTCTGCTGAATGATCAATCCCACCATTCGAGAGGTTATAGGCAAGTTATGAGAGTTGCTTATAATTCTTGAAAATAGACTTATTTTATATCCCTTTACTCATATTGATTTAGCTATATTTATAATTTTAGTTGATTTTTGCTTAGTTTTAGTTGACTTTTTAGTTGAGTCTTTATTATATTAGGACGTTAAATCCTAGTTTATTTAAGCTAGAATTTAGGTGTTTTATATGAGGTCTAACTTATTTTCACAACGGTTGTGTGCTTTGAAGGTCTAATGCAAGAAGGCGTCTCATTAGCCAAAACGCACAAGACAAGAGTAGTTGCCCAACAAGGCTGGCACCTAAGTGCTAGAAAGCTGGCGCCATGGCATTGGAGTTAGACAAGAAGGTGCCACGACACCAAGACATGGGTGTTGTGGTGCCAGGACCACTGCCAGACCCTTCTGTTTCATCAATTTCCAAGACCACGACACTAGGGAAGCTAAGGCCGCAATGCTGGTGCACTGTGCGATAATAGTCTAAATTGAAGTGAAATTGAGACTTTTTAAGCCTATAAAATGGGGATTAGCTTAAAGACTCAAAACACACAATTTAGCTATATATTTTTGGAGTATTAGAGCTTGTCAAGGGTACAAGGAAGGAAGAAGAGCAAGGATCTTTGAAGCTTAAAGACCAACAACCCCCATAGTTTTTCTCTTTCTACTCCTTCTTCACTTTTGTTGTATTCTTTGATGTTTACCTTTGTTGAATCCATGTTTACACTAAGTAGCATGGAGTAGTTTCCTTTCTTGAATTACAACTAGAACTTAACATGTAGCTTGTTATTATTTTATTTATGGATTGTTTAGATATTGACATATGATTATTTAGTTCATTTTATACTTATTGCTTCTAATTGATTGGCCATTTTTAGATTGAATTAGGAACCTAAAGGAGCTTGGAAAAGTAATTTAGGTTTAGCCTTGAATGAATTAGCACTTGATTGAACTCATACACGTGTTGTTGAGCTTGATTTGTGTATAGGATAGGAATATACCTATATGCCTTGTGTAGCCAATTTAGATCTAATTTTAATGAGTCTTGTTCAACTTAATTCACATGAAAATATAGTGAATTAGTTAAATGAGATATTATTATAAGGGATAAGAATATGCTTATAATTGATTAAGAACCTTAGGTTATAATTCATTGCCGTAACTAAGTATATAAGATAATAATAATACAAGTGAAGTGTAAAAGGAACTTGTAGTTCTAGGCTTATCTTTAGTATAATCTTTAGTTAATTTGCTTCGTAATTAACCCAAACTCAAACCTTGAATAATTAGAATTGCTAATTTTATTACTTAGCATAATATTTGAAAAACTCCTTGTGGGAACGATCTCTAGTCTATCACTTTATTACTTGAGGATGATACATGTGCTTGCGTTAGTAAAATCCGTGTTAGTTGCTTGGATTCAATATCCACGACCGAAAATATGTCAAAGCCACTGAGCTCAAGCAAGTGTCAGTGAACAAAAAAACCTTTATTGCAATAAATGATCCAATCACTCAAGTCAATTGGTTTTAATACAAACTTGAGATAGAATACGGAAATTGAATATGTTTTGAAGCACTGTAATTTTTTTTAATGTTCATTTATTTATTTTATTTTTTCATTAAGATTTGTTTCTCGTTATGTCTTTTATTGTAATTTATTTATTTATTTATTTTTTTGCTAAAATATTTCAAGCACTTTTTGGGTATATTATTTATTAGAATTAAATTTGAACAAAAAATAGTTTAATTTAAATAAAAAATGCCTAAATAATTTAATTTGAATAAAAAATAAAAACTGAATAAAAAATAAATTAATTTTAATAAAACATCAAAACTGAATAAGAATTGTTTAATTTCAATTAAATATTAAAATTGAATAAAATTAATTTAATTTCAATTAAAATCAAAATTGAATAAAAATTGTTATAATTTTATTTAAAAATCAAACTTAATAAAAAATTAGTTTATTTTCAATTAAAAATCAAAACTGAATATAAATTAATTTATTTTTAAACAATATAAATTAATATGTTTTTGGTAAATTGTACACAAATTTAGTTTTCAGACCATTGTTACAAAACATAATTTTTGAATAATCTAAATAGATACTCAAGTTAGAGCGATTGGCAAGATCTCACATGCACCATGGTCTCGGATGATCTTAGACAATGATTTTAGTCTCGCGGACAAATCAAACGGACCGTAAATTGTCCTCTCTTCTAAGTTTACTTTATGTCTCCAGTCTTCCTTTGTTGCTAAGTCCTTTCACGTATCCGTGTAACTCTCATAAACGTACTCAGCGCTTTCGCTTTCTTGTTAACCTATGCTCCCCACGTACTTCAACCATTTATTAATGACAGGACAGTGCTTACATTCACAAAAATGGTACATCAACAGGAGAAGGTCAAGTGCTCAGCGAACTTGATGGCTAAATTTGTGAACCTCAATTTCAAGACGTTGCTCACTTTCTGTTGGTGTCCTGCCCATGTGGGTGGGGTTCCAAGGCCATTCAAATATGGCATAATGGTTACTTCAAGTTTGGAATTGTTTCATACACCATGTATGGCTAATTAAATGTCCATGGAGTTTTCAATGACGTTTTGAACCAAGCAACCTTACAAATAGAAGCTTAAAGTGCTTAAGGAAAGAAAGCAAGTAAAGAGTTCCTCCGTGAAATAGCAAGAGTGTGAGAGATAGAATAGTGTAAAAAATACTCAATTCATGAGTAAGTGAGTGAAAATTGTTAATTACTTTTTTTATTAGATCTCTCTATTATTTTTGGGTATTTCACTTCAGTAATGTACTTATATACCTTTAGTTGTGACAAGAGCAAACTAGTTTGTATCTTTACTATTTTCATAATAAAATTCTGTCGAAATTTGGTCCATGAATTTTTCTTTAATTTAAAAGTTTTTTCACATAAATTTTGATAAAAGCATAAAAAAATTTGTTGAATAAGTATGCTTGAGACTTAATTGAAATTAAAATAAAAGTATAGTGATTCAATTGAAAGTTTTTAAAATACAGTGATCAATTTAAAAAAAAATAAAATTTTAAGGACCCAAATGTAATTTAACCTAAGAATTTTATGTCAATTGTGCAATTTATTTTGTACTATTCTGTACTTGTGTTAGATGCTCAAAGAGAGAGGTTGAGTTGAAGATACAATTGATATGAATCAAACAACTTTTTATTCTTTAACTTTAAATAATGGTTGCTTATTTATATGATTAAGATTGTTACAGAGTTTCATGGGTGTATGAGACACTTAGCAACAAAGGGAGAAAGAGAAGACCTAAAACAAACTTCTAACAAAAATAATTTAGTTTTTTTTATGTTTATACGTTAAAATTAATAATTAATTTAGATAATAAAAGATTATAACTTAGATAATGAATTTTGTATCTAATTTTTTAATTCATGAGACATTGCAAAACTGATGATAGTTTATTAATAAAATGTACAGCTTAAGAATTTGTTTAACTAATTTTGATGAACAAAAAATTATTTTATTCACTATGGTACTTCAAAGTGATTACAAGATTATTTTTATATTTCAAATAGATTCCTAGTTCCCAACACTACTAATTTAATTTGGTAAATGAAATTGATTAAATCAAGTTTGATTGAGTTTCCTTAGAAAATATTTATGTGGAATATTTTCTTCTACATTTTTAACTTTAAAATATCATAAAATCTAGAAGTCTTGACTAATATAATGGCCTAACTTAGCAAGATAATATGTGCAGTAGTTTGAAGTTAGCCTCCCAATTCCATATTCTTTGGCCATCACCATTATCAACAACCCACCACTGCACAAATAATTGACTAATATAATGGCATGAATGAAAAAAAAAAAAAAAAAAACCTTATCAACATCATATTCCTATTCCCTATTCCCTATTCCCTATTCCCTATTATGCCATTTTTTTCTTTGTTTTTTAAATTTTCAATAAAGTACTGCGCAAAGATGGATTTTGATGCATAATATATTGATGGCTGAGAAGAAGTACCAAATGCTCAATATTGGACACGTGTCACAAAGTTGTGGGAAGTTAATTAAAAAGCATCAAGATTGTGATGGACAGATAGCTGCTCGGGAGAAGTATATTGGACCAATGACAATATTTGATGGTATTATGAACATAAACTTGCGTGATAAATTTTTTTGAACAAAATAGTGATTTACACAAATTTGTAAATAATTAATTAGTACAATTGTTGTTGCCTTCTTTTATAAGTAAAGAACAAAATATTCTGATTCAATATTACTTCGACGGCTAAAATGCTTGATTCGGATAAAGTTTTGTTTTCTCAAGTCTCTGGAGTGTGTGAGAAAGTAAAGAATATCATAAACTTTTTTGATGTCTTGATTGTATTTTTCTCTTTTCCAGAGTGTGGGTGAGTCATTTTATAGAAAACTCTGGTAGAGCAAATTTGTAATTGAAGATTCTGATGTGATTGACATAATTGGGTGCATGAATCTAATCAATATTTTGTTGGCAGCTGTTTTAGTTTTTTCCATTTGATGATTTAAACAACAACAAAAAGAAGAGAAAAAAGAAGCCATGGAACAATGTATTGTCAACTTGTACCTATTTATTATAATCCAAATATTTTATTATAGGACACATTGATGGTCTTTTAGCCAATTGTTCATATTTTAGCCTAAATTTCTTGGCATTCATTTCAGTGATGGAACTTAATCTAGAATCATTGAAATTCATAGAAGTGTCCTGATACTCTTTCCAATCTACACGTCTAGGGCCCAGTTTATATTGAGTTACCCTTATCATATCAAGATATTCTGCTGTGTGTCTTTGTAGATCCTATATATTTTTATTGGTCTTATCCTTATACATGTTGCTTTCACTGGTTCAACTTTTATCCCTTACTTTGAAGATTGGGGGCATGGTTATATTTTAGTTGGCCTTATTGATGCTTAACTAATAATTTAGTTTAACCAACTGATATACACTCAAAAAGTCCATTTACATTGAGTCTCTTCGCTTTCCAGTGTATTTTCAACTTAGAAAGTCTGATACCAAATTAATGAATATGCTAAACGCCGAATTGATGAGTTGCAAAGAGAATTAGATTCTATGATTAAACTTTCGGTCTACCTAAACCCACTACCCACTAATCAAAACCAAAATATGAGTCAACTACTGTAAGGCCTGAGCCTTAATCCCAAGAAGTAATGTAAGTGTTTTGTAGGTAATGCAGAAACCCACTCATCCAGAACCAGAGATTGAAAGTTCGAACAATGAAATTGTAGAAGTTCAGGAGGAGTCAATTGTATTTGTTGATGTCTTGATGAAGACCAACATAATCAACTTGAAGTTTTTGATGAATTTCCAATTGCATAACCAATACATGATCAAGCTATTGAAGGTGCTTCAACTTGACAAAGTGGGTGAAGCAGTTGAAATTGACTTGCTAGATCCAGAAGCACAAGATGATAAGATATTCAAGTTGAACAAGAGGTTTCAGTTCTCGTTATTGAAAACATCAATTTTGTCATTCCGATAAAGTTTCAAGTGTTTGAGATTACAAATAGAGCTCTCATGTCAGTTTTATGCTAATAATGTTCAAGACTTTGTTGCAGTTATTTCTGAGATTTTCATTCTCTCTCATTTCAGAACTAGAGAACAAATTTTTTAAGAGGAGATTGACGAGGAACATGAGATTCATGAATTAGGATTTACTTGGAGATTTATCTTTTGTATTGGGATATTGTTGCATTTATCTAAAATTTATAGTTGGTGATAAACATTAATAGTATTATTTAGGATTGGAATAAATAATTATAATTAGAATTTTATTTTTATTTTTATTAGAGTTTAATTTATATTAACATTTTTTTAGAGTTTCTAGTGGTGCCTATATATAGGCATATGTTATATACTTTTTTGTATCAATTGATATTGAAAATTAGTATTTTTCCTAATTTAGTGTAGAATATATAGTTTAGGCTCTCAATCCTTTTCCTCTAAATCTCTCTAATTAATTTTCTCTATTCTCCCTTCAAATCCAAAGTTTTCCTAAATCACCTTAATTGAGGAGTTATATTCAAAAAATTTATTAATTTTCTCTATTCTCTCTTCAAATTCAATTTTTTTTTACATTAGGAAATATGACTGTGAATTTTAAGAAATTGTTCTTGGTAATAAAACATATGTGCCAATCTAAATCTCTTGGAGAAAGGCGGTAAAAAACAAATTTTTATAAAATTTTTTAGTATAGCGAGAATGATGTGGTTTTAATCGAACTGGAAAATTGATAGTCAACATAAAACCTTTTCAATACTCATATTTATAGATTTAAGATTTATGGCATCTCCTATACAAAGACGCGGTGCATTGGATTTCGAGCATACAATGATAAATAAGCAATATTAGTTGGGACATCCCCTCGAAGCGACTTCGAGAAAGCATACAATAAGGTGGTCAACGAGGTGGTCTAGGCTTTGGAAAAGAAATGAGCCCTTATTAAGTAAACTAATCTTGTTAAAAATATTTGAAACATTAGTGACTAATTTGAGAACCAATGAATACACTAAGGATATGCATTAAGTCTTTCTTTTTTTTTCTTTCTTTTTTTATTAAGTTTTTCTAGCTAATATTCTAAGGGTACTTGTTAAGTTATAATAAGTATGATGAATTTTTTAAGGATATCCTAAATGCACTTGTTAAGTTTTTTTAAATAGAAAGTTTGTAATATTTGTTACGATAGTTATCATGATTTCAATATTATTTACTACATTGCTACTTTTGAAAAGTTTTTATTTCTACATATCATATTTATTACAACTTAACAATTAGGCATCCATTAAAAAAACACAAATATGATTTTTAGAAATTGAAAATTTCTAAAAGTAGTAATTTATGAATTAATTAGTACTAAAATCATAATCAATTACCATAATAAATACTACAAACTTTCTATCAACTTACTAAACATGTATAGAATGAAGTCACTTGATCGTATACTTTTCATAAGTAGGCTAGGGTAAGAAGCAAACTAAGTAGGCTAGGCTAAGAAGTAAACTAAGTATATGGAGTGTTTGAAACCAAATGGTAGAATGAAAATGATTTCCTAGTTAGCATCAAGGGTCAACAGATTCCAACTAGTGAGAATTTTAAGTATTATGGATCAATAAGTCAACACATTAGAGAAAAAGATGATCCTTTACATTAAATTAGAACAGATTGACTAAAATATAGAAATGATTTGGGAGTTTTGCGTGATCATAGAATATCATCGTTAAAGTTAACAGCTAAATTTTGTAGAACTATATATCATATGTCTTACTATGTATTATGGAACATAGTGTTAGATTGTGAAGAAATATCATATTGTGAACACGAGTACAGTTGAGATGAGAATGTTGTGATTTTGTGATAATAGATGAAAAGATAGATAAGAAGCTTAATATTTAGTTAATTTAAGAATAGTTTATATTATTTAGAAGATGAAAAAAAGAAGTTTAAAATAATTTGACTATATTCAGTACAAAAATGAGAAAATATTCGGAATCAACATAAAGAAATCTTTAAGATCAAAACCTATGTGAATATAAATATTTCAGTACAAAGATGTGAAAATATTGGAATCAACATAAAGAAAGCTATAAGATAAAAAGCAATGTGAATAAATATGGTGAGAAAACAATTTGGTTTCAAAAGTTTAAAAGAGAATTTAGGTATAGAAAAAAATAAATGGAGTAAAAAATATTATGTGAAAGATATAAACTAAGGAAAAAAAAGAAGTTATTATGTTGTTAGCACAAATGGTAGAGTTTTTTGGATTAATAGTTAGTGCTCATTTGACGCATAGTATAAGAATAATATGGTAAGATAAGACTATCTAGTTAACTTTTTATATACAACATATTTGACAATAACTAGATAATATAAACTTGTAATATTAATTCTTTTTATATTATGCTTAACAAAATAAAATTAAACAGTAAAAACTGAAATAATATAATAACAATATAATAACATAATAGTTATACAATTTAATACATCCTATACTCATATTATACAACCTAAAATGATATGTCAAACAAGTCCATAATGTCCAGACTAATTTATATACATATTAATTAATTTTTTTTTTCAATTTAGTTGAAAATATTACATTTATGCCTGAACTGAAAAAGTTATAAAAAACCAAAAAAAAAAATATATTACTTCCCGCAATTCTAAAAAGATCCAACAAGTCAAAGAATTGTGCAAATTTTGACTACTAGGCCTAAACCTTGGGACCTATTCGCCTCATATTACGCAAGCAGCTGCTAAGTTGTGTTGTTTTATATACTAAATTTGCAAACATCGCTCCAACTATGACCTATTTATAAATTTACCCCTTCAGTTTTGAATTGTTTCAATCAGTTCCGCTTTACAGCTTTACTCGGACTTATCTTAATAACTACTCCATCCATTCTCCCACCCAAATCAGAATCAGACCATGTCAGCCGCCCAAAACAAATAGGTTGTAATTTACTGTAACAACCACTCAACAACCAAATAGCAAAGCACAAAGATGCCAAAATAAACAAAAGGTATCACATAGACCCTTGAAGCATTTTATTCTTTAATTCATTTATAGAATAATTACAAGCCAACAAATATGTACAATTATCATCAAAATACCTTTACATAATGCTATTCATAAATAGTTATCTAGTACCTCCATCTCAATCTATATAATAGTTTCCTTTAAAGTTTCATATCCTATTGGAAATTGTCCCTTTTCTACTATACAACATAGAGTAGTGGTCTCCAACACCGGCCTCAAGGGACAGGGCTCAGGTGTTGTAACTTGGTGAAATATATATCATACACATTGCTGATATTTGCACTTACAGGTAGTCACAGTGACTATTGTGTTTCCTTTTTTCTTGCTATAAATATTCATTTAGAATTCTATGTTAAGCCCTCCTCCCAGTGGAGCTCTATGAGGGACTCCCTTCCTCCTCTTGGCAGTCCGGTAATTCATCGCTGTTGGTGGTGGTGTTGATGGTGTAAAGCTCTGAATTTTGCCTTTTCCAATTCCATTGCTGATGCTACTCCTTGACTCTTCGCCATCAGAACCATCTGTCTCTCCTAACATTTTCTTTTTCCTGAACCTTTTTGATGTTCCAACTATCTGCAATAAAATTTTGTGAATCATAAAAGGTTAATTGAAACTTGTTGGCCAACATCCATAATCCTTTTTCATTTAGAAAAAGAAAAACAAACAAAATGAATGCCGTAAATTTGTTCAAGTACACAGTAATCAATATTGAGAGAGTTGTACATTCAATGTAGCAAGGTAGTAGGAATAATTTTTCTTTCACAATTCTGTTTCTATACAATAATCAGGATATGGATTTACCACATTGTACACTATTTATACATTAATACAAGCAAAACATGTATTTTAAAGGGGATTTACAATTGCAGTCATGGCTGTTCAATTGTCATCCATTGGACAGCCTGTGCGATGTGCTGCTCTTGAAAAGCCACAACTGCAGATAGCACTAATCTATTTCGAAGCCTAATTGATACTTGAAGTTTTTAGAAATATTTTATTGTCTTAGGACATCCAAGGAGTAAAATGTGTATACGTACTCAATGTAGGGAGGTAGTTGGAATTCTTTCTATCCCAACTTTCTTTGTTATAAAATGATCAAGATATTACTTGACATACCATAATGTGCTATACATAGTACTACAAACAGATTGAAATTGATGGTTCAAAATCCAACTTTATGCTTGTGATTTTTAGAAATTCTTTGGCATGGGTTAGTTTTCTGGCAATCATAGTCATCCAAAAGCAAATATTTACAGCACCAAGAAGTAAGAATAAAATATTTGAGCAATTGAGTAAAATGAAATGTATATATGTACCTTGCAACCAAGAGAGCAGAAACTAAAGGAATCAAGGAGGCTGCGGTCACAGACTTGGCAGGTATTAGTGACACCTTTACCAGGCCTAGGCTGAGGCCTTTCATTCAGAAACACAATCTTGGCACTGTTTATTATATATGTCTGAACACCTGTTATGTCCAGAAATTTCTGTATCTCAGACACCCTTATCACATCATGGTAGGATGATCTCCTTATCTTAAGATTAACACAAACAGGAAAGGGAGAAAAACAAAATCAGAAATTAATACACCAACCTCTATTTAAAAAAAGAATAAGAAAATATGAAACACACAAATCATTTATAGTGACATTTACATTTGGGATAATTATATTAAAATGGTCCTTCGATGGCTAAAACTGTTCTTAGAAAAATCAAGGAGGAAATTTCTTCGTAGTAACAGGCAGCCCCCATAGTTTGACTTAGAAATTGTTTATCTTTAACTCCAGGATGGACTGGCACTGGTCATTGACATAAAAACCAATAAAAGATACTCCATCACAAAGTATGGAGATTTGGATCCTTATTCCTCTTTACAATGCAGTAAGAAAAATTCAATACAAACAAGAAGGTTGTTGTATTTTGAGAAGGGCTTTACAATGAAAAATATCCCAAAAATATAAATTAAAATTAAAACCAAGAATAAATTGAAGATCAATGGAATTATACAGTAAAGTTACCTGTATCGCCCTATGGTCTCTGTGAGAAGCAAGACAAGCAGAGCAAAGGGCTCCATTCATACAATCCAAACAAAACATATTGCATTCACACTTGTGGGAATCTGCGTGGACTTTGCAGTGAACAAAGAAGCTTGTTTGGAGAAGAGGCCTCAACCATGGCGGCCACTTGTTTTCTTCATCATCATCATCATTTTCTGCTGCTTGATTGAATCTCTCACCTCCTCCCTAATTTTAAATCCAAAAACCCACAAATTAAATAAGAAAAATGAAGAGATTGAAACATACCCATGTGAGTTTGAGAATTGGAATAAATAAATCAGAAAATGTGAGAGGGAATTGGGTATAACTAACCATGATTCTTCTGCTTTTGGGTTTGATTTCTCTTATGGTGGGTTGTTCTTGATCAATCATCATATCATCTAATACCCAAAACACAGAAAAAGGAATGAGAAAGTGTAATTTGTATTGCTTCTAATTGTTCTTTAAGTGAGAAAGAAAGAGAAAAAGGGAGAAAGTGGGGGTCAGTACTTTTGTAGTGGTGGGTGGGTGGTGGTCTACTGGTCTGGGTGTGTTTCAGACTAATAAGAGAGTGAATGAATGTGAGAATGGTGCTTATCTGCTTTAAAGTCCAAAACAAAACCTCACTCCGAACCAAAACCAAAAAGGATGCGTTTATTTCAAGGAATTGACTTTGCGTCTTGGACTCTTTGGTGATCAGCGACCTTCCATATTTTTTACTCCATTTATTTTTTAGAAAACGAAATATTTGATATATACAAAAATAATTATATGGACTTAATGTACTTTCCATCATTTGAATATCATGTTTAATTTCATCCAAGTGTTGTGGTGTTTTTCCATCGAACATCCTATAAATCCTATAAAATGAAAATAATTTATTATACAATTATCCAAAAGGAAAAAAAAATTATAAAAATGAGAAATCAATTACTTGAAAATATCAATAAATTCTAAAAAGAAACTCAACTTAATTAAATCTTAAATCCTAAATTAATTGAAATCATCTGTAAAAATTTTTTTTTGGACATTTTCATCGATCCAAGATATTATGTATTTTCAGTAATACCATATTATTCTCACTAATTGTTACATATAAGTTTCAGTCTTCCTCTATCCCGTCTAATTACCAATCACTTGCACCAAGTTATCTTTTCTAACTATGACATCTACTGACTTATGTTGTACATATCCAAAACCAACATAAACGGTTCTTTCTCATTTTCTCTTCTAAATATATTAATTTTAAATTATTTTAGATATACACTTTTAAATGCAATTTAATTAATCTTTCAAAATTGTAAGTCATGTAAACAAGCACTAACTAATTAATTTCAAATTCAATTATGTATAGAGAATATTGATTTTTTTGCTAAAACTATAAGAAAGATCAAAGTAAACTGAGTGAATTATAACTGTTATTTGATTAGATGTCGTGATTTTATTTTACCATTTTCCATGCATGTTTTTTATAGATGTGGTGATGGTGATGAGGTAGGGTTAGGTTTCTATGGCAGACACTTAGGATGTTTTATTTTTTGACACGGGTAAAAGAGGCTGAATCAGCAATGTTGACAAGGGAGTATTTAGAATGCAATGTGTTATACTTATTGGCCGATGATGGGTGAGGTAGGAAGGGAAGTGGAGTTTAGTGTGCGTGCCACCTTAATTGCCAAATTAATTAATAGAAGCATCCACTCATAATATATGCTATATATTGTAAGGAACACTATGCATATAGAATCTGTCACTACATATTGTAAGGAACACTATGCATATAGAATCTGTCACTGTGCTAGTATTATTATTCACAAGGAATTTCTTTCTTAAGAAAGTTATTTTTTCTCATCAAAAAATATATATTCTTTCCTTGGCTTGAAGCCTAAAATATGAAGGAAAAAAAAAATTGTACTCTTGTGAATCGGAGTATCTCTCCAATATTTATTTATTTTTTAATTAAATAACATCCGTGAATGAGAAGATATTTCTTTTTCTTTTAAATAATTATATTAATATATTTTTCTCACGTAATAATACTGTCACACCCCTAATGAGGGCATGATTGGCCAGAGTTTTGGATAACCAAACCTCCGTAACCCTGAATCCAAAACAAAATAACGATCATGACTCTTGACCCAACTAAAGAATAAAGGTATACTATAAAAGTTTGTTTTTCTGAAATAACTAATCACTTACTGAAAATTTATTTAACATGCCACAAAATATAACATCAGTGTTTCTACTGTCACATGATAACACGAGGGCAAATATCTAGCCTATTACATTATGCAAACTTTGACATTCCACCACTCTAGTGTGACTGCAAACTTTCATCATTAACTTCAAGTTTGAGATCCTGGAAAATACCTTGCCGTAATTTGTCGGCAGGTCACAAACTCGGCGACCCCATAAATGGGACTCCTGAAAAAAATATTATCCACGAAAGGGATGAGTCCTACGGACTCCGTGAGTGAAAAATCGTACCCAAAGGGTACTAGCATCACTCAGCACAAACGTATAACATATATATTAATCTCATGTAACATTGCTCATATCATAACTCACATTACACGTATACATTGTAATCATCATAAAATCATAATTTACATGATCCACACTATCACAAATCAATCAGATAAATAATATCAAACAAAGCAACCAAATGGCCAACAAGTGACCTAGCCCCGCACAACATTATCACACCATGGGCATTTAGGGGCCTGCACACCAAATTAATCTCCGTACATAATCCATCCCACCGGGGCTGAGCACTCAATTTTTAAAAAAATATTTATCAGAATCAAGATTTCTCAAGATTTTAAATCAGGGTATCCTAAGTGCACCTGAACTTTTAATTTCAGAAATGAAAATCATTTTCCAGAAAATGTTCACAAATTGCCCTTATCAATCATAGCCAATGTCAAACAAAACAACCAATATCAAACAAACATAATTCAAATAATTTACTAAAATACTTTACTTGCTTACTTTCCATATATCACTCATAATCAAATAAACATATAATCACATATATTAATCTAGCCCCTAAAGGCAGCAATTAACCACTCACCCGTAACTGATTCCATTCGTCACTCATACTTGCATCCACGCATCTCATCAGGTCCACATTAGCATTCGAAACTGAAATTCATATACCGAAATAATATTTAGTTTATAAACGTTATAATATAATCTTTTAGTTACTAAGCTTATATCTTAATTTATATAGGTTTATTTATGTAAATTTTTCATTAAACTATTACATGTCATTTAACATAAATTGGACTTTGTGTAATAGGGTTAATAATGAAGGGACATTTTAAATGTCTTGACAATGCATAGAGTAGAAGAAATCATTAGAAAAATACAAATAAAAGCACTTAATGAATTAGAGACGTTGAAACTGTCCAAACTTGGGGTTTGGACTAGTGTCCACTTTAACAATCATATTTTTCTCTAGGAAACTCCGAATCCAGTTTCGTAAAGTTTATAAAATACTAGACACATGTAGCTTTATAATGGTATATCATTTGTAATTTTTAGATTTTTATATCAATACAGTTTATTGTTTGAAGTTGCATCAAATTCTGTAGCACGCAGGATTTTTGACAGCTTTGACCTTACCTTAGTTAATTGAATATAACTTTCTCTAGGAAAAACGAAATCTGATTCCGTTTATTGGGTTTATTAAAAGACAAGTATATCTATCTTTATTATTTAGAAACTTTTCCTAGAATCTGTCATAAACCCACTCAATTTCTTACATGAACCAAAAATAGGACACCACGAATCCTGCCTAACCTAGCCGGAGTCTAATAGCTATAACTCACAACATATTTGGAACCAAGCTACGAAATTTTGCAAACAATATCTCAAGACCACAGCTAGCCTAGAAGATTGGGGTGGCCATTGGTGGAGTTGTGGCTGCCCTCAATGAAGTTCTTGCTGCCAACGGCTGGAGCTGCTACCACCTTCAATGATGGCTGTCAACACAAACAAGAAGCATCCCACGGCTGGAGAAGGAAACTAAGGAGGTTGATGTTGTAAGGAAAAGAGCTGAAGAACTCAGTTTGTGTAAAACAGAGTTGCTACCCCTTTTTTTTCTTTGCTGGACCGCCACACAAAGGAGGATACAACATGCCTCACAATTGAACCTCCAAACGAGTTGCTTTTACACCATAATAACAAACCAAAGTAATTCACTAACCTACCTTCTTTTCTTTGACTGAAACCAGCCTGTAGATGATCACACCACCAGAATTTGTGGCTTACTGCCACTAACACCAAACAGGCAACTCACCCCTCTACCGTCCCCTCCTTTAGCTTAACCCCCACACCAACAAGGGAAAAATTCAACAAGGGAGTTAGAACCAAAGAAGGATGAAACGGCAGCCGTAAGCTGCTCCTAATCAGTTTCAAGTGTCAATTTCAATCCCAAAGCCTTATCAATAGAACTGTTATGTCAAAGAAAAGGAAAGGAGGGAACTCCCCAATTTCATAAACTTGTTGTCCACAACATGCTAGGCTTCTGGTTAGAAAAGAAAAGGGAGGAAGGATAAAGAAAACAGAGTAAAATACTAGAAGACTCAAGAAGCAACAGAAATAGAAGTAGAAAAAGTCGGTGGAGTGAAAGAAAAAGAAATCTTAACCACCAAAATGGAAAAAACGGAAAATAAAAGAGTAAAGGAAGACAAAGTTCTTATTTATTTATTTATTTATTTCATCTTTTTAATTAAAAAAGATCAAGGTCAACATTTTAACTTATGGTGGAAATTAAATCTTGAAGTATATATACACATTAAAATATTTTTTTCCTCCCCTAATTTACTTGGTTTATACATGTATTTTACTTAAAACTTTACACCAAATAAAATCAAGTTCCAAGTAAATCAAATCTTAATTTAATTGTACACATATATAATTGTATCTATATATATAATTATAATATGTATTTACGTCAAATACTTGCATTTATTTTTTACGATCAAGAGTTACACCAAATTGTTCAAATTTCCTGTTTTAGTATCAAGTTACATCATGTTCAATTACATTGTTACTTATTTAATTTGATTGTGATGGAGATTAAATCTTCATATATTAATACCTATAAATTAATTACTCACTTATTTGAATTTACTTGGTCACAATATTATTTATTTTATGATAACAAATACACAATATTTTTAAAACATATACTAAGATTACACTAAGATATCGATTTATAATATAATTTACATTATAACAAATGTATTTTACTTTATCAGGTTATGAGGGTTATAACAAATACATTCATAAATTCTTTAAAAATGATATCTGATTGATCACACTTATCAATTACCTTTAAAAAATTGTCATTTAATTTTTATGAATGTACCAATATGGGAGAAATGTGTGCATATTAAAGGTTTATGATGAATACAATAATGAAAGATGAATGTAAAATGTGATTTGACATTTGTCTAGTTATCACACAAAGTGAGAGAGATAATATGCATGGAGAATAGATTGAATATTGTTAAGTAAATTATGTCCGAGTATCTTGGGTCAATTTATACATCTTTGTCTACTACCATGAGTTTGCAATTCATGCTCTCGCTATTTTGAGTTTCTAATTGTTGTGAAAAATCTTGATCTAGTCTTGTTTCTTCTTTAGAGGGTGTGCCTCTCATTGGAACTCATCGGGTGCTTCTTCCATGAGCTTGATGTCTTCAATTGACCTCATTAGATCAATAGTTTCATAGAAAATAGCACCACTACTTTCTATAAATTATTTTTCCTCGTGATGGAACTTATATCCAAAACTTGTATCGCAATATCTAATGGACCTGCATTACTAATCTTTACTTTTTAATTTTTCCCTTAAGGGTTTTGGTAAGAGTATGTATGCTTTGCAAGGTTTTTGTAAGAGTATGTATGCTTTGCATCCCCAAACCCCCAGCTTAGTGAGGTTTGATCTTGTTCCTTTCCATGACTTGTAAGGTGTTCATCGACTTTGCCTTTTTCTTAACTATGTTTATCATATAGGCGACAATAGACATGACTTCCTCCTAGAAATGGGTTGGAAGATCTGCATATCTCATCATGGACTTTCTCATCTCGAGCAGAGTTCTATTACGACTTTCTACAATTCCACTATGTTGAGGTATGTACGACAATGTTTAACTGTGTTGTATTCCACTATCTTTACTAAATTCATACACAACTTCATATTATCCTCCTCTATCATTATTCAAGGTTTTTATTTTTCTATTGAGTTGTGTTTTAACTTTATTCTTAAATTCTATGAACATTTTTATAGATTCAACAAATAAATATATCCATACCTTGAATAATCATCAGTAAAGGTAATGAAATATTCCATTCACTTGTGGGGTTTTTCTCTAAATGGCCCACAAATGTATAAGGGTACAACTTTTAAGAGTTCATTTGTTACACAACTCTTGTGTAAAGGCTTACAAAGCAAGTTTCATGTTGGGAATTAGGGGTCATGCATCCTGTGCACAAGCAGAGGGATATTTAAAAAATTCCCAAACCAAGAATATAGGTTATTCAAATAATTATATGATATGAAAGCTAAATATTAAAACTAACCTTTTGTAGCTTTCAAGATGCAGCTAGTTTGATTGTTTAGCATGGATGCTTAGAGTTTCTTCACCTAACAAACACAACAGTGATCAATGATTAACAAGCTATTCAATAGGATAGCTTCTAATGATATAGTTCACACAATTGACCAATTCAAAAACCTTTAAGATAAGATTACCTTTTTGAAACAATTGAAGGATTCAATTCCACCCAAAGGATACATCTTACCTTCCATTTGGTAATCGTAAATGGAGGGAGAGTTCTTGAAGAAAAAACTCATTTGCTTCAAGCTTGGGGATCACAGCTAGGAGGAGGAATTTGACAAGAACTCCTTCTTGCTCTTAGTTTCTCTCTTGGCCAATTTTCACAATGCGTCTTTGGTGTATGTGATTTCTTGGCTAAATATCCTAGCTTATACATATATAGGGTCACAATGTGTCTCTGGTGTATATGATTTCACAATGGATCTCTTGTTTAGTTAATTAGACTAGCTATATAATTAGATATGGGAATGCAAAATGTTATGTGATAAGAACCTTGCAAGTCATTGTATAGACTTGTAATTGATAAAAAGTAAGTTATACATTCAATATATAATCAAAGCGAGTTCTTAGGTGTACATGTTCATTTTTTTTACTACTTTGTAACTCCTAAGTAAAGACTAGATTATCAAATGGATGATTAAGTAAATGGTAATGTAAGTAAACTATAAGAGGAAAACCTTTATGGCTAGCTAAATAAAGAATTAGTAATGGAAAGTGCAAAGCAAATAAGCAATGATATATTAATCCAAGCATAAGTTGAAATAATTTGAATATGAATAACTTGAATAAGAGGCTTCTAATAAGTTGGAATTGGAAATAAGTTTGCTAATTGGTAAAGTAATGAACTAAGCAACCAACTAGTTTTATAAACAAGTATAATATAAGCAACTTAAGGAAAAGTAGCAAGAAAAATTAAGGAAATAACCTCCATTTCAACAGGGTTTCTATAATAACTTCTTGGAAGTGAAGCTAGTTCACTAGTAATTCAAGCCACTGCTACGTGCAATCATTGTGGTAGAGTAGTTAATGTCATACTAGGAAAGATGGCACAGGCGCAATGAATAATCATCTACCTACTTGTAAAAAATATATGATGAAAATGAAAGAAAAAGGACTATTAGGTATAAATATATGTTAAAGAAGAAAACTAATGATGCTAAAGACAAAGTAAATGATGCCGATGATGTAAGGAAAGTCATAGTTGAGTACATTGTTCTTGGGGAATTGTCATTTAAGCATGTTGAGTGTTATGCATTTCATAGGCTTCTATCTGTTCTAGTTCCATGGTATGAGTGTCCATCTCAAATGACCATTGCTAAGGAGATTTGGGCATGTTACATTAATGAGAAAAAGAAATTGAGAAGCATGTTAACTAGAACAAGACAAAGGGTTTATCTAACTACTGATACTTGGACATCAAATCAAAACCTTAACTACATGGCTTTAACTGTGCAATTTATTGATGATAAATGGATATTGTATAAAAGAATTCTCAATTTTTATAATATTGATGATCACACAGGTGAAGAGATGAGTAAGGCAAGAACTATTTTTAAGCATAACAGGGTGTTTACTATTTTAGTGGACAATGCTAATGCCAATATAGTAGCTTTACGGTACTTGAAAAGAAAAATAAGTAGATGGAGAGGAACAATATTAGAGGGAGAGTTCATGCATATGAGATGTTGTGCTCATACCTTGAACTTAGTTTTTTCAAATGAAATCAAGGAATTGTAGTCTTCAATTGCTGCAATTCGGAATGCTATAAATTATGTTAGGTCTTCCCCTTCTAGGAGTGCACGATTTGCCAAGTTTGTGATGAGTGAGAAAGTTCAAAGCAAAGAGTCTGTGTGCCTTGATGTTCCAACTAGATGGAACTTCACTTATTTGATGCTTGATTGTGCTGTGAGTTCCGTAAAGCTTTTGATGCAATGAAAGAGAATGTGAGGTATAGGAAATGGTTTAAGCCAAGGAAAAATGAAAGTGAAGGTGAAAATGAAGAAGAAGAAGGTGAAGGCGAAGATCAAAATGAGGAAGAAGAAGAGAGGAAAAAAATTAAAGGATAAGGGAGGACTGCCTAATTCTAAGGATTGGGATAATGCCTTAACTTCTATGAGATTTCTCAAAGTATTTCATGATATTACCTTGAGTTTTTCAGGAACCTTGCATATAACATCAAATGTATAATACAATAAAGTTAGACAGGTGGAAATGCAATTGACTAAGTTGTGTTAGGTGAAAAATGATGATATCTTTAAAAGGATGGCAAAGAGCATGAAACTGAAATTTGATAAGTATTAGGGTAATATTGAGAAAATTAACCCATTGATGTTCACTTCAGTTGTCCTTAGTCCTCGCTACAAGCTTGGATATCTAAGATATATCTTTAACACTGTTTATCCATTCAATGTTGCAATGGAAATAGAGTATAAAGTTAAGGAGCAGTTGATGAGATTGTATGCTTATAGAGTTAAGGTTCGAGTTCCTCTAGATGATGAGGCCAAACTTGGTGGACATGGTGAATCTAGTACTACAGTTGATGAAAGTGAGGATGCTCTTTTTGAATATGTGGTGGGTGCATGGAGGAGCCAAGCTAAAAAAAGGTTTAGGACTGATTTAGTAGTTAAATGAAAGATGGAGCTGTACTTGGATAAGGATGTTATCCTTGAGAAGGATGGTTTTGATATTCTTTTATGGTGGAAGGCTAATGCAAGAAAATTTAAGGTTTTATCATTGGTTGCTTGTGATGTTTTAGCAATCCCAGTTTCCACTATAGCTTCTAAATATGTCTTTAGTATCGAGGGTAGTGTTCTAAATGATTTTTGAAGTTCATTGCATTAGGAGACTGCAAAAGGACTTATTTGCTTGCAGAATTGGCTAGGCCTTACCACTCTTACTATTAAAAGTAAATAAATTTTAGAATAACTCACACAATCAAAGGAGATTGCAGCAGGTATTTAAATTTGTAGTTTAGTAATTTTCTTTTAGTTTGAATACTTAATGGTGTAATTGACTTATAGTATTTGTTTTTTTTCTTCTAACAAAGTCTTCAACTTCCACCGACAAGCATAAGTCTTCTAGATACTTGATGACGAGCAGATGTGAGTTTTATTGTTTTAAATATTTTAATTAGTTTTGCACTTTGGTATTGTTTTAGGATTTTTATCTTCATTCTTCATTTTGATTAGTTATGCATCATTATTGGTAACACTTCCTTTTAATTAGTTATGCATAATTTATTTTCACTTGTTTACATTATCATGGTTTCTTGATGATTCTATACTTGTTCCTTGTTTTTTAAACTATTGTGCTTTCATCTATGCATTATGGAGGCCAAGGCTTCGGATGCTACAAAAGGTGGAAAGGAAGAATGAAGTGTAGTGAGCATTTGCTTATTTAAACTATTGGGGTTTTTTTTTTTTTTTTTTTTTTTTTTTTTTAAACTATTGTGCTTAACACTTTAGATTCAGTTGTTGAATTGTTGTGAATATCTGATCATAAAACATTTGTGAATTTTATCATGCTTACTTTTTAATTTTATTTGGTTGAATTTTGTTAGAATGTAGTGCGGGAATTTTATTATGCTAGCTTTTGTGATCATCAATTATTAGAGAACCTATTAACTTGTATTTGTTGGAGTGTTGCTTTTACATAACATGATTCATTTTATTATGCTTGCTTTTTTTTTAAGTGTAACAGGTTTATGTTTAGCCAGATGTGTAACAAGTTCGTTATCAAAATAAATAAATAAAATTGTGGGCCTCATTTTTGGCCCAAAAAGGCATAAATATGACATTTTTCAATATAAAATGAACAAAAACCAATTTGAGCTATAGTTTTAGGCTAGAAAACTAAGTAACAAAATTTTAGGCCCAATGGCCCATAAAAAGCAACTAGAACTGAACTGAATTGAATTGAAATCGACTCTCCATTGTTGGTTCAATTTCGATTAATGGGCCTTCCATAATATTGATAAAATTGAATTTGGGCTTTTTGGCACAAACCGACTACTCGGTTTTGGTTAGTATTCTCTCGTAAAACCAACTAATGAAAACCGAGATCACCTCTAATAGAAAGATAAAGCTTTAATGAGGAAGTGAATGTAGAGAGAGAATATAATACATGTACCTTTCTTATTACTATTTATAAATGGACTATGCAAATGAGAGGATGCCAGGTGTCCCTTGGTGATTAAATTATTCAGGGTATTTAAGCCTACATGGCACCATAGGATTGTTTGAGGTATAATCCTCTACTAATAAGTAGAGCTATAATTTGAATGGTATATTTTTGAATACTCTATTATTTGTATTTGAATTTGAATTCAACTATAAAATTCGAATACTTAATTTGTAGGAGAGGTGTGGATAATAAAATTATATAACAATTATCACAAACTAAAAGTACCACCGTACAATTAAAATCGACATAACAAAAACAATTTACAAATAGTCTTAAATACAAAATATCATACTAAACTAACCACTAGTAAGGTTAGGACTAGTAACCGGGCAAATAAATTTTTAAAATAATAATAATAAATAATGATATTCATTGTTCGAATATTACAACATTTGAATTTAAATTCAATTTAAAATTTATTTGTATTTAATTTGAATTGCAATCAAATCGAATTCGAATCCGGATCCGAATATCAAATTATCTTATTTAAATTCTAGCCCTACTAGCAATGTGCAAGAAGGATGTTAGTGTGCTAACCTTTACACTAGTATGGTGTGGATAGGCCCATATAACATTACTCTTAAAAACTAAATATATAAATAAGAAAATTAGTTATTTAAGACAAGAAAGGGAAAGGCAAAAACGGGAATACAAAAATTCTACTATAAAAGGCCTTTTAGCAGTAGTTCTGAGTTGAGTAAATCGAATCATTTATATTTGTCTAGGACATATACTCTTTTATAGACAAAAATAAAAAAGGGAGAGAATGTGAACTGGTCGGAGTCTTGGAGAGTAAAAAGCTTGAGAGAGAATAGGGTTTGGAGGAGTAGCTAATGGGCCTCCATAAAAGAGAATAGACTATGATAACCAAAAGAAAAGAAAAATAAACTAAATACTCAAATATCTCAATAATTCAATAATTAATTAAAATTAAATCAAAGATTATATCAAAAACTTTGATTTATTATTAATATATACATCTATACAATGTATGCAAATATAAATATAGTACATCAGCTCACTTAATTAGAATTAACAATGATGTTAGATTTAATAACACATATCACTACGATATAAAAATTAAATAAACTATCAACTCTAATTTAAAACTCAAAAAACTCTGCTTGATACTAAAATAATGTTAATTATTATAAAACTTCATATATTATGATAGGTTTATTTATTATTTTAATTCTTGAGATTACAATCTTAAAAAATATTTTTTAATTAAATCATTCAAAATTCAATTTTTTTTTGTTTTGGTCCTTCATGATTTACTTTATTTTAATTGAGTTCTTAATGAAGTTCAAATTATTAAATTGTGAAAAAACCTAACGAAATTGATTATCATATTTTTTTGAGATGGTATTAAAAAAATATTATGTATATTGACTAAATCATTAAACAAATTTATTTTCCTCGTTACACCCTTTTTTAAAAATATAAATAAATAAAAAATAACCACATGTTCCGCTTAAATTTAATAGTTTTGATAAAAACATTTAAATTTTTAAATACATTATTAGAATTGTCAATAACTAAAATAAAAAATAATATAATTCTTAAAATCCAAAACAATAAATAACCTATTACATCCAATCCACACCACATGTTAAATTGCTATTCATAATGTACTTAGTACCCTTAATTTATATATATAGAATCAAAGCTAATATATATCCGACGTGGGACTAAAGACACGTCAAACCTTTACAAAATAGACCATAGTGTAACAAATTTTATCTGAGTTAATCTAATAACTTATGCTGAATTCCACGTAGAATATATACTAAGTTAATCCTCTATATAAGCTAAGACAAAAACCAACTATCAAATTCGTTCGTCCTAACATTTTAATTTATGTAATGTGGGTTATAAATTAATGTCAAGTTCCTTGTCAGTCCTGTCAATATCTTTGTTCATGATAACATATCTCCTCATTAGGACAGCAGTAACAACGAAACACATTTTTCAAGTAACAACTAACTAAGCTCAACATGTGATCATCATTTCCTTTCAGTGGACTCCAAATTCAAATCTTGAAGGTTCAGCAAGAGATCATCTGAATTCAAGAAAACCTTGTTGGCTGAATTTGAGATAGTCTGAGCAATTTCTCTTGCAGCTTCAATCTTCCTTAAAGTGATAAATGCTGGATTATTTGCAATAGCTTGACCAATCAGCTGGGCACTCTTTGCCTCACCCTATATAAGAAGGAAAGAAAAGGAGGCTAAGATTAAACAAAGAACGAAAGAGAAATTAAAACAAAGATGAGACACCAAATGTAAAAGAAGAAAGAAAGCACAGATTTCAAAATTAAGAATTCTTCAGTCATGATGCACAGAGGTAACTGATCAAGCAAGCAAAACAATCAGAAGAACTCTTCGAGTTCCTAAAATGGTTGATTCGAGATTAATAGAAAATAGTGACATTGTAGTAACATGCCCTCATGTCAAGAACAGTAAACATTTTTGAGAGCTGAGCGTCTATTTATCTAACCTCTGCTCTGATAATAGCACCTTTCTTGTCTTGTTCAGCTTTCTCTACAACAAATTTAGCCCTCTCAGCTTCTTGAGCAGCCACCTGCTTAGCTTCAATTGCAGCAGTGAATTCCCTACCAAAGGTTAAGCTTGTAATTGACACATCATCAAGGGCAATATTAAAATTGGCGGCCCTTTCAGTCAATATCTTCCGTATTTCCCGACTAACGTTCTACAAACAACAATGTTAAACAATAAATACTGAAACTGGAAACTTTAGTTTTACATTACAATCCATATTAGAGTTACTCTAACAAGGACTTTCCAAGAAATGCACATAACAAATATTCTGGTCAGAAAGGAGACACTGGAGGATCTACATCACCTCTCTTTGTGTAATGAGCTCACTGGCATTATACTGTGCAACTACAGCTTTCAAAGTTTCATGTATGATTGAAGGTAGGACCCTTTCATTATAATTCTCACCCAGCATTCGATAAATTGTAGGTAGTAGATCTGGACGAGGACGGGTAAGAACTCGAAGGCCAATTTTCACCTATACAGATTAGCGTCCATTGTTAGACAAATGAAATTGAGAATAACAGGACTACGTGACAAAATTATTGGAAGATAAACAGACCTAATGAAGCATAGTAATTTTATTTCCCATCATGAAAAATAACCAAGCTACCCAAGAAACTAATTAGTTATATCGACCTCTTTCTTATCACTATATAGAGCCCAATAATCTCTGAATGGCCACAGAACTGGGTCCATCTTGTATGACCGCATAGAAAAACTCACTGATACTGGAGAAATGACCAGATAGCAGAAGGAGGACAGTATGGTGGTGGGAAGTCAGGTTTTATGCAGGTCAAGAACTTCGTATTAACTTCAAAAATTTTGGGATTGATGTGGTATAGCATTAAATCATAGAAATTTAGTGCAAGAAACAATTAACAATCAATGTCAACAGCTCACTTGGAATGGGGCACGTTCAATTCAAAAGCCAGGGGATGTATGTTTCAACATCCTAGAGGAATAACTAGATATGAAGACATTGACCAGGATAGACAAAAACTAGCATGACAGCCCAGAAAAGGAAAAGAATGAAAGGGGAAGAACAATTATTGTGGAACCTCAACGTTCTTCTTTCTTCAGGACAAAGGATATAGAGAATGTCATAACTCATAACTATGGTGTTTGACTCTCTGTAACTAATGTCATAACTCATAACTATGGTGTTTGACTCTCTGTAGCCACAGCTTTAAGAGCACCACAAGAAAAACTTACAGAGCTGTAGCAGAACTAAAAAAGATACTACAAGCAGTTTATGACATACAATACAAATAACAAAGATTTTTACCATTTGGAGATCACGACTCCCAGAAGTACTCTCCACTAAATGAGGTCGTGCACGTACGTCATAGATGACTGGCCTCTCAAACCACGGAATCATAAGGTGTGTCCCTTCAGGATAGACCTGCATCCAACATTGATTTACAATGTACCAAACAAATTAAGGTTATTAAAAAATTACAACCTACAAATCCTGCAAGTAAATGAAGAAAACAAGAAAGCTAGTACACTTTCAAAGTGCAAATCATACAGGAACCTTGCAACATGAGAAAGATCAGCTTTGAATACATATTCAAAGGAAGATGTTAAACTTTTTTAGAACTAGTAGTTTTCTATACAATAATCTTTCAAGTTACAGAATCTGAGGCAAAAGAATAACCTTGTCTTTGACACCAACTAGACGGTTGAACATAATGGCCCGATGCCCTCCGTCAACATTGTAAAGACTGTTGGCAGCTCCATATACAGCAAGCCCACCGATGATTCCTACTTTAAGCAAAGCAGAAGCTGCACCACCTCCAGGAACCTTTGGGACTTTCATGTTGTTCAAATTCATCTTCAAATACTGTGACTGAACAAGTCAAGTGTCAATTCCTGAAACTAAATTGTATCACATGACAAAAATCAAAGGTATTCAACCATGCTGCTCATTCATATTAACATGGGACAACAATCTAGACAGGACATGTAACTACTAAAAGGTCAAACACATTAAAATAGTAGCAGAATATGCTGGGATCTCAGAGGAATAATTCAATTGACCAATAAGCCATAAGAATAAATGTAACAAGCAAGAAAAATAGCAACACCATATTTACTTAGAAAACCCTCTAGAGTTACGGGAAAAACCATGGGACAAACTCCAACAAAACTTCCACTATAATAATAGTAGGGATATAAACAAATCCTCTCTAGTTTTTACTAGAGGTACGCAAATATATTTTGATGTTTGTGGTCCCTTTGAGCTGGAGATTTTGGGCAGTAACAGATATTTTGTTACCTTTATTGATGATGCTTCATGGAAAATGTGGGTTTATTTGTTGAAGACAAAAAGCCAGGTGTTCAAATATTTTCAGAAGTTTCATGTCATGGTGAAGAGAGAGAGACAAGAAAAGTCTGAAATGTCTCAGTATTGATAGTGGTGAATAGTACACGCCCAACAATTTTGAACAGTATTGTTCAAAGCATGGCATAAGACATAGGAAACAGTTCCTGGCACCCCACAACATAATGGTGTGGCCGAGAGAATGAACCACACTATTGTGGAAAAAGTTAGATGTATGCTAAAAATTGCTGAGTATCCTAAGCAATTTTTGGGTGAAGGTGTTGGTGGTGCATGCTACCTAATTAATCGGCCTCCACCAGTTCCTTTGGGTTTTGATATTCTAGAGAACGTATGGTCAGGTGAAGATGTTTCATACTCCCATCTGAAAGTGTTTTGGTTGTAAAGCTTTTATGCATGTGCGCAAGGAACATAGATTAAAACTTGACTTCAAAGCCAATCCTTATGTGCTCTTTGGTTATGGAAATTGGTTATGTAAATGAGCAGTTTAGCTATAAGTTATGGGACCAGAAGAAAGTTGTCAGATGCATAAATGTTGTCTTTTATGAAAATGAGAATATAGAAGATTTTGAAAAGACTACATATGCTGAGAGTGGTATTGCTGATCAAACACCAATTTCTATTCCACCAAGAAAAGCCACAGATAGGGGAGTAATGGATGAAACAGAACATGAGAGAAATGATAAGCCAGATGCAATTGGTGATGGTGTTGAACTTGATACAGAGGACTAAGCGAAAGAGGAGCAACCTCTTGTGGCGAATTCAGTAGAGCCTCAGGTTAGGAGGTCTACTAGAAAGCATCGGCCATCATCCAGGTATCCCAGTTTTGAGAATATTTAAATTACTGATAAAGGGGAACCGGAAAGCTTTCAAGATGTCTAGTCTCACAAAGACAAGCATTGTTCGATAAAAGCAATGAAAGAGAAAATGGATTCTTTGAAAAAGAACAATATTCAAGAGTTATTGAACTTCCTAGGGGAAGAAAAACACTCAAGAATAAGTGGATGTTCAAGATGAAAAGGGTGATGACAAGCTAGTAAGAACAAAGCTCAATTGGTTGCCAAAGGTAAAGGTATTGACTTCGATAAAATCTTCTCATCAGTAGTGACAATGTGTTCTATTCAAGTTGTACTAGGTTTAGCAGCTAGCTTGAACCTTGAACTTGAGCAGTTAGATTTGAAGACTGCATTCTTGCATGGTGACTTGCAGGAGGAGATTTGTATGAATCGGTCACAGGGATTTGAAGTGAAATGGAAAAAGCATATTGTTTGTAGGTTGAAAAAGAGTTTGTATGGTCTGAAACAAGCTCCACGACAATGGTACAAGAAGTTTGATTTGTATATGGCAAGTCAAAACTACAAACGAACAGATGCAGATCGTTGTGTATGAGTTAAAAGATGCGAAGATGATTCGCAAGTTCAAAGAGAAGTTGTCTTAATCATTTGATATGAAGGACTTAGGTTCAGCAAAACAAATATTGGGAATGAAAATCATTCGCGACAGGAAAGCTGGGAATATGTGGTTATCACAGGAGAAATATGTTGAACGGGTGACTGAACGTTTCAACATGAAATACACTAATCCAATTAGCAAACCTCTTTCTAGTAGCTTCAAGCTAAGTAAAAATTCTTGTCCAAAACCTAAGAAGAAAATGGATCAGATGACATTGATTCCTTATTCCTCCGCAGTTGGATCTTTGATATATACTACAGTGTGTACATGGCCAGATATTGCTCATGCAGTTGGTGTAGTGAGTAGGTTTCTTTCTAATCCTAGAATAAAACACAAGGAAGCATTGAAGTGGATCTTTAGATACTTGATAGGTAACTCTAATAAATGTTAGTGTTTTGGGAGTTCAAAACTAGTTCTTGAAAGGTTTGTAGATGTAGATATGGCAAGTGATCTTGATGGTAGAAAACCTACATCAGTATATGTATTGCAAGGGAGCTATTTCATGGCAGTCTATGTTGCAAAAGTGTGTTGCCTTATTTACTACCGAGACTGAGTATATTGCAGCTAATGAAGCAAAAAAAGAAATTCTTTGAATGAAAAGATTTCTTTTAGATTTGGGATTGAACCAGGAAGAATATGTAGTATATTGTGATAGTCAAAGTGCTATAAACTTGAGCAAAAATATTATGTATCATGCATGGACAAAACAAATCGATGTGAGATACCATTGGTTACAGAATGTAACTGAAAGGAAGTTAGTACATGTACAAAAGATTCATATTGATGACAACACTATTAATATGATGGCAAAAGTTGTTACCAGGGAGAAGCTTGAGCTTTTTAGTAAGCTAGCCAAAATGTCTTCTAGATGAAGAGGTCATTATGATACTTTCTCTCCAAAATAAGGCTAGAGTGGGAGGTTGTCGTGGAAAATCTAGCCACTAACTTGAACTTTTGGTTCTGTTTTGGCTACCACTTTCGATTGCATTTAAGCCATTATGAATAACTTTATCAAAAGAGAGTTTAATTCTCCTTGTCTCCCACCTATATACATTTACTCGTGTATATGAGTTTGGACTTATAAAAGGAGGTGTGGTTGTCTTGTGCAATACACAAGAGAAGAGAATAGAAGGCAACCAAAGAGCTGCCTAGAGAGAAATACCCAAGTGAGAGCAAGTGTGTGAGAGATAAAATAGTGAAGAACTACTCATTCCAAGTTGTGCGTGAGCGGTAGTTGTGAACCACTATTTTTGGGTATATTTTTTCACTGGGTTATTCACATTGATGATATAACAATTCCAATTTATTTTCTTTCCACTTAGAATGCTTGCGAAAAGAAACTCTATGTTGCTTTCCAAATAGGTAATGATCATAAGGTTCGATGGTGTACCTTTGGCTAAAGGAATGAGGGCTTTTTAGCTAATAACTACAACCCTTTATCACTCATATGTGCCAGGTTCTTATGCCACAAGTTTGGAGAAGCATCATCCTCCATAACATTCAACTAACTGTTGAATACCTTCACAGGCGTCTTGTGCCGTATAACATAACTTCCCCTAAGCAGTCACTAATTTTTCTTTGGCAAATTTTTAATTTTTCATCCTTAAATTGATGCTCATATTCTTCTTTATCTGGGACATTTATAGAGATCAGATTAAGACGCAAATCAGGAATGTGATGCACATTTTTCAGTGTCATAGTGCATTGAATTCAAATATCACCAATTCCAACAATATTAGAAACACCAGTGTTACCCATCTTCACACTACCAAAGTCTCCTGCTTTGTAGGTAGTTAAAAATCTTCTATTAAGAACAGTGGTATGAGGCAAGTAAGTCAATTATCCACTCAACATCTGGCTCCTCAATGTGATTGCATTCACCATTTGCATAAACTAATGTTATTGAATCATTATCTGATTCTGCTGTGATTGATGCATCATTATCTACTCTTTTTTTGAGTCTTTCCATCCTTTATCTCCTCTTTGAAGATCTTGCAATTTCTTTTTAAGTGACCAACTTTTCAACAATGGTAATTGGACTTATATTTGCCTTTAGATTTTCCACGTCCCTTGGGCCCTTGCTTTTGCCTTTGCCCTGGTTCTCAGTGACAAGAGTTTGCTTATTATCTACACCCGATTCCTTCCGCCTAACTTCCTCATTGAACATATTGTCCTTGACAGTCTTTAAACTCAATGTGCCATCTGGAGCCGAGTTACTAACTACAACCATTGGGTTTCCCAGTTATTAAGAAGAGAGCTTAAAAGGAATAGTGCTTGTAACTCATCATCTAACACTATTTTCATTATGGACAATTGATTTGCAAGATCTAGAAAATGACTTAGTGCTTGACTACTGATCGTCCCTCTTTTAATTTCAAATTCACAAGCTTTTTGTTTGTGAAGACTTTATTTTATGCATTCTTTCTTTCGTATAGTGCTTCCAGTTATTTCCAAAGTTCTTGTGCATTATTTACTTTAGAAACATGATGAAACACACTGATATCAATCCATTGTCAGATCTTTCCAACAGCTTTCCTACTCAATCGCTCCTAGTTGTTATTGAACATGTCCTTTGGCTTTACCGATTCACCTTCTACTGGATCATATAGATCACTACAGTAAGAAAATCCTCCATCATGGGCTTCAAAATTTAATAATTTGAAACGATCAATTTAATTATGGAACCTGAACTGCCATTGCTCTCCATAATCATCCAATCACCAACAATCACAACTGCGGTTTGATACCACTTGTTAAGATTTCAGCGGAATAATCCAATTGACCAACAAGCCACAATAATAAATGTAACGAGAAAGAAAAATAACAACACCAAATTTATGTAGAAAACCCTCTAAAATTGAGGAAAAACCGCGGAACAAATTCCAACAAGACAACCACACTTATACAAATAAATCCTCTCTAGTTACTGCTAGAGGTAACAAATATCATCAAAGTGAATAACCCAATAAAAAAATATTTGCAAAAATAATAACTCACAACTATCACTCACACACAACCCATAATGAGTGTTTCTTCACTATTTTATCTCTCACACACTTGCTCACACTTTGGTATTTCTCTCTAGGTAGCTCTTTGCTTGCCTTCCATTCTCTCCTCTTGTATATTGCACAAGACAACCACACCTACTTTTATAAGTCCAAACTCCCCTACATAAGTAAATGTATGTAAGTGGGAGACAAGGAGAATTAAACTCTCCTTTGACAAAGCCATTCACAATGGCTTAAATGCCACCGAAAGTGGCTGCCAAAACAAAACCAAAAGTCCAAGTTAGTGGCTGGATTTTCCACAACAGAATATTCAACAAATTGTCTCAGTTGTTTTCCAACACGAAGAAAATATAAGCTAATAAGTCAATAAGATTCTTTAGATAAAGAAATCCATCTTCTCTAACTACATAAATTGAAGTATAAGATAATGGAAGGAGAACAAAGACAAAAAAAAAAAAAAGATAACAAAAACATAAATAGTTTTAGCCTTTGTGGTAAGTAAATATAAGAGAAATACAAGCACATCCTCCAGTTGTAAGCATTATAAAGAATTCGTACCAAATTGAAGTGTTGCTAAAAAAAATAAAAAAAATACAAAAGGAAATAGAAAGTAACAATAAAATTAGAAAACTAAGGAAAAAATAATAATGCAGAATAGAGGAAAAAAAGAATCTAATGAAAAGGTGTGCAATAGATTCCATAACATCATAAGGCAGGCGTGACCCAAAATAATGGCCAGAAGAACCCTAAAAGTTGGTGATCAACTTGGTTATGTATGAAACGTTGGATTGCCATAATCCAACAGAAAACTGCAAAATCAGAAATAAATGAAATTTGTAGAGAAGAAGAATTAATTTGGTATATAATAGGAACCCATAATTTTTCTCATATAAGTCTCGTTCACAGGGCAATGTCATATAGGCATCGCTGTTTCAACATTCTTGATCAAAAATCAAACTTGCACAATTCTTGTTCATGCAACAAACATTGAAAGCTAGATGGCCCGAGAGAGTTTGGGTATAACTTTTTGAGTTCCCATTTTTCAATAACAAATTCTGAGCTTGGAAGCCAATCACTATTTTTGGGTTCTCACATCACTAATGTTTGGAGAGGTTTCCTTCATAGTGAAGTCCTTTATGATTTGTCATTATTCACTCTGCAAGAATCTACAAATATTAAAATTACTGAAACTACATACCAACAATGTCAGAAGAATATATCCCAAGAAACATTTGTACCCAACAAGCCATTTGTAATGTAAAAAACAAACAAAACAAAACATCTGCAATTCTACAAATTCAAGATATTCAATCAATAACATGCTATCAAAGAAAGTAAAATCATACTAAATTGATTAATTTGCGGGTATAAGATTTTGTCCAAGCATTCCTAGAATGTATAAGCATCACTTTTTTCTTCAAAATAAACAAATAAAAAAAAATGTCCAGAGACCATTTCATCTTTGTTTTCTTCCTAATTTTCTCGGAAACCAAGCAGCTATTAACTTAATAATAGAAATCATAATCAGTAGGTCCAATTTTAATAAGAAATTATACTGTAAAGAACCTGCCTGAGTGTTAACAATAACAAAATCCTGCGAAGTATCAGTGTCCGTCGGACAACGATTCTGCACAAGAGAATCCTGTTGGCTGAGGAGAGGAGAAGGACGGAAGACGAAGAAGAAGGAAGACCGACCAGCGCCTGCTGAAGAGAAGGTTCTACCAATTTTGCCGACAAAAACTGCTTGAAGGTGTAAAAATAATAATAATATCTTGCAATATCTGATTTCCTATTATATTTTTAGGGTAGTAATATGTATACTAGATCTTATAAATAGACAAAAAATAAATAGTTAATTTTTAATTAGTTTTATCTTTTAATTTATTTAAGTGTATTGAACAAAAATTTGTAATCCACGTATCAAAATCCTATTTTTATGAGTTTTTAAATATTTGTTATGACTTTTTACCGTTACATAGTTATTTTTATTAGTTATTTTATTTCAATTATACTATTCTTTTAAAAAATTTCCTTTTTAATATCATTAAGATTATAATTATTTTAAAATGTTATTTTTCTTGCTAATTTTTCTTAATATTAATTAATTTTAATAATTATATGTTAATAATAATTAAATTGATTTTTTGATCTTCTGTTAGTTTAATAAATAACTAATAATCTTAATTTTTTTTATTCTTTCTAAATTGATTATGAGCAAATATTTTGAAAAATTATTATGAATTAAAAAACTATATTAAAAGTATAGTTTTTATGATTATAATTTTGTTAGTTTAATTTTTAATGCAAAAAATATATATATTTTTCAATAATTATGTGTTAATATTGAATTTGTCAAAAAAAATTTGTTTATTAAATTCTTAATAATTATCATATTTTTTAGTTATTCTCAAATTTATGAAATATATATATATATATATATTATATATATATATATACACATATATATTTTAAAATACTATGAATTAAAATAAAATAAAATTAGGGTATAGTTTCCATGATTATATATTGTTGCATTAACTTTAAGTGGAAAAAGTTTTACTTTCTTAAATACCCTATGAGATTTTACTATTACATAAATATTTTTTACTTGTTATTTTGTTTCATAATATTCTATTTATTATATAATATTTTTTTTTTTTTTACTTCTTTCATAATTCTTCTCCATTTTAATATTAATATAATTGTAATTATTTTATGACTATTGATTATATTTTTTTATCCTAATTCTTTTCAATATTAATAAATCTATAATTTGTAAATAACTATATATCAATAGTAATTAATATTGAATTTCATTTTTTTTAAGTTATTAATAATTATAATATTATAAATTATTTTTTTTAAAATGCTATGAATGAAAAAGAAATATTAAGAGTATAGTTTTTATGATTATAATATTATTATATTAATTCTTCTTCCATCTTTATAATTTTTTTAAAATAATTATATTATGAATTAATTTTTTTAATGGATTTATTTATTTGTTTATTGTTATTAACATGGAGCATTATTTTTTATTAACTATAATTTTTTGATATTTACATCAATTATTGATGAACATATATATATAATATATCATAAATACAATTCCTACGCAACACGAGTAGTCACAAAATCTAATATCATATATCACCTATATTATTCTAAAAGCCAGAAAACGCTTATAGTCTCATACTTTAGAATAATATAAATTAATTCATTTCAAACTAATTAAAAAATCGTTAGAATATTCCTATTACCCCAGCCATTCACGTACCAATTACAAATCCTTTCTTTTTACATCTTAATTATTATTGGCACCACTCTTACTCACACATTCAACTTTATTTTCTTTTTCCTTTCAAATATGACTAAAAACTTGAAATAACAACTTTACAATTTGTAGAAAAGTCATTCAACATGTGCATGAACACGTACATGTGACTAGTATATATATATATATATATTAAAAGGATAAGTTTTAAAACATAGGCTCTGTTTGGTTAAGCTATGTATAAAAGTGTTGCATGTAAAAATACTTTTAAAGTAGAGTGTCACACCCCTACGGAGGCATGATTGGCCGGAGGATTAGATAACCAACATTCGTAACCTTGATTCCAAAACAATGTAACAAAGATGACTCTCGGTCCGTCCAAAGAATAAAAGTGACTTTTATAAAACAAAATATCATTGTAAAATTTTATTTTCTGAAATAGTTAACAATTTACTGAAAAAAATTTAGCAGAGGTTCCTAATAATATGGAACATGCCTCAAATATAAACACATATGTTTATGATTTCACAAAACAATAATACAAAGACAACAAAAGAGCTTCGTTTTGTCCACATCCTAATTAAGACAAATAACTAAACTCTTATATCATATCAAAATTACACACCTCATAGTTCTAGTGGGACTGAAACTTTTATCCTTGACTGCAAGTCTGAGATCTTGGAAATACTTTGTCGCACTCAAGCGACAAGTCACTAACTTGGCAACGCCATGTACCAAACTTCTGTTACTAAAAAAATTCATAAGAGAGGGGTGAGTTCCTATGGACTCCATGAGTGGAAAATTGTACCCAAAGGGTACTAGCATCACACAACTCAAGTGTATAATATATATAGCAACATTATATAACAATATTCATATCTTAATTCATATTACACGTACACTTTGTAATCGTCATAAATTCACAATTTACATGATACACAAGATCATAAATTAATCACAACAATAATATCAAGCAAAGCAACTAAAAGGCTAACGAGTAACCAAGCCCCGCATAATGGTATCACCCCCTGTGGCGCATTTACGCGCTCGCATAACAGATTAATCTTTGTACATAATCTATCCCATTGGGGCTGAACACTCAATTAAAAAAAAACATTTATCAGATTCAAAAAATTTCGTGATTTTAAATCCGAATATCCTAGGTACACATGGATTTCACTTTCGAATTAAAAATCATTTCTCATAAAATTTCACTCTGTTGGTCCTTATCAACCACAAGCAATATCAAACAAATATAATTCAAATAAATCACTGAAATACTACACTTGCAATTTTTTTCATATAACACATCTATTCAAGCACACATATAATTACACATAATAATCTAGCCCCCAAAGGTAACAGTTAACCACTTACCAGTTTACAACTTTTGTTTATCACTTTGTTTTGAGCTCACTTATGTCAACAGGCCCTCAAAAGGGCCCGGAACTGAAATTCATAATTCCAAATAATACTCAGTTCATAAATGTTATCGTTATACTCTTTTAATTACTAAGCTTATTTATATCAACTTATATAGATTTATTATGAAAGTTATCTATCAAGCCATTACATGTCAAGTACTATGAATTGTACTTTAGGTGGTAAGGTTGTTAATGAAGAGATATTTTAGATGTTTTGACAATATAGGGTAGAAAGAAACTATTAGAAAAGTTAGAAAAAAACTAGTGAGTTAAAGATGTTGAAACTGTCCAAACTTAGGGTATGGACTAGTGTTCACTTTAACAGTCATATCTTCCTCTAGGAAATTCCAAATCCAATTTTGTAAAATTCATTAAATTTTAGACACATGTAGCTTTATAATGGTATATCATTTGAAATTTTTGGATTTGTATATCAATACAATTCATTCTTTGAATTTATGTCAAATTCTGCAAAATGCAAGATTTTGACAACTCTGACCTTACCTTAGTTAATTGAACATAACTTTCTTTAGGAAAAAGGAAATCCAATTCCGTTTGTCGAATTTATTAATAGATAAGTACATCTATCTTTCTTATTTAAATTTTTTTCCTAAAGTTAGCCTTGAACCCACTTAATTCTTTACATGAAACAAAAATAGGGCACTACACAAATTCATAATTATCAATATCGGACTCTAAGGCTTAAAAAAAATTTATACTAGGGAATTAAATTACGAAACTTTCCATCTAGTTTATCAAGATGTTCGTAACAACTTTTATTTAGAGGTTCTAGACTAATTTGAATCACAACCTCCTACAAGGTTCTCCGGACTAATTGAAGTTCATTAAAAATCATACACAGACCTAGCCTCAGTCCAAAAGCTCTAACTTTTAATATACTTGGAACCAATTACGAAATTTTGCAGGTATCCTCTCAAGAGTGTAAGCTACATTTTCTCTTTAGAAATCGTAATTTAATCAGCCCCAAAAGCATTAAAAACACAAGATTTCTTTTACCAACGAAATCTACCTTGCATCCATTCCCAAACTATTCAACTCTCATTTTTCAACACTTTACCCACAACTAGCACTCTTTTGTTTATACCCAATACTCACTTTCATTAACTCTTTAACCCACAACATTAACCAACTATTATCTACTCTTGTTTATGAACTCTTATTCAAAGTAGCTAGTTATTATATTTTTCATCAAAAGATTAGACTAAATCTTGTAATGTCACTATGTTTCAACTTACTTTAAATTAACTAACTACCTAACTTACATCAAAGCTTGAATTAAATCATTCTAATATCAACCTACCACATCAATTCAACATTGTTAATAATTGCCAACACAATCAACAAGATACCAATAACTTGCATATTACTCATGCTTTGTTTGAATCAACTATACAAAGGTAAGTGAAGACTTAGATTATACATTTCCATTATGATCTTAATTAATTCCAAGCCTTCTATTTCCAATAATTAGTTACAACTCTTATATATATCCATCGTCTTAAACCTTGGTTTAACATTAACAACTCTCATATGAAAATTTTAATAACACCCTAAGCATAAACTTAATTGAAAAGATTTCCATCTTGCCTATTCATCCAACACTCACGGCATGGAGAAGTTTTATACATAATCCCCTTACTATGTCGTGTCTCATCTAACCAAACTCCCACAAATTAATCCTTATAGCCAACTAAAAGAAAGGAAAACATGATGGAATTGCTGCCCTAAAACAGAGGACAACAATTTAAAACTAAAATTGATATGCTCAACTTACTCAGCGGCTAAGTAAAGGTGATTTGAGCTACCAACATTACTCCTTTAGCCAGCTCTCCCATGGCCCTGAAGTTACTTGCTCAGCTAGCAACAAGGTGATATGTAGCTGATTGAAACAGGGCAGTTCTGCCATCAACGCCTATTGTAGTCCTTGCTGCCCAAGGTATAAACAAACCCAATAAACATACTCCCACCTTACACCCACCTACTCTTGACTACATCCTTCACCTAAGGACTATTTCAAGATGTGGACCAGCTACTACCATGAAAACAAAGTTGAAACCCTTGCCAACGTCTCCATCTCTTACCTTCCTAACAGCTACTCCAACAGAAAAACAACACAAAAAGGTAAAGAAGGGCAAACAGAATCTATAAGCTAAAGTAACTCTCGACTAGGCAAGGATGAAAGGCTGAAATTTTTGGGTATATTTATGACAGTGGAGGAGGAATTGGAGGCTTTGAAATCAGCCACACAGAGAAAAGGAAGAACAAATAGAATAATGGAATAGGCAAAGACGTAAAGACATGGACGTAGTAAAATAATGAATAAATAAAGCACATGCCATGATTTGTGGCTAAAATCTATCCATGGTTAAAAGTATACTATATATATATAATAAATTATTTCATACCTTATAATTACACAACTAATTTTAATTTATTTACTAATACCCTTTAAATAAAATACACTTTAAATTCAATTCCACTCCTAACATGATAAAAATTTATTTGCTAGCTCATTGCATGTAATTATATGTATACACACTAATGTTCATTCACTTAAACTCTAACTTTACAAAACTTTTACTTATCTGATTATACAGGTTATGTACAACATTCCAAAACATAACTACCTGGATTCAGGTTATCACAATATATATCTATATACAAAAATTACACCAAAAATTCATTAAAAAGATTTACCAACATATTGGGTAACGAAATAATAATGTATCGAATTATAACATGTTCAATTGTATTATTATTTATTTAACTTATTTATTTATTATTATTTTATAACAAAAAATTTACACATTATATCTACAAAGTGTCAGGTTATAACTTATTTATTTATTATTTATTACTTTATGATGTCAGGTTATAACATAGAATTGTTTAAAAAGTGTTGTATAAAAAGCTGAAAAAGTGTTTGGATCAATTAATGTAAAAGTGTTGCGAGATTAAAAAAATTATTTTATTTTATTTTTAAAAAATGAATATTGATTATTAAAATTATTAAAAAGACCAGTTTGATAAATATTATGGTAATATTTATCTAAATAAAATAATTATTAAAATTTATTTGAGTTTCCTTTATTTTCCATTTGAAAAAAAAAACTCATTTTTTTTTAGTTTCAACTTTTAGCAGCTTGTAGAACTCTAAAATCACAAAAATGCTTTTTTGTAAAGCTAGAAAAATAAAATCGCTATTACCAAACTGCTTCACCATTACTTCATTTGGATTGTGGCCTTCTCTGTTATGAATTATATATAGGATCTCAGACATGAATTTATAATATATTAACAATAAGGTTTATGCACCTGATTGAGCCATAGCAGCGGATATGTGGAATCTCAGTCAAGCACGCCTCAGTAAATGCTCACACAGCCAGGTTTTCCTTTCCGTTCTCTCTGTATTTAGTGGCAGCTCTCAATGGGACAAGATACGCATATTGAGAGAGGAAAGGGGACCTAGCTATTTATTATCGGATAAAACTCTAAGATTCCTCTTATTAGAGATTCCTAAAGTTACTCAGCCTACACTTACTGTCAATTCACATCTAAGCAGATAAGAAGTGTGCTTAAGCCATATCTCAAATGATCACATAAACTATATAGGCTTTTATTAGCATGTTTCAAATGGACCAAACCTTAAGCTCGTTTTATTATTAAAACAAAACTATACAATTAATGGCAGCCTATATATGAAATTTTTAACATTCTCCTACTTAGGCAACATTAATTGTAGTTTTAAAATTTTGAAAAACATATTTTAGAAAATGACTCTAGGGTAATGTATAACTTTTATGTTGCCACAATTAAAAAAAAGAAAGAAAAACTTTGGTCCCAAGACGCATTTCAAACAATCCAGCCAATTAAGTTATTAACATCGAATCATGGCAATCATTGTGTTACTTAAATGATACAAGACCAATCTATGGTTACAAATGCCAACAACCTAATCTGCAATGGATCTAGATGTGGTAGTGTAGCAAGAAAGTAGCATCCAAATGTGATCAACATATGCTATTTTTATTATCGGTCTTCTAGGTGATTTCATTAAAACTGGATGCTTTCCAAAGCACTAAAAATCACTTAAGCTTAATTTTAAGCTTGTATGTCTCAACAACTATCTCGAGATATCCAATTAGTGTTATTTGAGACATACCTCCAAATTGACAAAACCATCACACTTAAGACAGACACTAAGTCTTAAGATTTTAATGCAATGATATGTCATATATAAATAACCATATGTGTACATACAATATCAATCATATCATAATGAAAATAACTATTATTTTCATTAATAAAATATACCATCCAACAAGGATATAAACAAAACATAAGATACCAAATAGCATACATAACATGCTAGCTAGTTTGAATAAAACAATGCAAACTCCCACTAACCGAAAACATCAAAAGACTCAACAATACTCATGTTATCAACATAACTTTTGAAAACCCCAGTCCTAAGTCCCTTGGTTAAAGGATCTACTAACATTTTTTTTGTTTCAATATATTCAAACACAATGTCTCCCTTTTTCACTAAATCCCTGGTAGTAGATACTTAATATCTATAGCTTTTGATGCACTAGAGTTCTTATTATTCTTTGAAAAGAACACAGTAGAATTGTTGTCACATTAAATTTTAAGAGGTCAAGAGATCAAATCAACCACGGTAAAACTAGGTTATCATTTTCTTCAACCATGTACCCTGTGTTAATGCTCCATAAATAGCAATGAACTTGGCCTACATAGTGGAAGAAGCAGTGATTGTCTATTTAGAACTTTTCCAAGATACGGCTCCCCCAGCTAACATGAAAATGTATCCTAATGTGTATTTCAGATCATCCTTGCAATCAGCAAAGTTAGAATCAGAGTAACCAATTAACTCAAGATGATCAACCTTTCTATACACCAGCATAAAGTCATTGGTTCTCTGTAAATACCTCATAACTTTCTTCACAGCAACCCAATGTTCTGGTCTTGGGTTTGACTGATATCTACCAAGAACTCCCACTGCAAAAGCAATGTCAAGTCTGGTGCAAACACAAGGAAACAACAAGCTTCCAACTGCGCTAGTATAAGGCACATTCTTCATGAACTCCCTCTGAAAATTATTAACGAGATACTGATCCAAGTTGAATTTGTCACCCTTGACAATTGGTACACCCCCAGGCTTATATTTCTGTATATTAAACCTATCGAGCACACGATCAATGTATGTTTTTTAGAAAGACCCAACAAATGACGAAATCTGTCCAGATGAATTTCAATGCCAAGAACAAATGATGCCTCCCCAAGATCTTTTATGTCAAAGGTCTTAGATAACAACAATTTTGTCTCATGTAATAAACTAACGTCACTGCTGACAAGCAAAATATCATCAACGTATAAAATCAGTATGATAAATTTGCTCCCACTGACTTTGAGATATATTCAATGATCAATCTTGTTTTCAACAAAACCAAGAGAATTAATTACCTTATCAAACTTCAAGAACCACTGTTGAGATGCTTGTTTTAGACCATAGATAGACTTCGCGAGTCTACAAACAAGTTCACTCTCTCCATTTTCTTTGAAACCTTCAAGTTGAGCCATATAAACCTCTTCAATAAGATCTCTATTTAAGAAGGCTGTCTTGACATCCATCTGATGTAACTCAAAATTAAAATGAGCCACCAATGCCATGATGATCCTAAAAGAGTCTTTAGTTGAGCCAAGAGAGAAAGACTCACTAAAATCCACACATTCTCTTTGAGAGAAACCTTTATTTACAAGTCTTGCTTTGAAATGCTCAATTTTTCCATTTGAATCTTTCTTGGTCTTGTAAACCCACTTGCACCTAATGGGTCTGCAACCGTCTGGAAGTGCAACAAACTCCTATACACCTTTATGTATCGTAGATTGCATCTCTTCTCTCATGGCTTCAATCCACTTGTCAGACTGTGGACAGGAGACAACTTCTCCATATGTAGTGAGATTAACAATATGACCAACATCATAATCAATTTCAACCAAATACACAATGAAATCATCAGAAATGACATTCCTTCTCTGCAATTTAGACCTTCTAATAGGTATTTGTGCAACTTGATTTTGTTGCTGAAGAGCTTCATTAGGAACATATGCAGTAGTTTCAGTGGGAATAAGTGGTGTTACTTCAGCTTGTTCATTTACTTCCCCCCATCACTTGTTCTCACAATAGGCATGGAAACAGTTGCTTATGACCAATCGTATAATGGAATAATAATACCCTCATTTAGCTCTCCCTGATCTAAAGATGAAGACTTTTCCAACTCAACAACATCAAATTCCAAGAACTTGGCAGTTTGTGATTCCACTATTTTGGTTCCTTGTATGAGGCAATAGAATCTGTATCCTTTAGAGTGATCTAAATAACCAACAAAGTAACATCAGGTAGATCTAGGGTCAATTTTCTTCTCATTTAGGTTATAAATTCTCACTTCAGCTGGACACCCCTAAACACAAAAATGTTTCAAGCTAGGCTTTCTCCTATTCCATAACTTAAAAGGTGTTTTAGGCACCGTTTTATTGGGAACTCTATTAAGGATGTACAAGGTAATTTTAATGGCTTCCCCCAAAAATATTCAGGTAAGTTTGGCCTACTCATCATACTCCTCATCATGTCCTTAAAGGTGCGATTACGTCTTTCGGCCACACCATTTTATTCAGGGCTACCAGGCATAGTATATTAGGCAACAATCCCACACTCTTGTAAGTACTTGAAAAATAGTCTTATATATTGTCCATCAACTCCATGTTTGCCATAATACTCACCCTCACGGTCAGATCTCACAATCTTAATGACTTTCCCTAATTTTTTTTCAACTTCAGTTTTGAAAATTATAAATTTATCAAGAGAATCAGATTTTTCTTTAATCAAGTATAAAAAACCAAAACAAGAAAAGTCATCAATGAAGGAAATAAAATAACAGTTTTACATAAAGTGGTGGAATAGGGTCCATTAATATCTGTGTGAATGATTTCTAAGAGTTCTAAACCACAGGTTGACCTCTTTTTTTTTTGTCTTAGTCAGTTTACCTCTAATATAATCAACATAAATATCTAAGTCATCAAAATCAAGTGATGGTAGGATACCATCCTTAATGAGTCTTTCAACTCTTTCCCTTGATATGTGACCCAGACGCTTATGGCAAAGTATTGATGATTTTTCTTTAATTAAGGATCTTTTGGAAACAACTTTTTCAGCATTTAATAAGGAATTAATATTTAAGGGTGCTAAAATCATTCTGTATAAACCATTAGACAAAACATACATTCCAAGAATTTTAGAATTTAAAAGCAACTGAACTTTTGAATTACCAAAATTAAAAGAATAACCAATTTTGTCCAATAAAGAAACTGAAATAAAATTCCGCCTAAAAGACGGTACATAAAAAGCTTTTTTCAAAACAAATTCAAAACCACTTTCTAAAATTAAAGAGACGATTCCTATGGAGTTGACTTCAACCTCGACATCATTCTAGACTCTAAGTTTTGCCTCTAAATCTCTTAGCTTCCTTTTGTGTTTGAACCCCTGCTTGGTACAAGCAACATGAATAGTTGCACCACTGTCAAGCCAAAAAGAATTTGATAGGCCATTAATTAAATTGGATTCAAAACAAACGAAAGCTAGTGAGTTTCTTGTTTATTTTTCTTTTCTAACTGGGATTTTATTTTGAAGCCGTCTGTTTTCATATGACTTTTCTTTTTGCAAAAGAAACATGTAATGTCCCTTTTAATGGCAGCCTTAGGACCACCCACAACAGGTTTCTGACCAGTACTATGCCTTTTCGTATCCAGAGTTTTCTTATAATGAGTAGATTTAGACTTACCTCGACCACCCTTGGTAGAACTAGGTTTTGAATGGGAAACAAAAAGTGTGGTTTCTTTTTTTTCTTTCTTAAGCTAATCCTCCTTAGCCACACACTTAAAGATAAGGTCATTGATGGTCTAGGATTCATTTTGGATGTTATAGGAAGTTTTAATTTGGGAGAAATCAGGTGATAAGGAATTAAGAGAATGGTGAACCAAAAAACTATCAGGGATTAGTATTTCTTTATTTTTAAGCTTGGTTTGTACATGAACTATTTTGAGAATAAATTCATGAACTCCATTTCCATTTTTATATCTCATACCCGCTAGATCATTTATTAGCTTTCTAGTCTCAGCATTATCAGATACCTTATACCTATCCCCCATAGCTTTTATGAAGTCTTTGGCACTTTGAGTTTCAGGCAACCCACTCAAAAGGTGTTTAGTGATTGATCTCTTTATGTAGATCAAACTCAACCTATTTGATCTCTCCCATTTCTCAAAAGCCTATTTCTCAGCTATGGAGTTAGCATCATAAAGATCAACAGGTTTCTCACTACGCAGAGCTAAATTGATATTCATAATTCTCAAGACAAATTCAACATCTTGCTTCCATTTCTTAAAGTTAGAAACCATTCAACAATTCAATAATAGTACTATTGTTATTAACAGCTAAGAAAACTGATTCAATAACAAATAATGCAACATATCAACAAATTGAGTAATTAAAAAAAAAAACATGAATAAAAATTTATTCTCCATGAATCCAAAGTACATCATTACAAACTGCCATTTGGGCAGAGAATATAACATGCTATGAGGATCTCATGATCAACCCATGAAACCTTTGAGCAGATAAACCTTCTAGGCCGGTATACCCCAAACCATATGTTTCATGTATTTTCCAAAATTAAAGTATATAATAATCCCCTTTGGACAAGAAACTATATACAATAATTTAAGAAACATCCCGTACTATAGCTTTCAAAAATCTCACAAATCTATATGGATGACCACTTTAGTGGCAACCATCTACATAAATCTATGAGATTTTCTCAAGCCGGGAAAATATAATTACTCATATTTTATCATTTCAAACCGAAATACATTTTAAAAGTATCTTATAGGATAATTAAACACATGTTGTAACTTTGAAAAATTGAATCGAAATAGAAGCATTCTAACCAACACATGTTATGAGAACATGAGAGTATAAAATTATTTAGCTCTAACTAGGGAGAGTACCTACTGTTAACAGTTCTAGAATATATAAAATATGAAAACTAAACAGTTCTCAACAATTATTTATGTGCAACCATATTAGTTTGAAACATAACAAAATATCATTAACCAAACCAATATATCATGCACATAATATCCCAAATTTAACCATACCATAAAATTTTAAAATTCAAAATATTAATTCTGTAAAAAATTAAGGGGAAATAGGATTGTAGAAGGAAGCAAGTCTACCATACCTGCCACCTTCGGGTGTGGGCTTCCCTTTTGCCGCGGCTGGACACCATCTTCTTCCTCCAGCCGAGTCTATTCGACCTGGTTTGGAGTAAAACGGGTCTGTTATGACCCGGTCACTGAAATTCATCATTTCAACCCTTTCTTGATGATTTTTCTCCAATCCATTGTATGTGTTTTGTTTTAAATTACTTTTCTAACAATAACCCTAAAACAATTTCATGTTTTATCATTAAAATTATAATGATATGAACCTTAACTCTATTTCATAAGGGTTTCATTCCAATTTGTTAAAATAATATGAATTAAACTTATTGAATGATTACTAATTATGTATGAAAACATACCAGAATCTAAACTTATGATTTAAATTGATCAAAACAACGTGAAATCTTAGTTTTCAAATCAAAAACTTAATTTAGATTTTAAAACAACCCGAATTTTAAAATTCAAATTTCTTAACTTATAGTTAATGAAATAATACAAATAATATATCAAATTAAAGATAGAAATGAGACATTTAAAATCCCTAACAAATTGGGCTCAATTTCATTCATATAAGAGTTCGATTTTGAGTTGAAAGAAACTGACTTATATGAATCCTATAATTTTATGTTAAATAAATAAATATTAGAGTTCTAAATTCATGTAGATTAGGCTCTGATACCACAAGTTATATATTATATATAGGATCTCATATATGAATTTAGAACACATTAACAATAAGGTTTGCGTACCTGATTGAGACATAGCAGCAAATATGTAGAATTTCAGCCAAGCACCTTTCAGTAAATGCTCACATAATCAGGTCTTCCTCTCCGTACTCTCTGTATTTAGTGGCAGCTCTCAATGGAGCAAAATATGTATATTGAGAGAAGAGGGGACCTAGCTATTTATTATCAGATAAAACTCTAAAAGTCCTCATATTAAAGACTCATAAAGTTACTCAGCCTACACTTATTGTCAATCCACATCTAATCAAATAAGAAGTGTGCTTAAGCCCTATCTCAAATGATCACATAAACTATTTGGACTTTTACTAGCATGTCTCAAATAGACCAAATTTTAAGCTCGTTTTATTATTAAAACAAAATTATACAATTAATAGCAACCCACATATGAAATTTTTAACATTCTCATTCAAGTGTAGCTTTTACGATGCCCAATTTGTTCGTATAAAGGAATTGGACTTTGATGTGACGCATCTAAATCATCAGTTTCGAGGAAAAATAACTGGTAGTTCTGATGGTTCCCAAATGCCGTGGGTTGAAAAGCTGCTATGCTAATATTGCATTCATTCCTCTTACTGGGGAATTGAAGGTTCTAAGCCTTGGCAGGGAGTCAAATGATACATATATATTTAATTGGCATGTGTTGACTGTCGCCATGTTATGTCATGGAAGAAAATTGGTTATATTCCTCCAGAATGCGAAAATGAAAAATTATTTTTAGATGCAAAAACATTTTCTGTAGACGGGATAGTTTACTGGACCAACTCATGGTGGGGGATCACCCTACTCTTGCAATTGATCTCCGCATTGAGACTACTCACTGTTTGAAGTTTCCAGTAGAGTCTCGTAATAATTCTCAGGGTGAAAATTGGAGTCTTGTGCAGATGGGTAAGAATGTCTGTTGTCTCAATTACGGGCGAGGGCGAGGTGTGCTGAAGGTGTGGTTATTAAAGGACCTGTATCAGAATGAGTGGGCTGTGATTGAAAATATCAAGTTGTTTACTCAGTGCCCATTGCAAAGCCATATCTGTGCTCCTTTGATTTGGCTGACACTGGACTCCTGCAAAGTTTTGATTATTAGAGTTTATAAGTAAACTAGTGAGGCTTTTGTAGCTTATTATCTGGAGACAGGAAAATGCAAAACAATAAAGAATGTTGAATTCCTACGCTATATATATTGATTTGGTGACAGTTTTATCTTCTTATCTTGCTCTTGGATGTGTCTTCCCAACAAATTTTTCATGAATTTATCAAATATCTAAACAGTTTTTTTACACTCCTAATCTTTACATTAGAAAGTATCATCTTCAACACTGAACCCATATATTATTAACCTTATACATGTGTATGTGGTAATTAGAAAATGTGACTTATATAGGGACAGTCATTGAGTTCAAAGAACAGTCTCCAAAATTGTTTGATCAAGTTGGCTATTTTGTAATGGGATAGTATTCCATCATTTGTTTTATTGTTTAAGTTAGCTTCTTCTTCTTTTTTTTTTTTTTTTTAATGGGTTTGTTTCCTTATTTTGGCTTTGGTTAAGTCTCTTTTTTCATGTAGTGGCTTAGACTATGGTATGGCCCGTTTCTCTCTTTTTTATTTAATAAAATTGATAAAAAATAAAAAAAATAAAACACAAATCCAAGAGTTCTTTCTGAAAAAGAAAAGAAAAAGAAAAAAGAGAGGAGTTACAGTGGATTGAGTATTGTTAACCTTATACCAAACACTCCTCATTTATCCTCACTCATATGGTGTTTTATATTTGGTTAATGTGAAATGTTGCTTCTTGATAACACCTTTGACTAATAAACTAAAGAGTATTATATTACAGTGCAATATGACCGAAATAAAATAAAATATGTGAACTGTGTATACATCATATCTTTCTTATATGACCATAATTCCAAACATGAAAAAAAGAAAGGAAAAAATAGAGATACCCATTATTTCCCAAAAATTATCTAATAAAATCTCAAATTTTGATAAGAATTATCACACAATCTGGTTGTTTCGATAGCTCAATTGCTTTGTTTATATCTTCCAATGAAACCTCATGGGTTAGAAGCTCATCAAGCGGTAGTTCCTGCATTAAAGAAAAAACATGCAGTATTAGTATGTTGTTTTTCAATCAAATTTGGCTAAAATATTAGATCAAACTAAATAGTAAAAGTAGTCATTGATTGAAAATCACCTTGTTTTTGCATTTGTCTTCTATAAATGGAAGATCAGATTGGGTTTTCAACCCTCCAAAAATGGTACCCTTCAAAGTTCTCCCAACCAGAAGGGACATGAAACTTATCGACACACTTACATTATTTCCTGCACCAACTGCTATTGCTTTTCCTTTCCCCTGCATTCCACCATAATTTTTGGAGAAGAGGAATAAAAAACATAAAGATACAAACTAATGATTTTATAGAAAATACAAATTCAAAACACACGACACGTCATAACACGATATAAATTATAGAGATCAATAGACATACCACTTTAGTGGCTTCAAGGGCTTGAGTAAGCAGAGAAGCAACACCAGTGCATTCCAACACCCATTCCACTTGTCAACTCCTGGACAAGTTCTGAAATAGATTTATCAGATTCACTAGAATTTATGAAATCAATCATTCCAAAAGCTTCTCCCTTTTCTTTCTTCTTCTCATTTATGTCAATCCCAATTATCTTTGTTGCCCCCTGAATTTTAGCTCCATTTATAGCCTGCATACACATAATTAGCCTCATAGTGAAAAAATAGACATGTCTAAAAGCATTGCATTGCTTAGTGCATACCCCTATACCAACAGCTCCAAGACCCAAAACAGCCACACTTGAACCCTTTTCAAATATTAGCTTCCTTCCAAGCAGAACCAAAACCAGTAGAAAACCCACATGAGATGAAGCTAGCATGAGACAGAGGCACACTTGTATCAATTTTCAGAATCAAACTGGAATCAACAACACAGTACTCTGACCGTGTAGAGCAACTTATAAGTTGGTACAGCTTTTGTCCTTTAATAGACATTCTTGAAGTTTGATCAAGCATTAAACCATTAAAAATCAAAGGGTATTTCAAGCATAGGTTACTTTTCCCTGAAGTACAATTCTCACATTCTTTGCACTCCCCTATATTGGTTGGAATCACAAGATCTCCTTCTTTTATACCCGTTACTTTCTCTCCAATGCTTTCAACAACACTGCAATTGAATATTACACAATCAAGGTGGCTACTGTACTAATCATAAATATAGTTGTTCATGATTGAAAAATGTGAGCATACCCAACACCTTCGTGGCCTAGGACTCGAGGGAAAAGTGGCTTCAATCAACATATAAATATGCAACAAATTCACAAGAAAAAAAAATTAAATTAGTAAGACAATTAACATAAATTTAACACTGTTGGAAAACTAAGAAAAATAATTTTAAGTACTAACAGCTGGGAATCCTTGGCTATATAAGATGTCAGTGTGGCACAAACTGGCACAAAGTATCTTCACCCGAACTTCGGTTGCTTGTGGTGGCTCTACTTGTATCTCCTCCACTGTCAGCGGCTGCTCTATTCCCCAGCAAACCGCCGCTACATATGCATACATCTATAAGTACAATAATTCATTCAAAACCAAATTAAAAACTTGCATAGATTGCATATATATACCTATGCATGTTATGGTCTGAAACATGTTCGACATTTTTTAGTTCTTAATTTTGCAGGCCAGGCTAAAAAATAGAGATCAAACAAGAAATTTTTAATTTTTTTCTGGATTTGGAATAACAAACTAACAAGTATTAATAAGACATATCTGAGATCTTACATGCTATACCTTATATATTTTACTTGATAAACAAATGTCATTAATGTTCAGAGGGCTGCAGTTGCCAATTTAGAACAAAAACTAGTACGGAGCCACATGCAAGGGAATGGGTCAATTTACTCCACTATTATATGATAGTATTTGGTATTTTTATATTTTATTTGGATAAATTAAATAGATATTGACTTCATTGAAAAATAATAAATATAAAATGAAATAAAGATAAATTTATAAATATAGTAATGAACCACACAATATACATTATCTATTATTTCAAAAAAAAAAAAAAAAAAAGTAACATTTACCAATTTAATAATTATATGGTGACAATCTAAAGAAATTAGCTCTAAAGTAAATAAGTTATCACCGAGAGCTTAACTCAAGCGGTTGGTACTTGTTTTCTCACCCCTAGTACCAAGATCGAGCACTCCTAATGTATCCAAAAAAAAAGTAAATAAGTTAAAAGGAAAAAATAAATAAAAGAGGGAGAGAAAGAGAATTAAATGACAAAAAATGTTATTAAAACAAATACAAGAAAATATTATTAGATAGTGGATGGAGTTTGTTTTTTTTAATATTTAATATATGTTATAAGAATTTTTAAACTCTAATTTTAAATTTAATAAAATTATTTATTATTAATGGAGTAAAGTTATTATTTATCTCAATTTTTACTAAGTAGTGATTATTAATATATTGAAAATAAATTTGTAAGTGCATTTTGAATTTTCTAATCAGTTAGTGAATAAGTTTCTATTAAGAAAAATATCCACGTCACTTAATTATTATCTCAAATTAAATATTCAAATATAATGGTATTAAAACTCTAGCTATATTTTTCATTTGGTTCTAAAACTTTGAAATTTTAGTATTTCAAGAATACTATCAAAATGATTGAAAAAGAAAATACAAGAATCATACTTACAAAAAGACTATTATCCTAATCATTAAAAATATGAGGACCATATTTGCAAAAAATAAGAAATAAAACTGACAGTCACGTAATTAATCATGATTTTACTCCAAAAAAAAAAAAAAACCATAAGTTTAATTTCAACTAATTAATGCAGTGAATATTAAAATTTATTGACTGAACAAATTCTTGACTTGGCCCTTAATTATAGCAGCAGAAGTCTGCAATCATCAAGTTAGAAAGTCATTACCTTTGACTTCGAAATGTAGAATGATCAAAGCATTTTGGCTGAATTCAATTCTGTCAGTAGTAGAATATTATATAATACAAATAATTAAAAACTTGTCTTCAAGTTTATATGTTGCACGTAAATGATTAAACATTTTTTTATTATAACCAATCTGAGATTTCAGATGATTTGGTAATAGAACGCCGTATTGCATGCGGTTGGTCCCATTGTTGTCTTTGTGATAGGAAATCATGTACTACCTAGCACACATGAATAGGAAAAGGGTAAGTTGAGAGTCAATAGTCCAAAACATGGACATAAGGGAAAAGAGAAAGCACTATGCAAGAATTCAAATAATATAATTTAATTATTCAAATGTAAATATAAATTAAATACAAAACATTTTAAATTTTAAATCTTAATATTGTAGTATTCGTTTGATATTCATTTAAACTATTCGTTTTACTATTTGATATTCTTAAAAAATAATTATATATAACTATTATTTATCTAATTTTAAAAATATATTAATTTTAAATTTTATTTTACTGGATTACTTAACCTAATTTTAATAGTGGTTAGTCTTATAGTATGATGTTATTTTGTATTTCAGAACTATTTGTAATTTTTTTTTTTTTTTTTGTCTATTACGTTGTATGGTGATACTTGTAGGTTGTAATAGTGGTTACATAACTTGAATATCCACACATACATTAATTTAGTTTCATTTTATTCATTTTTAAATGTGAAAATTTCATTTAAATATCATTTCATGTAATAAAAATTTTAATGTCATTTTAGATTTAAATAGGTTTTTTGAATTTGAGTAGTTGAAACAAATTTAATATAAATAATAGGCTATTCAAAACTATTCTTTGAATTTCTAGATCACTTTACACATGCCCATACATAGGGTTGGAATTAGAATCGAATAGTTTCGAATATTCTTTTAGTTATATTTGTCAAATTTAAATTAGAATACATCTTCAAACTTAAAATGATATTTGAATTTGACGAATATTCAAATATATAAATTTTTATTACATAAAATAATATTTATCTAAAAATTTTACGTTTAAATTTTAATAATATAAATATATAAAATAAAACTATAAAACGACAAGTAAAATTTCTTTAGTTTTAGCATTCACACTATTTTCTAAATCTTTTTTTTTTTTGGTAATACAACTGACCGAAAAGGCCAAAACAGAAAAAACTAGCACAAAATGAACGGGGGCTTAGTGACACTCCTTAGAGATCTCCAATCAGGTGTAATTCCAAATCTTCAGGAGAACAAACAAGATGATGGGAGTCAAGTTTACCATCTGTTGAAGTTGTAGCTAACTAATCAGCACAGGCATTACACTCACGATACACATGATTGATTTGAACTATCCAATCCTGTGAAAGAAGCTTATGAATTCTTGCCACTAACTTTCTATGTTTTGTAGCACTCCTATAGTTATCCACAATTAAAGCAACCATGGTTTTTGAGTCCACTTGAACCTTAAGTTTCCTATAGCCTTCATTCCAAGCAAGGCTGAGTCTATAGTAAACTGCCCATAATTCAGCACTCATGGCGTTGCAGTTACCAATATCAATTCCACATCCACCTAGCCAGTTACCTGTAGCATCCCGAATCAAACCTCTTGCTCCACTAGCTCCCAGATTTCCTCTACTAGCTCAATCCGTATTTAAAGTGACCCACTCATCAGAAGGCTTTTGCCAATTTAGCAGAGTGCAAACCCTACTCATTTCGGGATAGCCTCATCCGGCTTGCATTAATAATATTCCAAACCATTCCTGGAATAACAGCAACTAGTTGATGAGGGGCAGTAAAATTCTGGTTGAACACGCTTTGTTTTCTCCACTTCCAAAGAAACCAACAAGCAACCCCAAAAGTAATCCTCCAATCCATGTCACAGGACCCTAAATTCTTGGACAGATTCGGTTTGATCCACTCAGGCAGGGACGTACCAAAGAACAAAGCAATGGATTGGTTTTTAACTAGCTGCAGCTAGACACTTTGGGAGAGCCTATAGTCACGGAGGCAATAGAGCACTGATTCTTGAGGGGCAGTGCATCTGCTATATGAAGCAGTAGTGGCACAGTGCCTCTTAACACGCTCTTCATTTGTCATAAGCTGGTTATGTTAAACTAACCACAAAAAAGTTCATATTCTCTGATGTCCTGGACAGTGCCATATTGCCTTCCAAGTTTTATCTAGGCTGTCAAGTTCATTTTGTGCATTCAAGTTATGCTATGCCGAGGCAATGGTGAATAATCCATTCGATGTTCCATTCCCGATCACCGTATCCTGCTCATAAGAACTGTTTGGTGATGGAACACCACAAATCTTCCTTCATATATCAATTGGAAGGAGCATGTGCGAGAGTCCCCAATTTCAGTCGTCGTTTAGGCAAAAGGATCTCACTGTTTAGTTCATATCTTCCTACGGTATTGGAACGATAGTATGATATAGCAAAGGTTGGTCCATGTCCAGTCAAATATCTATCCAAAATTGGATTTTCAGCCCATCACCTAAGCTCCAGCGAATACCCTTCATCAACTTTCCCCAAATATTAGCAATGCTTCTCCATATGTGCAAATCCGTTGGATGCTTTTGAATGGGATTAGACATCCCACGGTCAGCAATGTATTTATAATAAAGCACCTCTGTCCATAAACCCTGTTGCTTCGAGACAATACCCCAACCTAATTTCATTAAACATGCATCATTCATCAAATTGAGGTGTCTTAGCCTAAGACCTTCCTCCCACTTAGTCTTGCACAATGTCTCCCAATTTAGGAGATGAACTTTTTTCTAGTTCATTGCAAGTGTCCTTCAGGATCTTATTTATCTACATAACATAGCCAGGCATAGCCATGATTACTGACTTTGCTAAGGTAATTCTTCCCGCCACTCTCCAACCGAATAGATGGTTACAGACTCTATTCACCACATATTCAAAAGTCTTCTTCGTTACCCTTCCATGATGTAGGGGAATACCAAGGTACATCCCCAGGTTATTAGTTACTTCAAAGCCACAAGCATTAGTAATGTCATAAGCTACATCTAACTGAACTTTTTTGGAGAAAAATATATGAGTCTTGGAGGAATTAACCTACCTTTTGTCCCGAGGCAGCACAAAACTTGTTAAGAGTTTGATTTACCACCTCAATTTGCTTTCGCAGAGCTTCCGCAAAAAGGATGAGGTCATCAACAAACATGAGATGAGAGATTTAAGGTCCCTGCCTCCCTATATGAATTGGTTTCCAAACACCTTGTTTTATTTGTTCTTGGATAAGATGAGTTAATCTTTCCAAACAAAGGACAAAAAGATACGAGGATAAAAGGGTCACCTTGCGAGCCCCCTAGTAGGCTTGAAATTATCCAACTGATTTCCATTCCAAAGAATTTGCATAGAATGTGTGGAAATACAGTCCAAAATTACTCTGATCATGTTCTGTAGAATCCTTAACAAATTGAAAGTGTGTGCAACGAAAGTCCCAATCCAACCGATCATAAGCCTTTTCCAGATCAATCTTTATGACCATAAAACCTTGCGTCCCTTTCATATTTCTCATTGAATGGATCAACTCCTAAGCTACAATTATGTTATCTTGAATATGGCGTCCTTGCACAAAGCTAGTTTGATTCGGAGAAACCACCTTTGGAAGGACATTTTTCAGCCAGTTAACAATTATTTTTGTAACCTATTTGTAGACCACATTGCACACTGATTGGTCTAAATTGGTATGGTTTTTCTGGACAACCAATCTTTGGGATGAGGACTAATAGGGTTTGATTCATTGCAGCTGTACTTTTTTCACTATAGAAAATCTGTCATACCATGTGGAATAACGAATTCTTCACATGCTCCCATTGTGTCTGTAAAAAAATGACCTGGAAACCATCTATTCCAGGGGCTTTGTAAGCCCCCATTTGGAAGAGCGCCCCATGGATTTCATTGATGTGAATATGGTTCTCCATTTTCATTAAACTTCTTGTATCAATATGAGGAAAAGTAATAGTAGATTGCAATTGAGTGAGTAACCTTTCTTTATTGTACAGGTCACGGAAAAAGCTTTACACCATTTGTTGGATAGCATCTTGATTTTGTACCCAATTACCAAATTGGTCCTTGAGAATCACAATTTTGCTTTCCTTCTGCGAATTATAGTTTTAGTATGGAAATACTTAGAATTCTTATCCCTGAATTCGATCTAATTACATCTTGATATTTTTAATCAAAGTAATTCCTATTAATGGTTTACTTTATAGTAATCCTGCATTAGCTCATTCTCAAGCTTATCGAAGTACGGATTAGGTTTAACCTCTCTAGCTTTTTGGATGCCACCAAGCCTTGCTAAGAGGATTTTCTTACGTTTAAACACATTGCCAAAAACTACCTTATTCCAAGTTTTCACTTTCTTCGTAAACTGGATCAAGTCTTGCTCAAAATTCTTGGTTCCAATCCATGCATTATTCATAAAGTCCACCCGATTAGGATATGTTATCCAGGCTGCCATAAAACGGAATGGCCGGGAACTATTGTCATTGCTCCTACCATTAATTTGAATAAGAAGTGGATGATGGTCAAAGGAAACTCTTGGAAGGACCTGAACTATAGCTTCCGGAAATAAAGTTATATATCAGAGTCACATAAGGCCCTATCAAGTCTTTTTAATACTCTTGCTTATCCCATTCTTTTAGCTCCCCACCAAGTAAACTTTTGTTCCATTGCACCCATGTCTATCAAGTGGCATCGTTCATATCTACTCCTAAACAACATGCATTTATTTAGATTAACTTGTCCCCTGCCTATTTTTTCGGAGCTATCAACTATATCATTGAAATCTCCAACTATTAACCAATTCTTCTGTCTTTGCACCAAAGCTTATAGATCCTCCCATAACTCTGTTCATATATTATCATTCGGGCTGCTATACACGGCCATAAACCACCACTCACAACTTGTCTCCTTTATATGCATATTAATGTATTGGTTACTGGAGCTTTTGACTATGATGGTTCCTATGGAATCCTTCCATAAAACCCATATTCACCCCCTTGCATCAACTCGGGTAGCATGATCAAAATCAGGTTTTTTAATTGCTACCTCAGCTTCTACAACTAACTCTCATTAATTTCAACTAACACAAGCAAATCAATTTTTTGCAGTTTCACCAAATTAGTAGTCGTGTGAATTGTGTGCTACTGCCAGAACCACGACAATTCCATATCAATGTATGAATCATTAATAAATCTTGAAAGGAAAGAACAAGACAAGAACTAGGATATGGTATCCAGTCCATCATCTATAGAAATCTTCATGGCCTCCTGTGAATTGTTATCATCCTAGGCTGTATCAATTGTCATACTATGTTCCATTCTTCCTCTTCAATCATGGCCCTTGTCCGGTGGTTTAGGAGGGTCTGCCAGTCCTTATTCTTCTTCGAATATTCACTTTCTTGTGTGCCATTCTCTTTAATAGCGGAAGACTCACCCAGAGGGTAGGTTGAGCTTACATGAGTAAGAGTCAGAACCTGGTGGTTGTCTATATTGCCGTTGGATACATTCATGCCATACTTTGTCAAATTTAGTCAACTTGTCTTAGCTACTACTTGGAGCCCATAGTACTTTCTTTTATCTACTATCCCAGCCTTGTTTCCCTAATGTCACAATCTAAGCTTGTCTAGTGTATGTCACACATTGCCACTTGTCTTGTGATGGGTTGTTTGACATATGACTTGCCCACGATGGTATTTTTTGTAATAAACTCTTTAAATAAGGGGAAGTTCATATATGACAACGGGAAAAAATAATGTCTCCTCCTATTAGAGGGATTTTGGCACAAAAGCTCTTTAAGGGAGAGTGTATTATGAGAAAAATCAAAGTTGTACACGAACTTGTTGGATGAGCGTTGAATGCCTTGGTGTTACTTGTAACTTCTCCTGCACCAAGCCATTGTTGTCTACATTGTAGCCATGTTGTTTGCATTTTGCTAGCAATATAATTTGATCAATTTTCAATTAATGAGAAATAGAAGCTCTTTTCTTGCAAACAATGTTATATTTGCTTTCCTACTACATATTTGTTTACTTCGTTGTACACTAGCCTTGCAGTTGACATCTAAAGGGCATTTGAGAAGCTAACTTGCTACTCACAAGGGGATAGCAAGTCTTACACCGGCATCTTTGCTTGCTAGCAAAGTCAGCCCATGACACTTAGGCATCCCATTCTTCAGCTTAATCTTATTACTTTGTTGTCCCGTTTCAACCTCAATTAGGTTATTCTTATTTTGTATGTCATCAGAAAACACGTACTTAGCCTCTGTTTCCATCAACTTTGGAGACATATTGACTTTCCTTTTAGAGATAGCCTTATTACTAGCCTTGAATTCCATGATTTCACCATGCTCTGTGATTGCCATCCTTTTAATTAAGGTATCTTCTTCCTTCCTCATGCCATGATTGCAGCATAGGATTTCGTATCTTGATCCAATATTGCCCCTCTCTGCATGCCTTGATTTTCCATTCGGTCATCCATTATTCCCTTTATTTTGGGCATTCTGAAAATTATTTCCTTTCTTAGGTTTTCCTATTATGCCCTTTTCCCTACTTGTAAGTTGATCTGTTTTCACTAGCATCCATTCTCCATATTGGGTGGTCGTAGCCGTTATCGGCTTTTTTGGTGTCTTCGTCCACCTCAGATCAACATCTTCCATTACTACTTATGCAGCGTATTCCTCCTCATGAGCTTCGTTGGATGTTTCTTTTGCATGGGGGAAAAGTTCAATCGTGTGCCCATATAGCCCACATTTGAAGCACACAAGGTGGCAAACCTTCATATTCAAATTGACAAACTTGCTTCCTCAATCTGTATTTAGACTTCAATGGTTTTGTTAAATCCACTTCTACACATATATGTGCAAAATTGTCACGATCAGCCTTACTGGTTGTGTTTTATCACATTTGATTGGGTCCCCAAGTTATTTAGCCATTCTCATCAGAAATTGTTCTTCGTGGTAGTCAATCGGAATGCGTGGTAGTCTTATCCATACTGCGACTTTGTTTGTGTTTGCTACCAAAAGGACAAAGTTTGGTTCCCATCTTCTAATTGTGAGGTAATGATCCAATCGGAATGTATGGTAGTCTTATCCATACTGCGACTTTGTTTTTGTTTGCTACCAAAGGTTCAAAGTTGGTTCCCATCTTCTAATTATGAGGTAATGATCCAATATCAACCACGGACCGCCATGAATTACAAAATCCAAATAAGCTTTCAGGGAAAATCTAGTGAGGAAAAAGTCATTCCCCAAATCCACCACCTCAAGCACTCCTTTTGGTTTCCAGATTTGGTATAACTTTTTGCACAAGAAGTTATACCCAATCATTTTTCCAAACAATTTTATAATAACTGATGTACACCAAGGTTTTTGAATCCGTTATTTCTCCTCCTTCGTGAGAGTGATTATTAGACTATCCTCACTCTTACTCGATTCATTCTCCTCGCTATCAACATCACTCTCCATATCAAGCTTTTCTTCTCCCTAGCATCGTTTTGCTCCTCACATTCCATACCTTTTCCTATTGGAGTACCTCCTATAACAGAATCTTTATAGGAAATTTTTCTACTGTCATCTCCACCAAGGGGTGGGTAGTCTTCTTAGTTTCTGACTATCACATCAGTCCCCGTTTTGAAATTTTTATTACTCCTCTGAAGTTGATCTTCCTCCTCCGGTGACCAGTTTCACTCTCCTTTCTCACTCATTCTCTCCTCAGCTATCTCTTAATTTATCCTATTTTCTAAACCTTAACCATCCAAGCAATTTAATTTTAAATTAATTTTTTTGAGTAATAAACTAAATATTATATTAAATATATACCATATTTTTATTCTAAAACCTTACTCTAAGGTTAAGTCTAACCTTAATCCTAACTCTAAGTGTAAGCCTAAATTTAACCCTAAACCTAACCCTAACCCTAACCCTAACTCTAACCCTAATTATAATCGTAACCTTAACCCTAATCCTAATCTTACCTTTAACTCTAATTTTAATCACAATTTCAATAAAATATATTTTCAAAGAGTTGTTGTTAATAAAAATCAAGAGAATTCTATTTTGTAGAATTCCTATAGAGAATCCAAATCCAAAGTAAAAATAATAAAGATAATACATTTTCTGAAAAATTTAAAATATAAATAATTATATGTAATAATTTTTTATTAAATATCAATTAGTTAATCAAATAGTTAATAAAATACTTAATCAAATAATTTGATCGAATATCAAATTGATTATTACATCATTTGAATTTAATTTTTAACTCTAAAAGTTTTAATTTGAATTCACATTCAAATCGAATTTAAATTTGAATAATTAAAATAAATTCAAATATCAAATTGTGTGATTTGAATTGCAGTCCTACTCATACGTATAAGAAATTGTAAAGGCATTTATATATAATAATTCTTAGAATCCTAAGGCACAGGTACTTCAGCTAAACCATAAGCCCGTTCTCAACTTACTTGAAAAAGTGTTAGGAAGGCATGATAAGGCCAATTGGGCCTCAATGCATTTCTGATAGTCAGTGTATACAACAAGAAAGGAGCTGAGAAGAAAAAATACTAGCCTCGACCCAAAGTTTCAAAATGTAGATAGCGGAAACTCCAAATGAGATTGGGTTTACTTTAGTACAAGAAGAAATATTTAGGGCCACCCAAAGGAAAAAGACTTTAAGAACCTAACAAGACAATTCAAAAGTCACAAAAGGCTAACGACTTCAAGTTACAAACTATAAATTACTTCAAATCTCAACAATTCTTGCATGGTGAATATTAGGGGTGTGCAACCGGCAGGTTGGTTTAAGTGAAGGTAAAATGTCACCTAACTCAACTAATTCAGGTGATTAAAAATTCTACCCAACTTTGAAATTCGGGTGCTCAGGTGACAAAATTTTTCTCCCATTATAAAAGTCGGGGTGGGTTAGGTGGATCAGGTTGGTTGAAAATTAAAATTTAAAGTAATAAAAAGAATACTAAGTTATAGTTTTTTTTTAATTAAATCAACATAAATTAAAAATGTTTAACATTACAAAATTAAATTAAGAGAAGAAACAATGATGTATATTTAACAATAATATAAAATCTAATATTTACATAGCAATATTTTATTTAGACTTAGTATTTATATATAAGAAATAATTTAATAAACATCAAAACATGTCAGGTGAGTCGGGTACACTCGGGTTTAAAAAATCTCAACCCGGTCATCTGACCTAACTTGAAATTAAAAAAAAAAAAAAAAAATACCCAATCATAAATTTGATTTTTGATGGTTTATTCAGTTTCAATTGGGTTCAGCGGATTTGTAGTTTTTTTGCATACCCTTAGTGAATATGCACACACACTTAAGTATTGAAGTAAGGCATTTGTAAGCAAAAAAATTTTGGTGGTCCATTTATTGTCCATTTGTTTAATCAATATTAAAATAAAAATATTTACTATTCAATTTGGTAAATAAATAATGATGGATCAAATCATGAATTGTTTAGTCAAATTATAAATTGGTTAATTAAATATTAATTATTTAATTGGACACTTAATTATTACTAGGGAAATTAATCATTGATTGCATGCAAAATTATATTAATATGGTAATTAAATGTTGATTAAGCCAAATCAACTCCACTCACACCGAATCAAAGCCAATTAGTCTTAAGCACCCCTAAGTCAATTTCCATCATCCTCAAATCATCTTATATTATATTTAATTTTCCCAGATAACGTTAAATTCTTAAATCAACACAATCACCTCTAATCTCCAAATTTCTCTACCCTAACATTCTTATACTAAAGGACTAGCACTGGCTCTGGAAAGGGAGGCAGAAAACTTACAACACAAATCTCATGAAATTCTCTTGTTTTTCTCTCTTAAACAACTTAAATTTAAGCAAGTCACAAATTCCTAGGATCAACCCAGTGCTCACATAGAACACAAACATTTCCCAATGACCATCCATAACGTTGTTTTGAAGAGTTTCATAAAATTCTCGAGGAGATCGAATAAGAGAAATACATTCTTTTCTTGTAAAAAATAACAACACAAAGCTTGATTTGTATATTTGATCTTTGAAGATGAGAGAGGAAGACGTGGGGAAGAAAGAAAGAGATAATTATAAATTTCAGAACTTCTCATATATCAATTAGGTTAAAATGTAATGTAGACTTCTCAATCTTAATATTTGCCACACAACAATTGATTATGAAATTTGAACTTGGGATATTTTGGTCTCAACTTATTTGTCTTAACCAGTTGAATTAAAATCTCATTGGCAATACTAATAAAGATAATAAATCGTATTTTCAAATAGATAAATCTAACACTTGGATTTAAATCAGAATACGATCTATGTATCATTGAAAATCTGGCTTTTTAGTTTCTAATTTAAAAATTATATAACATTTAGAGTTTTGGAACCAAAATTATGAAGGAAACATTAAACAACACTAGATTAACTATATTGCTACAATGATAACATACAATATATTTATAGTATTGATCAAGAAATAATAAAAAATTATAGACATCATAATTTAGTGTCCTGTATTAAATGGATTATGCTTCTCTTATATTTCATTTGAAAATATTCACTAATAAGTAAATTAGAGAAACTACATCAAGTGAAATGATGATGAAAACAATCTTGACTATGGTTGTTATGAGAATGCTATGTACTCTTATATTTAGATTCAATAAAGAAACTAAGGGATGTAGGACATGGTAGATTAATCAGAGATATTATCTTTGTCTATATATATATACGGGATTTTGAGTTTTAGTTGTGCTGGATAGGTCATGAGAAAGGGGGGAAAAGATGAGATAATAGGTTAAACTAGAGAAAAATAAGAGAAACCTAAGATAATTTAACTAAACTATTAATTCTCAATAATAATTCATCATGGGGTATGAAAAAAAATAAATGACAAAGGCCTATATAAAGGCACACTAGGACATAATTGTAAATAAATATATATATTTTTAAAAAATACTAATTATATTTTAGTATAATTACAATAAAGGACCAACATGAAAATTGAGAATGACTGTTGTGTAACTTGATAATGAATTTAAGGTAAAAAACAACTGAAAGGGGAGGGGAAGAAAGGATTTGAGGCAATATACATTCATAGACAATTAGATCATATTTGTAATGCTTGAGTTATAAATCTCATTCTACTCATTTTGACACATGATGAAGTATTAGTAATGGCTTGATGTTGCTTGACATTATAACAGGGGTGGAGTCTGCGACTAAGTTGTACATATTTAGGCACGTGTTGTTCATCAAATGTAAAAATAAAGAAATGTTTGTGGTCCTTAAGAGAACCTGTAGATGGGCCTTCCCTGACGTCCTTCCTTTATAGGGTTCTTGATGTAAGACCTGTTAGGGGGAGCACTTCTTACCCGTTAAGCCTTGTCATTGTATAACTATTCACATGCTTCACGTCAACCTATCTTCTGAGTTCTTCACGAGGTTGGTTATTTTGTAAGGTTAGGGGTTCTATCCAAATAGTAAGGGCTTATACTATGTTCATGAGGGTTAGGTATTATTGTTGGGTCACGGGTAAGTCAGGTATGGGGTGAGCATTAGATGTGACATCAACTCCCTTGCTCATTTGGAGAAATTAATAAGATAGAATCTGGGTGCACCTAGGATAAATTGATTTGATCATTTAATATTTGAATAAAATATTCGAGTAACTCATGTGAGAAGATTATGTATATTCTTAGTGTACGGGAGCAAAAAAGCCCCGAGAAGGATAAGTTAATGTGCGAGTGCTGAGTTACTCCGATTAGCCTTTTTGGATGCTTTGCTTAATTTGTTTAAATATGATCTTTTGTAAGTATTTAGGTTTTTGTATTGTATATATATATGTGTATGTGTGAATTTGATTTGATTTGTAAGTTATATTGATGTGAAACTAATATGCAAATTAATTAGAACTAAATATTAATTAATGCTAGTATCCTTTAGGTATGTTTTTCACTCATTGAGTCATTATGAGTCACTCTTTGTTTGTTCATTTTCTTTAGTATCAGGATCTCAAGCAAACTGTCACCAACTGAAACCTGACTTGTTGATAATGCTATGACTAAGTATTCACCTAAGATGATCTACTTGAAGCCAAGGGAAAAAGCTTTGCAGTCATATAAGGGCATTGAGTCACGAGTTTTAGATTGTGTACAGTTGGTTAGTTGAATTATTATGGTAAGAAAATAGAGCGGAGCTTCTTGTGGTTATGGTGGTGTTGTTGTTGTCCAGTTGTGTGTAACTAAGATTATAATATGTTTGTATTATTGGGCATGTTCCATTTTATAGGAAACCTTTGTCGAAATTTTTAGTTAAGTGACTATACATTTTCAATAAATAAGTATTTGTATATATTTATGTTTTTATAAAACTTTCCTTTTAACTTTTAGTTTGGTCAATGGTTATGTGTATTTTTTGATTTGAAGTCAGGATCATGGAGGTTTGGTTTCCATTGCTCTAATTGCTCATGCCTCCGTATGGGGTGTGACATAATGCAAAAGATGTAATTTGAAATTTAGTATATAACATCAAGTTGAGGCATGCAAAACTAGCAATTTGTTATAGTCAGGCTAACATTTTAGCAATATATTTATTGTAGAATTTATAAATTTTATCAAATAAAAATATTTAAATAGTAAAATAATTAAAAAAAAACATTTTGTCATTCGCCACCCATTAAAATAAATATAATAATAAATAATATCAACAATATAGGATTTCCATCATCATGAAGGTGTTAATTAGTATGAAATATTAATTTGACTTGGAGAATTATACAAACATGCATTTTGTTGGGTACTTAAAACTTAAGACACATGGCATGATTAGAAACCATCAATATCTTTAGATTTAGGGGCTATTTTTTTGGGTCATAAGAAATACCTTTGGGGCATATGTTTCCCAGTAAACATATTTTTATGCAACATTTCCTAGATAAAAATATTATTTGTGCTTATTTATGCATTTTTTATCCAAAAATAAAAGGTTTCCATTTCCCTTATTTGGTTAAAAAAACCTATTTCCAATAAATTTGACAAATTTGATAAAAATACCCCTATGGACATAAAATTAACAAATTTTAATAAAAACTTATATTTGCAATAATTCACTGCAATAAACTTGTAATGATCAATTCAAACAATCATTCATCACAAGCTTAGCCATGAAGCCTAAATGAATTAGTTTTTTTTATGATCTTGATAAAAGATCAAGTATATATACAATTTCTTCATATAATAAGGAAGTGAAAGAAAATAATTAGCCTTAATGTCACCAACGAGCAATTCACCAAGCTTGAACCTATCATTACCCCTTAATTCTTTAATTTGTATTAACTTTTTAAACACACTTGGCTTATTATTCCACTCAAAGTAGCTTCATTTTCTTTATTCTTTTCCTTTATCTCACATTCATATAGTCCTCTATTATAAGTGTCAACTTCTTCAATACTTTTCATGCTATTCACTCATTTCATTATTACAAAAATATTCCTTCTTAATGAAGACAACATCACTGTCTTCCTCCATGATGTCATGAGTATTTAATGCTTCATTATCATTATTTATTACTTAATTACCATCCTTTTTGAGACTTATTCTACCATAATTATAAAGCTTATTCAAATGATGGTTAAGAATTCCATAATGAGCAAAAGAAAGGCTATCTTCTTTTTATAAACTCCAATATGTCATTTTTTATAGATGCACCTTTTAATTCAAGAATTGATGTCCTAATCATCTAATTCAAACAAAACAATACACATTAAAATAAGGTACAATATGCAACCTTTACAAATACTATCATGGAATCATATGAAAAAAAGACATACAAATGTATAAGGAGGATATATGATATTTTGAAATGGTTTTATAACTCTCAAGTAGATATGTTTTCCAACTTTGCACAAATTTCTTTTGTAATGTCCAAATCTAGGTTGATTTCTTTCTTTTTGAATATTTATATATTTGCAAACTTATTTATCAATTGCTTCATAGGCAAGCTTATGGAGTTGCTTTCATCATTCATCCTACTATTCACCCTATATGACTATTGTCATACAAGTAATTGAACATAATAAATAAAATCAATCATTCACAGCTTACTAATCCATTACTTTTACACATCCAAATGCAACTACAATCAAAATAATGTAACTATAACATAACGTTCAACGATTGAAAATAGCTTTTATAAGCACTATAATAACTAAAGTAATTAAAAGCTATACTTATATTTTATACTCTATTCGAGAATGTTTTTTTTTTTTTTTTCCATCAACATTTCTATTCTAGATAGTTGTTGAATTATCAAATTGTCACCCACTTATGCTGTTGGACCTTATATTTAGATGCAATTAAATATGTTGGCACCTGTTCACATTGTGTGTTTTCATTCATTTCAGACTATTCCTAGAAAAGACACTTACCATTTAAATAATTTTAAAAGCATGCATCAACATATTGTTTGAAAACATGTTTATTTACATTCTTAAGAACTATTTCAACTGCATAAATTATGATTGCTTACTAGTGAACAATTCAGGAATGACATGTTTAAGTTTCTTTTGTTGTCATGGCCTGTTTTGAGAATCATAGCTTTTTTACTACAATAACATCAATGGGGTTTAATCCTCACACCTTCTAACATGGTTTCTATAAGAAGATAAAGCAATAAAAACTACAATCCAATAAATTTAACAAGACATGAAGAAATATGACATTGTCATTACATTTGATTATAAATGTAGAGAGGATTTATATCTCTTGGGTCAAAAATGACAACAAACTTACAAAATTAAGTATTGGGAGATCCACGACTAAATTTTGCACGTAATGTTTCTTAAGTTTCTTAATTTTGAGTTCAATAACACTAATATTTAGATTCTTATAATTTGGAAACCATTCTTTCATTTGTTTCACTAGATAGTCTATATAACCCCTTTTCAATGTCCCATTACTATCCGTCTAATTATTTGATTCAAAAAGTATTACTAACAAGTCCAAAAAAATAGCTTCTTCTATTACTTTTCAAATGTGTAATGTTCTTCTCGCTACTTCTAACATAACAAACAAAAAGAAAGAGAAAAAGATGAATATTTAACATAAATAAACACAAAATCTAACAACAAACAATCTTTTAAATAAGATGTATGCTTTACTTATTCCATGTAAAGCATAAAAGAAGACACTGCAAGCAAGAAAGTATAGTTTAATTTTTTGCACTCTTATCTTGTACATATGTTTCTAGCCTTCAGATGTTGTATGCTTAATTTTCTAGGTTTGCTCCAACTTTATTACATGCTATGAACTCTTATATCATGTCATAATGAGTTATATAATTGTGGTATGCTCACCTGTGCATACCACACTCATACAAAATTGAGAATTCATGAGAGCTCTTGACATAAGTCAGCTAAAATACATAATATCATATACTATGACATGAAAGTAGGAAGATTATATGATATGTAACTTACCCATATATAGTCATTTGCATAAGTAAACAAAGGCATGATGATGGTTTATGAAAGAATCCAAGACTACTACACTTGTTCTTAAAATAGTTTTGATTGGAGTATTGGGTCTTGTAGTTGGAGCTGTTATTGGGAATAATTTCAGTATAAACAAACATGGAAGGTTTAGAAGGGCCTTCAAAAGAAGATGACAAACTTGAAGAATGGTGGATTTGATGTCAGGAAGGTGTAATTTCTATTTGTGTCCTATTTGTTATACTTTCCCATATGGTCTTTCCTATACCATGGGGATTTCTCTGAATTTTCAAATAAAAGTTATATGTCCATGTTAATGTCTTCAACCCTCCTAAATTTTGTTTGTTTGTTTTCATGGATTTGAATTTCTCACATTTTCTTGATATGGAGTTACAGGAGTTAGATTTGTTCCAAAAACTTCAAAGTTTAACTGCATTTTCATTATCAAGAAAAATAAAATAAAATTCTTTCCTTTGCACACAAGACTCCAATGTCACTCCTCCAAAATATCAAGTACTAGAAATTTAAAATTTGCTTCATGTGACATAGTAAGTTCAAAAGTTTTCTACACAACCATGATGACTTAAAATGGCTTAACATGTCATTGCATTTCATGATCATTATCCATTTAGGTATAGAAAAAATTGTCTAGATGCTAACAATTTTGACTTGAAGATAGGTTCATATTATATTTCATGCCTTAAAAAAATAGCATATAATATTATCAGCAAATATCATATGGCACTCTAATATTTTGGACATACCATGTTACATATTTTCAGTCAATCCCACTAGTGAAAAATCTAGTTATTATATTCATATACAAAAGGCATATAAGAGAGGATATATATCAAGAATTTCTAGGCCTCATATATTTATTTAGAATAAAATAATCACAAAACAATAGCAGAAAGAGGCTCTTCAAAGGGATCAAATGACATAATTTTAACATTCTCCAAACCCAAAATTTATCATCCTAACAAAACCCTAGAATTTCATATTGAAAGATTTTGTCAATTTGGGAAATTTCTAACCCAAATACCCACATTCAGTACCAGTAGTACCACATACAAAAAGGGAAGAAATGAGTAACTTACCTAATTCAAGTCCTAGATTGGCAACAAACGATAAACTCCTCTTAAACCTTTGCGAGCACTAACAAAAAAATAGAGTTGTAGGGTTCTCTGTAGATGGAGGGATGACCCTTTGAGCAAAAGTGGATGCCTTATCCCTTCCTTTGTCAGCTTGGTTGAGGACTTTACAATGAGATGGAGCAAGACAAAGAGTTAAGTAGAAGATGAAGAATAGAGAAGAGGATTGTGTTTTGCTTCAACTTATTTGGTACTGTAGAATTAAGGGCATGCCATCTTGCCTACCATTTTTTTCCTCCTATGTTGGAATAAAATATAGGCACCTATCAAGGAAGGTATAACATTCTCGTGTTTATGGATAAATTCAATCGAAATTATGCAAAGGGAAAAACATTTGTCCGGGTAAAAATTTTAACTCTTGAAACAAACACTAGCATAAATTATTCGAGACTGCTTTTTCCTGGGTAAAAAAAAGTATAACCCGAAACAAACACCCCTCAATTGTTAATGTTCAATTTTGTTAACATGCTACCTACTAGTGCTTATTTAGGATAATTTCATTTTTACCACAACTTCATTTTTGAATTTTCAAATGACACCCTTAAATACTAAAATATTTAACAAAACTAGAAAATAAAATATTGCTAAACTTTACCTCCAAACCCATAAAATTATAATTTAGACTTTCTTATTTTAAAAGCTACAACTTATAACAATATAACTTTTTACTTCGTATATTACATTATTAACAAGTATAAATTATTAAGTGTATTATTTTTATAAAATATATTATTATATTAGATGAGTTTGTAAAAATTATATTTTATATTGAAATATCTAACTTTAAGTACTTTTTTTATTTTTATAAAAGTATTTATAAGTAATCAATAAATTTTAACTATATAACTTTTTAAAAAATAGATGAAATATATTTAGTTTGTTAATTAGAAAAAAAAATTCTTATATATATTTTTATTTTATTTCAAATAGTAATTCAATTAAAAAAAAGGTGTAAAGGAGTTGAACCCTCAACCTTTAAGTCCAACCAAAAAGGAAACATTAGGCTGGACAAATATTTTGAACTATATTGTTTTTAATTATTATAAAACTAACAAAGTTTGAAAAAGAAAAGAAAAGGGGATTAATGAGATCTAAGAACTCAGATCTGTTCTGAGATCTTCCCATCACTATTATGCAACCGTTGGTCTTTGTCATTCCCTTAAGCTTTTGTGATAAGATTATAATTATAAAGGGTTAATTTATATTTTATTATTATAACTTTTCTTTATGTCCAATTAGAGTTTAGACCCCAAGTAAACTTTAGGCCCAACTAATTCCTTTTTTTATTTTATTAGCTAGTTTTCAAGTACTATAAATATGTAGATGCATTATGGCTATGAATCATCCAAGAAAAAAATACAACTAAAGCATTTGCATAGTAATGGAGGCCTTGATTCCCCTCAAAGTGATCATATTTAGAGGTTCCTAATCATTTAATTTGAAATAATTGAATTATCTCTAGAGATAGTAATTGGGCCGGGTCTATGTTAGGTCCAGCCCATCCTTAATGGACATCATATTTTATTCGTTGAGTTTGGGCAATGCCCAAAGGCTAGCTGGGTCTAAGATAAAATTTTCAATAATATCAAAATATATATTTTTTAACTTTGAGAAATTCATAATTGTTATAATTAAAGGGATGTATAATAATTGTAATACTATATTTTGATTTTGAGTTTTAAAATTTTGTCAAATGGGAAAATAATTTGGTATTAATAGTTTTAATATGAGAACTTCATTTTTAAATTTAAAATTTTTGAAATTGTAACAAACAGAAAATTAATTTGTTAGGTATTGGAGGTAAAGTAATATCATTATATATAGAATTTTAATTTATTGCTATTAATCTTGTGAGAAAAATGAGTATTAAAAATTATTTATAATTATCTTATGTTGTTTTATTTGTTGAAATAATCATAAGTTGACAGTGAAAACTATCCTCTAAGTTTTGACTAATGCCTCAATTTGTAACATGACTCAACAAGAAGATAGATAAGTTAAATCAGTCTATAATTTCTAAAATAAAACAATTACTTGATGAAAAACAAGAAGCTGATCGGTTTTACAAGAAGATCAGAAGTGTCACTGAACAAGATAGTTGTGGCACCTTTGGAAGATAATTCAATAGTTCAAGAAGAACCAATAGAAATCATGGATTATCATGATCAATCCAACTATGTTTCCTACAATACAACTAACATACAAATCGCTTTTTTCAATGAATCTTTAATCTACTAGATGATGACTATGTTAAATGTAAGACAATCGGATTCAAAAATTGAAAGCATAGATGGAGTTTCTAGTAGGCATAAAGAGACATAGTTCTTCAAAATTCTGGAACCAAACTAAGAATAACTTGCTACAAAACTATGGAAGGAGGCTGAAGAATGGTATAAATGTAAGGAATCGATAGACAATATGGCAATCATACCGACGCTAAGTGAGGTGATTACTTTGCATTGGCTATTTTGCTTCATTATTTGATTGTTATTTGAAACATTTTCCTTTATGAGTAATAGATAAAGATAATAAGGGAAAAGCTTTATGCACAAATTTTGTGTCAACCAGTAATTTTTATTAAACTGACATGGTAACAGAAACAGTACATGCTTAATTTTATTTTCTTTTTCTTTTTGGTTAGTGAGGTGATGTAAGAAATTTTTGTTCACAATTTCTAAAACTTCTACTAAATATTGAATAATGCCAAGTAATGAATTCTATTTGTATGGCTGTTTTTGATGACTGCTCATTCCTTTTTCTTTTCCCTTGTGGCTTCTTTCTGATGGTTCTTTATATGAAGTTGGTGAAAGAGAATAATTGTTGTCTATGTAACATCCTTATATGTTTTACTGCTTTTATGTAATTATTGTTGAAATTCAAACCCTTCACTATTAAGAAATCGATTTGACTAGATTAATATTATCTAGTAAATATGATTATTTGACTAGTAAATAGATTTATTTGACTAAGATAAGCATTATATATTAATTTGTGAATGAGGAAAAAAAGATTTGGACAATAGTATGGAGGTGCCCATTTCCTATAAATAAGACTTATACTATTGATTTGTGTATATTAAGTGGAAGTAGTGTAAGAGCATAAAGAAAAAAAGAGAAAAAGCTAGCTGCAACTAGTATAGAGAGAAAAGAGAAAAAAAATACTTGAGTTTTGAAATACCAAGTTTGTGTGAGAAAAATATTTTATTCAATAGTGTTTTGTTGAGTTTTGTAATCAAAGTTTATTAGTAATATATAATTGTGAGCCCATAACACTTCCAACAAGTGGTATCAAAGCCAAAGTTTGTGTTTACATATCTAGAAGATGATGAGATGGCCAACATGATTCAAGCTCAAATTCCAAAATTAATGAAAACAAATTATGGGAACTAGAGCATCCAAATGAAGGTTTTGCTCGAGTCATAAAATTTATGAGAGATTGTTGAAGATGGGTATGCTAAGCCCATAGACAAAACTGTAAAGCAACTTTACCAAACGCTCAAAAGACAATGTTGAAGGAAGCATGTAAGAAGGATATGAAGGCCTTGTTCTTAATTTTTTAAGGAGTTGACAAATCGGCCTTTGAAAAAATTTCAAACATGAAGATATCGAAGGATGCACAGGAGATTCTGCATAAATCTTTACACGAAGATGAAAGGGCTAAAAAGGTACAGCTCTAATCACTAAAAGCTGAATTTGAGATGCTAAATATGTAAAGTTCAAAAAATATTGTGGATTATATCACTCATGTAAAAACAGTGGTAAATAAGGTAAAAAGAATTGGAGAAACTCTTGATGAAATTAGGGTAATGGAAAACTCTAACATTCGTTGCCACAGAAATTTGATTATGTCATCACTATAATTGAAGAATTGAAAGATTTATCACAAAATTTTATTGACGACATAGAATAAGCCACAATGAAAATGCTGGTAATCTAGAGCAAGCTTTTAAAGCTAGTTATTTGTCAATGAAAATCAAGCTAGCAGTAGCTACAAATGAGATAGAGGAAATTGTGGTGGCTACAAAGGTGGACGTTGTGGATTTGGATGTGACAAATAATCTTTTGAAAGAGACTAGACAAATGAAGGCTATTAGACAAATAGTTGTGGTCGTGGTCAAGGATCCAAAGGTCGAGGAAACGGCAGATTTCAACGACGAGGTGATAAATCTCAGTTGTAGTGTTTTAATTGCAACAAATATAGCCATTTCAATTATGAGTCCAAATCAGCTCCTAAAATGGAGGAAAGAAGTCATCTTGCAGCAGTTGAAAACAAAAATGAGAAATTTTGGCATTTTCCTCATTTACAGAGGAAATGAAGAGTGTAAGAAAAAGATTTGGTATCTCAACAACGGTGCTAGCAATCACTTATGTGGCTGAAAAGAGCTGTTTAAGGATTTGGACAAGACAATTCAAGGAGAAGTTACTTTTGGTAACTCATTGAAGATTCCAATTAAAGGTAAAAGTAAACTTATGATTACCTTAAAGAATAAAGATAAAAAGTATATACATGATGCATATTATGTACCTGTTTTGAAAAGCAATATCATTATTCTTGGCCAGCTCCTAAAAAAAGGGTGTGACATACATATGAATGATTGCTCTCTCAACCTTAGAAACGGAAATTCATAATTAATTGCCAAAGTTGATGTGATGAAGAATTGTCTATTCACACTTGATATTCAGACGGAAGTGATGAAGTGCATGAAGTCTGTTATTAAAGATGATCATGATTATGGCATTTAAGGTTTGGTCTTCTTGGATTTATCAGCCTAAAGTTATTATCGAGAGCAAAGATTGTGAATGGAGTGCCCAAAATTTATCAACCATATCAATTATATGAAGTCTGCATTAAAGGGAAACAACACAGACAAAGCTTTGAAGTTGGAAAAAACATAGAGAGCCATAATGCCGTTGCAGATTGTTCGCTCTTATATAACTAGTCTATTTAGCATACCATCACTTGGCAAAAATAGGTACTACCTTACTTTTATTGATGATTTCAACATAAAAAGTTAGTTATATATTCTTAAATAAAAATTAGAGCCTTTGATAAATTTTAGGAGTTCAAAGTAATGGGAGAAAAATAAAGTGGGCAAAGTTTAAAAATACTTAGATTACATAGAGGAGGCAAGAATACCTTGATGTTATTGAAGTACAAAGAGCGTGGAATCATTACCAGTTGACAACATCATATACACCATAACAAAATGGCATTGTAGAAAGAAAGAATCTCACAATTCTTGATAGGGCGAGAAGCATGGTGAAGGGAAAGCACTTACCGAGAACTTTTTGTTCTGAAGTTCTATTTGTTGAATTAATGTCTGACAAAGAGTGTATGATTCAAGATGCTAAATGAAGTATGGAGTGGTAGCAAACTGATAGTTGGACATTTTAGAATTTTTGGTGCATTGCATATGTCCATATTTCTGATCAGAAGAGAAGAAAGCTAGATGAAAAAGGAGAGAAATGCATTTTTATTGGCTACGACAAAAGGAGTAAGGCGTATAGATTGTATAATCCTTTGACCACGAAGGTGATCATCTCACAAGATGTTGAGTTTAATCAAACAAATTATTGGAGATGGAGCAAAGAAGAAAAAAATTGAATTCAATGACTGTTTTTTTATGATGATGATGATGATGTTGACTTCAGCGTGCAAGATGAGCAATGTGATGATCAGACTCCTTCACCAAGTCCTACTCAAACAACTCCTGCTTTGGCATCATCAACGTTAGGCAACAGCAATAATAGCAACAATTCAGGAAAAATACCTATAAAAATACAGAATTTAGATGACATCTATGACACTATAGAACCTGTACAAACAACAATTGATTAGTCATTCTTTTGTTAAATGGAAGAGTATGATCCTGAAACATGCGAAGAGGCTATTGAAGATGAGAAGTGGAAGAAGGCCATGAAGAATTTGAAGCTTTTTTATAATTGTGATTCTTATAAATATAGGTTACAATGATTTTATCAGGTTGCTACTTTTTTGCAAAAAGAAGAATAAGAGAATTGACAAATAAGTCAGATTAAAAAGGAAGATAAACTTATGTTATAATAAATATAATATTAATACATATTTTTTTTTTTTGGTATAAAAATGTAAAGGTAGTTAGGGTACCCTACACTTTCAAGTATGGAACATTTTGTTAAATAAATTAAGTCCTACATTGGAAAGCCTTAATAATTATTGTTTATTTTATATATGTCAATATTCAAATATTTAAGCATTGTTTCTTTTTGTGAATAATCACAACTATTGAATTAAAAAATGGTAGTTTATTTGTATTAAGAGACAACTGTGTTGATTATATGACTGTTTATATTATGCCAAAAATTATATCTGTTGAAACACATGTCATTTCCTTATATATGACTTCCTGATACCTCTGTTTTACAGAGTTATTTCACTACACTTTTGATTCCTATTTTATGCTAAATCCTAGAGTTTAGAGTTAGAGTTCTATTTAATTTAGTACTTTATCAAGCCTAGGTTGTTTAGGAGTTTATAAGGTTTTAATTTAATTAAGAGTAGTTTTTATCGTTTTTGTTATTTAATTTATTTTTAAGTGTCTTTACAATGTCCTAATCGAAGTTGAATAAGAAAAGCATTGAAAACTTGCACTGCTGTGTGAGGTATACTGGCTCCATGTTGCCTAAAGATGGATTTCAAGGAATTCAGGTAAAGAGTTCTGCGCCGCAGCATGACAACACTTGTGCCACGACACTTTAAATCTAGAATTCCCTTGAACATGTCAGAAAGCAAAGTGCCGTAACTCTACATTGGTTGACGTCGTGGCATCCCAATAAGAGAAAAGAATAGAACAAGTCAAAGAGCATTGCTCCATAATGCCACTAAGGTGGAAGCCTCGACACCATCATCCAAGACTACTTCATAAACAACCAATGATGGAGGCGCCACAGTGCCAAACATAAGGATACCGCGGCGTGAGCAGATAGAGTCCTAAGCGGACTACATAGAGGCAGTGGCGCCGTAGTACCAATGAAGGAAGCCTCTCAGCACCGTCACGTGTTTCTAAGAACTCCTAGGTTAGTTAAACTAGGAGGAAGATGCCTATATGAGGAGGTGAAGGCTGAAGTCGAAAAAATATACCAAAGTAAGTGAGAGAGAATTTCTAAGGAGCTAGTGAAGACCGGGATCTATGACAACTTCTAGTATTCTACTCCCTTCTTGTTATTTTCTTACCTACTTGTAATGGCTATTTTTTTTTATGTTATTGTTTTCCATAGTTAGTATGGAGTAATTGTATTCTAAGATTACAATTGAACTTACATGCAGCCTATGTGGCCTTTGATTTGATTTAATACATGTTTTAGTTTCAAATATTTATATTGCTTTGTTCTTAATGCTTCCAACTAATTGATCACTAGTTAGATTGATTAGGAACCTTGGCATTAACTTGGAAGAGCCAATTTCGGGGTTAGCCATAACATAACTTGTGATTGGATTGTTCATATCAATTGAAAATTTTGATTTGTTAAAGAGATAGGAATATACTTTTTAGCCACAAGTAACCGAAATAGATTGGTTCTTAATGAATTTGTCTTAGTATAATTCTCATAGGAGTATAGTGAATAAGACTAAGGGAAATATATAACTGCTAGACATAGGAATATGCTTGTAATTGCTTAAGAGATCTAGGTTAATATTTGGACTATTACATGAATTGAATTAAGGTATGGTAAACTTAGGTGAAGTGTGAAGGATATTGTAAACCTAGGTGTTAGTTTAATATAATTTACATAATTTACTAGTTACTTAGTTTTATAAACTCAAAATTTTCATTGACTTAATTAAGATTAGGTTGCATAAATGTTGGTAGTTATCTTGAAAGGTAATATAATTTCTCGTGAGAATGATCTCTAGTTCATTATATATTACTTGAGGACGATATGTGGCTTGTGTTTATAAAATCCGTGTCAAGTTTTGGGCGCCGTTATGGGAAATAATATTTACTATTGCTAACTAATCACAAGCACCTAAAATAATGCCTTAAGGGATTATGTTGTACCTCTTGTGCAAGGCCTCCACTCTAGCATCCAAAGGACAACAGTTGCTGCCAATAATTTAGAGATCAAGGTGGGCATAATTCAGATGATACAACAATCTGCACAATTTGGTGGTCTTCCAATCGATGACCCTTATGCTTATCTAGTAACATTCTTGGAATTGTGTGATACTTTCAAATATAATGGCGTCTTTAGTGATGTAGTCCTTCTAAGGCTTTTTCCTTTCTCACTTTGAGATAAGGCAAAAAGTTGGATATATTCATTATGACAAAACTCCATCACCATATGGTCGAACATGGCACATAAATTTGTGACCAAATTCTGGAATCCCTCCAAGATCGCCAAGTTAAGAAATGAGATCACATTGTTCCTTTAACATGACAAAGACTCTCTCTATGAAGCATGGAGAGATATAAAGACGTAATGCGTAAATGCCCTCATCATGGCATTCTTAAGTGGCTACAAGTTCATACTTTCTACAATGGTTTGATACACTAAACTGGAACCACAATTGATGCGGTTAGTGGGGGTGCTTTAATGGGAAAATTAATTGATGATGCTTATGACCTTTTGGGAAAGAAGTTTGATAATCTTAGAGTGCAATAACATCCTAAAGCTACTGTCATGGTATGTGAATCTTGTGGAGAATGTCATTTTATTGATCAATGCCTAAATATTGAAGCAGTCTAATATGTACAAAACTTCAACTGCCAAAACAATCCTTATTCCAACACATATAATCCGGGATGGAGAATAGATGTGTTAGTGAATGTGAAATTAATAAGGTTTGAAAAATAGTCCTAAATAAACTCGTAATCTTTAGTGCCTGTTTAATAACTACCTGTATACTACAGGCTAAGACAACATTTTGCCTAACTGAGACAAGATTTGAGGGATTTTCCTTCATTCTTCTAAGAAAATAAAAGGTTGTATCTACTCATTTATCACTCAAAGATCACCAAATCACAAATTCATAATGACAGAATGTACATGAACAATTAATATGAAAATAATAATAAACATCTAAGAGACAATTCACAGGTTCACAATCGACAGTGACTGTCAAATACTATACCAGAAATTCAAAAAACATGATAACATCAATATAACACCTACACAGCAATGACAAAATGTAAATCCAAAGTAACAACATCTGCTAAAGCAGATGTTCTTCTGTGCAACTATAAAATTAAAAGGAATGCCCTCTTTTTCTTCAACTTCAAAATATAACTTCATTGCACCGACACACACAAACATATGAACTAAAAAAATCATGTACAGTTTTGGCAAAAATAAAAGAATTAAAAAAAAATAGCAGGCAAATTACTTACAAAGGAAAGCAAAATACCTAGTTTAGATATCTTTTGGGATTAGAAAAGAAAATAAGGAGCAAGGAAAGAAAAAGAAAACAAAATATACAGACAATGGATTATGAAATGTTAAGTGATAAGAAAAATAGTTCAAATGGACAGGTTCACTTTCCCTTTATGGAAACTTTTTTTCTACTTGGCAAAGGTTCATGAATCATGCTTTAAATGATATGTTGTAAGATACTATATATAGACAATTCAATTTTCTTAAGAAATCAGCCTCTCATCCGTGAGATAATGACATATTAAAACACATATCTTAACAAGTGATACATTCTTTTAAAATGATATAAGTAAATAATCCAAAGTACTTTCTAGAAAAACATAAAATTAACCGATCATTTTCATTCCTCTTTATCAAATCTGGTATATCATATTACTTGGGGGGTTTTTAAATGAGACTCAACTTTAGATCTTTCAATTGCTACAAAGCAAATGATTTAACAACATACTGCTGCCTTAGTTAAAGTGCACCCCTAAGATATATTCATGGTTCATGTTCTCTCATGTAACTTAGAATAAAAGCTCAACAAAACAACTTCATCAAAAAGTATAAAATAAGCATAATAGTTTGAAGTAGAAAATTTGGTACCTTACTTTTTCTTGCACTTTATTTTTCAACTTTCCTTGAAAGCTTTTGCAAACTCAAATTTGCAGTGAACTAGAAAAAAATAGATAAATCAATCAATAATAAGGTAGATTCACATTGTAGTCATAAAGCATATAACTTCTTCTTTTTTTCTTCATTCATAATTGTTGTAACTTAAGAAACCTATAAGAACCATAAATCAAAACTAGAAAGTTGATCTAAACTTGTTATTGAAGTTGTGGAACTAAAGAAATAGAATAGCAAATGGATTTTCCCAAGATTAAAATCTTTAGGTTTAGAAATTGACTGGGTATTTTTTAAGCTTTCAATTATTGAGATGATTATGTTTGGGAAAGGATTTGGATATAACATCTATTTAATTATTGCTCTTCTTAAATTCATAATCTATTTTTAGACGTCTTGATGTTCTCGTCATAAAAATAAATTTTAGATCAATACATACAACATGTAGACTACTATTAGGCCATGTCTTCTCCAGAAAAGAAAATCAAACTTACCAATTAGCTCTTATCCATTATGTATATTACAACCTATTACTATTATTCTCGTGACAATAAATCCTGCTCGAGACACATAAGTTAAAGAAAAAACTTTAAAGCACTTAATATATATCAGCTTTGAAGACTTGTTGCATTTTCATAAACTACAATAATCCATTGGTGTAGAAGGCAGTGACTATTCAAAACAACTTGTACTATTTTTCAACAATTATGTCATGGAAAAATCATATTGTGAAAAATCAATTTGATATACTATGCATTGAACTTACAACTAGCTCCTGTAACTATTTTGAATGAACCTTCCATAATCAGTGTGGTTATTAGTATTATTAGAATGCTACTATTTGATTTAGGGGAAGGGGATCTGAATCTTATACATGTATATTGATGGATAACACCGAATATTAATAGAACAATCTTTAGTTAGCCATATCATGTGATATTTGACTTACAATACATATATATTAGTTTCCTCATTAATATTGTTGTCTAGATGATAATGGAGATGAATCTACTACAAGTTTCTCTAATTGGTTCACTTTTTTCTTTTTTGGCGAAATACCTAGTTCACTTGTTTCACATTCTGATCAAATTCTTAGAACATATTTACATGTGTGGGATTGTGTACATGTGTGTTGACTTGAGCATATGATATGTTGGGACTTGGGAGCATATCACAAGTGTTACAGTTGATTTCTTATGAGAGTAAGAGCAGTTAATTATATAACCATCTCAAGCATGATGGTCTAAATTGAAACGCCATATAGAAAGTTGTTTGATCTTTTGAAATAAGACATTATACATTATTTTGATGCAAGGCATCCATACTTGTTCTGATGGTTTATAGTTAGCTTCTATTGCTTCTCATAATAAAACACTATTGTCAATTGATATTTCACTTATATGTATGTGTATGTATATAGATTATAAGAGAATAATTTTATCAAATATAAAGTAAAGGAGTACAAATTGTTTAATTTATCCAAACAAAAAAAGTAAAGGAGTATAAATAGGAGAAGACATCCTACTAATCAGAAAGTAGAAAGAAAAGAAGCAAAGCATAAAAACTTGAAAAAGATAGAAGTACCATCCAATCAAGATATAAAATTATAAAATTAGTGGCTACTACTATTAGTGAAATTTTAGTACAAGTTTATAATGTTTTATATTTGAGCACTAGTTCAATATTATTTTTTTCAATGATATGATTAGGTTGGTGAATAAGAAGGAGTTTGTAATAAGGATATGTGTGTGCTTGAGTGTCTATTGATAATGTTTTATCTTTGATTCCTAGGTAACACTCATTTGTTAACTATTGAGTGCCTATTGATATTAAGAACTAAACTAGTTCATAAAATAGTTTGTCAATTCTGAATTCATATGTGTATGTACATGTTGATATTAAGAACTTCACTATCTAGTGCACCAATGGCTTTACAATAATAAGCATTGGTGATGGCACGATACCTGCAAAGAAGCGGATAATAAAAGAAATATAAAGATATAACAGTAGAAAAAAAATGCAAAATATAATTTGCAAAAGTTGTCCATATAATAAATCAACCAACAGTGTCTTATCCACAACACTCAAGTAACTTATATCAGCAGCATAACCTTTGTTCTGTCAAAGGAAGCTATCTTGTTTCAATAAAAGCATAGTTTACACCTCTTCTAGTAAAATTTCGAAAATGGTATTCTCAACAGCACTGTAACTAGCTTCTTTAGAAAGTGACTAGTAACAATTTAAGATTTCTTTTGCATTTTTTTCAGACTAGACCATACCATACATTCCACTTCTTCCTTTATCTCTAAAATATGCAAACTTTACCGTAATCTATATTGCCAAGTCCTTAAACATCATAAATAATTTATGATTCAAAACACCTATTATTTAGTCTAAAATATAGATATCTAAAAATAGATATTTGATTGAATAAGTTTCAAGATTATTAAAAGCCACCACATATATAGCATTTCTGAAAGGAATTTTCCATTTGTGATATTAAGGATGCGTGTGTGTTAGAAAGTAACTTTCCATTAACTCCTTATCTGCTATCTTTTTAAAGATTCGAAGATGTGAATAAAGAATTAGAAGTAACAGTTGCTTCATTCAGTATTGCAATGCAAACCCTAGGTTAGCTACTTCAACTACTCCTAAAACATCATAAGATTGAGAGAGAGAGGAGTTCTTTAACAAGGAATAGTGATCTTATCGGTGACTTTAATAGAGGAATCAGCTTGATTTCAGATGTTGCTTTTCACCCATAGACTTCGACCATGGCTTCATCAACCTTGAGTTTGAGATGGAGTTGAAGATGAGGTAGTTGGAGGTGAAGGGGATTTGTATTATGTTGACATCTAAGGATTTCAATGAGCGAAGATTAATTTATATTGAACAGAAAGGTACATGTAGAGGGAAAGGGTGTTCGCGGTTGACTTGTTAGGGATTAATGAAACATTGCGTACTGATCTCCGATAAATAAAGGTTTGTGGGTAAAAGTAAAAACAATTACCGACAAACCTAAGTTTGTAGTTAAAGGTAAAAAAGAAATTAGAAAAAAATACCCACAAACCTTAGTTTGTCAGTAATAATTGAAAAATATTTTCAAACAACTTTTGTTTTTCGGTAATTATTAAAAAAATTAATACCCACAAACCTATGGTTGTGGATAAATTTCATAGTATAAAAAAATTTGATTGGAGCCAACTTACCAATAAATTTACTGAAAATTTATTTGTCGGTATCATATTTTTCCTAGTTTGTCAGTTGGTTTGTGGGTAAAAGATGTTTTCACCCACAAACCTAGTTGGTGGGAAAAAAGTTTGTTGGAAATATCCAATTTTCTTGTAGTGTTAGAGAATGAGTTCATTGAACTGACTCAACTGAGAACACCTATATGAAGTTTATTTACATGTCATTAGGTGGTTCTTATGTTACAGTTGTGCAAATAGTCCTTTGACTTAAAATATCATAGTTATCTTGTATGTACATCATTATACTTTGATACTATTTTTGATTCTATTAATGAGTCGTCTAAGAAGTAATAATTGGGTATAACTACTTGCATATCTGTATGTGAATGTACAATAAATGATCTATCACTCTTAGTAGAAAAGAGAGAATGTTCTATGTGATCTATAAAAGATTTAACTTAAAATTTATGGCTATAGCATGATAGATATTAGAATATAGGTTTCTAATTTCTCCAATGAAGTTATAATCTTAAGATTAAACATATATGATTAAATTTAGGATTTGACATTATTTTCATACCCAAATTCGGGACATTGCATGATAGAAGAATTGAATTGCATGGTAATTGTTAACGGTAAGGTTCAAAAGATACACAACCATATTCACACTATTAGGGTTAGTTATCATGTGCTGCTAGGCACCAATCTTGACTTATAGGAAACCCTAATGATTAATTAATTATTTATAGATGATTAATTAATTAATCTTAATTAAAGAGTTAATTAAAAAGAGTTTTAATTTAAATAATTAGAATGGGTTCTAATTTAATTGGACGAGATCCAATAATAAATATGTAAAAATTACATGCCTACTGTCACAAGTAGTTTGAACCTAATGGGTCACACACAAAAGAACGATATTCAATTAAGGAGAGTTTTGGGGTAGTCACGTAATTATTATAGTTTGTTAGGCATTAGATTTAATTATGATTAAATCCTAATGTTAGTAGAATCTCTTATGTGTTAGGATTGTCTAATACATAGAAAGGTGGCTAGTCTTTATAAATAAAAGACTTAACAAACTAGTAAAAAAACAAAAGAGAAAAATAATTGTACGTATTGTACAAATCTAAAATCCACCTTAGGCCAATGAGAATTTCTAAATTATAAGAGAGTTTTAGTAACTTATGTTAGCACACAAGGAATTTTTTGGTAACCCTTCTTATCTTCAAGCATGAAGATCCTTACTTGGATTCGTTCGTATGGATACATTTAGAGACGAGAAACCTGTGTTGTTGCTGTGCTCTTGACGCATCAACAAATGAGTGAACATCGAATCAAGAATACAACGAAAGAATTGAAAGCCTCAGAGGTACACATTCTCTAACTTTTTGTGTAATTGTTAAACTAGAATTAGAATCTTTCATATAATCATAAGGTAATTTCGGGTTAAATGAATCAAAATTTTAAATTCCGCTGCACATATGATTGCCATATTTTATACCAATTCCTAACAAATAAAAGGTTGTATCTATTGCAAATTTCCAGAATATGCAATTGACATTTGATAACTTCTAGTTCAACATGCAAATAATGAAAGTCAGAAGGAGGAGTCACTAGAAGAGGTTAAATATGTTGCAAATTTCCATATGCAAATCACAATAGACAACAGTTCAAGCTGATCTTTTAATGTTTTGCAATGTTCAACTATCTGAGTCTCCAAAGACTTGACAAGAACTTAAAGAGTAGAAATGGAGTCAAATATTCCATTTGCAGAGCTTGTAGTAATAACCTAGTTTGATATGCTCTCTCCAGTTGAAAACTGAGATCTGAAAGTTGGCTTCCTTTGTCCTTTGTAAGTGCAGGATTTTTGGGAGGCTATGGTACTAAGGGATTCTTAAAAACATAGACCTTGTACAACTAGCTTGCTAGACTATAATGCATTAACTTGCTCTTGGATAGAGATCAATTCATTAGAAAGTATTTTGATACTAACTCTCTTATCTTAGTTAAGGAGATCAACTCTTACGATCAAAGTGTCAATGCTCCTACCTATCTTTTTCATTCTCACTTAATTGACCTTTTCATGGTTTTTCTGCATCTCTGTCAGGAAGTTGATGTATTTTTTTTGGCATGGTCTTGACTCAACAACAAAATCTTATTCAAGAGATTTTTTTATTTTATTTTTTAATATATGCGAGAGATCTTTGTCTTTTTTTTTGGGAGCTGATATTTGCACTCCAAAAATTTAGAGTTGCACTCCATTTTACTTTTTAACTATAGAATTTTACACAATTGTCCTTTAACTTTTGGGACCACACTTGTTTAATTTTTTAATAACAAAAGTGCCCTTTCACACAACACTCCAATATATCTTTTATCAATAGTAAAAATGGGAAAAGTAAAACAAAGCCCTATCTCAATATGCCATACGAATGCTCTGTTGTAGAATTCATATTTTTATCCTGAACTTACGAATCTCTTCATCTTATTTGATTATACGTCTCTTGCACTTTCTCTTATTGTTAGGTTAGCCAAACAAACGAAGATGGAATAGTATCCCACCTACAGAAGTACAAGAATGGATTGGAATATTGTGGGTCAAGCAGAGGTTTTAGAGTTAAACGAGATAATTGATCTAGTTTGTACCAATAACTTAGAACAGATATCAGGCTTAGTCAAACCTTTTGATTTTAACAGTGAAGGTAATTCCTTTATTTTGTTTGATTTTTAATTTGTTATAGTTAATTTATACCCCTTTAGATGAGTTTTAGGTTTTATGTTTTTTTTTTCCTAATAGTATAATTTCTTTTTAGTAAATTTTAGTAACACCAGTCAAAATCATGGCTCTAGTTAACAAGGTTTGTTTATCTTTTAGTTTTATACTATGGTTAGATTCTTGTAGCTAATGTACCTATATAAACAACTCTCAATTTGACTTTACATAATTTTGCGTGATATCAGTCTTTGCCATATCAATTCGTATTTGTTCATTAGTGTTATGTTAAATTAAGCATGTTATCTTTATTACAAGTGTTCTCTTTTTTGAATTTACCTTTATGATAGTTTAACAATTGACATGATGCGTTATCAAATGATAAAATATTACAGGAACAAGAGAAACAAGAGAAATTGGAGTAAGCTGATAATATTGGGTCTGAAATGTTCTTATTTATATCGTCAAATTTTACTCAAACAGTGGAAAGCTTATTGCAATATCAATTACTCAAGCCGACAAGTGTTCTGTTTTTTAGTTTTATCCTCATGTCCTTACTTTGCAATATCAATTACTTTCCATTATTTCACTATGTGAATGACAGTTAATCTTTTTTGTTTTTGTTTTTGTTTTTCTTTTTTTTAACTTTTGTATTGGTTAGAGGCATTTTTAGAAACTATGTTGATATACTACAATATTTTAAATTTTGTTCAAGGGCTTGGAAATCTTATTAGAGTGCAAAAGCTTTGACAAGGTTCTCGTAAAGTGAATTGGTGAACATTGTCCAGTGATGATATGTTGCAAGTGTTTAACAAATTGTGTACAAGAACCTAGAAATGGATGAAAGGAGTTTGTTTTACATTTTTCTTTTTCTTATTTTACTATTGAAAAAATATTTTGGAGTACAAGCCATGTGAAAGGATATTTTGGTATTACAAAATTAAACAAGTGTGGACCCAAAATTTAAGAACAATTGGGTAAAATTCTATAGTCAAAAAGGAAATGGAGTGCGACTCTGTATTTTTGAAGTGTAAATGTCAGCTCTATTTTTTTTTTTATCAGTATTCTATACTTCTATATGTATCTATTTATAATAATATTTTAAAAGTCACAATACCTTATTATGTCCTCTGGCATTATCTTTTTTTTTTTTTTTTAATCATAAACTTACATACAAGATCCTATATTTATAATTTTGAGATATTTTATTATATCTTTTTCAATTTAGTCAATTTAAAAAAATCTATTCCAATAACTTCTTATCTATTTTTATTTAAAAAAAATTAAATGAATATACTCATGTTTAGCCACACTAAATTAAAAAAAAAAAATGAACTAATTAGAAATCGATTCACTCACAAAAATTTTAAATTATTATTTATTAATTAAAATAACTAATTTGTAATTATCTAAAAAATATTTAAAAATATGACGTAATATATATAAAATTGAGGTAAGCATGAAAATATTAATCTCACATAAAATATGTGAGTAAAGCCTAAAATCAAGGAGTAACTACGGTTTGGCTCTAAGCTTATAAAAGGGGAGTTAGGGATTTGAATATGGTTTACCTTAACCAAATACTTTCGTCTCTTTTCCTCTGTAAGTGTGGCCGACCTACGGAACACGGCACAAGAGGTTTTATTGTTCATCCTACCTCTCTCTCTCTCAGTAATATATTGGTATTCATCCTCCCTTTCTCTTTTATTATAGAAGAGTTTTTCATTTTGAGTTGAGCTTATTTGTGGGTGTTTTGTTTTTTTCTGGGTAAATGTAATTTTACTTTTCATTGCTGTGACTGGAAGGGGGAGAACATATTAGCTATTTCTAGTGCTCTCTTTTGCTAGATTATGGAAATTTTGATTTTAGCAAAATTTATTTTGTGTCTTGATAGTAATCTAAAATAGGGATTTTGAATTATAAGAATAATAAAATAAAAATTAGACTTATTTATTTTTGTCAAAAATAAATAAATATAAAAATTATGTTTTGTATTTTGCTAGAATTTTGTTATGAAAAAGCTACAGCAAAATGGGTTAAAACTGTGTTAGGTTTTGTATTTTGCCTAAAATCCATATTTGGGTACAAACATGCAAATTAATAGTAATTAGTTCTGGCTAGAGGAAAAGCTTCCTAATCTAGGATCATATAAATTAAGGTCCTATGTTATTTTTGTTGAATTTAGGCCATTAATTTTTTTTTAAAATTTCTGCTAACTGTTAAATCTTTAAAAACCAAATGCCTTCTTTCACAGCTTGCAGAGGAGGAATAAGGTCAGTTAAGAAAGACCAACAAAAAGTGATGTTTATGTTGTTTGTCTGGATTCAGTCAAATTATTCAATGCTTCATTTCTCTTTTGCCTTGATATTCTCTTTCTTTTCTCCATTCTTCAACATTCAGTCGGAGGTTCATCTTTGTTGGGTTCATCATTTTCTTCCTATCCGTATTAAACATTGCATAGATTACTTAAAAATCTACACGCAGTGGTCAATTTCTGCAATGTTAAGAATATTAAGCAGTTGACTTGCGTTTTGTGGACAAATTTTCCAGTTTGTGAACTCATAATAAATATTGATATTCATATATAGGAAACTCAAGTGTGGCAGGGGGTTAGAATTGTGCCAATTTAAAATTGATTCTTCCCAATGCCAGCAATTAAATTCTTGGTTTGACCACTTCGGCAGCGCATAAGGTGCTTGTGATGGAGTTTTGTTTACAGTAAAGAGAATGGTTAGAAATTGGTTGATGATATTATGTTGCATTTGTTTTTGAAAATTTGGATTGAAAGCAATTGCCTATCTACTAGATGAATATGGAATATAAGTACGTCAGATAAAGTCAGGGAAGTTTTTCTGATATTTTCTTAGTGCTTTATTGAATGTTCCTTTTTTTTTTTCTTTTTTTTGCATTAAATATATTTTCCATTTTTTTTTTTTTGATGTTACTCCTTCATATTCCTAGGCTTTGTTCTTTTCTTTTCTTGTATTTACTTTAGTTTCGTAACATTAAATATCTCTCAAGGAATAAAATGTTTTCTTTATGGTTTTCTTCCATTTTATTTGTCAACCGCCAATTGTATTTTTTTCATTTCTGCTATGTATCTTTACTAAATTGATAAAAGCTTTATCTGTCAACTTTATGCATCTAAAGTGCAGGTAATCAAGGATTGACATTGTAAGTGAATTGACATGGCTAAAAGAAATGGAATCTCAAAGGCTGAGATAGCTGCTTGTTGTGAAACAAGGAAAGTAGAGAACAATGTGTCATTTCCTCCCAGAGATGTTATCAGCAGCAAATTATGGGCTGAAATATTGGGTGTGCCTAGTTGCATAACAACACCACTACTTCATTCGGATTGTGGCCTTCTCATCCAAGTTACGTGTAGCCCTTAAATCATCAGTTCAACAAAGAAGATAATGCAGAGATTCTCTATGTTGCAAATCCTGTTACAATGCAAGCTATGAATCTCCCCCGCTTTCCCAAATGCTGTGGGTTGAAAAGCTGCTATACTAATATTGCATTCATTCCTCTCACTGGGGAGTTGAAGGTTCTAAGCCTTGGCAGAGAGTCAAATGATGCATATAAAATTTAATTGGTATGTGTTAACTGTCGGCCGTGTTATGTCATGGAAGAAAATTGGTTATATTCCTCCAGAATGCGAAAATGAAAAATTCTTTTTAGATGCAAAAACATTTTCTGTAGACGGGATCGTTTACTGGACCAACTCATGGTGGGGGGATCACCTTGCTCTTGCAATTGATCTCCACATTGAGACTACTCACTGTTTGAAGTTTCCAGTAGAGTCTCATAATAATTCTCGGGGTGAAAATTGGAGTGTTGTGCAGATGGGTAAGAATGTTTGTTGTCTCAATTAAGGGCGAGGGCGAGGTGTGCTGAAGGTGTGGTTATTAAAGGGCCTGTATCGGAATGAGTGGGTTGTGATTGAAAATATCAAGTTGTTTCCTCAGTGCCAATGCAAAGCCATATCTGTACTACTTTGATTTGGCTGACACTGGACTCCTGCAAAAGTTTTGATTATTAGAGTTTATAAGCAAACTCGTGAGGCGTTTGTAGCTTATTATCTAGAGACAGGAAAATGCAAAACAATAAAGAATGTTGATTTGTCCGCTGTCAGGCTTTCTTGCACACAAACAGCCGTGTTCCATTATCTTAGATCATCAGGTACACACCAGAGTTACAGGTTCTAAGAGAGGATGGCTTAAACTCTTTGTTCTTGGTTGGGATTTCTGTCCCACCAACACCCGGTCAAGTTCTTGTGATATTTTATTTTGTCTGGTTTGTTACAAGACAAAATCTTATCAACTGTTACTTGTCCATTTTGAGTTGTCAGACACGTAAGAGTAATTGCTGCTTTTGAAAAACTTATCCTTGAAGAACAAATGGGTTTGTCTGTTGACTTGGTTTGTTCTTTGAAAGTCTAGTTTGAACCATCAAAGTTGGTTCTAGCCTATGATCCTTGAGAAATAAAAGGAAAAATGCTCCAGAATAGATTTCTCCTCTTCTTTTCCTTTATATATATTGATTTGGAGACAGTTTTATCTTCTTATCTTGCTCTTGGACGTGTCTTCCCATTTCATTTTCCAAGCAAAAGGAAAAACCAAAATTTTCATGAATTTATCAAATATCTAAATAGTTTTTTACACTCCGAATCTTTACATTAGAAAGTATCATCTTCAACCATTAACCCATAAATTGTTAAGCTTATAAATGTGTATGTCGTAATTAGAAAAAAATGTGACTTATATGAGGACATATATGTTATAATTAAAAAATGTACAGTTATTGAGAAATATATGATTGCAATAGGTATTATGAAAAATGATTGAAAATAATATCTTAAATTGATATGAATAGCAGAAAATAATTTACATAGTTTACCATAGTTGAGGAGTTACAGCTTAGTTGGACTGAGTATTGTTAACCTTATACCAAACACTTATTTATCCTCAGTTATATGGTGTTTTATATTTGGTTAATGTGAAATGTTGCTTCTTGATAAGACCTTCGACACTAAAAACTAAAGAGTATTATATCACAGTGAAGTATGACCGAAATAAAATCAAATATGTGAACGGTTTATATATCATATTTTTCTTGTATGACCATTATTCCAAACATGAAATAAAGAAAAGAAAAAAGTAGAGGTACCCATTATTTCCAAAATCATCTAATAAAATCTCAAATATTGATAAGAATTTTCACACAATCTGGTTGTTTCAATAGTTCAATTGCTTTGTTTATATCTTCCAATGAAACCTCATGGGTTAGAAGCTCATCAAGTGGTAGTTCCTGCATTAAAGAAAAAACATTCAGTATTAGTATGTTCAATTAAATTTGGCTAAAATATTAGATTAAACTAAATAGTAAAAGTAGTCATTGATTGAAAATCACCTTGTTTTTGCATTTGTCTACTATAAATGGAAGATCAGATTGGGTTTTCAACCCTCCAAAAATGGTACCCTTCAAAGTTCTCCCAACCAGAAGGGACAAGAAACTTATCGACACACTTAAATTATTTCCTGCACCAACTGCTATTGCTTTTCCTTTCCCCTGCATTCCACCATAATTTTTGAAGAAGAGGAATAAAAAACATAAAGATACAAACTAATGATTTTATAGAAAATACAAATTCCAAACAGACGACACGTCATAACACGATATAAATTATAGAGATCAATAGACATACCACTTTAGTGGCTTCAAGGGCTTGAGTAAGCAAAGAAGCAACACCAGTGCATTCCAAGCAATAATCTACACCCATTCCACCAGTCAACTCCTGGACAAGTTCTGAAATAGATTTATCAGATTCACTAGAATTTATGAAATCAGTCATTCCAAAAGCTTCTCCCTTTTTTTTCTTCTTCTCATTTATGTCAATCCCAATTATCTTTGTTGCCCCCTGAATTTTAGCTCCATTTATAGCCTGCATACACAGAATTAGACCTTATAGTGAAAAAATAGACATGTCTAAAAGCATTGCATTGCTTAGTGCATACCCCTAATCCAACAGCTCCAAGACCCAAAACAGCCACACTTGAACCCTTTTCAATATTAGCTTCCTTCCAAGCAGAACCAAAACCAGTAGAAAACCCACATGAGATGAAGCTAGCATGGGACAGAGGCACACTTGGATCAATTTTCAGAATCAAACTGGAATCAACAACACAGTATTCTGACCATGTAGAGCAACTTAAAAGTTGGTACAGCTTTTGTCCTTTAACAGACATTCTTGAAGTTTGATCAAACATTAGACCATTCAAAATCAAAGGGTATTTCAGGCATAGGTTGCTTTTCCCTGAAGTACAATTCTCACATTCTTTGCACTCCCCTATATAGGTTGGAATCACAAGATCTCCTTCTTTTATATCTGTTACTTTCTCTCCAATGCTTTCAACAACACTGCAATTAAATATTACACATTTAAGATGGCTACTGTAAATCATTAATTTAGTTGTTCATGATTGAAAAATGCGATCTTACCCAACCCCTTCGTGGCCTAGGACTCGAGGGAAAAGTGGCTTCAATCAACATATAAATATGCAACAAATTCAGAAGAAAAAAATTAAATTAGTAAGAAAGTTAACATAAATTTACACTGTTGGAAAACTAAGAATAATAATTAAGTACTAACAGCTGGGAATCCTTGGCTACATAAGATGTCAGTGTGGCACAGACTGGCACATAGTATCTTCACCCGAACTTCGGTTGCTTGCGGTGGCTCTACTTGTATGTCCTCCACCATCAGAGGCTGCCCTATTCCCCAGCAAACAGCCGCTACATATGCATACACGTATAAGTACAACAATACATTCAAAACCAAATTAAAAACTTGCATAGATTGCATATGCATACCTTTGCATGTTATGGTCTGAAACCTGTTCGACATTTTTTAGTTCCTAATAATGCACAGGCCAGGCTCAAAATTAGAGATCAAACAAGAAATTTTTTATTTTTTTCTGGATTTGGTGTAACAACTAACAAGTATTAATAGGATATGAGCTCTTACATGATCTACTTTATATATTTGAATTGATAAATGAATGTTATTAATGTTCAGAGGGCTGCAGTTGCCAATTTAGAACAAAAACCAGTAGGGAGCCACTTGCAAGGGAGTGGGTCAATTTCCTCCACTAATATATGATATAATATATGGTATTTTTATAATTTATTTGGACAAATTAAATAGATACTGACTTAATTGAAAAATAATAAATATTAAATCAAATAAGAATAAATTTATAAATGTAGTGATGAACCACACAATAACATTATCCATTTTTTCCAAATGAAAATAAAAAAATGTAACATTTACCAGTTATAAAGTTTGGTGACGGTCCATAAGCTCCAAAGTAAAATAAGTTAAAAGGAAGAGAAAGAGAATTAAAAGACTAAAAATGTCATTAAAACAAATACAAGAAAATATTATTAGATAGTGGATGGAGTTTTTTTTTTTTTTGTTAGTATTTAAGATATGTTATTAGAAATTTTTAAATCTTAATTTTAAATTTTACATTTAATAAATTATTTATAATTAATGATGTCAAATTATTATTTATTATAATTTTTATTGAGTAGTGATAATTAATATAATATGACATGTTAAAAATAATTGTTTAAATGCATTTCAAATCTTCTAATCAGTTAGTGAACAAGTTTCTAAACAGAAAAATATCTGTGACACTAATTATTATTTCAAATCAAATGTCCAAAATATAATCCTATTGAAACTCTAGATATTCTTCATTTGATTCTAAAATTTTGAAATTTTAGATTTAATTTAAGAATACTATCCTAATGATCTTCCAAAAAAAAAAAAAAAAAATACATGAATCATACTTACAAAAAACTATTATCCTAATCATTAAAAAAAATGAGGACCATATTTGCAAAAAAATAAAAAACAAAACTTGACAGTCACCTAATTAATCATGATTTTACATAGAAAAAAAAAATTCATTTCAACTAATTAATGTGGTGAATATAAAAATTTATTGACTGAACAAATTCTTTGACTTGGCCCTTAAAAGGAGCGAGAAGTCGGCCATCATTATTTGGTTTGACTTCGAAATGTAGAATGATCAAAGCATTCTGGCTGAATTCAATTCATTCAGCACTATATATATATATATATGTGTGTGTGTGTGTTTGCAGATAATGAAAAACTTTTCTTTAAGTTTATATGTTGTAGGAGGAAGAATTGAATTACATGAGGAGAGTGTAAAAATATATAAATAATTAAACATTTTTTATTATTATCAATTTGAGATTTTAGATGATTTGGTAATAATTGTTTTTGAGAAAATATATTGTTATACGTATTCATTTAAATAATTATAATTTATATGTAATTCTAAGATGTCACCCTAGCACAAACTGGCACATTGTATCTTCACCTAAATTTTGGATGCTTGCGATGGATCTTTTAAATTTTCTTAGAAATTCTACAAAATAAAATTCTTTTAATTTTTGTCAATTCTTTTAAAATAAAATTAAAATTAGAATTATGATTAAGATTAGGATTAAGGTAAGAATTAAGATTAAGATTAAGATATTAAGATGATGGTTAGAATTAAATTTAGGGTTAGGATTATGGTTAAATTTAAGTATAAAGTTAAGATTAAAAATAAAAATGATATATTTTTATAATATAATATTTATTTATTAATTGAATAAAATAATAAATATTTAATTATTTAGACAATTGAGATTTTAAAAAACAAAAAAAAATCTAAAAATGATTGGTAACAGTAAATTACAATTTCAAGAGAAGACTAAAAGTTCGAATCTTTTGAGAAGAGTCAATAACTATCTTGTTCTTAGACTTAAACAAAATTAGGTTCGAGTATGGAGAAACTCATGAAAAATTAAAAAAAAATTTAAAATAATATGAACACTTTAAATTAAATGAATTTTTGACGAGCAGACCCACTATTCGCGTGGTGATACAGTAAGGTTAAATGAAACTTATAAAAGCTATAGGATAGAACGCCGTGTTACCTATGGTTGGTCCCATTGTTGTCTCTGTGATAGCAACTCATGCACTAGTGTCACAACCCAAGCTTGTCCAGTGCATGTCGCACATGGCCGCTTGCCTTGTGATGGGCACATTGTGGGTAGCTAGGCATATGTCATGACACAGTGTGGCATTTTTGTAAATAGGTAGCCAGGGGTAGTCGGGCAACTGGGAAATATGATGTTCCCTCCTGCCAGAGGGGTTATGGCACAGAAAGCTCTTTAGGGGGGGGTGTATATGTGAGAAAATCAAAGTTGTACACGAGCTTGTCGGATGAGTGTCAAAGGTCTTGGTGTTGCTTGTAACTCCCCATACACCAAGCCATTTGCCTATGTCGTAGCCATGTCGAGAGCATGTCGAGAGCATTTTGATAGCATTGTAATTTGATCGTTTTTCAATTAATGAGAAGTTGAAGCCCTTTCTTGCAAACTGTGTTGTATTTGCTTTCTTGCTTACATTGTTGCGCACTAGCCTTGCGGGTTGACACCCGAGGGGCATTGGAGAAGCTGACTTGCTACCCACGAGGGGTTAGCAAGTGCTACATAGGCGTCTTTGCGTGCTAGCAAAGTCGGCCCGTGATAGTTGGTATCAGAGCTACGTTCCGAACCGCTGAGGAAGTAGCAGTTGGTTGTTGTCATGATGAAAGGAATGAAGAATCAACAAAAGTTCGATTGGATTGACTCGCAGCTGGGCGAGCTTGCTGGAGTGTCTGACTCCATGATAGACATACGGGCGTCATTGAAAGAGTTTGACATACCCGGATTGATTGAAAGGGTGACTACCCTTGAAGGACTTGTCAGCCGTGTGCGGGCACTCGAGAGGAATAAGAATGTCCAAGGCACAGGTGACAATGCTGCTGAGCTCGAGGAGCGAGTTAGTAGTATCGACCAATCCCAAGCTCAACTGGAGGGTGCGGTCCACACCATGCGTGGTGAAATTTTGGAGGACATGGCCATCATGAAAGATGAACTTGGCGAGCTGAACACCAAGGTCAACATCACCATGAGAGCGGTGGGTAATGACAACCACAACCCGTATGCTGAGGGTGTGGGGCAACGTCGAATGAAAGTTCCTGAACCTCGGGCTTTTGGAGGAGCACGAGACGCAAAGGAGTTGGAAAACTTTCTATTTGACATGGAACAGTACTTTCGAGTAGTGAGAATGGATTCGGAAGAAGCGAAGGTGACAACAGCTACGATGTACCTTGCTGGAGATGCAAAACTCTGGTGGAGGACAAAGTATGTTGACATACAAGATGGTAGATGCGTAATTGACACCTGGGAAGATTTGAGGCGAGAGCTGAAGGCCCAATTCTTTCCGGAGAACGTCGAGTACATCGCTCGGCGCAACTTAAGGGAGTTGAAACAGACAGGGACTATCCGGGAGTATGTGAAGAGATTTGCGGGGCTGATGTTAGACATTCGTGACATGTCAGAGAAGGATAAGATGTTCTATTTCCTTGAAGGCTTAAAGCCATGGGCGAGGGCCGAACTTCAATGACAGCGGGTCCAGGATTTGGCCACAGCTCAGGCGGCAGCCGAGCGCTTGACAGACTACGCTCCTGAAAGCTCTGCTAGTAAGAAACCACAACAATCTTCTAGTGGAGGCAATGGCGGACAGTTTGGCAAGCCAGGAAAGAACAAAAGTGGGGGAGGGGATCAGAGGAAACCTTCCTACCCCTCCAATAGTCCACAATCATCACGAGGGTCTGTCTCAACCTCCAAACCAAGGACAATCTCTTGTTTCTTGTGTAATGGACCGCACAGAGTTGCGGAATGTCCACAGAAAACTGCACTCAGTGCTTTGCAAGCTTCGGTTCGTAAAGCACCTCAGAGTCATGCTGATGAGGATGAGGATGAGGACGAGTCTGATGAAGATCAGCCCAGGATGGGGGCATTGCGGTTTATTGGGGCACTCAAGAAGCATGCTGAGAGTTCCAAGAAGAGCGGGGATAAGGGTCTCATGTTTGTGAAGGGCCATCTTGGTGGGAAGCCGGCTACGAGTGTCATGCTGGACACTGGGGCTACCCATAACTTTGTTTCTGAAGCGGAGGCCAAGAAGCTGGGCCTAAAGTTGGAGAAAGACTCAGGCCGGATGAAAGCTGTGAATTCTAAATCCTTGCCTACTGCGGGGCAAGCCAAGCAAGTGCCTGTAAAGCTTGGGACATGGGAAGGCCGTGTCGATTTTGTGGTGGCCAAGATTGATGATTTTGATGTTGTCCTCGGGATGGAGTTCATGCTTACTCACAAAGCAATTCCAATCCCTGCTGCTAGTTCTCTTATGATAATGGGAGAGCAGCCAGCCATGGTGCCAGCAGTGATCAAACAACTTGGTGAGACCAAGCATCTGTCGGCTCTTCAGTTCAAGAAGGGCGTGAAGCGACATGAACCTACTTTTGTGGTGGTACCCTTGGTTACTGAGGATCAAGGGGATGGAGAGCCAGTGCCGCCAACCATACAGGGAGTTTTGAAGGAATATGAAGGAGTCATGCCCGACAAACTTCCACAAACCTTGCCGCCGCGCAAGGGGTATTGATCATGAGATTGAGTTAGTGCCAGGCATCAAGCCACCTGCAAAGGCTCCATACAGGATGGCACCACCTGAGTTGGCTGAGCTCAGAAAACAGCTGAATGAACTACTAGAGTCAGGGTTCATAAGACCTTCAAAGGCATCGTTTGGAGCACCGGATGTTGTTTCAGAAGAAGCAGGATGGGAGCCTGCGAATGTGTGTTGATTATCGGGCACTCAACAAGGTCACAGTGCGGAACAGTTATCCTATACCGCTTATTGCTGATCTTTTTGACCAACTGAGTGGTGCCAAGTATTTCACAAAGCTGGACTTGAGGTCCGGGTATTACCAAGTTCGAATTGTGGAGGGGGACGAGCCGAAGACGACTTGTGTCACTCGATATGGTGCATTTGAGTTCTTGGTGATGCCATTTGGGTTGACGAATGCACCAGCCACATTTTGCACTCTCATGAATCAGGTTTTTCCGCGGCTACTTAGACAAGTTCGTCGTGGTTTACTTGGATGATATTGTGATCTATAGCTCCACTCTGGAAGATCACAAACAGCACTTGCAGCTGGTTTTCAACAGGCTGAGAGAGAACCAGTTGTTTGTGAAAAGGGAGAAGTGTTCTTTCGCGCAGAAGCGGATCAAGTTTCTTGGCCACATTATTGAGGAAGGTCGTGTCCGAATGGATTTGGACAAGGTGAAGGCCATCCAAGAGTGGAAGACTCCCACTAGCGTGACTGAACTGCGCTCTTTCCTTGGTTTAGCAAATTACTATAGGCGATTTGTTGAAGGCTATTCGAGGAAAGCTGCGCCCCTTACAGAGTTATTGAAGAAGGGCACAGTTTGGCATTGGGGTGAGCCATGTCAAACTGCGTTTGAAGACATGAAGTTGGCTATGATTAATGATCCTGTTTTAGCCTTGCCAGATATCTCGAAGCCTTTTGAAGTTCAGACTGATGCATCTGATTATGCCCTTGGGGGAGTCTTGCTTCAAGAGAGTCATCCTGTTGCTTATGAGAGTCATAAGTTATCACAAGCCGAGATGAGGTACACAGCTCAAGAGAAAGAGATGCTTGCTGTTATTCATTGCTTGCGGGTGTGGAGACATTACTTGTTGGGGTCAAAGTTCATTGTGAAGACTGACAACACGGGAGTTAGTCATTTCTTTACACAGCCGAAGTTGACACCTAAGCAGGGCCGTTGGCATGAGTTTCTAGCAGAGTTTGATTTTGAGTTTGAGCACAAGGCCGGGGAAAAGTAATCAGGCAGCTGATGCCCTTAGTCGCAAGGCTGAGCTTGCGGCAATGACCTACGTAGCACACATATCGGCTAGTCGTGTTGCTACTTCAATGCGAGAGCGCATTCGAGAGAACTTGGATAAGGATCCAGTCGCTCAAGCCATCATAAACCTAGCCAAAGAAGGGAAGACTCGTCAGTTCTGGGTGGAGGATGGACTACTGATGGCGAAGGGAAGCCGATTGTTCGTTCCCAAAGCAGGGGACCTGCGAAGGACGCTCATGAAGGAGTGTCATGACACTTTGTGGGCCGGTCACCCGGGTTGGCAGAGAACTTATGCCCTTCTGAAACAGGGGTATTACTGGCCTCAGATGAGAGAGGATGCAGTTAACTACTCCAAAACGTGTCTTATCTGCCAGCAAGACAAAGTTGAGCGGAAGAAGATTGCAGGGCTACTAGAGCCGTTGCCGGTGCCGACTCGTCCGTGGGAAAGTGTGTCTCTGGACTTCATCACCAGTCTTTCAAGAGTGGGAGATTTGTCTACTATCTTGGTGGTAGTGGATCGGTTTTCGAAGTATGCCACATTCATTCCGGCACCAAAATATTGCTCGGCAGAAGACACAGCACAATTGTTCTTTAAATATGTTGTCAAATATTGGGGTGTGCCCAAGAACATTGTCAGTGATCGAGATAGCAGGTTCACAGGGACTTTTTGGTCCGAATTATTCAACCTACTCGGTTCACAACTCAACATCTCATCTAGCTATCATCCACAAACTGATGGCCAGACTGAGAGATTCAATGGCATGCTCGAGGAATATTTGCGCCATTTTGCCAGTGTCAACCAAAGGAATTGGCCAAAGCTACTAGACACTGCTCAGTTTTGTTTTAATGCTCAGAAGAGTTCTGCGACAAACATGAGTCCTTTTGAGATTGTTACAGGGCAGCAGCCGCTCCTACCACACACACTTGATGGGCCTTATACAGGAAAGAGTCCTAAAGCACATCACTTCACTAAAGACTGGAAGCAAAACATTGACATTGCCCGAGCATACTTAGAAAAAGCCTCTAAGAGAATGAAGAAATGGGCAGACAAGGGACGTCGACAGCTGGAGTTCCAAGTTGGGGATCTTGTATTGGTCAAGCTCACAAAGGAACAACTAAAGGGACTGAGGGGGCAGGATCACAAGCTTATTCGTAAGTACGAAGGTCCACTTCCAATTGTTTCCAAGGTTGGGAAAGTTGCCTACAAGATCGACCTTCCACCCTGGATGAAGATACACCCAGTGATTCATGTTTCCAACCTGAAGTCGTATCATCCTGATCCAGAAGATCCAGCACGTAACCAGTCAACCAGGCCAGCAGTCAACCTCAAGAAGCCACCAAGCAGAGAAAGCTCTTTAGGGGGGGGTGTATATGTGAGAAAATCAAAGTTGTACACGAGCTTGTCGGATGAGTGTCAAAGGTCTTAGTGTTGCTTGTAACTCCCCCTACACCAAGCCATTTGCCTATGTCGTAGCCATGTCGAGAGCATGTCGAGAGCATTTTGATAGCATTGTAATTTGATCGTTTTTCAATTAATGAGAAGTTGAAGCCCTTTCTTGCAAACTGTGTTGTATTTGCTTTCTTGCTTACATTGTTGCGCACTAGCCTTGCGGGTTGACACCCGAGAGGCATTGGAGAAGCTGACTTGCTACCCACGAGGGGTTAGCAAGTGCTACATAGGCGTCTTTGCGTGCTAGCAAAGTCAGGCCCGTGACAACTAGCTAGCACACATGAATAGGAAAAGGATAAGCTGGCAGTGAATAGTCCAAAACATAAGGATAAGGGAAAAGAAAAAGCACTATGCTAAAATTCAAATCATATAATTTAATTATTCAAAATATTTTAAAATTTAAATTTATATATTGTAGCGTTTATTCAATATGTTAATAAAATATTTGATTAAGTATTTGCTGTATTATTTGATATCCATAAGGGATCAACCCAATGCTCGCATATATCACAATTTTTCTCAACGATCATCTATAACATTGTTTTGAAAGGGTTTTATAAAAATTCTCAAGGAGATTGAATTAGAGAAATACATTATTTTCTTATAAAGAATAACAACATAGAGCTTGATTTGTGTATTTGATATTTGAAGATGAGAGAGAAAGAGGTGGGGAAGAAAGAAAGAGATAACTATAAATTTTGGAACATGTCATATATCAATTAGGTTAAAAAAAGAAAAGAAAAAAGAAAGCAATGTAAACTTCTCAATCCCAATATTAACCACACAACAGATGATTATGAAATTTGAACTTGGTACTTTTTGATCTGAGCTCATTCGTCTTAACAAGTTGAATTAAGATTGCATCGGGAATACTAATAAAGATAATAAATTATAATTTCAAATAGATATATCTAACACTTGGAGCTAAATCAGAATACGATCTATGTATCACTGAAAATCTGACTTTTCAATTTCTAAGTTAAAAATTGTGTAACATTTGAAGTTTTGGAACCAAAATTATGAATGAAACATTAAACATTAAACAACACCAAATTAACTATATTGCTACAAGAATAACATGCAATATATTTATAGTATTGATCAATAAATAATAAAATATTTAAAGACATCATAATTTATTGTCCTCTATTAAATGGATTATGCTTCTCATATTTCATTTGAAAATATTCACTAATAAGTAAATTATAGAAACTACATCAAGTGAATCGGTGATGAAAACAATCTTGACTATGGTTGTTATGACAATGCTATGTACTCTCATTTAGATTCAATAAAGAAACTAAGGGATGTAGGACATAGTAGATTAATCAGATATTACCATTGTCTATATATATATTTATGGGACTTTGAGTTCTAGTTATGCTGGACAGGTTAGGAGAAAGGCTTAACCTGAGTATGAAAAAAATACATGACAAAGGCCTATATAAAGGCAACTTTTAAACACTAGGACATAATCGCAAATAACTCTCATCAGTAATATAATTTTTGAAAATACTAATTCTATTTTAATATAATTACAACAAAGGCCCAACCTAATTATCGAGAATGACTGTTATAGAACTTGATAATGAATTTAATGTGAAAAAACAACTGAAAAAGGAGGGAAAGAAAGGATTGGGGGCTGTAGACATTCATGGACAAGTAGGTTGTATTTATGATTCTCTTGAGAGTTATAATAATCATTCTAATCATTTTGTCACATCTAAAGTATTGGTCGTTGCATGATGTTACTCGACATTATACCATGGGTGGAGTCTGCAAGTAAGTTGTACATATTGAGGCACATGTTGTTCATCAAATGTGAAAATAGAGAGATGTTTGTGGTCCTTAAGAGGACAGATGGGCACCCACCCTTCTACGGTTCTCGCTGTAAGACTCGTTAGGGGAGGTGCTCCTTTCCTATTGTTCCCTGTTGTTGTAACTGTCCACCTGCTCCACGTTAACCTGTCTTCTGAGTTCTCCACCAGGTTGGTTGTTTTGTGGGGTTAGGGCTTCTATCCTAGTGATAGTGCTTGTACTATATTCATGAGGGTTAGGAATCATTGTTGGGCAACGGGTGTTTCGAGCATGGGTGAGCATTAGATGTAACATTAACTCCCTTCCCTATCTAGGCCCTATGCTTATTAGGTGACTCTTCAATAGTTTGGTTGTCTTCCAGGGTGGTAGTTTGGTTTGAAAGTGAGCTCTGCTATGGGGTTGGGAAAATTGGGTGGATTCGGAAAGCTAAGTTGAGTAGCTCCCCACGGACAGTGCCAGTGTTAAGTTTAGAGATGCCCAAAGTTAGGTTTGGTTTTAAGATCTTCATGCTAGTCCAAGCTGGACGGTAAAGGTGAGACTAACACAATAAGAGGTTAGGGTGATCCCCTTTAATGCCTAAGTCAGAGCTCTTAGAGAGATTAACGAGATAATAAATGTTGAGAGAGAGAATGTGAGAGGTTAGTACAAGTACCATTCCTATTACTACTTATAAATATAATGTGCCAATGAGTGGAAGCCAGGTACGCTTTGGTGATAGAATTATTATTCAGGGTATTTAGGGCTATGTGGCACTAGGGGATTGATTGGGGTTCAATCCCTTTACTAACAAGTACCTTATTAAAAAAAAGGTGACCTCAAAGCTTGGTGGTGTGACTTCATGTTGCAGCCTCAAAAGTGATGCGGAGGAACAAAAAGACGACGACGGGAGAGGTTCTGCAAGTTGTCGAGTTGGGAGCTTCACGAAGATGAGGAATTAACATCAACGGTAGAAGCCAAGGCAGAGATGATTAAATGATGGAGTAAGGTAAGAGAAAGGCTGAGAAATAATGATTATTTGCATTCTAATTGAGTTTAAGGAAGGTTAGGGCTCAAATCGAGGCTTCATTATCAGTGGCCACAGAAGTTAACAATGATAATATTAAAACGGTGGCAGATAAACTTACAAATAAAAAATAGTCAAGAATATCTATAACCGGAATTGATAATTTTGCGTGATTCTTAATAATTGGTAACATAATTTAGAAATTACTAAAAAACACGAACTAATTAGCGAATGTATGTTTTTATTATCAACAACAATATTATTCTTGTATTTGATACTTATTATCATAGACAAATTTTCTTTTATCCCAAATAGGCTGTCTTGGATGATGTCATTTCTTGTAGTGAACTATCATAACCTAGTATGACTATATATCTCAAAATTTTAACATGAATAAAATTTAGAACTAAATTGTAAATAAATATACTATTTTTAATAAAATGATTTATTAAATTCTTGATATATCTATATCTGTACCATATATAAAAATGGCTTAAATGAAGAATCTTTTGATTTCCTTAAATACCTTTATGAGCTTTTTTAATTACAAAGTTACCTTTAGTTGTTATTTTTTTTACAAATGAACTATTTTGTTTGTTTTTATGTTTTTCCTAACTCTTTTCCATTTTAATATCAATAGGATTGTAATTGTTTTAAGATTATTAATTTCTTTTTTGCATCAATAGTAATTAAGACTGACACTTTCTCAATTTTTTGTCTAATAATTTCCTAATAATCATAATTTTTTAAGTTCTTCTCAAATTTATTATGAATTAAAAAAAAAGTTAAAAGTATAGATTTAATGATTATAATATTACTTTTTTTAACTTTTAATTCATAATTTTCTTATATTTTTTTTCAATATTTATATGTCAATAGTAGTTACAAAAGAAATTTTCTATTTCTTTGGTTTAATTAGTTTCTAATAATTATAAAATGTTTTAGTTTTTCTCAAACTTATGAATTAATTTTTTTTAAATACTATGAATTAAAAAAAATATTCAGAATATATTTTTCATGATTATAATATTATTGTTTTAACTTTTAATTCTTCTTCCATCTTAAGAATTAATATATATATATATATGAATTTATTTATTTATTTTGTTAAATTTATCTATTTGTTTACGAATATAAATGTAGTTTATAGAAGAAAATTTTATTTTGTTAAATACCCTTATGAGTTTTTACTATGACATAAATACTTTTTAGTTGTTATTTTATTTCAAATAAACAATTTTTTTTACTTTTTTTTAATTCTTCTTCATTTTAATATTAATATTGTAATGATTTATAACAATTGATTTTTTTTTTGTCCTAATTTTTTTAATATTAATAAATCTATAATTTGTCAATAACTATAGATCAATAATAATTATGATTGAATTTTTAAAATTTTTTTAATTTAATAAGTTATAGATAATTATAAAATTATAAATTAATTTTTAAAAAATGCTATGAATTAAAATAAATACTAAGAGTATAAATTTTATGATTAAAATATCAGTGTGTTAATTTTTCTTCCATTTTTAATATTTTTGTTTAAAAATTATATGTTTATATTATGAATAAAATCTTTTAATAGACTTATTTATTTGTTTAATGTCATTAACATGGAGTATTATTCTTTGTTAATTATAATTTCTTGATATGTATATCTATTATTGATGAATATATATAAATATACCATAAACACGATTCACGTATAACGTATGTGCCATAAAAGCTAGTTTTTATATAATTACAATCAAATTCATTAAATAGCCTATATATATTGCAAATCCGTTAAACTTATCAATAGCAACCACTTGTCAAAAGACCATTTCGCATTCAAAAATTTAAATTATTAGACACCAAAAATGTATTTTGATCTCTTCCACAATTAAAAATATACATGGCTAAAGAAAAAAAAAGTATAAAAAATTGGAAGTGCATAAATAAAGAGGTTCATGCAACAATTAACCCTGTTTGGCAAAGACAAATAGCCTTCCTTATATTTAATTTTGCTGTATAAGTTTTATGTCTGTAAACAGCACTTCCATTCACTCATTAAAATAAAAGAAATTGAAGAACTTAATAAACTTGTGTCATTTAATAGATTCTAGCCAGCTAGCACACAATCACATTGTAAGAATACTAAGCAAAAGTACTTCAACATATAATTAAATACATACAAAGAAAGCAACAATAAAAATTAGGTAGAAGAAAATTAAATAAATTCTATCATTAAAACTCAATATGGAAGATATTATGTGATTAGTGGTGATTTATACATTCTTTCATTTTGCACTGACATCAGAAACAACACCCATGAAGACTATTCCAATAATTAAAAGGGAGGCACCTAGTATAATGATATTGGTAATCTTCTCAAATTCCTCATCTTCAGGTTGTTTTGGCTGTGCCATCCTTCAACAATCAAGTTGGTAATGACGATCGATGATTACGATGATAACAATGATGATAATGACGACGATAAGACAAAAATATAATACAATCTTCCTTTACCTCTTTCAATAGAGGAATGAGAGCTTTTAAATTGGGTATTGCATAGTTTGTGTCCAACTAATCCAGAAGAGCTTCGTTGTTATTAATTTAAACATTATCGTTCTTACCATTTTTTAGAAGTTTGTTACTAAGAATAAAAACAAAACAAATAAACAATCTTCCTTCTATATGAGAGGACGAGAGTTGAAGAACAGCCTTGCACTTCAAATCAATGATGACAATTTCTTGGGTTTAGGCAAATAATTTAGAAAATTCTAACAAGACCTGTTTATTAAACTAGATTTTGGTGTGAGATTAAAATTTTACTAAATTAAACTTTTCATTTGGATAGTTTAATCACTTTCGTCTTTACAATTTAAATTTTTTATTTTTGCTTTTATAATTTTTAAAATCCATCAATTTAATTCTTAATGTGATAAGCAATCTAAATTACAATATATTATCTAAATTAAAGTGAATTGACGGATGATGATATGACTATTGTAAAATATTCAACTTATTTCAAAATTCTAACAAAACCTGTTTATTAAAATTAAAATTTTCTATACGTACCAAATTAGTTAATTGGGCATGTTGGCAATTTGACCCTTATCCATCAGTCTCCAACTATCAGAATAGTTTAATGAAACTACTTGTGTAGGAAATCAACCATCCTTCTACTACAAATAAAGTAGAATATCTAGTTTCAATTGTTTGATAGAAGTTACTTTCAGCCTGAATTCGACCACTGAAAGCCACTAATACGAAGAACTCTTCTCTTATTGGATGACAAGCTTATCCCTTAGCTTTTTCTCACTAATCTATTGACCACTCAACCAAAAATAAATAAATATATGTCAATCAGTTAACTGGTAAAAACATGCAAAAGTTTCAAACCTTCCCAGAATCAATGACTGCTGGAAGCTTTTATTCCCCTAATCCCTCCCCATACATCATTGAAGGTTGTTATCCTCATTCTCATTTAGAAAAGAACAGACGGTAAATGCATGGCTTAAATAATCTGATTTCACACCATGTACAAATAACATTTTGTTACAGCAAATGATGTGTCATTCATAAAACAAATTGGCTGCCATAATTAAATGAGGCTCCAGATTTGAAAGTCAGCGGGCCATGCAATCACAAGAAAAAACAATCACAAGAAAACTGCTCAACAAAAAAAAAAAAAAAAAAAGACACCATTACATAGGTACCAATTCCATTAATTCGTAATTCAATAATATGGGAGGAAAGGAGTAAAATACTGTTCAGTAAAATATTGTCTTCCAACCTTGTAAGTAAAAAACTATGGCAAGAAAACCAGTAACATAGACAACTATTGAAACATGCCTGTGAGAATCCACTGTCTAAGCATCATGGACATCAATAGATAATTGTGAAATCAAACGGGAACAAGTCTCAGAGGGTAGCTTCTAATTCAGGATCACTTTCGATCTGTGCAGCTGGCACATTATTGCCACCTCTCAAACGTGATGATACATTGTCAATGGCTGAATTTAGTTGGCTTATCTTTTCATTTAAGGTGTGCCTGGTCTTCTGAATTCAAGGAATATGAATATAATTTAATTAATACATGTAATTAAAAGCTGCAAGCAAAGCCAAAGACATACAATTACGTACCTCCAAACCTTCATCATAATATACTGGTCGCTTGGCCTTGCGAAACCCATATTCATCTTCATTTAAGATAGATCTTCTGATCTACATAAAATAATATGATAGATAATTAACAGCCAAGCTTTAACGGATATAAAAAAAATCCCCAGACAGACTGCAAGAAAGAAACGAAGAAATATTACAAGAAATTGGCAATGGCACTAATCATCCATCTTTCTGTGGAAAAGGGACCTTTGTTTAAATTTTCAATCAAACTATTACACTCATTTGTATGTATTTCTGTTTGACCCTTTTCTGTCAATGGTTCTGTGTAATGAATCTATCAATGTCAGTTAACAATTCCATCCCTCTGTCCAAAATCCTTTTATGCAAACCAGAAAGAAATGGTCATACTTGCAGTGAAATGAACAACAAACAGCAATAAACATCATGTACTTAAAATGAAGCAACAAAATCCAGCTTTGATTCTGTAAACCGAACCAGTGCAGTGTGTAACAGCCAAGATGTCCCAGCTGCTGGCCAAACACAAACTGCTTGCTGTGTGCTTGCCATGTGTTTTTTACTTTGAGTTATGTAGCATGATATTTAGAATCTTAAGGGCATGCATTATGATGATAAGGAATGCATAAACATGAACTAAATGTTGCATATGCATGAAAACTGAGTATGTAGCGCGGCTAGTGTTGTGAAAAGCGCGCCTTAGGCGTGCTTAGCCACAGGTGAGGCACATCTAAAGTGCTTCGCCACACACTAGACGCGCGCTTCACATGAAGTGCTAGGTGACTGAGGTGCAAGCCTCAGCTGTTACAGCTAATTTTTTTTTTTTTTTTTCTGGACATTGTTTGGTTGGATCATAATAACATATATTTAGGAAATATATAACAGGTGTACAATTTACAAAAACTATACAAACTTTAACCTCCTGCTTATAAAAACCACAAAACCTTATCTTTTCCACAAAAAAGGAAAAAAAAAAAATCTAGGGATTGAAATGGCTCATTTATTATTCTATAAGCTTTAAATGCTTTAAATCTTTAATACAATATTTTTTATGATATATATATATATATATTCTCCTAAATATATATATATATTTTTTACTTAAGAGCACCTAGGAGGGCGCCTGTGCCTTGCTCCTAGGCAATAGAAGCCCTTATCCCCTGAATGCGCCTAGAGCTTTTAAAACATTGGACATTACATAGTTGTCCCAAAGGTTAGTATGCTGCAAATGCATGAGTATTGTATGGTGTTGGCTGATAATTAAGCCCTAAACCTTAAATTACCCCATGGACATAATTGAAGGATGAATAATTATGTATTCTAGATTGGAAATTAGACTCTTAGACATATATTGACTAAGGTTAGCAGATGCCACAAAAGTAGCAGCCACTTAAGCTGCTGGGTGGCAGAATAGAGCTTAAGCAACATGCAGTTGCTGTAAAGTCTAGACTTAAGGCCTGAAAACGTGTATACACTCTCATTCTTCTCTTCTTCTTCCTTTCTAGTGTGAGAAACTCTCAACTGTTAGAGAAAGCAGCTCTGCAAATTCTGCCAAGAGCTTGACTGACTTAGGCTTGTTGCTAGATTGTGTGATGCTGGCTGATTGCTAAGATGAATTCAGGGCCAAGGTTGGCTACTGTCTGAACTTGTGGTGTGTTCTTCACTTGTTGTGCTGCTGGAACTCAATTCTAGAGTCAGCAGAAGGCTGTAAAAGCAGTAGGCTTGACAGAAATCCAAAAGAGGCACATATAGTGCTTGGATTGATTGGTGAAAGGTGTGTGATGTTTCACTACTTTTAGCATATTTTTCTGCATGAAAAGCCTGTTTTATAACTGGCATGACAGTTAAGCACGAACTGCATATTCTCTGCTGGTTAAGAGCATAATTTACCTTGGATGCTGCTTGATTTGCTACTGCCTTTGTGGTTTTATGCTTATCTAGTTACTGCACATATGCCTACTGAAAAAGAGTTCTGTAGATGAGTGCTGCACAAATGTCTACTGGATTAAAGTCCTGTAGATGTGTGCTTGTCTAGAAGTGGCCAATTACACACTATGATCAAGTGTGAGAATTACTTAAGAGTAAATTGCTCCAATGAAAGCTTACATGATATGTTTTTCACTGAAACGCAAAACGAGAACACTTGACTGCTTTTTAATAAACTGTTTTATGCTTGGAATATACATGCTAGGATTTCTGTCTCATTTTCTATTTTAACTGTGTTCTCAGATTGATGTAAGCATTAAGCTGCATTGGAGTGAGCAAGAGATAGCTTGTATGGTTATGTAGTTGACTGAATGTAAAACGGCCAGATTGGAATAATTTAAACAGACTAGTCTTTTGGCTAAGTTTTGTATAATTTATTTGATGAAACTTGGTAACATCTGTGGCTAAAAATGGTATAAATCAGACAGACATAGCAACTCTTGTATGATGTAATTCCTAGAGGAATTAGAGACTTGCCTCACTGTAAGTAAACCAAGCAACAAGAATATTGGGACGATGTTACCTCTTGTTTTTGCATGAGCAGAAACACTGAACCACTGAAAAAAAAATGCTATGACTTAGGGTCAAAGTCTAGTAATGTTCTAGTCTTTTATGACTAGTAGAGAGTAGAATACATCAACTTGGTAATGTCATTCTAATTGTCAACACATGGAAGGTCATAAGTATAAGGTGTTACACAGTGCACATCAAGAATGATTGTACCAGGTCTACGATGTGAGAAATAGCAACAGTATGCTCTAATAGGCGTGCAATATATAAGTCTAATCAAAATAAACATTCATAGGGGAGGTCCATCACAATAACACATTGTGTATAGTCAATAGTGTACTGCTAATGCGCACCGACACAGGAAGCAGGGAAATGCAATTAAGATACAAAATTCATCCAATCATTTTCATTTATTCGAAAAGGAAATGAAACCCTTGATGCATACTGTGAAGTAATGAAATCCATTTGTTATGTACAATACTAGTATACCACTACAGAGAATGAGCTATGAGAAAAAAGAGGTGAAATATTGGGCTTAACTTCAATGAGAAATAATTAAAATATCCAAAAGTAGTCTCAACTGCAAATCAAACTCTGAAGAGTACAATAAGCAATTACCTGGGGAGCAAAGATATAAGCTACAGTTCCGAATATAGCGCCTCCCAGAAGAAATCCAGCCACAAAATCACCACCCCCACCTCTACCACTTTCACTGCATAATATTACATTAAAAAAATGTGACAAGACAAAAAATTACAGATACTTTCCACATAAAAAATTATAAGATGAAGTGCAGCATAAACAAATTCCACAACTCTTAAGAGTTAAAAAATGTGATAAACACCTAGTGAAGACCGAGACAATGAAAGGTACAGACATTGACTCCCAAAAGACCAAAAGTCTCAGCACATTGCAGAATACAAAGTAAGATTTTGTTTGCACTTTGCACATAAACTACTTTTTGAATCCTATTGAAATTTCTTTTGTATCAAAAGTCACCCCTGAATACAACACGGATTTCATGAAATCCACCATCACACATGATATATATTACTCACCCTTTTGACAGACAGATAATCGGATACACATTTAGGTTCTCAAAGCTAAAACTCAAGGATGCAGAATTAATTCCTTCCAGTTTGATGTCTGGGAAGGAGGTCTGAAAGAATTAATTTACTAATTGTCATAGAACACATAATAGAATCCACAATAATTGTGATACAACAACAACACAACAAGCCTTAATCCCAAACTACTGAGGTTGGCTACAAGGATCCTCACAAAACTGATTGGTGTCCACCACATGAATTCCATTCCTCCATTCAATCAAAATAATGCAAATAATCTGTACTGAATTCTTCACACACTAGTACATGGAAGTCCAGTGGACACTACATGAAAAAACAAAAATGAAAAGAAAAACCCTCAAATTAGTGTGACGTTTCAGTTTAGTCCACTCCTGCATATGTGCAGTTAATTTCATGCCATTTTTTCAAAAACAAATGTAATATATTGGGCAAGCATATGAACAGCAAGGAGAAACAATAATAATCGGGATTTGATGCCTTGCAAAGGTAAAACAATACTAAAGGAATACATAAAGTGAAGCTCCAGTAGGTGTACATAGATTAAAAACACAGGAAACTATCTTAAATGGGATCGGAAAGACAAAATCAAAGAAGCAGAGAAAGTGCATCATTCTCAGCTTCTGATAGTAACAAAAAGCCAACCCAATTTTAAGATAATTAACTTTCTATAACAAAAAGCTACAAAACTATAATTACACATTTCAATATAAGCTTTACGACATGCAGTAACCAAAAGGAATATCTTTAAAAAGTAGTTCATACCCGTATTCTGCACAGACTGATAACTTGCGGTTTCTTCCCACCAGGTTTGATTTCCGTTGAACAGTCAGTTTCGGAGCAATTCCAAACGAATTAGGCTTTGGGTACCAAACATCCCGCGTCTTGAGAGGCCCTATACCGAAATGAAAACAAAAACATATAAGAAATCCAGCCCTATATATGCAATAATAAGATATTCCAGTATCAAACAATACTGCAAATCAAGAAAAAAGAAAAAGAAAAAGAAAAAAGCAAATTCACATGTAATCCTACAAATCCATCTACGAAGCTTGAATTTCACAATTAATGGAAGGTTAATAAAAGAAAACATCAGAGAGAAAATTGCGACTCAAATAAAAGAAACGTGATTAAATTTCTCAACGATAGTCGAGATTTCCCTTATGAAACCATTACTTTGAGCTTTCTCAGCAGCCAAACACAGAATAGAGGAAAGAAACTGTTGGAAAAAAAAAAATTGGAGGATCATACAAAACAAATAACGGAATTTTTACCTGAGATCGACAAAGGAGCGAAACAGGTCGCCATGAAAAAAATGAGTGACTGAAAATTTGAGAGTGATAAAAAACAGAGAATTGGTTATGAAACTACAAAAAGAAATGGGAATCAGATGCCAGTATAGGACACCGTTCCCTTAACGTTAATTGACAAAACTACCCCTGAGATTGTGATTGAATTACAAACCAACTTTTTTTTTTTTTTTGTCTTTTGGTAATACAGAAAAACAAGTAAACAAACAACCAAACAGCACTAAAGGATGCTAAGTGCCTCAGTTGAAACTAATTGAGCACGTACTAGTTTAAAAATAAGAGACTATGATCTCTTAGTTTAAAAATTTTATTTTTACTTTTATTTAACAGCTTTAATCTTAATATCCCATTTAGTGAGACAGATAAAAATTTCTTTTAAAAAGGCTTTCTCTAATATCCTAATATCATCTAGTAAATATAATGATTGCTCCGTGGAAGAAGATTGCATCATATGTAAAATCCACTCCTTAGTTGGGAGACAAGACACCACGTCACCACGTATTTATCAAGGAATCAAGGGTATTAAAGGAAAGAAAGTTGCAAACTTGGGTGTGTATGGTAAATACCGAAATACCAGCCACGTCACGACGCGAATTGAGTTAAGCTCAAGGCGCTCTTCTCCGGCTAATCCGCCTCCTAGTTTTTTTTTTTTTTTTTTTAATTTATTTTTTCTTGAGGTGTTGTTTGCGAAACATAGTAACAGAATATATATTATGTCAATTGGCAGTTCGTTAGCTCAAACTCTGCTCCACGTCACCTCCATCGTGGCAGCGATTCAAGATTTTTGTATAACCCATGCCGAGTTCATATATTAATATTTTTAGTTAAAATTATAAATTATGTAAATTTATGCTTTTCATAAGGTGAGATTCAATAATAACATGAAAATAAATAATTTATGACTTTAATTACTTATAAAGATTGTATTTTAAATATTAAAATAAGAATAAATAATATATAATTTTTATCACTCGTGAAAGTGAGAATTCAAATAATATATGATATTTATGCCTCATTAAGGTAGAAATTCAAATAAGCAAATAAAAATGACTATTAATATTTATCTAACATCGAGTAATGTGCAAACAATATATGTTCCATTAATTATTGCTAAAATTGTAGACACTCCAACAATACTAAATCCAAAATTATTGCTATCAAATGTAAAATGTTCGAAGGTGATTGAAAAACATCTAAAGGACTGTGATTTCGGTCTACTAAAAAACTTAGAGACATAGGCTCTGGCTTTTAGGTCGAAAACTAGCATTTAATTCGGTTTTAAGAAGCAGTTATCAGTGACTTAATGAAGGGAATGAGGCCCCACATTTTTTTGTTTATCACAGTTATTTAGGAGTAGTCTTTATTTGAAATTCAAATTTATGGGGTTATGAGGCCTATAAATATTGATTTTAGTTATTATTTGTAGAGGTCTCACACCAAACAATCAAATTGCTTATCTTATTTACGTTTCAATTGAGTCTGCATACCTTCTCTTGTTTAATGTTCTTGTTCATCTTATTTCATATTCAACACTGTTGCTGCAACTACTACTAGGGCTTGAATCGATAACCTATAATTACTCACAATTTGATTATAAACTTGGAATATTTTCCTCGCACGTAATTATCATAGTTGACATCAACAATTTGGCACACCCAGTGGGACATCTTATTTCAAGATGTCATATAAGATGAGAAACCAAATTATGGTTCCTTTGGCCACGAAAAATGAGGAATTTCTAATTTTTTTTTTTTTCCTTCAAAAATTGGATATGTAAGGCCACCCATAGAGACTAATGTGGAAAATTTGGTGGAAATCCCATTAACTGCCGCTACAGTTATAGATACTGGGACTTTTGTGGCCATAAACACATTTCCTGATAGTGGTTATAATCAAGTGGGTGAAACTCAATCTCCTTACTAGACAAGAAGTTTAGGGTCGGTGAACATTACTCCACCTCCCAAATTTATAAGGTCACCTGATCCAATAGGAAAGGAAAAGGCCACCAATAGAGCATCTTCTTCCAGCCTTGACGCGAGTCGTGGATTTGCATTTTCACCATGATAATATGAAATAACTGCCAATTTCAGGTTGTTGTTAGAACAAAACATGAATGAATTGGCTCAGAGAATAGTGTTGGATTTTGAAAAGAAACTAGAAAAGAGCTAGGTGTTCATCAAGCCGTTAAGACATTGTTAGTCTTGAATTATAATACTTTTAATGTTTGCAAATATTGTGGCAATATAGACTTAACAAAGATCAAAATAATAATTTTTCCATGATGAATGTATAATGTGGCTACTAGAGACAGTAAGGGAGGACTGGATCTACAAATGGCCCAACCATCGTTAGGAAATCCACCCAACATTAATCAAACAAATGTGGGTATTTACCATTTCCATCTAATATTAATCAAACAAATATGGATAGTTTACCATTTCAAATGACAGTACCACATAATCTAAGTAAATAATAACCAATTGTCTTTGGGTTATCATAATCATATCCTATTCGGTTAGAACATACCTATGGTCAACCAACAAGTTCCACTTAGGAATCAAAATATAACAATAATGAGTCAACAAGGTTCGGTTGGTGATCTTCCTCAGGATTATGTGTTTAATCAAGGTAATTGTCATCCAAACCATAATCCAATATGGTCTAGACAATCATGGATACATAGATCTAGTATTGTAAGACCAATTAACAGCTATCATGCACGAATAATTTGGTTTAGTTACCTGATAACTCTATAAAAGGAGTTATTTCATTACCTTTTGAGCACTAAAGTTGGCTAAATTCTTGAGTTTAGGAGTATAAGTTAATTGTTTTTTGTTTGTTTGCGAGTTTAATAGAATTTGTTTTAGGAGTTCATTGTTTAGTAATTTTAATTCAATTTTTGAATAGTTTTGTTTCAAATGTGTTCGATGCAGTGACATGCCAAAGAATAAAGAATGGTGAAAAAACTGCAGGCCAGTGCTGCAACACTGGATATCTTGGGTGTCGCACCACTACAGTTGCATCAATCTCGAACCTTTTACCCAAGAGCTCGGTGTCACGACAATGGACAATTGGCATTGTGATACTGGAATCCAAGTTGATCAAGCCTAAAGTCAGAGAACAAGGCGCCACAGTGCCAAAAGACCAATATGTGATGCCCTGTTCCGAGAAAATGGCACCGCATCACTGGAAAAGTTGGCATCGAGACACTCGTGCAATAAGTTACAATTCTAGTTGATTTGAAATAGGAAGAAAAGACTTATAAGATAGGGGTAAAAACTGGAGATTAAGAAAACACTTCAGAGCAAGGAAGACTAAAGATTGTAAAGAGTTATTGAAGACCTGAAGTTGTGACACTTTCTAGTTTTCTATTCTTCCCTTCTAATTTTTTGAATTCTCTTGTAATGACAACCATGTTTATGCTTTAATTAGCTAGTATGAAATAGTTTACTTTTCTAGGGTTGCAATTGAACTCGACATGTAGCTTGATGACTCTTTGCTCTTAATTATTTATGATATTGGGTTTTAGGTTATTCATGTTCATCTTGTTCTTAATGCTTCTAGTTGATTGATCACTAATTAGATTGATTAGGAATACTAAATAAAGTTAGAAAAAGAAATTTAGGGTTTAGCCATAGATGAAATAACATATGTTTGAATTATTTATATTCGGATGATTTGTTTTTCATGTGAGATAGGAATATACTCTCATGTCATATGTAGCCAAATTAGAGTCTAAACTTAAAGAATAATTTTTTAATATAGTTCTCATAGGAATATAGTGAAGCAGTTGAGAACGATAAAATTATAAGAACATTGGAAGATGCTTATAATTAGGAATGGCAACGGGTGGAGTAGGAGCGAATCATGGGTAAATCGAGCCCGCCTCGCTCCCACAAATATTGCCCTGCTCCTGCCCTGAACCCCGAATAGGGCAAGGAATTTCATTTCAACCCCGATTTGCAAAGTCCTCGAATTCCCCGAACCCAATTTGCTTTGCCCTAAAATGAAAAAAAAAAAAAAAAAGTTAGCAAAAATCAAAATTATGCTCAATTAATTAATAAAAATCTAGATCAAATTGAAAGTTCACAAGAAGATTATATCACTTATTGGAAATACAATAATAATTAACAATTCATAATTAGTCTCACAAAATATAAAAATAACACAACATTTTTTAGTTATTTCAAAAGCCCATGAATTTTAAACTAATCCATCTCAGTTAACTTAATCAATTGGTAACACCAGATACTCCAATAATGCTAGATGCTGCCTCTTGCACGACGAGAAAATATAATATTTATTAGATTGTTAATCAATTGCAATATTGAGTAGCCAAAAAAAAAAAAAAAACTTTCAACTTGTCTCATCAACATCCTGATCATTTTCAAAAGTAGGAATAACATCATTCTCATCTACAAATACAAGAACAAAATATAATTAGTTAAACCATAGAAAAATAACAAAGAATAATACAAAAAAAATGATAGCAAAAGAAACTAAAGTACAAGTTTTTATATTACCATTCTTTTCAATAGCTAATAAGCAATTCTGAGCACACATTAATGCCTCAAAAGTATCAGCATGAAGTCGACTACGATATGAACTTATCGTTATACCACTAGTAAAGAAAGCAAATTCAGAAGCAACGGTAGATACTGGAATAGCTAACAAGTCACTAGCAGTTGCTTGTAAGGTAGGATATTAGCACCCATTCAACTTCAACCAAAGTAAAATATCAAATTCCGAAGTTCTAGGTCATACATCCTCCTCGAAGAAAAGGTCTAACTCCGTCTTAACAAAAAAAATTCTTGATTTCTTCTTTTTCTACATACAAATCATTATCACTTAAAGCATCATGATTTTTACTTGGAAGAGTAACATGAGAAGGCTCATTTTCATTCTTACCATCCATAAACCTATTTTGGTACTCACTTACCAAATCACGAAGAAGTAGGTTAATTCTATCAACTTCAAAACATGCCTCTGTGCCACAAATTTTGGTGAAGTAATACTCAAGTAATGTCATCTTAAACCTTAGGTCCAAAATTGTAGCAACTCCCATGATACCATTGATCTTTTTTCTTTTTCTTTTTAAATTATTAATTTTATTAAATAAGAAAGAGAAAAATAGGCCAGAGCATAGTCTAAGCCACGACAAGAAAAAGGAGACTTAACCAAAGCCAAAAAAAGGGAAACTATCTCATTACAAAAAAAACTAGCTAACTTAAACAATAAAACAAACGATGGAATACTATCCCATTATAAAAACAGCCAACTTACTCAAACCTTACTAAGGGGCTTACCAAAAGAGGCTCTCATCATGCAAGATTGACTCTAAGCGAACTAACAAAACTAACGGAAGCACATCTAATCTCACAGATTTTGGGAAAGTACAATTGGCAGTAGGATACTGAGTACCAGAAAATATTTCCATTATACTATAAAACAATTTCAACTTTCCAACAACTTTTGTTGCAAACTTCCAATCATCTTCACTAATCCTAATATTTTATTGAGAATCATGTTTCATCAAACAAGAAAACACATCCTTGTAGAATATGGCAATTTGAAGCATCAAGAAAGTAGAGTTCCATCTTGTTGGACAATCAAGACAAAGTTTCTTGTTATATGGAATGCGCAACTTTTTAGCAGTTTCTTCAAAATTTTCTTCTCTTTTAGGAGTTGCACCCCAATATGAGAAACTATTATGAATTTTTTCAATTTCCTCCTTAATAACTCCCGATCCATCTTTCACAATTAAATTTAAAATGTCAGCATAACAACGCATATGAAGAAAGCTTCCACGCAACAACAATGAACTAGTTTGCAACTTATCCAACAAAATTTCAATCATTGCATTATTAGTAGAACAATTATCCACTATAATCATAGATAATTTTGTATCCACATTCTAATCCAACAAGCAATCCACCAAAACTTCACAAAGTACCTCTTTTGTGTGTGGACAAGGTACATAAATAATCCTAAAGAAAAAAAAATAATTTAAACATAAATATTTTAACATTTCACATAAAATATCATACTATTACTTAAATAATATTGCCAATTGACTAAGAAGTAAAAAAATTATATCAACTAAGGTAAAGTAAATTAAACTAATAATATGAAATAAAAATTAGAAGTTTAAATTATATAAAAGAAAAGTACCTCAAAATTTGGCTTTGTAATTTCCAAAAACTATCAATGAAGTGTGTAGTTATAGCCATGAATCCCTTTTTTTTTTTTATTAGATGTCCACTATGCTATCATTTTTCTTCAAAAACTTCATTATCTTCAATATAAAGAATACAAAGCTCCCAGGTGAGATAGCGAAGTGAGATTTTCAACAACATTATGTTACAATTAATGAAGAATAAGAAACTTATCATAGAAGCAACATAAATACAAAACAATTTGCAAGAGAATCACCTTTCTAGGAAATTAGGAGGCAATAATAAAATAACATAAAGCACCTTTCTAGGAATTTGGGAGGCATAAAAAATGTGAATATATTTGATGTTCCAAAAGATTTTTTTTCTTTCTTTTTGCTATGTGCATTTACATTACTTGTTGTCCTTTCTTGAACTACATACTAAGCACATTATCATTCTTGTATCATGTCACGTCAGTGGAGGATCTATGAAGGACTGGACTCCAAAAGCAACATAAGTAGCTAGATTACTATTATCAAGTTGATGGAATCTTTGAGATCTTTATATATTATTCTTGAGTCTTCTACAATTTGATTTTGATGCTCTTATATTCGAGTATTCTATTTTGATTTTATTTTTCTCAAAACAAGAAGTGGTCCTATCAGAAAATGACAGCCTGAAGATTGCTATAGAATTCAGAAAGATGGATCTATAACAAGTACATCTACTAGGATGAAAAATGCTCAACCCCACCTAACCCCAAAAACATCACAAATACAAGAAAAGAGAAAAGGATTGAAGTATATGAACAAACACATTTATGGGGGATTTTGGCAGAAAAGACTAATACCTAAACATAACAAATTACTTTGCAAGAGTGGAGTAATAAGAAATTACAACCTGAATCTGAATGAGAGAGCCAAGAGATGCCAGAGGGAGTGTGTAGTTGTGGCTTTTGTTAGTTTTCTACTTTTCTTCCCACTTAGTTCCCTAGGTTATTTAGATTGGGATGTGAAATAAATTTACAAAAGTATCCTTTAAAAAATAAAATCATTCAAATAAACTTATTTACACATTAAATTATTTTAATTTATAACCAAAAAACTTAAATTTCAAATTAATTTCATTATATTTAAATATTATTTATTTTATCATTTTAATTAGTTAGCTAAAGAAATTTATCATATTAATAATGTATATATAATAGCTGGGCAGGGCAGGGCGGACGTGATTCCCATACCTGCCCCAAACCCCACTTGTAATACTTTGGATCGGGTCCTCGCGGGGCAGGTCAAAATTGCAATCCCTACTTATAATTAATTTAGAACTTTAGGTTAATTATTTAATCCATTACATAAATTAAGAAAGAGTTAAGAGGATTCAAGTGAAGTGTTGAGGAATATTGTGAGTCTAGGTTTTACAATTCAAAGTTTTTAAAGTTCAATTTATTTTTTAATCATTTCCCAAAACAAATTTGTTTGTTTGAATAAGATTAGATTGTTCTAATTTTAGTATTTAGCAAATTGTTAGTGATAATTCATCATGGAAATGATACTCTATTTACCATTCTATTACTTGTTTACAAATACGTGCACTTGCGTGATTAAAATCAACAATCATTTCAGTTGTAACCTTTGCTGCACTTGTTTTAGTTTATAGGTTGTTTTTATTTTATGATTGTGACTTGGGTGTTAACTGTTTAAGTGTTTTAATATTCAGTTTGGATGTTTATGTTGTTTTAATTGTTGTCCCAATCCTATGATATGAAGTTATTATCTTTTGATGTTGATTTTTCGTAAAATACAAGTATTTTCAGGTATATTATGTAAGGATGTGATTTAATACACTTTTGCACATGATCTTATACTTAGAGTTTTTATGTAAATTTAGACACAATTTATGTTATAATGAACCTGAGGTTATATTAAGAACCCTAAAATTAGCTTGAATCCCTCTTGAGGCGAAATCCTAAGCAATACTTAGTTAGGCACATTATTAGGCCATCTTGAGATTGTTTTAGTTTTTCATGCCTACCTTTGTAAGATTTTATCTTTAGTATACCCCTTTAAGCCTAGTCCCTTTTTATTTTTTATTTTTTATGTTACACACACCTTTACCTAACCCTTTTGTTTAAATTCCACTTTTGTATCCCTTTATCTTAAGCACCTTGGTTATTTTAGGAAAACTATGAGTCTTTCTCAAAAATTACAAATATGGGAGAAAAGGTGGAGTTAAGATGAAGCAACTTTATGGTGCTTCCACCATAATAGAAAAATAAGTTTGGCGGTGTGAGTTTTGTTGCTTATGATTGCTTTGCTAAAAAAAAAAAAAAAAAAGCTAGCAAAAAGAAAAAGGGAAAGAATAATATAAGAGAACATGTGGGTAAAAAAAGTCTGAAGTTAAGTTGAGTAAGGTATTATTGAAGTATGCGAGCTCAAGCAAGGGTCCTAGGATGATTTATTGTTCTTAGGGTAAGTTAAGCCACTTTAAAATTCCTTTTATCTTCCACTTACCATAATCTTACATCACAAGCTTTATTAAGTCCAATTAATCTTTGCTTAAGTACTAACCTACATTAGTGAAGAGAGTGATGAAAAGTGAACTTTTTGGGTTTTAATAATAGTCCATAAGTTTGCTTAGATGTAGACTTATTTGGATTTCATGAGGCTTTATGCAAAAAGATCGTGCACACACACTTGAAATCTATTGATGAATAATGTATGTGAATGATACTAGTGTTTTACTTTGAGTCAAATCCTAGTGATAATTTTTAAGGATGTTTTTTAGGAAATAATTAGTTCGATATATTGCACCTCTAGCTAGATGTTGTTTTGTTTGTTTAATTGTCTTTCTTTCTTTTGCTTGAGGACTAGAACTCTAGAAAAAAAAGTTATTTCATTACCTTTTGAGCACTAAAGTTGGTTAAATTCTTGAGTTTAGGAGATAGAAGTCAATCGTTTCTCATTTGTTTGAGAATTTAGTCATATTTATTTTAGGAGTTCATTTTTTAGTAATTTTTACTCAATTTTTGAGTATTTTTTCATTTATTTTTAGTTATTTATTTTGTTCCTAATAGGTTTGATGTAGTGACTTGCCAAAAAGATGAAGAATCGGTGAAAAACGTGAAAGCAAGCACTACAACGCAATATATTTTGGCGCCGCAACACTACACTTGCATCATAAATAAGCATTTTACTTAAAAGCTCAGTGCTGCTTTGGTTGAAAGTTGGCGTCTTGGCACTAGAATCTCAATTGATCAAGCTTGAAGCCAAGAGTGCATAGCGCTAGAAGATCAATACGTGATGCCATATTTCCAAGGAAATTGCACCACAGCATTGGAAAAGTTAGTGCCACAGCACATGTGCGTTAAGTTGCAATTCTAGTTGATATGAAATAGGATGAAAAGGCCTATAAGATAGGGGTAAAGGCTGGAGATTAAGAACACACATTAGAGTAAGGAAGGCAGAAGATTCTGAGGAGTTATTGAAGAAATGAAGCTGTGACAACTTCCAGTTTTCTATTCTTCCCTTTTCATTTTCTAAATTCTCTTGTAATGACCATCATGTTTATGTTTTCATTAGCTAGTAAAGAGTAGCTTACTTTTCTAGGATTACAATTGAACTCAACATATAGCTTGATTACTCTTTAATTTTAATTATTTATGTTTTTTCTTTTTTTTTAGGTTATTCATGTCATCTTGTTCTTAATGCTTCTAGTTGGTCAATCACAAATTAGGTTGATTAGGAATCCTAAATAAAGTTGGAAAAGGGAATTTAAGGTTAGAACTAGTATATGTTTGAATTATTCATATTTGGATGATTTGATTTGCATGTGAGATAGGAATATACTCTCATGTCATATGTAGCCAAATCAGAATTCAAACATAAATAATCATTTCTTAATCTAGTTCTCATAGGAATAAAGTGAAGTAGTTGAGAAGGATAAAATTATAAGAACATTGGAAGGTGCTTATAATTAATTTAGGACTCTAGGTTAATAATTTAATCCATTACATAAATTAAGAAAGAGTGAAGGGGACTAAAATGACATGTTGAGGGATACTATGAGCCTAAGTTTTACAATTCAAAGTTTTTAAAATCAATTTAATTTTTAATCATTGCTTAAAGCAAATTTGGTTGTTTGAGTAAGATTAGGTTGTTCTAATTTTAGTATTTAGCAAATTATAAGTGGTAATTTCTCATGTGAACAATACTCTATTTACGATTCGATTACTTGTTTATAATATGTGCACTTGCATGATTAAAATCAACAAGTTTTTGGCACTGTTGCCAAGAAATTATTTTACTGATATTCGTTAATATTAATACCAAGAAAACTTAACCTTAATTCAAAATTTATATTTTGTACTTCCAGGCTATCTTGGTCATTGTATATGAGGAGCTCGAAACTTGGAACTTGTGCTTTTTGATCAGGATATTGAAAGAACCTTTCAAAGACTTCAAAAAGAAAGCTCTCAAGTTTCAACTGACCTCAAGGCAATGGCTGAGCAAGTTCAAGAACCTTCGTCTTTGCATGAGGATGTTGTTCCACTCCTACATGACCTTAATTTTAGCATCCAAAAACCTCCCATTAATGCAATATTTTCTAGTTAAGAATGACTGAAACTTCAGTGCAGTTTGTCTAGGTTACTGAGGACCCAAATTCTTATTTGTGAATTTTTTAAAAATTTGCAACACATTCAAGCACAATGGAATGTCAGATGAAGCAATAAGACTAAGGTTCTTTCCTTTGTCACTCTAAGATAAGGCAAAGAGTTGGTTGAACTCACTCTTTACTGGATCCATCATTACATAAGAAGACTCAGCTCATAAATTTTTAGCTAAGTTCTTTCCACTGGCTAAGACAACAAAGATGAGGAACAATGTTACCTTCTTTTTACAGTTTGATTTAGAGTCATTGTATGAAGCATGAGAATGATACAAAGATTTGTTAAGAAAATGTCCTCATCATAGGCTACCTAAGTGGCTTCAAGTTCAAACCTTCTACAATAAATTGATGGGGCAAACTAGAACAACAATTAATGTGCAACAGGTGGAGTATTGATGGATAAGTCCATTGATGAAGCTTATAATTTGTTGGAGAAGATTGCCTTTAATAACTAGCAATGACCATCAGAGAGTGAAATGCAAAGAAAGGTTGCTAGAGTTCATGAATTAGATGCAATTAGAGCTTTAACTGCACAAGTGGCTGTCTTGTCGAAGAAATTCGACACTTTTGGTGTCCATACTGCTCAAAGCCCATTCATAGCATGTAAAATATATGGAGAAAGACATGCTAGTGATCAATGCCCTACCAACCAAGAATCAGCACATTTTGTTGGAAACTATAATAAGCAACGGAACAATCCCTATTCCTAACACTCATAATTTGGGTTAGAGGAATCATCCTAATTTTGTATAGAATAATCAAGGATCATCTACTGCAGCAAAATAATAATAATTATAATTTCCTTCATGGTTTTATGCAACAAGCAAGATCCACTGCACCTAAAAAGAATCTATCCTTGGAAGAGATGATCATGTAATTCATGACCAAGAATGATGCTAAAAGAGTTAGAAGCTAACCATATGCCTTCTAGTTATTCAAAACAACTGGTTGAAGAAGAAAAATATTAGTGAGGATAAGGGAGGAAAAAGTCAAGAAAAGAAGATACCATCTAATCCACCACCACCTTTCCCGTAACGATTTCAAAAGCAGAAGTTAGACAAGCTATTCTAAAGAAGAGAATTTCTAGAGGTATTTGAAAAGTTACATACCAACATACCTTTTGCTAAAGCATTGGAACAAATGTCTAGCTATGTGAAGTTCATGAAGGATGTCCTTTCAAAGAAGAGACAATTAGGTCACTTTGAGATGATTGCACTTACTGAAGAATGCTATACTATTATTCAAAATAAACTACCACCAAAACTCAAAGACCTTGGTAATTTCACTATACCTATACACAATATAAAGTAAATTCTTTAGAATGGCCTTATGTGATTTGGGAGCAAGCATCAATTTGATTCCATTGTCTATCTACTATAGACTTGATTTAGGGAAAGTCAAGCCTACCTCTATAACTTTACAATTAGCGGATCATTCACTCACACATCCAAGAGGTATAGTTAGATATGTACTTCTTAAAGTAGAGAAGTTGATATTTCCAGCTGACTTCATAGTTCTTGACATAGTGGAAGACCAGGAAGTACTCATTATTTTAGGGAGACCATTCTTGGCTATTGTTAGTACTCTAATTAATGTCCAAAAAGGTGAACATACTATGAGAGTTCCAAATCAAGAGGTAACATTCAATGTTTTTAAAGCCATGATGGAAGGTATGTTGAATGCTTTTCAGTTGATGTGGTGAGTAATATCATAACTGAAGTATTCTTGGAGAGTTATCTCATTGATCCTCTTGAAGCCTCTTTAATCTTTAATTCTAAAAGGGACGATGAAAATTTCTTGAATGCTTGAAACTTTTAGATGCTCCACCATATTATACTAGATCTAACAATCAGTTTGAAGCATTAGAAATTCTAGCTTCTTAGTCCTCAACTAAACCTTCCATTGAGGCACCAGCCACAGTTGAACTTAACCCATTGCTAACACATTTAAGGTACGCTTTTCTTGGTGAATTATCTATTTTACCTATTATTATTTATGCCTCTTTTACTAATTTGCAGAAAGACAAGCTCCTTCATGTAATACGAGAGCATAAAAAGGCAATAGGTTGGACTATAACAAACATTAAAGGAAATAATCCATCTTTTTACATGCATAAGATCTTTATAGAAGATAACCATAAAGCTACCAAAGAGAAATCATCATCGGCTTAACTCGATTATGAAGAAGGTGGTCAAGAAGGAGATTTTCAAGCTATTAGATTTGGGTATAGTGTACCCCATTTCAAAAAGTTTAAGGATAAGCCCAGTTGAGTATGTGCTAAAGAAATAAGGGATGACTGTAGCCTTAAATAACAAGAATGAACTTATTCCTACATGAACTGTGACTAGTTGGAGAGTATACACAGATTATTTCAAGCATATCAAAGTTACCATTCATTGATCAAATGCTTGATAAACTAGGTGGTAATAAATTTTATTGCTTCTTGGATGGTTATTTCGTGTACAAATTGTCAAAGCTTTGGAAGATCAAGAAAATACCATCTTTACATGTTTATATGGTACGTTTGCCTCTCGAATAATGCCATTTGGAGTATGCAGTGCACCAGCTAGTTTTCAAAAATGTATGATGGAAATTTTCATTGATATGGTAGAGCCTAGGGTGTTTATGGATGATTTTTTGTCTTTGAAAATTCATTCTATAATTTCCATTCACAACCTTGCTTGTGTGGTAAAGAGATGTGAAGAAACCAACCTAGTGTTGAATTGTGAAAAATTTTCACTTCATGGTTCAAGAAGACATTGTTCTTGAACATCGAGTTTCTAACAAAGGCATTGAATGTGGATGAAGCCAAGATTGAGACAATTGAAAAGCTTCCACCTCCAACATTCGTAAAAGGTATTCAAAGCTTTCTTGGTCATGCAGAGTTCTATAGGCGCTTCATCAAAGATTTTTCTAAGATCTCCAAACCTTTATGCAATCTCATAAAAAAAAAAAGACACATTATTTCATTTTGATGATGCATGCCTTGCAGCGTTTATGGATTTGAAAAAGAGGTTAGTTTCGATACCTATCATTATAATTTTGGATTGAAATTTGCCTTTTGAACTTCTGTGCGATGTAAGTAATTTGGCTGTTAGAGTGGTGGTGTTAGCTTAACCTAAAGAGAATATTTTCCATTTCATCTACCATGCTAGCAAGACCTTAACAAATGCATAGCTGAATTACGCTACTACTAAAAAAGAATTGCTAGTTTTGGTGTTTTCCTTTGACAAGTTTTGCTCCTATCTTGTTGACAACAAAGTCATTGTATATACTGATCACTACACAATCAAGTACTTAATTGAAAAGAAGGATGCCAAGCCATGTTTGATAAGATGGATACTCTTGCTACAAGAGTTTGATTTAGAAATCAAAGATAGAAAAGCCACTAAAAATCAACTTTTGGATCATCTCTCAAGGTTGGAAGTTGGGGTACAAGATAGCGATATAACCTTAATTAAAGAAACGTTCTCTGACAAACAATTACTGCAAGTTGATGAGCAAGGGTTGCCTTGGTATAATGATTATGTGAACGATATTGTAAGTAAAGTATACCCTTCTGACTTTGTAATACCCCATAATTTCAAAATATTGTATGAATGCATATTTACATATCTTTGTACTTGTATACTTGTTGGTGTGCTTGAATTGCCTATATTTTATGAAGCAATGATTCAATTGTGAGTAAATCTAGAATTGTAATAATAAATTATATGGTTAAGTACATGGAAACAACTTTAGTATTGTTTTTGTGTTATTTGTTTGTAAGAATTACAGTTTATTGAGTTAATTGCAAGCATGAAGTGAAAATGCATGAAAACTTTGATCTTAGCATAAAATTGTTGAATTAGATATATGACTTTTGTTCACTTTGATACTTATATATATTTATAGAAATACTTAAATGTAATTTCAAGATGTGTTGGAAAATAGAGTTGTGTAGCTTTTAAATGACATATAATTTGTAATATTTGGACTATTAGATTAGTCCAAGTAATTTATCAAAGTTAGGTTAAAATCTTGAAAATGCAGGATTCTAACAAATTGACATTTCAGTGGTACAACTAGTATAAATTAAGTTAAACAAATACAAATAACAATATGTTTATGGGATAAATTAATAGACACATGTATCTTTCTATGCATGTGTCATACATGTTAATAGAATGTTTATTTTAGTATAGTTAATTCTTAAAAGTTAAGCTAAATTTGCAAAACGCATGAATTTCATAGCTCTAACTCTACCTTCGTAAATTGGTCATAACTTCCTCTGGGGAATCAAAATCCCATTTTGTTACTTGGATAAATTAACATGTATATGTTATAAATAGGTATCACATGTATTGTTGGAGTTGTACAATAGTACAATTAATTGTTTGAAGTTGGCTACAAGTACGAATTTGCATGGAGGAAATTAATTAGAAGCAAAGCTTAATTGTTTGACATATACATGCTTAATTGATTGTATCTTTGGTTATAAGTATCTAAGAGAAATGTGGAGAGATGTTTTAAAAACTAGACTAACATAGCTTTAAAATGATTTATAGCTTGTGATAATTGAATTCGTGGATTAGTTTAGGTGATTTCTTAAAGTTAGGCAAAATCAGGATATGTAAGATTACTAGAAGCTTTACCTTTAAGTGGTCTAATTTCTATAATTTGAGTTATAGGAGAGCAAATAACAATCTAATTGTTTGTAAAATAGTATACGTATGTAGGTTTGCATACATATAATTTATGAGCTATGGACATGCCAATGAGTACAATTAAATGAATGAAGTTAGAATATAAGCTCTGCACTTGATATTAAGTCAATATGTGCTCATATAACTTATTTTTGCATATATGATCACCTAATATGGAAATAAGGATCAAAAAATACTATGAGTTAATTGATGAATGAAATATTTAAATATGTTGAAATGAACTATAATGAGATAAATATATATATAATATGACATTACACTTAGTGTAAAGGGTTAACATATTGCACTAAATTTAATATAATCTATATAATACATTAGTGGAAAAAAATATGCATAAGTGAAAAACTATACAACACTAAAATATATAGATATATTGTTAGTATATCGTTAGGTGGCGAATGACTCCATTCCCCACTAATTCTTTTATCCATAGGGTAAAGAGGTAAGCTAATAGAGAAATACTCCACTCTTACCTCATTTTGCACAATTTCATCTTCTTTCTTCTATTTTTTGAGTTTAGAGAGAAGAAAGAGCAATTAAAGAGAATGTCAGTAAGAAAGACTTGGACAAGATTCCAGGGAGAGGGGCTAAGCTATAGGTTTCATTAGGTGCTTAGAACTCAGATTTTTCATTCAAGCATTGAAGACAAAGTGAAAGAGAAGAGAAAGGAGAGTACACTAGTGTTCAGTTTTTCATGGTCTGGGTAATCTAGATTTTGGGGTTGAAAAAGCCTAAGGATCTTGAAGCAAACTAATATAAGAAGGTCTTGTGATCATATAAGTGGTTTCTCCTGAGTTAGATATGGCCAAAGAAGGAGTTATGGTCATTTTACCATTAACTGCTTCTATTTTGGACTGCATGGAACCTCTATTAGTCCATAATAGATTTCTTAGGTTTAGAAGGAGAATTAGTCTAGGTTTCTTAAAGATAACTTGTTCCTAACATATTAGGAACATTTCCGGAGAGTAGATTATGTTCGAGGACTTCTGGGGAGACCTTGGAAGGCATAAATAGGTCTGTTGCATTGTATTCTACACCCGGGTTATGTTTGGGTCAAAAATGAAGGTGTTCTTGGCCTATTTTGCTAGAGGTATCCGAAGAGAATTTATTCCTCACATCAAGAGAAATATATCTAGAGAATTTTGTGATCTAAGTTTGAGTAGAAAAGGTGTTGAAGCTGTTAGGCAGTTGCTGATTTTCTGTTAGACTATATAAGTACTCCACTCAGTCCAGGGGAATTTGTATGGGGTTCTGAACTGAATCAATCAAAGATTTCTGAAGAAAAGTTATTCCTAATACCTTTAGGGACAAATTATGGAGCTCTTTATGTACTGGTTATTTGTGAGGTTTAAGGGAAACTCTTAGAATTTAGTTCTGAGTTTTGCTAAGCAAATCATGTTCTGTTTTGTACCAGGTTTTGTATAACTTTGTTAAAGTATTTAGAGGCCAAATTAGATGTTGCAGGTCTGAAGGATAAGTGTATAAGATACTCATAGGAAGCATTTTGTGCTTTTGTTTGGTCCGTTTGGAGGTCAGGAGACATGGTTTTCTAACTAGGCATTGGTTGGACCCCTGCTTGCTTTTGTTCTATACCTATTTGGGTTATAGTTAGTTCTAGGTTAAATAGAGCTAGAATTAGAGTTTCTACCATAATTAAGAGTAGAATTATGATTTTTGTATTTAACTTATTTTAGGTGTCTTTGCAGTGTCCTAAGTTAAACTGAAAGAAGGAAAGGAATTTAAGATAGCACCGCGGTGCCAAAAAAGATGAAGCCGCAACATGATAAAAGGAAGAAATTGGCAATTCAGGTCTAGAGAATTGGCAAACAGTGTGATGAAGGTGAAGCTACAACATTTCAAAAATGAGGAAAAGTGCAATTCAACCAAAGAGCTTGGAGTTGTGGCTCCTACTAACTGAAGTCGCGGTGCAGTCAAGGTAACCTACCCAATAAACACACAAAGAATGATGTGCTGCAACGCTAACGATATGAAGCTGCAGTGTCAATTTGAAAGACAACCTTGTAAACTATTCAAGACATTGGTGCCGCACTGCTCATTAATGTGAGGTCGCGGCGGGACAAGTTAAAAGTCCGAGTAGGACTATTCAAAAACTCACAGAGCTGCAAGGCCATAAAGAGTCATGTCGCGGCTCCCTCACAAGTTTTAGAAGACTCCTAGTTCATTTGTAACTAGGAGCAAAAAGTCTATAAATAAAAGAGAAGGCCGAAGTTTAAGATATACCGAAGCTCGTGATAGAGAGTGTTAAGGAGTTAAAGGAGACCCAAAGTCGTGACAACTACTAGTTTCTACTCCTCTTGTTATTTTTCATTTACATGTAATGACTACATCTTTATTGTTTGTGTTTTCATTAGTTAGTATGGAGTAGTCATATTCTAGGGTTATAATTGAACTCATATGTAACCGATGTGGCTTTAGTTTTAATTTAATGCATGTTTTAGTTTTAATATTTATGTTGCCTTGTTCTTAATGCTTCTAATTGATTTATGACCAAGTAAATTGATTAGGAATTCTGGAATTGACCTGGAAGAGTCATTTTTAGGATTAGCCTTAGGTAGTATAACTTATGATTATATTGTTCTTATGACTTGGATGATCTAATTTGTTTAAGAGATAGGAATATACTCTTTCACCATAATTAATCATAAGACTGGCTCTTAATGAGTTTGTCTCAAAATAATTCTCTTAAGAATATAGGGAATTAGACTAAGAGAAATATACAGTTAATTGTTTAAGAAATATGGGTTAATATTAAGCTATTGCATAAATTAAATTGAGTTAAAGTTAATTAGGTGTAGTGTGAGGGATTTCATGAACCTAGGCTTAATTTTAATATCTTTTTATAAATTGCTTAAAATCTTGAAATTTACTTGTGCTTGACTAGAGTTAGGTCGCATAATATTGGTATTTAATATTAGAAGGTAAATTATTTCTTGTGGGAACGATCTTTATTTGCTATATATTACTTGATGATGATACTTGTACTTGCATAGGCAAAATCTATATCAAGTTTTTGGCACCGTTTTTGGGGAGTACATTTATTTTATTTTATTAATATCATTATAAGCTTACTTGATTCTAATTCAAGTTCTTACTTTTGATTTCATGTGCTATTGACATTGCATGCAACACACTAGAGACTTGGAACTATTACCAATCCCGACATTGAACGAATGCTCAAAAAGTTAAAAAAAAAACAAGTTCCAAAACACTCTAGTGCAATGACTAATGATCAAGAAGCTTATGAAACCAAAGCTTTGAGAGATTATGTTATTCCTTTTATGCAAGGCCTATACTCTAGCATACAAAGATCAACCATTGCTACTAATAACTTTGAGATCAAACCGGTCACAAGCAGATGATCTAACAATTTGTACAGTTTGGGAGATTACCTAGTGACGACCCCCATGCTCATATAGTCACATTCTTGGAATTGTGTGTCACATTTAAGTACAATGACGTCTTTAATGATGCATTTCTCCTTAGGATTTTTCCTTTCTCACTCTAAGATAAGGCAAAAACTTGGTTGTATTCATTATCTCAACACTCGCTTACCACTTGGTCAGACATGGCACAAAAGTTTATGGCCAAATTCTTTCCTCTTGCCAAAACTGCCAAGCTAAGGAATGAAATCACATCATTCCTTCACAAGAGAACAACAATTAATGCTGCTTCTAGAGGTGCTTTGATGGGTAAGTCTACTGATAATGCCTATGATTTTTTGGAAGAGATGGCCTCAAATTCTTATCAATGGCCATCCAAAAGGTTAACATCCCGTAGAGTTGCTGGGATTCATGAACTTGATGCTCTTACAGCCTCAATAGTACAAGGATGAGTTGACAAAGAGGTTTGATAATTTTGGGGTGTAATAACATTCCAAAACCTCTATTATGGTGTGTGAAGTTCGTGGCAAAGGCCATACTATGGACTAATGCCCAAATACTGAAGCGGTTCAATATGTCCATAATTTCAACTGCCAAAACAACCCTTATTCCAACACATATAATCCAAGGTAGAGAAACCACCTAAACTTTGGTTGGAGTAATCAAGGTAGCACAAGCTGCAAGGTTTAATCCACCTCCCTGGATTTCAAGCTCCATAAAAGCAAGCAACCCCTGAAAAGAAACCCTCATTGGAAGACATGTTTTTGCAATATATGTCTTGTACTGATTTGGTTATTCAAAGCCAAGCTGCCTTCTTAAGAACATTAGAGACATAAATTAGGCAGCTAGCTAGGCCTTATGGTGCCCTTCCTAGTGATATCGAGGCAAACCTAAGGAAGGAGGGTAAAGAACATTGCAAGGCAATCACTCATAGGAGTGGAAGGAGTTAGAGGAGCTGAAGAAGAAAATAGAAGATAATGAAGCTTTAAATCTTCTACTAAAGAAAAATTGCCTACTAAAATTATGGAAGAGAAGAAGTAAAAGAAGGTAATTGCTGAACCACAATGAATAAATCCTACTCTTCCATTCCCACAAAGGTTTCACAAGCAGAACCTTGATAAGTAATTCCATAAATTTCTAGATGTGCTTAAGAAGCTCTATATAAACATTCATTTTGCTAAAGCTCTTGAACAAATGCCAAGCTATGGTGATCATGAAACCGTTGCACTTACTGAAGAGTGCAGTGCCATACTTCAAAAGAAACTACCACCTAAATTGAAATATCCATTTAGTTTCACTATTCCTTGTACCATAGGTACACAACACTTTGGTAAGGAACTTTGTGACTTGAGAGATAGCATAAATTTAATGTCCCTATCAATTTACCAAAAGCTGGGAATAAGTGAAGTAAAACCAACTTTAGTAACTCTACAATTAGCCGATAGATCACTTACATACCCTAGGGGAATTTTAGAGGATGTTCTAGTTAAGGTGGACATATTGATCTTCCTTGCTGATTTCATAGTTTTAGATATGGAAGAGGATAGGAATGTACCTATTATATTAGGAAGATCTTGTCTAGCTACTAGTAGGACACTAATTGATGTCCAAAAGGGTGAGCTCACCATGAGAGTGAACGATTAAGAGATTAAATTTAATGTCTTTCAATCCATGAAATTCCTTCAAGATCATGATGAATGCTTTGTAATTTACATGGTGAGCAACCTTGCTTAGTATGTGTTTTTGGAAGACAATCGAAGAGACCCTCTTGAAGCCTCAATAACTTCACACGCTATAAGATAAGATAATGATTATATAGAGTGTGTGAAATTATTAGATGCATCACAACATATGCTAAAACCAAATCCAAGATTCAAAAATCTGGATTTACCATCATCCACCCCATCAGGATCAAGGCCATCAATCAAAGAGCCTTTTATCTTGGAGCTTGAAACCATTACCAAATCATCTAAGGTACGCTTTTCTTGGTCATTCATCTACTTTGCCTATTATTATTTCTGCTTCTCTTACTAACATGTAGGAAGATAAACTTCTTTGTGTATTGAGAGAACATAAAAAAATATTGAGATGGATAATTGCTAACATTAAGGGTATAAGACCTTCTTTTTGCATGCATAAGATCCTCATGGAGGATAATCATAAAGCTACAATAAAGCATCAAAGGAGGCTTTATCCCATAATGAAAGAGGTGGTGAAAAAGGAAATCATCAAGTGGCTAGATGCTAGAATTATCTATCCAATCTCATATAGTCATTGGGAGTCTTATCCAGTGTGTACCAAAGAAATGAGGGATGACAGTTATTGCAAATGCAAACAATGAACTCATTCCTACAAGAGCCATTACTAGTTGGAGGGTATGCATAGACTACCAGAAGCTAAACAAAGCTACAAGGAATGACCACTTTCCCGTTCCATTCATTGTCCAATTGCTAGATTGGCTGCCAGGTAAGGAATATTATTGCTTTCTAGATGATTATTTGGGGTATAATCAAATTACTATTATCCCGGAAGACTAAGAAAAAACCATATTTACTTGCCCTTATGGCACCTTTGCCTTTAGAAGGATGCCTTTTAGTCTATGCAAGGCCTTGGCCACCTTTCAAAGGTGCATGATGGCCAGTCTTCACCTATATTGTGAATAAGGGCTTGAAGTTTTTATGGATGACTTTTCTATTTTAGGCGATTCATATGATGTATGTCTCCATAATTTAACTCATGTGTTTAAAAGATTATGAACATACCAACTTGGTCTTAAATTGGAAGAAGTACCACTTCATGGTACAAGAGGGTATAGTTCTAGGCCATAAGGTGTCTAACAAGAGAATTGAGGTAGATAGAGCTAAGATATAAACTATAGAAAAACTACCTTATCCTAGTTCAATAAAAGGAAGGCTATGCCGGCTTATATAGGAGATTCATTAAAGACTTTTCAAAAATATCCTAACCACTTTACTTCTAGAAAAAGACACCCCATTCATATTTGATAATGTATATCTTGCTACATTTTTCAAAAATTGAAAAATAAATCAATATTTTCCCCAATATTCGTAACTCCAAATTGGAACTACCCTTTGAATTGATGTGTGATGCTAGTGACTTTTCAGTAGGAGCAATTTTAAGGAAAAGGAAAAACAAGATATTTCACTCTATATATTATACTAGCAAGACCTTAACTGGTGCTTAATTGAACTATACCACATCTGAAAAAAAAAAAATTAACAGTAATTTTTCTTTTGATAAGTTGCATTTTTATTTAATCAAAACTTCTATCTTTGTTTTACTGACCAGTCTGCTATTAAATATTTGATTAACAAAAAGGATGCAAAGCCTAGGTTGATAAGGTGGATTTTGTTACTTGCAAGAATTCGACTTGGAGATTAGAGACCAAAAAGGCTTTGAAAATCAAGTAGCTGATCACTTATCAAGGTTGGAAGGAGAAGATAAAGTGGCTGAGTCCATCATCATAAATGAAACCTTCCTAAATGAACAACTCTTCCATGTTGTTCATAAATAGTTGCCTTGGTATGCTAACTTTGTCAACTATCTAGTTGGCAAGGTCTTTCCTCCTAACTTAACTTCTCAACAAAAGAAAAAGTCTTTACATGATATAAGATTTTTTGTTTGGGATGACCCCTTCTCATTTAAGTATTATGCTCATCAAATATTAAGAAGATGTGTTCCGAAGGAAGAGGTAGATAATACTCCATCACTGTCATGCTTCAAAGTATGAAGGTCACTTTGGAAAGAGTCGAACAGTTACAAAAAGTGCTCCAGTCAGATTTTTATTGCCTTCATTATTTAAGGACACTAATGAATTTGTGTCCAAATGTGACAGGTGCCAAAAGATGGGCAATATATCTAGGAAGAATGAGATGCCACTCAACAATATACTTAAAGTTGAATTGTTTGATGTATAGGGGATGAATTTTATGAATCCATTCATCTCTTTTATACACCAATCAATACATTCTTGTTGTTATGGGCTATATCTCCAAGGGGGTTAAAGCCATTGCTATTCAAACCAATAATTCCATAGTCATAACTAAATTCTTGAAAAGAAAACATCTTCACACACTTTGGCACACCCCGAGCAATTATCTGTGATGGAGGGTCTCACTTTTGCAACGAAACAAGTGGAAGCCTTTCTTGCCAAATATGGGGTAACTCACAAGGTTGCATTAGCTTATCATCCACAAGCAAGTGGATAAGCTGAAGTCTCCAATCGGGAGATCAAGAGGATCCTATAGAATACAGTATGTCCTTCACGAAAAGACTGGTCCAAGAGATTGGATGATGCACTATGGGCTTACCAGTACAGCCTACCAGACCCCTTTAGGCATGTCTCATTTTTGGCTAGGTTTTTGGTAAGGCTTGCCACCTACTGGTTGAGTTGGAACATAATGCCTATTTGGCAATAAAAAAGCTAAACTTTGATTATCCAGCCGTTGGTGAAAAGAGACTCATTCAATTGAACAAGATGGATGAGTTTAGACTCAATGTATATGAGAATGCCATACTCTACAAGGATAAGACTAAGAGACTACATGATGAAAGGATTTTTGAGCCAGGTCAACAAGTCATTCTCTACAATTTCCGGTTGAAGTTTTTCCTAGGAAGCTCAAGTTAGGATGGTCTAGTCCTTTCACCATCACCAAAGTGTTTCCATACAGTGCTATGGAGTTGATTGCCATTAATTTGTATAGAACATTCAAAGTGAATGGCTAATGATTAAAACATTATTGAGGAGGAAAGATTGATAGCAATTATACCTCCATGATACTCGATGAATCCACTTAAGCAACACTTAATCAAGCCGAGGACTTTAAACCAAACGCTTCTTGGGAGGCAACCCAAGTTTCTAAACCCTCTTCTTACCTCTTCTTTGTCAGGACAAATAACGACTGAGAAACCATAACAAGAAGTACAAGAGACACGGTGCCCTAATACATCACGTCATAATGCATAATATCAAGGGATTTCAAAACAACCCTAGAGCACAATGTTGCGGCCCTTATACATTTGAACCATGGTGCCTATAAATTCAAAAATCTAGGTATGTACTTAGAAAGCTTTGAGCCGTGGTGCCTTAAATTTAATGGCAAACACCATTTCAAATAGAGAGCACCAAGCCACGACTTCACCTCTTTTGTGCCACGGCACCTCTTAACCTAGAGGGAAAAGAAAAAAGAAAGAAAGAGTTTTCAAATAGATTGAATCAAGTCGTGGCCCAAAATGTGTTACGCATTGCGTTAGGTTATTTAAAAAAACTGGGTTTTAACCTAAGAGCATTAAAGTTGCAGGGCAATATCACTCACGTTGCGGTGCAAAATCCCGTGTTTTAAAATTTTTGAATTCTAGGGCACTGGCGTCATGACACTTATTACTTCAAGTCGAGGACGTATTGTCAAGATTTCAGTTTTGAAAAGGATTTTCAGACCCCATAACATCCTCAACTCAAAAACCTAACACCTACTCTCGAAAAATCAAAAGTTTTAGGCTCTAACTCTCTAATCGAAACTCCATTCTAGAAAATTCTACTACCCTTGCACAAAACCCCTCACCCACAACACGGTCTACACGTAAGTTTTACGTAGCTTCAATGCAAGTAAGTTTTCTTCCTCTTCTATACTTATTTTACAAATTTTTGAGTAGGTAGGATGCTTAATTGCTTCATGATTAGTAGGTAGATATGTTTTTTTAAGGGTTTGTGCATAATTTTTGGTTTTGGGTTTTTAGTTAAGTGGGTGTTACATTTTAAATCTTGATATTAAGTTTTTGGGTTTTTTGGATGTAATTGATGCAATATGAATTTATATCATTCTACTATGACCCCTATCCCATAATTCTTGAATGTATTTTGATAATATTATGATAATGGAAATAGGTTTAGGGGTGGGGTGATGGAATATTAATAGGTAGTGCATGGGTGATGTATTGTTGACAATAATATGCCTGAGAATATTGTGTATTGCTCTATTGGATTGAAGAGCCTTTGTTGATTATGTGTTGTGGTTGAAATTCTTATCGGGTACTGTGGGGTTCGAGATTATGTTTGTTCATTTTTCAGGATAATGGCACCAAAATCCAAGGCCACTAAGTGTGCTCGATTTGCTAGACCAAGCTTTGACAGCAGTAGGTTAATTTATATTGCAGCCGCATAAAGGTTCTATGAAGGGCTGGTAAAAAGGAAAAACTTTGGTTCAACGAGGTCTGCAACTTAGCCCCGACTATTTCCAGATCATAGTCTGTCAAATAGATGAACAATATTGGGCTAAGTTGTGTGCACCTCCTTCAGCTGGGATAGTTGCATTGGCCAGAGAGTTTTACACCAACTTGTGGAGCAACATGATATCAAGGTTATGGTTAGGGGTAAGATGGTGCCATTCATAAGCATGGCCTTATGGCATTCCTGATATTCCTGAGACTGACAAATATGTGGCTTATGGAAGTGGCATAGTGGATTATGGCACAGTCAATAGTGCACTGTGCTACTAAGGCTCTAGTCAGAAGCTGACAAATGGCAAACCGATGCATTTCAAGGTCAGTTAGTTGCATTCTACTATAAGGGCTGGGTATTATTTCGTGCTTGCCAATGTGTTACCTAGTGGACATGCAAGTGACGTAACTTAGGAGCCATAAATCCTTGTCTATGCTATATTATGACATTTGTTGATTGATATTGGTTGTATTATACATAGTGCTATGTTGTAAGCAGCGAACAGTGGACGTCATGGCATATAGTTCCCCCCTCTCATCACTAAACTATGCCAAGAGGCCGGTGTGATTTGGGAGGACACTAAACCATTGGCATTACAGAAGGGGCTAGTCGATGACAAGCTGATGAACAAGTTCATGCATAGGAATTTTGAAGCAGGAGAGGATAATTTAGTAGCTCCAGCTTATCCCGCACCAACTAGAGTGCAGTGATTCACATTGGCTCAGCGACTCTCTCATCTAGAGGTGCAATGCACCGAGCATTAGTAACAAAATCATGTTGTCAATCATCAGAATAATGAATTGTTGAGGATAATGTTGCAGCAAGGAGGATGGGATCCTTCTACATTCCCTCCTTGTCCCGATTAGGACATTGATATAGACATGGTATCTAATTGTTATCCCTTTGTATTTCTTTATTCGTATGTATAATTGTTATCTCCCATTTATGTGTAATTTTTTAGACATGGTATCTAAGTTGTAATGTGTTTTCCTTTCCTATATTATTTTAAGTAGATTGTAATTTTAATTTGTTAATGATGCTCCAACATTTCTCTATTCCCATGATATTATCTTATTTTTGCATTGATTTTGATTCTTGATATAATGCAAGAATTTTTTTAAAAAATTTATTATAATTAAGGCACATACTTCATGCATTCATATCTACACAAGGCTATTGTCACCTAAGATTGTTGTTTTTAATGATCTTCTTTTTAATACCCTTAGATTCTTTTTTACCTCTTCAATTAGTGAGAATTCTTTTCGAGGAAAAATCCTAGGCAAAACATAGTTTAGAACATGATTTAGGTTATCTTTGGACTTATAGAGACTTTGTATATCCACCTTTGATTTTATATTTCCTTAGTTATTCACTTTTGAGCCTGAAAGCTTATTCTTTCTAGCACATGCATATTTTAACCAATCCTTTGTTTGTAAGACCCATTTGCACCCTATTACTTTGAGCATATTAAATATTCAGTAAAGTTGAGCTATAAAAAAGAATGAGCTTGAAGCAAGTCTGTGAAGGTGAATGCAACACAAGGAAGGAGAAATTTTTTTTGTTACTATCCCTACTTGATAAAAATTAAGTTTGGGGGAAGTATGTGGAAATTCCTTGAGAATTTGTCTATAAACTAAAGGTTTGGTAGAGAAAAAATAAATAAAAGAAAGATAAAAGAGGGAAAAAGTGGAAAGCATCTATGCTCACACAAGAAAAGATATATCAAGTGATATATAAAAACATGTGATGAAATAGTTGAAGCCCGAGTGAGTGGGAGTTAACACCTTATCAAAGAAAATGTGACAAAGAAAAGTAAGCTCTTGCAAAGAATTTGTGCTTAGGGTAATTGAGCCTGAAAATTCCTTTTCATCAAACCTTTGTCCTAGCTTTACATTACAAGTTGAATAAAAGACCTATTGATTCTCGACTAAGTATTAGCCTACATTAGTGGAGAGATGAAGGAAATACGAATTTTTATGGGTTAAGATTAGTCTTTGAGTTATTTTGAAAATATCTTTGAAGCCATCTAACCTTTAGTGGCAATGCCTTGCACACACACACATGAAGTTTAACCAAACATGATAAATTTAGAGTTATATTTGTGTTTTGTCTTGAGTTAAGTCCTTGTTATAAAATTTGAGGATTTTAGGGGAATAATTAGTTCATCATTGATAGGTTAATTATGATTTTTGTTTGATTGTTTTCTTTCTTTTTGCTCGGGACTACAAAATAATTCGATTTGGGGGTGTGATAACTTTGTAAAATAGAGTTATTTTACTATGCTTTTAATTCATATTTTATGCTAAATCCTAGAGTTTTGAGTTAGAGTGTTAGTCAAATTTAGTATTTTAGTTGTTTTAGATTGTTTAGGAATTTTGTAGAGTTTTTACCATAATTAGGAGTAGTTTTACAATGTTTTGGTATTTAACTTGTTGTAGGTGTCTTTGCAGTGTCCTAAGTTGAACTAAAAGAAGGAAAATAATTCAAGATAGCATCATAGCACTAAAAAAGATGAAGCAGCGGCTTGATAAAATTAAGAAATTGGGAATTTAGGCCAAGAGAACTGAGCTACGGCATGATGAAGTTTAATCCACTAGCATTGCAAAAATGAGGAAAAGTGCAATTTAACCAAAGAGTTAGGAGCCACGGCTCCTACTGATTGAAGCCGCGGTGTAGTCAAGGCAACCTGCCCAGTAAACACACAGAGAGCGATGTGCCATAGAGACAATGATATGAAGCCATTATGCCAATTTGAAAGATGACTTCGTAAACTATTCAAGAAGTTAGCGCCAGAGCGCTCATTAATGTAAGGCCATGGCAAGACAAGTTGAAGTCCGAGTAGGACTATGCAGAACTCTTGGAGCCATAGCGCTATAAAGAGTCACGTCATGGCTTCTTCATATGTTTTTGCAGACTTATAGTTCAATTGAAATTAGAAGCAAAAGGTTTATAAATAAAAGCGAAGGGTTTAGTTTTGAGATATATCAGAGCTCGTGATAGAGAGTGCTAAGAAGCTAAAGGAAACATAAACCCATGATAACTTCTAGTTTCTATTCCCTTCTTGTTATTTTCTATTTACTTGTAATGGCTATGTCTTTATTGTTTGTGTTTTAAATAGTTAGTATGGAGTAGTGGTATTCTAGGGTTACGATTGAACTCACATGTAGCCGATAGTGGCTTTAGTTTTAATTCAATGCATGTTTTAGTTTTAATATCTATATTGCCTTGTTCTTAATGCTTCTAATTGATTGATAGCCAAGTAGATTGATTAGGAATTCTGGAATTGACTTGGAAGAATCAATTTTAGGATTAGCCTTAGGCAATATAACTTATGATTGAATTGTTAATATGACTTGGATGATCTAATTTGTTTAAGAGATAGGAATATACTCTTTCACCACAAGTAACCATGAGATTGGCTCTTAATGAGTTTGTCTTATAATAATTCTCATTGGAATATAGGGAATTTGACTAAGAGAAATATAAATTTGCTAGATATAGGAATATGCTAGTAATTGACTAAGAAATCTGTGTTATATGTATTACATTAATTGAATTGAGTTGACGTTAATTAGGTTAGTGTGAGGGATTTCATGAACCTTGGCTTAGTTTTAATATCTTATCATAAATTGCTTAAAATCTCTAAATTTACTTGTGCTTGATTAGAGTTAGGCTGCATAGTATTGGTCCTCGTAGGAACAATCTCTAGTACTTTATATTACTTGAGGATGATACGTGCGCTTGCGTAGGCAAAATCCATATCAGCTTTTTTGATATGTAACATAAATTCTAAGTATAATGTTGACTGGTTATGTGTGAGATTGGATTACATCTTGTTTTATATTTGCTGAAATAAGTGGTATATGAGATTTCGTATCTTATGAGAAATGTCTTAGTGTTGACTTGTGCATCATGCTATGTGATGTTATGTCTATATTAAGATTGTAACATGCATTCACAATTAGCATGCTACATTACATCCCTGTCTATTGAGATCAGTTGCATCCCATTCATTGTAAAAAAATTATCACACGTAGTAATAAGACTACGAGACAGCTAAGAAGGATGTTTGGCTATACAAAACTTAAGATAAGGTAATTGCATTCATTTGAAGATTTCAAGTTAACTGTGTAATAGTTAATTATGTTCTTTTAAACTTTGTAATATATATATAGTTGGTTCATGGGTTATATTTCTAGTAGCAAAGTATGAGATTAAAGGATGAGAATACAATCGGCATATTTAAGGGTATGCATGTAACTTGCAAATCAAAAAGGAATAGGCTTGTTTGCATGATTTTAGTAATAATTCAACTATGCTAAATTATTAGGAAGAGGCCGTATTAGTAATTCATCATGTGAATGAATGTTAATAGTAAAGATTTATGTAGGCAAATATTAGTTTGATTATTTATGAAAAAAATTGTCTAATGAGTCTAATAAGAAACTTAGGCTAGCTTAAATGTAAAGGTAATTCATACGATAATACAAAATGAGAATAAAACAACCAATGTGGAAAGAAAGTGAGAAATCACACAATGTGTTAGTAAACCAACTCGGTAATAAGTAATTACAAATATAAAATGAATTGAATAGTAGTTTTTTAATGAAACATAAATACTGCAAATAAATCTATTCATAATACAACTATTTTGTTGATAATTCGAGTAATTAAGATGACCTAAAAGAAGAATGTTGTCTTATTGGTTCATGGGAGCTACAACGGGCTCTGGTGTACCTTAGGTCTAATGCCAGTCACCCTCTGGTTCGGGTCGTGACAGACTTCAAATCCCAACAAAAGAAGTTCCTACATGATGACAAATATTATGTATGGGGTGAACCTTTTCTCTTTAAGTAATATGCGAATTAATTATTAAGGAGGTGTGTTCCAGAGGAAGAAATTGAAGAAATTCTTCAGCATTGGCACTTTTTTTTATTATGGAGGACATTTAAGAGGAAAAAGAACTGCAACATAAGTCCTTCAATCAAGTTTTTATTGGTCATCTATCTTCAAAGACTCTCACTATTTTGTGGCCAAGTGCAATAGATGCCAAAGAGTAGACAACATATCACAAAGACATGAGATGCCTTTCAACAACATTCTTAAGGTAGAGATGTTTAATGTGTGGGGAATAGATTTTATGGGATTGATAAGTCTATGAAATAGCCTAATTTATATATCCCTTTTATTCATATTATTTCCTATGTTCTTGAGTTTAAGTTGAAGTTTTCTTAAGTTTTTTAGTTAAATCCTAGTTGAGTCTTTATCGTATTAGGATGTGAATCCTAATTCGTTTTGACTAGGATTTAGGTTTTTAATATGAGTTCTAACTTATATTAACTTAGTTTATGTGTTTTGAAGGTTTCATGCTTAAAGAAGTCCCATTAGAAGTCAAATTCGGAAGTGTGTGCTACCAGGATCAGGTCTAGGGCCACGAAATCATAAAGTTGGGGCCGTGGCACCAAGGGAAATACCACGGCTCCAGAAAGTTGGAGCCACGGCGCCAGCATGATGCCTTCATACTGATTTTCAGTGTTGAGACAACGAAAAATCAGCACTGTTGTGCCATCTTGAATCGTTGTCAGAATTGAACTCTTTTTAAGGGTTCTAAAGTCTATTTAAAGAGGTTTATGTTAGGTATTCAAAACACAAAATTGAGCTAAAAAGTTCTGGAGATTAAGAGGCAATCAAGAGTGCAAGGAGCAAGAGCAGCTTACATGATTGAAGATTGAAACCTAACGACATATCGATTTTCTTCTATTCTATTCTTACTTTCTATGTATTTCTTTAATGTTTTCATTATTTAAATTCATGTTAACACTAAGTAGCATAGAGTAGTTTCCTTTCTAGGATTGCAACTGAACTCAACATGTAGCTTGGTTTTATATTTATTGATTGATTGCTTAGGGTTGGTTCTATGAGTTATTTATTTCATTCTATGATTAATGCTTCTAATTGCTTGATCACCAATTAGATTGATTTGGAAACTTAGAGGAACCTCGACGAAAGAAATCTAGGTTTACCCTTGAATAAGATAGCACTTGTTTGAATTCATTAACATGCTTGTTTGAATTTGATTTGTATATAGGATAGAATTATACCTCTATAACTTGTGTAGCCATGTTAGATCTATTCTTAATGAGTCTAGCTTAACTCAATTCTCATAGAAATATATTAAATTAGTTAAGTTAGATGTTATTCTAAGTAACTCGAAAGATACTTATAATTGAATAAGAACCCTAGGTTAATAATTTGGTACCATAACTAAGCATGATAAGATAATAATATTCCAAGTGAGTGTTGAGGGAAGTTGTAACTCTAAGTCTTCTCCATTAAATTCTTAAGTTTAATTTGTCATTAGTTAGGTTTAGATTAAATTAGTTTTTCAACCCTAATTTGTTTGTTTGAAAAAAGTTAGGATTATGTTAATTTTAGCACTTGTTAGATATTAGTTATAATTCCTTGTGGGTTCGACACTCTACTCTTTCACTCTATTACTTATTACGATACATGCACTTGCGTGATTCATATCGATAATAGAGACCTTTCATATACTCCGATAATAATCTATATATATTGGTGGTTGTTGATTACGCATCTAAATGGGTTGAAGCAGGAGCCCTTACCACTAATTACTCTAAGGTAATGGTAAATTTCTTGAAGAAGCATAATTTCACTCGTTTTGGCAACCCACAAGCCATTACCAATGATGGGGGTTCTTAGTTTTGAAATAGACACTCTGAAGCACTCCTTTCCAAGTATGGCATGAAGCACAAAATTACAACCATAAACCACCTATAAAGTAGACAAGCTGAAGTATCTAATAGAGAAGTAAAGTGGATCCTAAAGAAAACAGGATGTCTATCTAGAAAAAATTGTTCCAAGAGATTGGATGATGCATTGTGAGCATACCGAACAGTCTATAAAACTCCACTTGGGATGTCTCCATACCAATTGGTCTTTAGGAAAGCATACCCCCTTCTGATTGAGTTAAAGCACAATGCTTATTTGGCAATCAAAAAGCTGAATTTTGACTTTCAAGCAGCTAAAGAAAATGTCTCTTACAACTTAATGAGATTGATGAATTATGTCTTCAAGTTTATGAGAATGCTAAGTTTACAATGAAAAGACAAAGAGATAGCATGATGAGAAGATTAAGGAATGCCACTTTAAGCTGGGCCAGCAAGTTTTACTTTATAATTCAAAGTTAAAACTATTTCCAAGAAAACTCAAGTCTAAGTGGTCTGAGCCTTTCATTATCACGAATGTCTTCCCTATGGGAAAAATTGAGGTATATGAAGAAGGCTCTAACAGACCATTCAAATTGAATAGACAGCGTCCTGAACACTTTGGGGGAGAGAGCAGGGAACGAAGTTGATTGCCAAAAGCCCTCCATCATTCTAGGAAATTCCGAACAAAGTTAAGTTGAAGACTATAAATTAAGCGCTTCTTGGGAGGCAACCCAATCTGTAGAAACTTAGTTCAACATAAAAACCTAAGAAAAAAAAGGAAAAAAGAAAGAGAAAATAATGCTTGGCACCATGGCGCCCCTCTACTAACTACATAGAATTTTACTTGAGCCCAGCAATATAGCACCCAAAAGCTAGCGCCATGGCACCAAAACCATTTACTTGTATTGAAAACAAATTCTAGAGGACTTGACGTCGCAATGCCAGAAATCTAGCGCTGAGGCCCCTACTTTAAAACTAGAAATATTATTCTCAGTGTCGTAATGCCACGGTTTGAACCCAGAAACAACTCCAAGAAATCAGTGCCACGGCACTGTCCCAAGAAATTTCAAAAAATTCAAACAGAGAACATGGGGCCACAATGCCAATGCCAAGGCACAAACATAGTTTTTAAAAGACCAAAATCCACAAACCCAAATCCTTTCCCCAATTTTAGACTTTCTTATCTGAAATCTAACCTAAAAACATTCACCAACACTCCAAAATCAAATCTTCATCATAAGACCCCAACCCAAACGCTTAATCCTCATTTTTCTAACTTCAAAAAGGTAGAATGGCTTGGAATTCTCTTCATGTAAGTCTCTCTTGGTACTTTACTTTAAATTTTTTTTGGAGGGAGGAGGGGATGAATGCACAAAATGCATTGAATACATTATGGCTTTGAATTGTTGTAATTCTTGCCTATATACATCTTGTGGCATGTGAAATATGTTGATTGGAATGTAGGGATTACTATTATGAAATTTGTGCATGAAAATTGGGGTTTGGGATGGTTGGTGGCATTGTGGTTGTTGGTGAACATTCATATACATGCATTGTAAAGCTTGAAATTCCTACCAATTAGGGGTTTGTGAATTCTTGTTGTTGGCAACGATCCTATACACTAACATGTTAGGTTTCCTATCTTTACAATAGGAGTTTGTGAATGCTTATTGGTCAAAAATTGAGTTATACATGTGGATGCCATGTGTGGAAGGGTTCAATTATACTTGATTCGAGGGCTATGGATGGTTGTGTTGTTGGGTTATTGTTTCTCATATGGAGTTTAGCTCATATTGTGGTTTGTATATGTGTGGCTTTAGCTTCATATGGCGGGAGTATTCCTTAGTTGTGGGGTGTTCATTGTTGCTAGAAATTGAAATGGCTCCGAAGCGTACTAGAACAAATGTTAGTTCCAGCTTTGATGCAGGAAAATTTGTGTTGGCTGAGGCTGCTGAACGACTCTGGGCATCTTTGATACCTCAATTCAGGAAAAGGAGTTTTGCTTTCGAGCACTACACTTCTCGAAGGTTCAACTCATCATCAACAATAAGAGTTGGCAAAGATTTTGTGCTCCATCGGAAGTAGCTGTGATTCTGGTTGTTAAAGAATTTTATGCAATGCCCATGATCATATAAATGGTTGGGCATATATTCATGGACGAAAAGTGTAGTCTAACGGGGCCACCATCAATGGTCTTTATCAGACTCCTAACACTGACAATGACAAGTACAGTCACTATTTTTCTGAGGAACTTAACTGAAAGAACATTGCTGCTTTATGTATGACTAGGACTGAATGGAAGCTCTACAATGTTGAGGCCATCTTCTTTAAGGCCAATGCATTGGAAAAAGAGTACAATGCATGGTACCACTTTCTCATCGATAAGCTGCTCCCGAGACTACACCTAAGTGACATCATTAGGGATAAAGCAATCTTGCTCTATATCATTGTCATAGGTAAATCCATTGACATCAGCCATATTATTTTCAGTGTTATCATTTAGACTGCCCCAGCACTAGGACTGGGACTCTGGTTCCCATCACTCATCACTACTTTATGTGGTCAAGTCATAGTGCAATGGGATAGGGGTGAGGAATTACAACACCAGAAGAGTCCAATTGATGACAAAACTCTCTTGAGCTTCTACGGACAATCTCATTCAACAACTGGTGTAAGATCTTCAACCCCAACTTTACCTCAGCCTCATCAAGTTCAAAACCTGACCTTGACTTATCTTATATCGCGTCTTAAGGTTCAAAGTGCACAACATATGCCTATCAAGCGACTTGCAACACTTCCCATGATGTATCAAGCATGTATTTCTTCAATCTCAACAAATGATACACATCATGCAAATTGGACTAGTTAGGTGGTAATGCAATACGATATGCTACCGATCCAATTTTCTCTAGCACCTCAAATGGCCAATGTACTTTGGACTCAACTCCCTACTTTTCAAATGACTTACCATAGGCATAACCTTTAAGAACACATGATCTTTTACTTTGAAACTCAAGAGTCTCATTCTACGGTCTGTGTTATCCTTTTGCCGACTTTGAGCAGTCAACAAAATTTGTCAACCTGAACTATAACCTCGAATCACAATCCAACACAATACTTATTGGCACACTATATAACCTCACTATTTCCTTGATATACAATTCTGCCAATTTATCTAACGAATAAGAAATCTTAATAAGCAGAAAATAAGCTAATTTCGCCAATCTATCCACTATCACTCAAATCGCATCATACGCACTCAATGTTCTGGGTAAACCCATAACAAAGTTTATTGAAATACTTTCTTATTTCCATTTTGGATGTAATAATCCTACCAGCTTCTGATGTTCACTCTCTGATAGGTCAAACACCTAAACACATACTCAGTCATATCATGCTTCATTCTATTCCACCAAAATTGCTTCTTCAAATTTTTATACATTTTCATGACTCCAGGATGATTACATACCTACTGTCGAATATTAACATCCCTCAATACACACAATCTACCTTTAAACTCCAACACTCCGTCTTCACAAATTTTAAAATCTAACATTTCACCTAACAGTACCTTTTATCTTATTTTATTTAGTTCATCATAATTCACCAAAACTTCCTTAATTCTTTGCCTCAAATCTAGTTAAATCCTCATATGATACAAATTAATCAGCCCCAATTCTATTTCAACACTTGAAAATTCAAACCTCTAAATTCGTCTAGTAATCTTTACTCTTTCATCATCTTTATAGCTATATGACGAGATTTCCTACTTAAAGCATTGCATTCGTCTTACCCTGATGGTATTTCAACTCGCAATTATAATCTTTTAGAAATTCAATCCACCACCTTTGCCTCATATTTAACTCCTTTTGATCAAATAAATATTTTAAGACTCTTATGACCCGTATAAACCTTCTTTTTTTTTTTCTCCAAAACGATAATGTCTCCAAATCTTTAATACAAATACTATTGCAGCTAATTTCAAATCATGGATAGGGTAATTCTCCTAATTAGGTCTCAACTGCTCATACTTAGGTGTCTAATTCCACTTAACCCCCTTCTTAGTTAACCTAGTAAGTGGCATATTCTAGAAAATTCCTAAACGAATCTTCTATGGTAACCAGCTAAATCCAAAAACTCCTAATTTACATAACAGTCTTCGGTGTCTCCTAAACCATCATTGCTTCTATCTTCTTTGGATATATTGCTACTTCTTCCTTATTCACCAAATGTCCTAAAAATTACACCTCTTATAGCAATATTCACACTGAATAAATTTAACATACAACTTATGCTCCTCTAACCTCCAAAGCTTCTCATGTTCCTCTTCATTCCTTAGATAAATCAAAAGGTCATCAATGAAAATGATTACAAAATAATCAAAATATGACCTAATTACTCAGTTCATCAAATCCATAAATGCAACCAAAGCATTAGCTAACCCAAACAACATCACAAAAAAAAACTCATAATGTCCATACCGAGTCCTAAAAGAAATCTTCGGTATATTAATCTTTGAAAATATTGACACTCCTTGCAATTGATCATCAATCCTGGGTAAATAATATTTGTTGTTAGTAGTGACCTTGTTCAACTACTTATAATCTATACATAATCGCATAGACCAATCTGTTTTTTCACAAACAACATCGGTGCTCCCTAAAGAGATACACTAAGGCGAATGTATCACTTATCTAACAACCTCCCCGAGCTGCTTCTTCAGTTCTTCTAATTCTATAAAGCCATCTTATACAGTGTTATAGAATAGGCATTATCCCTAGAACGAGATAATTCTATTTCCCTATCAAGTGATAAACCTAGTAAATGGTCAAAAAATACTGCAGGATACTCCTTTATTTCTTGCTTCTTTTCTTCATGCTTAGTCTCTATAATAAGAGCTAAATACCCCTCACATCCTTTCCTTAGAAGTCTTTCTCAATTATTGTAGCATAACCGGCATCATCACTATCATGCTCCTACAATCTAAAAGCACTTGCTAAGCTATCAACCAATCCATCCCTAGAATTACAACAAAATCAGCCATCGACAAGCAGATTAAGTCTTCGTAATTCCAGTTCAATATTTGTGCACACTTCTTATGTTACCACATAGCCTCCAATGGGGGTTTCTACTGTACGACATCTGACAAACTTCCAAGCCTAGTCTATCCTTACATGTAAATGTTACGAATGAATGTGTTGCTTCATTATCAAAGAATGTCCATTGAATAAGCACGTACCTTCAATTACATCCAAATTCTGAGCCTCCTTTTTAGTTTAAGCAAATATATGACCTAACGCAGTTAGTCTTCCTAAAGCCAGCTTTCCATTTTCATTAGGACAATATCGTTAGATATGCCCCTACTTAACCGCACCTATAACACCTCTACCCAACGGCCTGACAAGGTCCTGATCCATGCTGTTGCCCACACCTTGAACACGGTCAAACTTCTGCATTTGGAAATTGTACCCGTTTCCCTTTATCCATTTGATTCCTTTATCTAGGTCCTTCAAAATTATTCCTCTTATTAGTCCCCATCTTTCATTTTCATGTGCTTTTTTTTATCCTTCGAATCTCCTATTTATCTCCTACTTCTTTTCCCTGAACACCTTTTCAGCAATCTTTCACTTATTCACCAAGTCTTTCTCTTATAACATAGCTACCCTCGTTCTAATCATCGGTCGTAGCCCTCGTTGAAACTTATCCAACTTCAATACATCATCATGTTACACTGCTAAATATAAAGAGAACTTAGTCAACTCCTCAAACATAGCCTTATACTCTGCAATACTCTGATCTCCCCATTGCAACCTTAAAAACTCTTTTTTTAGCTCCTACTTCACACTATTTGGAAAATGTTTCTAATGAAACATTTCCTTAGAACTCTCCCAAGTAATATCTATTCCTTCAGCCAACATTAATCTCTCGGTGCTTTTCCACCAACTCTCAGCCTCCCCTTCTAACATATATATAGTTAAGACCATCTTATCCTCGTCATTACTTCCCATCACTCTAAATAATTTCTCTAACTGAACCAACCATTGCTCAGCAATTGGATAATCACCCATTCCCAGAAAAGGGAAGGGATTCATCTTACGAAAAATAATGTATCAAGGATCCTACTGGTCTAGCTCTCACTTCCAGCTCCTTATACTTTACATTGTCTGCAACAACATCTGATGCAACCGCGCAGCTGTTGCAGTAGCCCTCACAACATCAATAGCACCATTTTGAGCTTCCACTTGCTCTCTCATTATTCCGAATACCCCATCTAAGGTAGCTAGAATACCCTTCGAGATTTAAGATTGTGTTTTCTTTTAAGCCATCCTTCAATCAAAAGAAAATTCATCAATACACAATCAAATCAAATCTCTACAATCATCAATCAATTTACGTCACAATTCTATATTCCTCAAAACACAAGCAAGATTAAACACCTATATCCTCAATTCACTTCTTACAGTTCTACATTCCTCAAAAAACAAGCAAGATCAAACACCTATATGCTCACTTTACTTCGATACTCCACCTTAAACCATAACCTTTGCTCTGATACCACCAAAGTTGTAACACACTTATATACTATAAGATAAAATACACATCTAATATCCCGATTATCAAATAATATACATGAATATCACAGTACCTTCCTTCTACTGCTCTATTTTCTATAGAAAAGTTGTGTATGTAAATAACGTTATTACTTATATCACACAGCAAAAACTATATATTAAAAGTGAACCCACTTAATGACCAACTTATTCAATTTTCTATAATCTAATAACCATAACACAACATATACTTCTAACTTATAAACATCAACACTTGCTTATACATATATAAACATCGGATTTAAATTCATTGTACTACAACATCATCCGATAATAAGTCGAGAATAAGGAGTCGAAAAGATGCTAATTAAATGACCATAAAACCTTTATTTTCAATATAATCACTATTTTCAATGACTCCCTAATTATAATAAAATCCATATTCGTAAAAACTCTAATATCATAAAACCACTAGTTATAATAACCACTAATTTTAATAACTACTAATTATCATAAAATCCATATTTACTGTAAAAATACTAATTATCATAAAACCACTAATTATAATAAGTACTAATTTCAATAACTCCCTAATTATCATAAAATTCATATTTAGTAAAACTATTGATTATCATAAAACCACTTATTATAATAAAATCCAAATTTTCAATAACTGACTAATTGAGGGGACTTATAAGAGTATGGAGATGAAGAGAAGTGGTATATTTAAAAGGGTGTGGAAGGGGTGAATCGGGAAAGAAGAATAAGAGAAGGAGAGGGGGACGGAACAGCATGCTCCTCGTGACTGATTGCAGGTCTGAGTTCAGGGTTTGAACCAATGAACTCATCTTTGTACTCCGTTTTGTCAGAGTTCGTTGATTCAACCCACAAAGTTAGCTTTTTGACTTAGGGTTTTCACTGAGTTCGTAGAGTTCAACCCACGAAATCAGATTTCTAACTTCGGGGGTTGAACCAACGAACTCACAAAGCTGAATTCATGGCTTCAACACATGAATTCTCTTTGAAATTTACAGGTGGAGGTGACATGGAGGCAGAGTTTTTATTTTTGAAAACATATTGCTTTTGGAATATGAAAAAAGCACCTTAATTAAAGGGGGTGCCTGCTAAATCAGTCATTATTCGACCTGTAAACAGCCTCAATTTATTCCAAAACTGTAAATTCTCCACAAACAAAAAAATGAAACCCAGCATACCGTACAGTTCTGCAACCTAAACTGCTTAATTGCTTTAGTCTTAGTCTCCTAATTTCTGTTGAGGATGCTTGCAGTGAAAGTTGACACAACCAGTGGAAGTAATACTGAGCTTTAAATCTAAACATGATGGCCAGTTAAGCATGACTTCAACAAACCTCAACATGCAGCCTTGAATTTAATCTTCAGAATTTTCATGTTTTGTTTGCATGGTGCATTTTTATCTAATTATAGACTGGAACCAAACAGCTGATATGAGAACATATATTAAGAAAGAAAACTTATTAGTCATAGTAAATCCTGTGGAGTATGGACAGGTGGACAATGGATTCCCTGCAGAACCCATACCAAATTATTGAACATTTAAGGGGGTATAGATTTATCAAATCCATCTGAGGAAAGATAATAATATACATAATTTGAGAAACAACAGTAGATTTACTTGTCTGACAATCCCCCAAAAAGGAGCAGTGAAGTATTTGCATGGTTCCTTTTAGGCAGAAGCCGCTCCAATTTTGAAACAGGTTTCACAGGTTGTCCCTTGTCTGAGGAAGGAAATGACAAGGAAAGGGAAAGGGATGCAGCTATATCATCATCCTCTCGCTCATTTGTTATTCTATCCGGAGGCTTATCTTGTTCAATCTTCTTGTTTACCACCCCAACAAAAAAGGGAAGCATACCCTTATTTAGAGGTTTTGTTTCAGCCCCTAAAGCAAGCTCTAGATTGGGAAACCCATCATGAACTTGATCCTCATATTCGGATGAGATCTTTTCTGATGGCATATTGTTCTGACCCAACTGAGAATCATTTAAATTAAGTGAATCTACAGGAAAGAAGTACTTTTCTGTTGTTCCCAAGTCCTCACGAATAATTTTCTCATCACAAGCTTCATCACACCTCTTATCATCCACAACTGACGAACAAGAACCAACATCATTCCCAAGTGATTTAAAACTGTTATTGAAAGAATCTATACCTTTAGAACTGCCACATCCAGACATTCCACTGAAACCTGCCTTCAGCTTCTTGCTTGCACTTTCTCCATCTGAAAGAGAATCATGCACCTCATTCCAGAACATTCTTTGACATGTAGGAGAGGCTTCTTCTCTGAATGTCTCCGAAAGATCTATGAGCAGACGCTTTTTATTATCAGGCTGCCAAGAAGCTACATCTGTGTCAATAAGCTCACCATCTTCCTGCAATTCCCTCTTCAGTCTCAAAATATCTCTATTCCTGTTTATTCTATCTGATAATTTCTCCTTACTAACACTGCCCAATGCACCAATCTCTTCATTGCCATGAGAAAGAATCTTCGGAGACACACAGTTTTCTTTCTTAACAGAAATATCAGAATCCATTATTGTTCTTTCAATCCTACTCCCAATTGCTTCAGGAGGCAGTTTAACCTCTGTGTCCAGTCCAAGCTCTAAATTACTTTCTTTCTGCAGAAATGGAAGAAACATGAATATTTCAGCAAGAAATGCAAGTCAGAAGAGGGAATCAGCACCAGCATTTACAGGAAATGAGGAATTATAGACCAAGGGAGAAAGGCATACACTTAAGTATACCTATCCTGACAGCAATAGTTTAATATTTGTTTCTCACAATTACACTTTACAAAATCTCATAATCTTTTTCATTTACCCCTGAAACTGTCACTTAGAACCTTCAAAATACATGAAATTTAGTACATGCAACTAGATAATAAAGCGATTACCATAGAGAAAAAGCTTTTCAAAAGAACAGGAACTTGGTATATGACATTATTTGGGGAGGAAACCCATCATTTCACATATTTGGAAACACTATAAAACACATGGAATGGTGATAAGATCTAGATGTTACTAAGATTACCAAGGAAAAACTATTGCAACAAGGACAAACTTGATACTTTGTTCAACAAATGTACCAGGATATAGATAATACAAAGGATGGACCAGATCTCATTTCTTGTCACAACTATGCACTGCTTGCTGCAATCGATTATGCAGGTTTGGAGTTGAATCTAAAATCAGGCTTCTCTAAATTTACTTGAAAAACCAAAAGCTTCTCATCAAAAGTTTCTTTGCTATCACAATCCCCACTTACCATGACAAGAATTGGGGCAGAAGCATTAGATACTAGAACCGTGTTGCAAGTTCTGTCACATGCAAATGATCCTTCATCTATGCGCTTCTGTGAACAGCGGGTCTCAGACAGAGTCATGACAGCAGTGGGAACATCCTTTTCAAGTGTCATCACATCCAAAATAGGACTACAAAACTTCTTAGATGAATATGAATGATTCAGTCTTCTCCCTTTGAAGACACCCCATAAGAAAAACAACATATTCCAACCTGCCAAAAATACAGGAAATTAGCAACGTTTGCAGGTAATGCAATTCTATGTCAAATAAAATTATCACCTGTACAGTGAAAGTCAAATTACAATCAAGGAAATAGACAAATTGCCATTTTAATCAAATTTTAAATGTTATCTACGACCTCCTTACACCAATACACATCTGTGATGCCTTTATGCATGACCTTTAGGCTTCAGTGTTGTTTTATCATTCAATTCCCTTGTTTTAGTATGCATTTTTAAATTCCTAATCTCAATTAAGTTAGGACTCCCAAGCACCTAATAAAATTCCATATAATCTTTATTTCTAAGTTAAAAGTTAAAACAAAATGAGAATTGAGAATACTCCATAAGAGATGACATATATCTCTGATAAACAGACCAGTAAGCAATAATATAGGCATGGAATTCAGCTAAGTATCTTTCAAGTGCTGACTCGAGACATTTATGAGATATGCAACCATTAAAACCAGATAATCGTTCAAATCGGGCATGTCAATTGACAGATTCTTGAGCCATATTTTAGGCATGGACCTCTAGTTAGAAACCACAAGCCTGGTATGATTCATCACAATCTCACAATTGAAAGCACTCAATACTTGTATGAAAAAACAAAGAAAAATCCTTACACTGTGCTTCTTCAGGAAGCTGATTGGATGGGAATATAAGTAGTTCAATACCATTAAAACATCCTTTGAGGGCTAAGTCGTTCTTAATCATACGATCCAATAGGCTCTTGTAGTTTCTCTCGTAACTGTATCAGAATTAGCACGAAGTACATATTATGCAATATAAAATAAACAAGAAACATAATCATCTCATATTCAACTGACAATCAAGGAAAATAAAAGAAAGATGTATATACAACCTTTCAACATCTTTGGCAAAGAAGTAAAGAGCAATATTATCTTCTTTAGCACCATTTTGATGAAATTGTGATGGCCATGTGCTCAAGCGAGATACTTCATCTAGGGAAACTCTCTGAGGAAGCTTGTTCGCTACTTCAAGAACCTTCGGCGATGCACAAGATGATAAGTGTGCTTGAATTCCACCACATAACTCGGCAGGTTTTCCACCTCTATGCACATCAAACACACCCCTGCACGTGTAAACAACAAAATTAAAGACTAGTTCAATCATATCTCTCTCTGTAGAAAACAAGAAAGAAAGCAGACATATCATACTGCCAGATGTATTCATATTCTGGAATGGTAGACATTTTCAAAGGAACAGGCACAAGTGCAGAAGCTTCATTAGGCAAGTCTTTCACTATAGCCTTTCCAGCAGAAGGGTTAAAAGAATCTGCATTCCTCAGTTTAGATGAATGAGAATCAGTGGGGCTCACAGTACACTGGTTCACATCATTGATAGTTGTAGATTTGTAAGTTCCAGATGCAGAATTATCAAGGATTTCTTTCCCTTCATTAGTTATTTCAGCAGACAATACATTATGTTCTCCTTTCTTTTTGTATGCTTCAGGCCTTCTGAGCAAAGCCCTATTGACTGCAGCTTTGAACCCACTACTCTTATGCATCTCTTCTCTAGAACTTCTTGCAGCAGATACATCAGTACCGAATTCCTGTGGACCACGAGTAGTGCAAAGTTCTGTAGAATGACCAGTTTCCTTACATTTTTGACAGTGAAGAATTTTTGGAGCAGTAATAATTGTTGGCTGTGACCGAAAACCTGGACTATCCCGGGTTTTCTCATTCAAATTTGGTAACTCTCGAGACCGAGTTAATCCATCTTGTAAGGTTCCATCAACATTATTGCATGTTCTGTCTGAAGTGTTCAAAGAATAATTGGGTAGAGTATCTTCCCCCGAGATAATGTGGCTTAACTTTTGATCAGCATTGGAGGCATACCCACTAGTAGAAGACGCTCCAACTGCAACACAAAGATCACACCTTTAACTAAATCTAAGCAGGGGAAGGAGTAGCAGTAGATCCATACAGACCACATATACACAATAAAATAAAAATTAAAAAAAACACCCAAACAGATAGACAAGACTAAACCTGAAGTAATGGGAGGATCCACACTTCTACGAGCTACACTACTGGATGGTTTGGAAAAATTACTTGGTTTTCCATCTTGCGCAATCCTCAATTCTCGGTTGTTGCTCACTGAAGAAGGCATACTGGTTTCTCCGCGAGAAATTAACTTCTGGTCACCCTTAGGTGTGGAAACAATAGAACTAGCCATTGTTGAAGAAACCACATGGCGATCAACTTTGGGCAAATTTTTCCTGTCACTTGCACTCCATTCCTTTCCAACTTTGAATCCTTTTAGTTCCTGAACATTTGTAGCCTTTGATGAAGCCATATTAAATTTTAATTCTGTACCATTAGAACTGCCTGATTTCGCCGATTTAAATGACATAGATTTACCCATTATCCTGCCAGGTCCCGCCTTCACATCTTTAAAAGAATGTTCTCTATCCCTCTTCTGCTTTTGGGGAACAACTTCATCTACAAGTTTAACTTTTGGCTTGGAATTGAAGATGTTGAACGAATTGGACTTCATCAAAGCACCTGTTTGTATATGAAAGATTATTGTTGCTCAAAATAATAAAACCGAGGAAAACACAACTGATGCTTTTTAATGCACCTATAAGTTCTTTAAGTTAGCAATTTAGCATACAATCTAAAAATGAGAAAACTAAGAAAAAAAAGTCACTTTGCTCACTCTTGGTTAGTTGACCCCTTTTGCCAGTGGTAGTAGAACGAGGAGTTTCCAATTCATCATTATCACGAAAAGACATCAGATGACCTGGCTTTACTTTTCCTTTATCAAAACTTCTAGATGAAGATTCCCGAGACAGTGCAGCTATTCTCTTGGGGCTTGATTCCTTTGGAGATGATGTGCCATATTCAACAGCCCGCCTCTTCATTGCTAGAGCTATTTCTAAATTTTCTGCACATCTCTTGCCAGAGACTTGTGTAGTTGAACTAACTTCACAGATTCTTTTTCCTTCAACATCTGAACATGAAATTTCAAATCCAGAAATGGAAAGAAGAATTAGCCAACGATACATGAAGAACCACGGAGCATGTATTTTGAATTAACTTCTTTAATTACTCTCCCCTAAAGACTTGAACCTCATAATTTTCATTCTACAAACATGTTTACACACGCATACACATATACATACGTACATACATATATACAATACACACGACAGGAGTGCTTATTGAGACTTGAGAGGTGAGAAAAGCATATACAACGCTTGGATCAAGTATGAGTGATCTAGATTAAATAACTACTTAAAGGTCATGTGATTGCTTAAAAAACATCATATGTTTTATTCCTGACAACCCATGTCTGATCTGATGGTTGTAAATTGTAGAGAGCTCTACTGACCTCTCAGTATGTGCATTTCTCTGTGTATGTATATACATATAAGGCAAAAATTTGAATCGAATAGTTTCAAATATCCCCATTATTTGAACTTGAATTCGAATTCAACTACACAAATTCAAATATCTATTTGAATGTAAATGTGAATTCGAATTTGAATTTGTAATGGATATTTTGTAAAAATAAAAAAAATTAATAAATTTTGTAATGGATATTTTGTAAAAATAAAAAATAAAAAAAATAAATAAATACAATTACTAAAATTATTAATTAATATAATATTTTTAATAAAAAATAAATACAATTACTATAATTTATTAATTAATATAATATTTTGAATATTATTTCAAATACTAAATTGAATTTTAATATGAATACTATATTGAATTATTTGTCGAATATCAATCATCAAATAATACAATTATTCGAATTCAAATACTAAACATAATTCAAATTTTATCCAAATTCGAAACCGTTCCAGCCCTACAAATATCTACACACACAGACAAATATAGTGCATATAGGACCAGACCACTGGTTCTTCTAAATTCCATCTAATACTTGAATTTTACCTTGCCTTCGATTTTTACTTTCCTCGGCAGATTTGCAATCCTCACATAACCAGTCACCTTCAGGAACTTTCTGAAGCATTTCTCGCATGCAGTATCTGATCGGTAGCAAAAAGAATATCAGGAACAATTATGAATATAGAAAATTTACCAGACAACATTACTGTGTGCACGTGAAATGTTGTTTATGCTTACGTATGCTCTGCTCCATCACTGCACTTAGTACATATGGCAAGGAGATCCTCTCGACCAGCATCCCCACAGATATCACATACTTTTACCTGTTTCCAGTCAAACCAATTGGCAAAAAGTTATGCATATCAAATGACTCACCAGACCCACAAATGAGTACAAAATGAACCAGCTTGATGCAAAATAAACCATAATTACCTTATCTTTATAATTTACTTCATGAATTTAGAAACAACTTTTGATTGATTTCTGCCACTAATTTGATTAGTCATCTCACATGAATGTTTCTGAACCATTTGTGGGCCCCACAAGTCATAATATGTATAATGCCAAATTTTAAATTTCCTTTTGGCTAATGTGAAATTTTAAATTTGAGACTGCAAATAGTCTATGACTTCATACTTCTAGAGGTGCAAAAGACAACTTAGTACAAACTTTATACTGCTAACAGCTTGCGAAAATGGAACACAACAAAGAAGGACCCACAAATGAGCAGAAAATGAAACGGTGATAAACGAAGCAAGCCATATTTTTTCGAGCTTATATTTTTTATTCATATGTTTATATGAATCGTGTCACTAATTTAATTAGCAGTTTCAATTGAATGCAACTGTCAAACCAATTTGAGTATCCCAAAGTTATGCTAGAAACAAATGTACTTATCATATACAACAATAATAAACATTAATCCCAAATCTTTGGCATGGAAGTTGTCATGTTGGTGTCTTTGGGGATATGCATACTTCACATAACTTCCAAAAGAAATTGTCATGTTTGTATTTTACTTGCACATGGTCTTCATATCACATTGTTCATTGCCAACCTCATTGGAGACTGCAAATGCTCAATGACCCAATACTTTTATAGATCTAAACTACAGCATACTACTCCCTCCATCCAAATGAATGTCACTCCTAAGAAAAACAAAAAAATTAAAGCAAACACCAAATGCATCACAACTTTTTCAAAATTGTCAATTTTACTCCATGAAGTCCCTATTAATTTAGAGTTTGTTATTATAAATCAAGGTGTTCCTGGTGTTGGGTATTAATCTTTGACTTCTACAAAAATGACATCCATTTGGGACACAAATAGTAAAGAAAGGTCACAGTCATGTTGAGACAGAGGAAGTATCTCTCTTTTTTTTTTCTTTTTCTTTTTTTGGGGGGGGGGGGACAGAATCAACTTACTAAAAAATTAAAGCACAAAAAAGAGAATTAAAATTTATTTATGGCCAGAAACCAAGCAGAAACAAAAGGGAATAGCTGAAAATCACCTCTAACCATAAGTGACAAAATGAGATAAATTCAACCCACCAAAAACATTGGAAAGAACTTTAATGTAGCCGTGAAATGACACCACTCTTCCATCTTCATTATAAGATCCCAAGGACCTCCATTTTTACTTATCAATTTCATGTTCAAAACATTATTTCCATATCAAAACCACCTTGGATCCTTCCATAAGGACTATGAAATTTAATGTTAGCATTCATCAAATAAAGTAATCAACTTGTAGACACCAATGCATTTATGCCAACCTCACTAGACAAATGCGGACAAAAAGGGAAGGAAAAAAAAAAAGCAGTCAGTGACCTAGATCAAGACTATCCATTCACAACTTCTATCAAGATTTCCAAAACAAACTGCAATATAAAATAAAGTTTGGATCGACCATTTGAATGATTCCCCAACTAATACTCCACGAGAGATGTTTCCGTTTTCCAGAGCATCCAGTGAACAGTGAAAAGTGGACTTGCAAACATATAAAAAAAAGAAACAAATTCTCTAAACTTAGTAAAGTTTATACTCACATCATGCTCCACAGTGTCTGACTCATCAGTCTCATCCCCAGACAAAGATTGCAATGGAGGCTCCTGCATATCGGGTAACTGAACCAACTCTTCAGACTTCTCATCACGCTCATCTTTCACTGAACACTTAAAAGCTTCATCCATAGGGTCAAGAACATCCTTCTCATTATCCGCTTCTGACTTCAGATGCATTCTTAAGGAAACCTGGTAAGTACCATCATTAATACAACCTTTATTTGCAGCAGATTTCTCATCAGAAACAACGATAGATTCTGCTTTGTAGGAAAGAGATTGTGCATGTGGACTTTGCACCTTAGGTGAGCTACTGTCAGCATCTGCATCTTTTGAAGAGGGAAGCTCTGCCAAGATGGACTTTTCAAAATGAGGTGCACATAAAGATCCACCTGGCCTTAAATGGCTAGCTGAAGCTGAACTGCAAGAAATACCAATCCTGTCTGCGTTCTTATTGTGACTACCATTCACTACATTAGCATCATTGGCTCTACTAATACATGAACTGTTTTCATCTAGAGCATCTGCACACTTTGACTCCTCATACTTATTCGACAGAGTTCCTTTACTATCAGCATTCTCAGAGAAAGAATCATGACTAGAATTAATACTGAGTATATTACTGGTCTCACTGATGGTACACTGCATGCTTTCACAAGCTCTGCTTCTAACAGAAGACACATCACCCTTGTCCATGGAATATTGACTACACTCACCTAGCCGGCAGTTTTCATCAGAGAACTCATGAATCTTAGACCCCATGAGAGCTCGGTTACGATGCATGCAAGAGGAACAAGGAGCTGAGCACATGTTACAAGCTCCAGACTCATGTCTCATATCAGTGTCTTGACTCATTCAATGCTTAAGAAACTTCTATTCAGGTCCAGATGATCCCTAATACAACCAAAGCACATGAAATAGAAGAAGAATAAGAAAATTGAACATAATATTCATGTCCTGCCTCTGAAATACTATGTCGACCAACTATAATTGCAACACTGCCGATGTTGATAAAATGGGGCAGAGGAGGAGGGCGGCTGATAGGGAAGGAGAAAAGAATTGAAGAACATTGGATGATATCCAATTTTGCAGAAAAGGAAAGTTGGTTATGCCAAAATTACAATACAAAAACCTAACAGATTGTCTGTATGCTCGTCCTTTGTGGCCCTTCTAAATGTCGATGCTAACTAATATATAGACCTAAATTCAGAAGCCGGTTTAGTATATACAAATAAAAGTGTTCGCCATTATCGCTATTTCAAGATGCTTAAACCAAACAAGGGTTTAAAATCCTAGCACAACTCTTGTTGGGTCATTGATTTCTACAGTAAGTCATAAGGGTTATAGAACCAGATTCAAGATGCAGTACTGACAAAAACCATAAAAATCCTGAATCTATTAGCAAGAAGAAAGTTGCAAGTGCTCCCAGATTAAGCAGTAAAAGTATCACAAGGAAGACCTCATTACCAAAAAGAATATCCTCAAATCAATTCAGAAACAATAACTAGATCAAAGACGTTGTGTATTTTAAGATAATAATTTTTCCAGTCTTATGATCCTCATTAAAAAGCTAAATGTTAACCACAATGCAAATAAGTATTCATTTTTTTCATCCACAAGCTTCTCACTAAAGAAGAAAATGTACGACATATCTGACGAAACCAAACATACAGAAAAGGAAAAGAAAAGTGGATGCCTCCTCTCCACATCTGCCATTGTCTAAATTCAGTAACACTCCCTGCAGGAAGTTTGTATCTCTGGATCATGAAATCTTATTGTCCAATCAACCATCCAATGCATGTTGAATTGAAAAAGTAAAGGCCTTTTCCCATATAGGCTGAAATAGCCTCCTTGCTCTGTCAATTAAGCAGCCATATTTAAAACATACATGCAGGCATATGCACATGGATTTGATGGAAAAAGAAAAAAAAACCCTTTTTACAGAATGAATGCGCAATGGACAGGCACGAGTTGCACACACATCCAAGCTGGATTCCCACTGTTACAAGTCTAAATTTAGTGCTAGAAAAAAAAAAAAAGGTCTTTTTTTTTTTTTCTGATTAATGAGTTTTCATTGGTTTAGCAAGAAGAATACGCAGACATTATTTATTAAATAAAAGAACTATCAATTTCATTTTTTGATAGGAAAAGAAGTTTTATTGAGATAGAAAGAAATACAAGGGAGGACTTTTATTCCTCTTAAGCAAAGATATAACAATTTTCCATTATGGAAACTTCATTTCATCCTCGAGCTATCATTTCAAAATTTTCTACCAAGCTTCCAAGCTCATACAAGATTGCATTTACAAATAGAAGACCTGTTTTTCAGTAAAACAATGCAATACGCCACCCTCCCCATAGGCATACAACATAAATATGGACACTGAATAAGAAATGTATAAATAAAATGTGAAGAAGCTTTATTACATGCCTCTAAGCTCTCTTAAGCTATAGTGAGGTTCTACAAGGGAACCCAACAACCCGCCTTCCAAGTTCCAACCAGTAACAGGAACATGTGGTATGCTTCTATAAGTGAGTTATTCTACAATAATCACACATCAGAAATTCATACAATATGAACATCTTAGGTCTCATGTCACTCATATTCAATCTCAAATCTTCCTTTTCAGAGAAACATGAAGACAATAGTAATATAACAAACCAACTATATTCAATAAAAGTACTTTAGAAAATAACTACAGTGAATATGAGGGTGAAGCAACTAATTCAGATGATTCAAAGCATATCATCCAGAATGAACATCAATACTCACCTCACCTTATTAACACAAAGCCAAGACAATCAAAGCTTTAAAAAAATAAATAAATAAATAAATTCTACAAGTTGAACTTCAAACACACAGTATCTGATGTACACAAGTGAGAGCCATAGAAACTTTTGCAAATTAAGGATATTGTATGTGAATTCAGTTGGTCTATAATCTATATTTCAGAAAGAAAAAACCGAAACGTCCAAAAAGCAGGGTAGAGGTGAGAAGTTTTTTTATTTCAATAGTAGAATACCTCATAGACTCTAGGACTCCATTTAAACCTTACGGAAAAGGTTTTTCCATTTCTGAATGCAATTTTATGTGCAAATGTCATGCACTTAATCAAAATTTTGAAAACCATGTTTCCAACATGTAATGGATCTTGGAAAAGAACTCTCAGCTACTTTTCTATTGTCTACAATACAATTTATCTCCCATTGCATAAGCTTTGTTCTCCAAATCGCTGAAACAAACACCAAGCATTCTAACTTTCCAAAAACCATGTTTTCCAAATCAAGGAAACAAGCAGGAAGGCATGATACACTCTGTCTGATACAAATACTTTTTTACTTATCTATTTATTTGGAGACAGAAAATCAAAAATGTTTTCCCCAACTTAATAGGCTTAGTACTCTAAATTGCATTCCACCTCTTTTTCCTCCTTTGATCAGTAAAATTTTTATTGACAGATGCCAAAGGGCTTAGTTGGGTAAACTTAGAAACGTCCTAGGAGTTAGAAATTAAAGAACTAAAATGAAATTTACTTACAAAATTGCAGGCCCAAAAAGGTATAGAGTCAGCCAGTAATCATTACAACCATAAAGACTTGAGTTAACGAAAATAAAAGTAAAGACATGTAAAGGTAACATGTGTATGAGCAATCATACAATTTTGTATATGCTTATAACTAGTTGCTAATCACCCTCAAGTTATCATTTAGAAATTCTCTACCAAGCTTCTAAGCTCAAAAAAGATCACGTTTACAAAAACAAAAGACCTAATTTTCAGTAAAAGGATGCAATATGCCCCTCCCAAACACACACAGCATAAATATGGACATAGAATAAGAAACTTAGAAATAGCATGAGAAGAAGCTTTATTGACTCAAAGCCAAGCCAATCAGAGTTTGAAACTTCTATATATAATTCTAGTAGTTGAACTCCAAACACACATTATCTGATGTACACAAGTGAGGGCCAAAATAGAAACTTTTGGGAATTAAGAATGGTATATGTTAATATAGCTAGTCCCTTATTTCAGAAAGAAAAAAGAAACAAAAGGTCAAAAAAGCATGGAGGAGGGGGAGAGAAGGTTTTTTTTTTTTTTTTTTTAATCAATAGTAGAACACTTCATAGATTCTAGGACTCTGTTTAAACTTACGAAAATAGTTTTCCATTTCCTCATGCAGTTTTATGTGCAAATATTATACCTCTTAAATCAAAATTTAGAAACCATGTTTTCCAACCTATAATGGATCTTGGAAGAGAACTCTCTGTTAGTTTTCTAATCTCTACAATTTATCTCCCACTACATAAACCTTGTTTCCCAAATCACTGAAACAAACACTAGCACACTAAATGTTTTGAAAACCATGTTTTCCAAATCAAAGGAAACAAGCACGAAACACTTTATCGTGTACAGAAACTGTCAGTTATCTTTGAACCAGTTATCTGCAGATGGGAAATTAAAAATGTTTTCCCCAACTTAATAGGCCCAAGTATTCTAAATTGCATTCCACCTCTTTTTACTCATTTGTTCAGTAAAAGTTTTATTGACAAACATCAAAGGGCATAATTAGGTAAACTGAGAAGCATCTAGGAGTTAGAAATAAGAAGAAAGAAGTAAACTGAAATTTACTTATAAAATTGCAAACCCAAATATGTAAAGAGTCGGTCTGTAATCGTTACAACCATAAAAGCTCTTCAGCAAAGGGAAAGGTAAAATGTCCACAAAACAATCATATAATTTTAGATATACTTATTACTAGTTGTTAATCATGTTCGTTTTTGTCAATCATTTTCTTATAATTACTAACAAATAAACCTAATTCATCAAAGAGTGAGGAAAGACAAAGAATGTAATTTACCCAGTCATCTCACCATCCTTTGATTCAAAAGGGTTACCAGAATTTCTCAAAACCCTGCGATTTAGGAAAGGGAAAAATCAAATTTCCAAAATTCATCAAAAAAAGAAAGAAATCCCTATACCTGATTTGATGGGTCCGATGAGTCCTAGAGATTGGAGAATGACAATCACATGTCCTCGATGTATATATGGCTGTTAGATAGATCGAATCGGAATATAGGGATGGCTGTGGTACTGCTCTTGCTTCTTGCTTTATGCAAAGTCTTTTTTTTTTCTTTTTTTTTTCTTTTTTTTTCTTTTTTTCTTCTTCTTTCTTTCGATTGTTTCTCTGCCGAAGCGGCGAAGCATCAAGACTTTGACGACCCAGCAATTGGCACTCGAAAGTCGACAAATACATCACATTTTAATTTTAATATCTTTTTTTTTTTTCTTTTGCGAAACATCTTTCTTTGATTTTTACTTTGTCGAAATATGATTTTTATAATATTAAATTACTAATTTGTTAACTGGTATTCAATTTAGTTACACAAAAATCATATTGATGGATCAAACACTTTGATCCAAATATAACCTCTTAAATTTTTAATTTTTAAATTAATCCAAATTTTTCGTTATAAATAAACTTTAAGTCTGTTTCAGTTTCAATTAAATTCAATTTAGATATTTATATCTATATTTATACTTTTATACTATATATAAAAATATTTTTATTTCCTAAAATAACTTGCATAAGAAATTAATTTTCATTCTTACTCATTTTGAGTCCAACTTCTAACTCTTTAATTTTTTTATAAGTACCTTTTTAACATGATTGTTTTTCTAATTATTCTTTATCTTAATAGTAATAAGATTGAAATTATTATTATTTATTTATATTAATAAAATAATTATGAAATTTCCTTTGAGCTCTTACTTTTTATTTAAAAAACTTTTTTTTTTTTTTAACTTCAGCTTTTAGCACTCGAAAAGCTAAAAAATATTTTTTTTCGTCAAAATTAAAAAATAAAACCTTTGTTACCAAATACTTTTGTAGACAAGTTTAAACTCAAAAATTGTTTTAATAGTAAAACCCAACAAGGTCATTGTAATTAGCTTTTGTTTTATTTATATTATTAAATTTTAATAATAATGAACTATAATAAATAATTAAATTTTGTATGTTTAACAAGTTATCTATAATTTAACAGTAAATCAAATATCTCAACTCACTTTATTCTACCACATAGATGCCATTTAATATCATGCACGTGGTGTTGATTTTTATTGAATATGATTACATTTGCGTAACATCTCAATTATTTTTTCAATGGTTCACCAAAAAAGTAAATTCGTGATTAATTCTTAACTCTACCATTAAATAAGTTTTTTCTTCTTCTTTTTCCTATAATAAAGTCTTTTTTCTTTTTCTTTTTCTTTTTCCTTTTTTTTTTTTTTTTTGAAAATATTTTCATTCTATTTGAGTTATGTTATTTTGGTGAAACATTTTGAAAAAATTAATAAAATAACATAATATACAACATAATATATGTATGTCATTAAATTTAATATTTGAGAGAAGTTATTTCTTTAAATTAGTTGGTTAGAAGGAAAAAACAGGAGACTCTTAAATTTAAGCTAAAGCTTTTGGATATTTTGGGGGACTATACTATACCCCATTAGAGAAGTGGGGTTTTTAATGCTCAACAAAGTCGGTGACGTAGCTAACTTAATATTTTGACATGTGGCCTTGTTTTACCTGCTTTGTTATTGTTTACCTTTCAACAAACCTACCAATGAAAATCTATATTTATAGTTTGCACCATTCTCATTTGCAAAATATGTTTTACACTCCTAAAATATAGTTTGCACTACTCTAACAGCTAGTCTTTGTTCTTGAGGATTTTCCTTAGCCTTTTCAGAAATAACTTGATTTTTCTCATTATATGCCATATGGTTCGGAATTTTAGAGTTAAATAGTTCTAGATTACCATCTCTACTAGATTTTGCATGCTCCAAAAGCTTACTGGGACTCCTTAAGGCCATGGATCTTTATTGATATTTTTAATTTCACCATTTCTCCAAATCTGATGGATTGTAAAAGTCAATGAATCAAGAGCAATAACTCAATTCCCAATCACAAATCCCTCTCCCATGCTTATGGACTTGAATGTTGGACTTCCAATTTACTTTTATCAATAAACAGCTAGGTAGGACTGTAGTTTATTGTCTTTTAACTCATTCCTTTGCCCATCATAATTATGGTAGAGTGAAATCTTTTCCTTTTTTTTCTTGGTAAATTTTTTCTATGCAAATTAGACCTTCATACTGTGAGGATAACTACATTTGGATGGATTTAGAGGAAGTTGCATACAGTTTTGGGTTATAGGATTGAGGAATTATGATATTAGTACACATAAGGGCCAAAATTAAGTTTATTGCACAGAAACAACCCATTGGAAAACCTAAAGCTGTAAAGGAGAAGGTATCTCCTAGATTGAGTGAAGATCTAAGCTAGGGAATGTATCTCCTGGGTTGAGTGAAGATCCTAAACCTTGAAGGAGTTACTCTCATTCTACTATTTGTAAGGGTACAACAGAATTAGTAGAAATATTTCTCAAGGAGTAAACTTAGAAGACTGGATATAGGCATAGTTAATGGTTGAACCATTATAATTGTTTGTGTTCTAATTCTCTCTTTATATTCTTGTATTGTCTTTAATTTTTTATTTGATTATTTGTGCAAGTTTTTAAACATAGTTTTTTATTAAATGGTAATTTAAGTTAAAACTGATAGTTTTCTAATTAGAGCTTATCAAAACTTGATTTGATACTGTATCTGCTTAACTTAAAACTTAATTTGACTTAAAGCATTTATATTATGTGTTTTCTTATCTGGTTAAATTGGTCAAGTGATTTACAACTTTGCTTATAGTCTGTGATTTATCATTTATTCTTAGCTAATTTAAAGAAGTAATGAATCTTAGTTTTTAAATATATTAAACTAGATTATTTTTGTGCAAAAATTTTTAAAGAACCAATTCACCCCTTCTTGGTTGCTTTTTTGACCAACAAGAAAGTAGCAATAAGGCTCCAGGGATGGAAAAACTGGTATTTATCCTTTGTAAGAATGGAAGTGCTGATCGAATCTGCAGTCATAGCCATTCTATTTTTACAATGGTTTGTTTCTAATTACCAAAATCTCTTTGCAGTTACATCACTCGCATGATATCCAATTTTTTGTAGGGGCAGACAGAAGGTTCGAGTAAAATTCATAAATCCAAGAGACATGAGGTTTGGGGTACAAAGATTTAGTTGGGTTTAACTAAGCAATGTTGGCAAAGCAAGGTTGGAGATTAGTGAAAGAAGTTGATTTTCTCTTCAACACAATTTTCAAAGAGATATTTTTTCCTTTTTCATCCTTTATAAACACGGCGTTAAGTACCAATCCTTCTTTATTAGAAAAGCCTTAAATTGGTCCAAGATATGCTCAAGAAAGGAGTTCGCTGGCCAATAGTGACGGGAATGGCCCGCACATTAGGGAAGACCCTTGGATCCCATCCCATCATCTTTTTGAGGCTTAGATTAAAACAATTGCTCCTCGAAATCTTTAGTGTTTCAGTAGATAAAAAAAATGAAAGCCATGGCATCATGGCCACAATCTACATCTGTCAAGTCTTGAAAGGATGTGGAGTTGACAAGCTATTATAAATTATTTATAAAATATTATAAAAAAAATTAGTAAGCCTTTAACTGAATTACTAAAGAAAGACATCTCCAAGTAGAATGGAAGTGCATATATTATCTTTCAACAACTAAAATTTCTAATGAGTAATGCTCTAATCTGGGCATTACCTTATTATAATTCAGTTTCATAGTGGAAATTGATGCATGTTAGGTTGGATATGAGATGTGCTAATCCAAAATGAGCACCCGTTAGATTTTCTCAGCAATACCATAGGTCCAAAGCATCTGTCATTATCTATCGATGAGAAGGAATTGATAGCCATCGTGTTTCATGTGTATAGATGGAAGTAATACCTCACTGGCAGAAATTTCGTTATTCAAACCGACCATCAAGCTCTTAAGCTCATGTTACAGCAAATAGAGTGTAATCTTATCCTACAAAAGTGGATAACAAAGTTAATGGGAATGGATTATAAGATTCATTATAAGAAAGCAAGGAGAATGTTATTATTTCTATACATGCTTAGAAGTGGTCACAACAATGTTTTACCATCTCTACTATTAGAACTTATATTTTTGTCAAGGTCACTGAAATTTAGAACCAAGATGAGCAATTACAACAGTTAATCAAGGAATTAAGCTAAGGAATGTAAGCAACTTCCAAGTATGACTGTACATATAGTCAAAGAATGAGGAGGCAAGGGTCATGCTTTGAGGCAAGAATTGCTGGAACTATTCCATACCAACAGTGTTGCTAGTTCAAGTATTCCCAACACTCTCAAGAGATTGAGTGCAATGTTTTATTAGAAGGGGATTAGAAGGATAAGAGATCCTTCATTTGAGCTTGTGACACTTATCAGAGGTTTAAGTAGGAAATAGCACCCTATTCTAGGTTACTGCAACCTCTTCTTATGCCTCACAGATTATTCCTTATCAATGGATTTCATTAATCGATTATCAAAATCAGAGAAGACAATGATCATGGTTGTGGTTGATAGATTTTCCAAGTTTACATTTTTTTTTTTTTACATTATGAGATTATGTCTATCAGGGACCCTGTATTTCTCTTTTAACTTTTGGAATGAGTTTTTTAAAAGACAGAAGGTGCAGACAAATAAAAATTGAGTTCATTAACAAAACTTGAAATGCTTCTCTGGTGATTGTCCTAAACAATGGCATAAGTGGTTACCCAAGGACTTACTTAATGATTATGTGAACAAATTTTTGAGTGCCAAAAAAGCAATTAACCAAGTGATCAAAGGAAATTTGTAGTAGTCTGTGATACATGTAAATTTCACAAACTTGCTACTTGATAATATGGTAATGTTAAGAAAATTGGGAAGGTGGCTTATGCCCTAGAGTTGTCAGCAACAATTAAAATACATAATGTATTTCTTGTGTCCTTACTCAACAAGAAACTGGGTAATCATAGTTTGGCTTTACTTGCCTAAATGCAATAATGAAGTCCAAGTGGTCCCTGAACCAATAGCAGTATTGGGAAAGAGGATTTGGGAATCACAAGCAAAGTTGTTATTAAGAGATCTCTTTACATTTTAGGAAATTCTTCAAATTTTTTTTAAAAAATTGTTATGGGAAAGAGAAAAAAATTTGTCAAAATTTAAAATAATGTTTAACGCTACTAATAAGGAGGGGGAATCAACTATTAAATGAGTGGGAAAGAATATGTGTAGTTATTAGAAAAGTTTAAATTTTTTAAAATTTGTTTTTCTTGCTTTTCTTAATTAATTAAATTTGTTAAAAATATTTAATATAATAAATATCATATATTAGGATATTATAAAGGATCTCTTACATTTAGAATAATAAGCACGTCTGTAGTTTAATTACTACTCATTTTAGTTAATGGAGTTTTCTATTAATTTTACAAAAGATATTTTCTGATAACTATTCATGTTTTCTTATTCAAATAAATATGAAAATTTTCCCATGTTTTTTTCCTATACTGATGCACTAATCCAATCTCCTCCTCCTCATCTCCAAATAAATAAATAATAAAAAATTAAAAAAAAAAACTCTCATGTTTCACTCCTACATTCATAAACTCTCTTGACCCCTCTTCATCCATTAATTGTATTCTTAAAATATTTGAACTCTCTCAAGAATTTTCCTCCTCAAGAATTTTCCTCATTCTTATTTCTTTGCTCCTTCTCATCCTCTAGATTAGCTTTGTTAGTTCAATAAGGCAAACTTGAGTGGGGATAATAGTTTTTTGGTTAAAAATAAAATATTGACTTTATTATATTTTTAATCTCTATAGTTATGCTAAGTAGTCACTTTCATACCTATACTTCAAAAAAAAAAAAATGTATGGCCAAGAGTTTCTAAAAACATGCAATGTCATCCTTCATGTTAACTTATATTAATGTAATGGTATTTGAGCTGGCTTAATAAGGGCTTATCTATCACGCGTATGGATGTCTATGTGGACAAGCTGATTTATTATTGGGTCATTCCTGTGGCACTTAACATCTTCCCCAACCCCAGAATCTCTAGCCATCGACTACTCTCCCCCAAATCTTCAATTTCTATTCAATTTTGCCATTATTAAGGTTTCAAAGGTTTCATTTTGTCTGAAATTAATGCCTATCAATAATCCAATGAATGGGTCTTTTACAATTTCTAATGCAACCAGTAGTGACGTTGGGAAGATGCCACGATTTTCTCATTATGGTGTACTTGAGCCACAGCTTGGGACCACAATACTGGTAGGAGGTATAGGGCATGTCCAAGTTTTTAGGTATGTAATAGTGAGATATATGTGAGTTTTGGTTTGTGCAAATTTGAATTTGTTTTTTAGCTAAATAATTTTCTGGATTTGTAGGATGGTTTCTCTTGTAATTACTTTGTCTGGATTGATAGTGAAATATGCTAGTGTTGGAGGCATGTTATATTGTAGCAGAAGAAGAGAATTTCTTACCTAGAAGGCAAGGTTGAATACCTATAAGCAAATGTTGAATGGTTGAGGAAGCTTTTATGTTTGACATGCTTTGTACCTATTTTTGCATGGTTTCAGTGTTTAGTTCTCAATGCTTGATTTGGTTGGTGTGAAACATGTGGCTTAGGTTGTTGAATTAGTGTATTAGTTTAGATGTAAGTGTAGGTTGTTGAATTTGTGAATTGGTTTAGATGTAGTGTCAATTGTTAAATTATTGGTGTAGATGTATTGTGTATCTTTGGTTCCTTTTGTAATAGTTCTATGTGAATTAATTGAAAAGAAGATGGTGGTTTAACTAAGTTGTTTGAAAAGCTTTAATATTCTTTGTCTCAATAATTTTTGCCTGAACAGAACAAAAGATATGTAGATCACTAAAAATAAGAGCAAAATTTTTGGGTGAGCTGGAACCAAGCTTATAAATTTATGCAAACATATGCATTTCATAATGCAGAAAAATAAGGGAGCTGGAACCATAAATTTTGTGAATAATTTTCCTAGATTATGCTGCTGAAGCTAAAGATAGTAGAACAAAATTAAGCCAAAAACATCATTTATTATTTGTAATTCTAATAAACAATCATTACATTGTTTATATTTAATAATCTTTCGATACAAAATACAAAATAACATATTTGGATTAACCAAGTTTTTTTCAAAAAAACTTAGAAACACCTATCATCAACTGTACCATAACAGCCAAAAAAACCACCTAACAATTACAACATCTTGCCTCCTCTGTTAACACCACCATTTCCATCATCTGAACTCCTCGCAACTCTTCCTCTTCTAACACTACCTCTGTTTCCAGTTGTTTCTCTTGAACCAGCAACACCTCTGCACCTGCCTCTTTCTCTATCACCAGTTTAGTTTAGATTTCAACTTGTGGTCTAATATGAACATTATCATTCCAAAATTGCCTCTTGTTCCCCTTTCCATCTTTGTCTCCTCAACAAATAAAGTCACAACAATCTTGCAAGTCCTTCTATTATGTCCTAATTGCATGCACTACCACATCTCATGCTTGTATTTATTCTTTTCCACTTATCTTCAACTTCAGTTGGTGCTTTTGTTTTTTTCTTTTTAGGTCTTCCAGGTGGTTTGACTTGCTGAGGTGGCCTGATTGCGTCTCCTTGAGCTTTAGGCCATATCAGCTCACCATTAATTAGCTCAATCATTAGTGCATAACACATGGCATATACATCTCTCTTATAATAAGCATTGACATATGCTTTTGGGTCCCACATTTTGAATTAAATACAACTGATGACATGCCTACACAATAAGCATGTCAATTCTCAGAACCAGCATTCAAAACTAAGTGTAAGATTCCATTTTGTATATGAATCAAGATAATGCAAACATGCAATATATATACAGTTTACCTGCAGCTATAAGTATGTGCATTAAGATCAACTAAGAGCTTCTCTATATGTCATGCAATTTCAAACTTTCCATTGCATGCCTACTTTGGTGTCCAAACTCCACGACTGTTAATCTCTTTGGCCAGCCTCCTCTTAACCTTTGGCATAATTTGACATTCATACCTATTTAGCTTCTCCCTCAGAGTTGTGAATCTTTGCAATAAATAATCTCTTATCCACCCAACCATTAAGATGATAAGTTAGCTTCTCCTTTGCCTCTAGAATTACCTAATTGAAAACTTCAGTTATATTAGTCATTAGCATGTCTGACCTAGGGTAGAAGCTGAAGGCATGTCTACACCCATAAGCCTTTGGTGTCTCAAGCAATCCGTAATAAGCCTTTGGATTTTTTTTTTCCTTAGATTTTCCATATGCTTCTCCCATAGTCCAAGATATAAAGCTTTAGCTACTACATGAACTAAGTCTCTCAACTTTCTGTCACCACCAAATCCTGTGTTCCACCCCTTACAGTAAATCATCAAGAGCAGGGATCAATCCCTACATAAAAGAACCAAGGTTAAGAAAATGTAATAAGCAACAATAATTAAAAAAGATTATACAAATTAAAGCTATAATCACTTACTTTCTGTTGATTTGAAATGAAAATCCATTTGTGTTACCTTACTATGTCTTCTAGTTTTCTTTCAAGGAACCACATCCAATTTTCTTTAGTCTTTTACTCCACAACAGCAAATGCAAGGGGAAAATATTGATCATTTGGGTCAATACCAACATTTACTAGAAATTGATCACATACTCTCCTTTTAAATGACATACTTCAATTCCTATAAAAGGTTAGCATGCAGCCAAAAATTTTCTCTTGTATGCCTCAAACAATATATAAAAGCCTCTGAAACATTGGTTCAATATGCATCTGAAGCCTCCATAGCTTAATCTGACATGTGGCCCTTAGGCTATCCTTCCTTAATTCTACACAATAACCTCATAGCTTGGAATACTTCTCCTTGAGGCTGTCATTTATGATGTCAATTGCATGCCTTCTACCTTTGTATGCAATTGTTATTAATATTCCTATAATATATTTTTCCCTAAAAGCATCTACAACATCACTCAACTTCATTTTCTTATTAACTTTCACCTGGTCTATCCATGATGACATCAGCTACTTTTTTTGTTATGGAAAAGTGGTTTTTAAAGGAGCTGTTACATGAATGTGGGGCTTCTACTGTATTAACTCTAAACACGCCTTGCCCACCAAACCTTCCTGAAAAATACCCACAATCCATAACCATCCTCACATTCTACTCTGCACCTCAACATCATTCTTTACAAGTTTTGTCATCCTTTAATTAGAATGAGTACTCAACTATAGCTTCTTTGAATTATGTTAGATTAGTAAATTCCATACATTTTTTTTGTTCAAATTCTTCATATGTGCCTTCAACTCTATATCTGTCACCTTTCACTTTATTATCTATATCATCATCAGACCCTAGAGGACTGTGTAATTCATCACTATCATAAGTATCTTCAATGTACATGTCATGGACACCATTGGATGGTAGAATTGGAACAAAAGTTGAAGGTGCAGTGTAAGAGCCATAACCTTTTTCTTTACTCTTACAAGTCCTATTTTTTTTTTTAGACACATTTTCAGAATCATCAATTTCATTGACAGTCTCATTGTAATCAATATTCTCATTAAATTAACCATCATCCCTCTTCTCATCACTGTATGGTAACTCACAACCCTTCATGCTGCATCACTATCATCATCTGTTTCTTTCCCTTCTAAAACCACATTCCTAGTCTCACTCTCATTTCCAACTCCCACATCTATATCTATGCTAACCAAAGTTTTGATACCAGACCCAAGGGTTGACCCAGACAAGTGCTCGAGTAGCCGAGTCAACCATCGAGTCAACCCATATTAAAAGACAAACTTTTTTTAAATGAAATAATGAAATTATTTTATTTAAATTGTTAATGAAATTTAATTTAACAACATGTTGATGCATAAGTAAATCAATTATCAAAGTTTTCTATACTTGCATTCATATATGTGTGACACATAGAAATAGGTAATTATGGACCACACACGCAATTTCATTGTATGTATTTGTTAAAAGTATATTTGAAAAAATAAGGACTACATGCCCTGCCTTATATATTATGTAATAGTTACATAGGTTAGGTTTTAAGATTAAGATAGATTTGAATTTTATGCAATATATATTGAGCATAGATAAAGACACAAAGATTAACTGAAGACATGACTGTGGTAGGACTACATCACTCTCAGGTCATGGTTTTCTTAAATGTCAAGTAAACCATATAGTCCATAATTGTTGTCGATATTAATCACGCAAAGTGCACGTATTGTAACAAGTAATATAGTAAAAAAATAGAGTGTCGAACCCACGAGGAATTGCAACTAATATCTAGCTAAGTACTGAGATTAATATAATCTTAACTTTATTCAAACAAATAAATTAGGGTTGAAAAACTATTCTAATCTAAACCTAACTAATGACACATTAAACTTAAGAATTTAATGGAGAAGACTAAGAATTACAACTTTGCTCACGCTTCACTTGGATTGTTATTATTTTATCATGCTTAGTTATGATATCAAATTATTAACGTAGGGTTCTTATTCATTTATAAGTATCTTTCAAATTACTTATAATTAATACTTTACTTAACCAATTCACTATATGGACTATGAGAATTGAATTAAGCATGATTCATTAAGACTATACCTAAATTGGTTACACAAGGTATATAAGTTTATGTCTATCCTATATACAAATCAAATTCAAATAACTAGGTGAATGAATTCAAACATGTGCTATATCACTCAAGGCTAAACCTAGATTTTCTTCGCCAAGGTTCCTCTAAGTTACCAAATCAATCTAATTGGTGATCAAACAATTAGAGGCATTAAGCATAGAATGACATAAATAACATAACTATCAAACCCTAAGCAATGCTTAGACAAATTTAAGTCAAGCTACATGTAAGTTCCATTGTAATCCTAGAGATGTAATTACTCTAAGCTACTTAGTGTAAACATGGATTTAAACAATAAAAACATCAAGCAAATACAAGAAAGTAAAGAAGCACCAAAATAAAGAAAACTATAAAGTTTGTTAGTCTTCAAGCTTTAACTATCCTTGCTCCTTGCTCCTTGCTCCTTGCTCTATTGTTTGCCTCTTAATCTCCAAAACTTCTTAGCTCAATTGTGTGTTTTAATTCCCCAACATAAACCTCTTTAAATAGGCTTCAAAGCTCTCAAAAAGAGTTTAACTTGGACTAGGAATCAAGTCAGTGCTGCAGTACTGAAATTCAAAGAAAGAAGTCACTTTGGGCTACACTGGATGCCTTCCTGCCTAGTGCCCTAGCACCAGTTTTCTAGAGCCTAGGCAGCAAACTCCTTTGCCTGGATGAATTGTAGTATGATTTTGGGCACTTGTGGCGCCCCTTTTCTATGGTTGTGGCGCCAGATGCATAGGAAATCCTTATTTTACTTTACTTTGACTTCAAAAGGGTTTCCTTTAAGCATTAAACCTTAAAAACACACAAACTAAGTTAATAATGAACAAAATTCCTAATTAAAGACTAAATCCAAGGCATACTCAACTAGGTTTCAGCACTTTAAAACAAATGACTCAAATAAGCAACAATCAAACTAAAACTCAATAACTTAGAAAATAATATGAATAAAAAAGACATGTAATAAGCCTATTCATAGACTTATCAATAATTATCCCATTTATTTTATGTTTTGTTTATATATATGTTACATTACGTAAGATACATTATGAATGTACATATGTTGCATGCCATATAGAGCCCTTAAAGAACAATCTCACCCTAAAATAAAAGCTCCATCCAATTATTAAGTCACTTGTTCAGAACATGTTTTCTCATATTATTATGGCAAAATAAAAGTTATTTTTCTTCTATTTGTTGGCTTCCATCAAGGTAGTCATGCAATGAACTCAGTTTTTCCACTGAATATATATGATATATGATAATAACGATTTAGACTTAAATTAAAAACACATAGTTTGTTGCCAGGCAAGCGTGCACGCTCAGGTTGCCCAACAAATGGCAGTAGACATGCTATCCCAAATGTTCGAGTGTTTTTTTGGGAATTATGAATAAAAGGAGTTTTAACCGAAATAATGAAATCATTTTCTTTAAATTGTTAATGAAATTTAGTTAAATAGCATGTTGATCCATAAGTGAATCAATTATCAAAGTTTTCTATACTTGCATTCATATATGTGTGATGTATTGAACATATAGGAAACGATGCTTATGGACAACGCCCCCCATTTGATTGTATGTATATTTTATTGGTTTTTTTTTTTTTTGGTTGTTGTTGTGAAAATAGGGATTGTGTGCCTTGCCTTATCTCTTATAAACTCTTTATTGTAAATTCTCTTCTTATTTAACTCTCGTCGAATGTAACTCGAGATTTCTTACATATTATGTAATAGTTACGTAGGTTATGTTTTAAGATTTAGATAGATTTGAATTTTATGTAACATTGAGCTTATAGAGATGAAGATGCCAAGTCAAAATGAAGATGAAACTATGGTGGGACTGCATTACTCTTAGGATATGGTTTTCCTAATTGTCGAGGAACTTATACTGTCCATAATCATCCCATTAATTTTATGGTTTGTTTATATATATGTTATATTACATGAGATGCATTATGAATGTATATATATTGCATGTCATATAGAGCCCTTAGAGAACAAACTCACCCTAAATAAAAGCTCTCTCCAAATATTAAGTCACATATTAAAAAGATAATGCCTCCCATTATTGGGGCAAAATAGAAGTTCTCTTTACATCTATTTGTTGGCACCCATCAAGATAGTCGTACAATTAACTTATTTGTGTCCTTTAATATATATGATATATTAGAGTAATGGTTAAGACTTTGTTAAAAACACATAGTTTGTTGCCAGGAAGGTGGGCGCAAGGAGATTACTTAGTGAAGGCAGCAACCGTGCAATCCTAAGTGTTGGGGTGTGTGTGTGTGTTTTTTTTTTAAATTATGAATAAAAGGGTTAAAAATGAAATAATTAAATTATTTTATTTAAGTTGTTAATAAAATTTAATTTAACAACATGTTGATCCATAAGTGAAACAATTATCAAAGTTTTCTATACTTGCATTTATATACATACAGAATGAGGTGATTATAAACCATACACACAATTTGTTATATGTATTTGTTATTAGTATTTTTGTAATAATAGGGATTGTGTCCCTACCTTATCTCTTATAAACTCTCTATAGTAAATTCTCATCTCATCTAACTCCCCTCGAATGTAATTCGAGGTTTTCTACATATTATGTAATAGTTCATAGTTTAGGTTTTAAAATTAAGATAGATTTGAATTTTATGTAATATTGAGCTTATGGAGATGTAGTCGCCAAGAGAAAGTGAATATGTGACTATAGGTGAGACTACATCATTCTTAGGATATGGTTTTTCTAAATGTTGAGGAAACCATATGGTCCATTATATATATATGTTATATTACATGACATGCATTAAGAATGTATATATATTTCATGCCATATAGAGCCCTTAGAGAACAAACTCACCCTAAAATAAGGCTTCCTTCAATTATTAAGTCATATGTTAAGAACATGTTGTCTCCCATTATTGTGGCAAAATATAAGTTATTTTTACTTCTATTTGTTGGTTGTTAGTATTAGTGTCCAAGAGTTATTCAATAGTTGATTGTAATGACACTTTATTTGTATTTAATGTATATACTAATATTCATTTGGCATTCTTTATTATATTATTTAAATGAGATTTAGTACAACGATATATAAAGTCCCTAGAATAAATACTGTATATGAATAATTATGATGTTGATCATAATTGTGAGATATAACATACATAAAGTATTATTCTAAAAGTATTCCTAGCCACTGAATCATCAAGAATAGGGATATTGATGATTCTTTGAGACTAGCATATGTTGTGTCATTCTCTTATAAAGAGAATAGTGATCTTATAAACTACAAGCATGCAGATGATGAGACAACCATTTGGGTGCTTATTAGTTGAACAAATACACTGAATTAACCCAACACGAGAAACCATGTGGAGTCTTTACTCACGTGCCAATGGAAGTTCTCAAAGTGTTGATGGTGTAAGTGATCTTTTGACTTGGAGATTATCTTATTACCTTATATGTGAATTTATGTGTTTTGATATCATTCCCTTTATCTTGTAATAAGGATAATACGTGGGTGATTATTCAACATGTAGTGAAGCATATGAAGGTAGATAAATGATGAAAAAGAATTCATCATCTTCAAAAAAGAGGACGAATATCCCATAACCTCTTGAGAAAAGTATGTCTTGTTCCTGGAATCTTTGTAAAGTGAAAGAAATTAAGAAAAATGTTTTCATGAATCTCTTTGAGCAACAAAATATAAACTTGGTTTCAGGTACAAATGGATTTATACAAAGATAGGGTTGACGCTAGAATCGATGCCTTATGTCACTCTTGATAAATGAATGTAAGTTGGTTGGTTTAGCAAAACTAAAGTTAAATGAAAAGTGTTTTAATTTAATCGTACTTCTTAGGAAGTATCTAATTACATTTATTGTTAATGTACGAGAGAACCTAATAGGTTGTACACTTTAATTGACTTAGGTTAAGAACCTTAAAGGAATAATGTAGTCTTGGAACTAATAATTAACTTCCAAGCACATAAGACTAAAAAGATAATTGTTACCTATAAATATATGACAAGACTTGTTTTCTTGAAAGTCAAGGAAAAGTCTGGTAGGAATCCTAATTGGATAGGCCACTAGAAGTCTAAAGGTCCATTAGTAGTCATAATAGGATTATGGATTACTAAAGAAGCTATGGGTCTTAGATCTTGGGCTTTAGGTTTAATGAAATCATAAACAAGGAAGCACTATAACTCCTTAAATCCAAGCCGCCCCTATATATGTAGAAGCTATGGGAGATTTCGGCTATAAGGTTATTACAAGTGACATACAACCTTGTGAGAGATTGTGAGCAATAAGAGTTCTTGAAAATCTTCTCCTTTCTCCGTGACCCTTTTTGTTGAAACAAAAGTGTTTTTACTTCAAGAACAATCCTCTATTAGCGATTCAACCGAATGGAAGCTAGCATGTATCCTAAGAGTGAGTTGATTCCTTAATTTTTTTAATAAAGGTAAAGGTTTTTAACCATCATCTATGTCAACTATTTCATTAGTGGCTTATTCGTTTGAATAGCTTACTAATCAGTGGTCATCATTTGTGTTTGATTGGAAAAATCGTTTTGATGATTTGTGAAAGAACTCCAAGCATCATTGCTAAACAATCAAACTAGTTGTGTGGAGAAAGCTACAGGAGGTTAGTTTTAATGTTTTTCTTTTGTAATATATATTTATTTAATTGAATACCCAGGTTCTTGGTTAGGAAAAATTTTAATTTCGTTACGTATGCATATGATGATGACCTTAAATTTCCCAACATTGGCCCCCATCAAGATAGTCGTATAATGAACTCAATTATGCTATGGAATATTTATGATATATTAGAATAATAGTTAGGACTTAATCAAAAAGACATAGTTTGTTGGGCCTCATCAAGGCTATTATGCTTTAAGGTAAAACATATGTATCAATTATTAAATGCTTAAATGACTAAGGCAATGTCAACCTAAGCATCTAGGAATTTACATGTAGATATAAACGATAATTAATCGGTTATTTAAGTTTTTTTTGGTTTGTTAAGCCCCCTCAAGATCAAAACAAAATAAAATAGTATCCTAGCCTAACTAAAAATATCATGGGGATGATATCTCGAATCTAATTGAGAGGGTCATTAGATTTGATAAAATTGTGGGAGTAACCAATTTAAATAAAGACCTTTTATGTTGGTACATGCATAAATAAATACTTACATGTGCATTCTATCCTTATATCTAGGTTGCTAAAATAACGAATAATTTATCATTAAGATCCATACTTGAATCTAACAAGTTGACCAGATCTAACTATTTGGACTGGCACCTTGACCTCAAAATCATTTTGAGACCAAAAAAGATATCTTATGTCTTAGAGGAGACATTCCTCAAGCTCCGGTTGAAAGTGCTCCATTTTATGAGGAATATGATTTCAATAACCATCAGAAACATTTGGATAATAATGAACAAGTAGTATGTGTGATGTTGGGTTCTATGTCACTAGAGTTTCAAAGGCAGTAGGAGAACATGGATGCCCGCATGATTGTCATGCATTTACAAGAGTTGTATGATAAATAAGGAAGAGCTGAAAGGTTCAAGGTATCTAAGGAATTGTTCTTCTATAAAATGGCAGAAGGATCATCAGTAAATGTCTATATACTAAAGATGATTGGGTACAGTGAGAGATTGTCCTAATTGGGTTTTGCCATGGACCATGAACTTTCAATAGATCTAATCTTATAATATGTGCTAAAGTCATTTTTACAGTTTGTTATGAACTACAACATGAATAAGTTGGAGACAACTCTTCCCGGGTTACTTGACATGTTGAAGACTATGGAGGGTAATATCAATAAAGATAAAGCCCAAGTGATGCTAATAAGTGATTCTTCTAAACCCAAGTCAAAGGGTAAGAAGAAGAAGTCCAAGAGTAGGACTAAACCCACTGGTGGCATCAAGAAGGATAAGGCCAAGTGTTTCTATTATGGCAAAGAAAACTATTGGAAAAGGAATTACAAAGCATACTTGAGTTCCGTGAAAAACAAGAGACTTGGAGAAGCCTATACTTTAGGTATGTTTGTGAATAAGATTAATTTATCATAAGAAAACCCTAGCTCCTAGGTATTAGATACTGGTTGTGGTTCTCACATTTGTAATAATGTGTAGAAACTAAAGAACAAAAGGATGTTAAGTAAGGGAGAAGACAAGGAGTGGGGAATAGAGCAATAGTTGCTGCATTAGCTGTAAGATTGTAATTTTTGCATTTGCCATCTGGCATGATTTTAGAACTTGATAATTTTAATTTCGTTCCCATTATTTCTTTTCTTGTTTGGACAAGAAAGTTTTTGCATTCGTAATAAAGGATAATAAGTCTTCCTTTTCTTTAAACGGAATTTATTATGGATATGGTGTTTTACACAATGGATTGTATGTTCTAGAATTAACAAATGTTATCCTCAACATAAATAAAAAGAAACCCAAAATCGATAGATTAAAACCATCTGATTTATGGCATTGTAGACTTGGTCACATTAATGAGATAATGATCACTAGATTACACAAAGGAGGTTATTTAGACCTATTTGATTATGAATCTTATAGGATATGTGAATCTTGTCTAATTGGCAAGATAACTAAGAAATCTTTTACAGGAAATAGGTCACGAGCTACTGAATTACTCGAACTTACACACTTTGATGTTTATGGAACTATGTCTATACATGCTAGAGGTAGGTTTCTTACTTCATAACCTTTATTGACGACATCTCAAGGTATGGGTATGTGTATCTAATGAGATACAAGTCTTAATCCTTTGAAAAGTTCATGTAATTTAGAAGTGAGGTAGTGAAAAAACTGGTAAGAGTATTAAGACACTTATATCTAATCGAGAGGGAGAATACCTTAGCCAGGAATTCTTGGACTATTTGAAGGATAATGTGATTCTATCTCAATAGACATGTCCTGGTACACCACAACTCAATGGTGTTTCTAAAAGGAAGAACTGTACATTGTTAGACATGATGCGATCCATGATGAGTTATACTGACTTATCAATTTTCTTTTAGGGATAAGCTTTATATACTGCAACTTACCTTTTTAATAGGGTATCATCAAAATCTATTGTGAAAACACCATTTGAGATATGGAACAACAAAAAATAAAATATCTCACACCTAAGAATTTAGGGCTACCATGCTTGTGTTGAAAGACTTTTGACTGATAAGCTTGAAGGTAAAAGTGATGAGTGCTTATTTGTGGGTTATCCTAAGGAGACAAGTGGATACTACTTTTATCACCCATATGAACAAAAGGTGTTTATTTCGAGAAACTATGCCTTTCTAGGAAAAGAGTTTATTCTTGAAAGAAGCAGTGGGAGTAAAGTAGGACTTGAAAAAAATTCAAGAACCCCAAAATAAGACTGAACACACTTTGGAACCTGAGCTTGTACCATAAGAGTTAGAGGTACAAGATGAAGATCAACATACACAACAGTTTCGTAGATCTGGCAGGAAAAGACAACCTCTAATAATGTATGAATTTCTTATATGTAATCAGAAAGATAGAGATTTGTAAAATGGAGTTGCTTAGTAAATGAAAGAGATTTGTTTTGTTGAATATATTGTTAGTATTAGTGTCCAAAAGTCAATCAATAACTGGTTGTAGTGACACATTCACTTGTATTAATACATGACATTATCTTATTTAGGCATTCTTTAATTATGCGTTTAATTAAAGTTTTCTATAATCATGTTTAAAGTCTCTAGAATAATTACTGTGTATACATGATTATGACGTTGATCATAATTGTGAGATGTGTCATACATAGAGTATTATTCTGAAACATTCCTGGTCAATGAATATTCAATAATAGGGATATTGATGATTCTTCACGACTAGCATATGTTATGTCATTCTCTTATAAAGAGAGTAGTGATATCATAACTATAAGCATGGTGATGCTTAAACAAACATAGGTAAGCTAGTTATTTAAACAAGTGCACTGAACTAACCTACATTGAAAAACCATTTGGAGTCTTTACTCACATGTTAATGGATGTTCTCAAAGTGTTAGTGGTATAAGTAATTCTTCGACTTGAGATTATCTTATTACCTTATATATGAATCTACATGTTTTGATGTCACTTTATTTGTCCTGTCAAAAGGATGATACATGGGTGATTATTGGAAATGTAGTAAGCATATGAAAGTTAATGAATGATAGACAAGAATTCATCATCCTCGGTGAAGAGGAAAAATATCCTATACCCTAGCCTCTTGAGACAAGTATGTCTTATTCTGAGAATCTTTGCAAAGTGAAAGAGAGTAAGAAAAGTGTTTTCTTGAATTTCTTTGAGGAACAAAATATAGACTTGGTTTCAAGCACTAATGGATTTAGACAAAGTTAAGGTTGACACTAAAATTCATGTTGTATGTTTAACTTGGGATATGAACAATGAAAGGATTAAATTACACATTAACCTAGCACTGAAAGGTTTGATCATCATATCTTAACTTCGTTTGTAGTTAGGTGGTCATAATACATTACTAGTTGTTAATCTTGATGTATAAATGTAAGTTGGCTGGTTTGAGAAAACCAAGGTTGAATTAAAAGAGTTTTAATTTAACCATTCTTCTTAGGAGGTATCAAATTACAATTATTGCCAACGTATGAGAGAACCTAATGGGTTACACACTTTAATTGATTTAGGTTTTAAACCTAGAAGGATTAATGGATACTTGTAGTTAATTGTTAAGTTCCAAGTACATTAGGGTATAATGGTAAGGCAATACTAGTTTACTTGAAAATCAAGAAACCTATCTAGAATCCTAATTTGATTTGGGCCACTAGGAGTCTAAAAGGTCCACTAGCAATCTCTATATGATTATGGATTACTAAAGGGGTTTTAGGCTTAAGGCTTTATGCTTAGTTAGAATCCAACACATTGGATCCAATTATGCATAACCCTAGCCACCCCCTGTATATGTATAGCTATTGAGGATTTCGGCCAAGTGAGTTTTCGTAAGTGTGAAAGAAAATTTCAGCCACCTAGGGTTTATGATCAAGAATGGTTCTTGCATAACCTATTCTCCATAGTCGAATACCAAAGCTTGAATCAAATGTGTTCTTGCTCAAGATCAACCTCCTTCATTGAAGATTCAACCGAGTAGGAGCTAGCACGTATCCTAAGGGTGGAATTGAATTTCTTTAACTGATTAGAAGGTTTGTAAACTTTTCTGTAGGTTTTAATTTGATCACTTGTGTAGACTTTTGCATTAGAGGCTATACATGTGAATAGCTAATAATTCATTGATCGGATTTGTATGTTTAATTGGGAGTGTCGTCTTGAGAAACCGAGAAGGAATTCCAAGCATCCCTGCTCAACAAGCAAACTAGTTGCATCAAAGAAAGCTTCAAAGGTTAGTAATTAATCTTATGCTTTTATTATACGATTCTTTAATCCGCCTATTGGTATTGTTTAGAAATATTTTAATTATACTGTTACATGTGCATATGATGCAGTAAATGTAATTTTTCCAACATATATATATATATATATATGATTTTAGTAATGGGACTTATTTGTTAGACGTTGGAATTGATGTAGTTATTAAGAATTGATATTCTTAGGAAATAATAACGATGTTCAAACTTTTTATTAGATATAATATTTTAGGAAGAAACCTTGTCAGAATACCGTAGCTAACAGCAAGTGATATTATACTTGGTGCACCTTGGGTAGACCCTAGCTAGCAGAGGTGTACCTCTCCTTATGTTAGCCAAACACATGGATTGGATGTTTAGACTATGTTAAGATTTGAATGATATGAAAGCCTAGTTAGCAAGGCTACTGCTGACATTTGGTTTAGACTTATTGATTCATTTATAATATTCTGTCTCGAAACCTTCATTTTCTTTATTGTTAATACCTTTCTATCTAAACTAAACTTTGATGAAAAACTAGTTTCTTTTACTCTTAAATATTTTCTCTTCAAAAGAAATAAACATTTTCTTTTAGATTATTTAGTATTATGTTAACATGTCATATTTCTTTGGACATAACTGCTTTACGCTTCATTGAAACTCATGATTATACTTGTCCCACTTTCTTTGTAGTGTGTATTGTTTTCTCATTGGGTCTATGCCTCATTATTGTGAATGATTATTATTTTTCATATCATTGATTTGCTTAAGTCCAATCCCTATAGCTTGGAGGAGACTACTTTCTTTTGAAATCGGTAGGCCCAACTTGTTCTATCTATGACTAAGTTACTTATGACTACTCTCTTTTACTCTTAACTATTTTGGAACCTTATGACTTGTATGAATAACTAATTAGTTCTGCAATACTATTGAATAAGTTGTAATTTGAATTCATTTGAGATTTGTTGCTCAGTAGTCTTGGTTATGTTGAATTCTTTTGTTTGGAGGCTAATTGGGATTCAAATAGGCCTTAATACTAGTCTGGTGCCCTTCGTCGGTCATGGTCTTGGATGGGTCATGACAAAGTTGGTATTAGAACTTTAGGTTAATATCATGTTAATGCGAAAGTAGAGAATTAATAGGGTCGTGTTTATAGCTCATGTACCCAGGCATAAGTTACAGGTGGACACTATTGAGACCTAAGTTGTTTATCCTTTTGCCATCGAAATTTGATTTTATTTCAGTTGTAACTTTTCCATGTTCTTTTGCCAGGTCATTTTATGATGTTTGAATTCTTTATTGATATAGGTGAAGATGCCGCCTACACGTTATCTTGTTGGTAGAGGAGCTATGGTGAGAAAGGCTTTAGATGAGGTATCTGGTCAGTCCCATGCCCCTACTCCTAGAGGTAGGGTAGAGTTAGAGTTAGTGATACGGATGCAAGAGATAGACCTCTGGAGAATAATCTTTATGATGTACCTGTGGTGGTGCCAGGAGGTGTTCCACCTCTAGTTGCTCTGATTCTGGAGCCAGCAATTGCACCTAGGATGGTAAGGATTGTGACGAGCATTCATGGCATACACCGTGCTATTGAGGCATTGACTGAGAGATTCACAGCGCAATGTGTACAAGGGAATCAACCCCTAATTAGCCAGTTCCCTAACCCGGGGAAGCACATGTAGGGCAACAACAGTAGCCCCTTGCAATTGCTAATGATAACTTGCGAAGCTTCATTTAGTATGGAGCACCAAAATTTAATGGATTAGACTCGTTGGCAGATCTCAAGCATTCTTGGATGATGTAGAGAGAATTTGATAGGCTATGAGGGTTGGACACGATACATAAAGCTGAGTGTGCATGGTTTATGTTATATCATGTAGCTAGGACATGGTATGAGACCATGCTTCAAGGTAGGCCAGTTGGTGACCCACCGTTGACTTAAGAGCAGTTTTCTAATCAGTTTATGGGACGATTGTTACCTCCCAATGTTCTAGAGGCTAGGAGGGTGTTTGAGAGTTTACGTCAGATCCCTTCTATGATTGTAGCCGAGTATGATGTAAAGTTCATTTAGATATCTCGCTATGCCAGTGTAGAGAATAAGCAATATAGGATTGAGAGGTTGTGCATGTATTCATTATTCCATTGTACAAGAGATTGGCATCACGTGACTCTCACACATGCTCCCAAGCATAAACCTAGTTGTATGTTTTTCTTGTTAAATGTAAGAGATTTTAGGAGTTGTTCGGTTTGTTAGTGTTGTTTAGTTCATTACAGTAGTGTAAGCTACTTTGGGTTTCAGGTGCTTACTCGTGACCTACATGTGTTCTTGAGATTTTTAAGTGTTTGTGTAAGCAGGTGACTATGCATGCACGTGTTCTCTACGAATTTAAGGTGTGTTGTGTAAGTAGGTGATTAAGCATCTTGAGGTGCTTTTGATTACTGTCTATACAGTTGCTACCTTCTAAGCTTACAACATGATTTTTTTTTTTTTTTTTCCTTTGGTCAACAGACCCAAAATTATCCTTAACATATTAAATACTCTCTTCATTTTCATACTGAGGAGAAAATAAACCTATATAAACATGCTGAAAGCTCTTACAATGCTATGAATTTTGTTTTGCTTGATGCAAAACATTTGCTGAAGCTTTATGGTTGACTTTTGTGTGTGAAAGTTCATTTTGATCTGCTATATATATTAACAGTCACGTTCCTTGCCGCTTTAGCTATATTCTTGGTTCAGTTTGCTAATAGAAGCTCTTCTACTCCTGTTTTTCTTACCTATGTTTGCTTCAATTTAACTTACAATGTCCTTACTTCATGAACTTGTTCTTCCGAATTCTATTTGAGATTTGTTCTGATTTTATACATTGTGTTATGAATTCATTCATTTGATATCAAAAACTGAAATTTAGTTTTAATTATTGAGTAATCACTCAGAAATATACTCAAGTGGAAACACCTTTCAAATCGGACACCTTATGTGAAATCTTTTTGAATTATGTAAATCAAGATAGGTGAAAAGACCTTTGTCAACGAAAAACCCTAGATCAAATCTGATTGTTTAATTATGATTTTTGGTATAAGTGAAAGTTCCTTATATGTCAGTTATAGAGTGAGTTTCATTGCTTTGATTGGAGTTCCCTTTGGTATTTGCTCACTTCTTGTGACTGATTACTTACTAAGCTTTGTACCTCACGCCTCTGGTTTCTTTTCCAGAGTAAAGTGCAAGTTATTGGTTGCACTGGGAAGTTTTTGAAGTGTATTGCATACATGCTCTTGTATTTAATGTGTGTTTTGACATGTATAGCTTACTGATAGATTTAAGCTTTTTTAGCTAATTTAAAATTTTATTCGAATTTGAGTTCAAATTTAAAATTGTATTCAATTTCGAACCGAATATTCAAAATTGTATTCGAATTTGAACTCAAATTTCAATTTATGTTCAAATTACTATTCAAATTCAACTACAGAAATTTAAATTTGAATTCGATTAGTGCACTATTCGATTCAACCCTAATTTAGAACCTGAACTTCATTTGTTTCTTTGATTCCATGTTATATTGCTTAACAAGGAAGTGAGTGGTGTTATGTTTAAGACCTGGCTTAAACTTGGGTTCATCTAAGTCAGTATCATGGCTCGGCTAATTAGCTGCTGATTTGGGTCGCAACAATTGCAAAATCCTCTTCTTGGCAAACCCCTCCAAACAGTGCCTAGGACGTAAATTCAAACCAATAAAGAAAATCGTAGTCTATCACTCTACTACCATTGTAATATTCAATTATTACAATTGAATGCAATGAGAATTGATAATTGAGATGTTTCTATTAACTTCATGTACCAGTTAAAGCTTTAACTGCTTGACAATATATGTTATAAGAAACCTGCATTATGACAAGATACATTGTGAAAAAAATAAGAACCCTGCCTTGTAAAGATCGTTTCTGAACCACAATCTATCAACTTGGTCCATTATCAAACTGAAGTCTTTTACAGATTGTGACATGTTGAGAAATTCGTAAATAACCTGCAAGAATTGCTGAATATTGTCAACCATAAAAGACACTTAGTAAACAAATTATCCATGTTGAAGATGACATTTGCTTTTACCATACTTCTCTATGGATCTTTTTATGTCCTTCTAAGAGGAATTTCAGTTTGAGATGTATTTTTATCATTTCCCGATCTTTGGAATACCATAAACTAAGTACTAACACGCAATAATAACAAATCATTTAGGTCTGACACTAAAGGAAGATGGTAACTATTAAAAGATAGATATAGGACCCCTTTTTTCTAATTAATAACAAACAACATATTTGCTGAAAGTAGGCAAATCTATCCTGATAATTCAGGAAGAATATCTTCATCATTGATTATCCGCCATTTTTCTTTCTTTATATTTACACTCAAGACTCCAGTTCATTCCATAATGTCCTTTTTTGGAAGAGCGATACCTTGTCCAAGGTATACTATATGGATGAGATTAAGCTGACAATCAATTTTGGGGCAATATGAAACTGAACCAAGTAAAGAAATATAATAAAATTGATATTCTAAATGGATCTACATCAGTAAGTCTTGAGCTGGTTCTTCAGTTCAAAAAATAATAATTATTCCAAGTCTAGAAGCTAATGTCATGAAATCTCATTCTAAACTATTATAGAAATATAAAGAAAAGAAAAGAAAATCAATGTTCTGTTATATCTTCAAAAACTAGAAGCCTGATGATATAACAAGTGATGGTCTGACCGATTTGGCACCAGTGAGCATGTGCTGCTATTACTGGAAGGATTATCTAGTTTTCCTTTTCTCCGTAACTCATCTAGCATTGCATATTTACAATCAGCAACATAATGACTAAAATTTACTAATGTGGAATTTACCTCCTGCTTCCTACAGTTTAAGCCACCAATCTAAGGATATGAACCCAGAAGTAAGGTAACTGGATAATCACCTTTATAGCCTTTTAAGAATACAAGAGCGTCTGAAATGTATCTTCCTGTTATACATGCACAATAGCAGAGTAAATGATGAGATTCTTTTAAAACTCAAAATTGTTAATGAAATATGATCTTTCTGAATAGCTTAACTGGTTAATTAGTTCAATAATACTTACAATCTATTGGGTGTTTGTCAGTTTGGCGGGATGTATAATGTGCAGATAGCAAAAGCAGTGAAAGGAATGCACTAGCCACAAAAATTGCATCAAACCAGCGGTGGTAAAAATCGAACTGAATATCGCCACCCAATACCTCAGTTATTATAATCCTGCCCAGAGATTCACAGATGTCAACTAATTAAAACTCAATTACAAGACAGTAAGTTTATCAGGGATGTTGCTGTTCCATGCAAGGCCATGCAGGCTATACTCGAGCTAAATTGATGGAGAATGAAATAATATAATTTATGATTTAATTGTATTTGAATTTTATAATATTAGAATTAGAAATAAATTAGTAGTATTATTAGGAGTTAATAGTTTCCTTTTATTAGACCTCGAGATTTGTTTTTATGTTATTAGGATTTCCTTTTTTATTAGGATTCTGAGTATTTATCTTTTATGTCATTAGGGTTTTCCAGGGAATTTATATGATGACCCCTAGTATTACATTGTAAAAAAAAGCTTTTGATGAATTAATAAATTGTTGCCTTCGATTTGTCCATTTCGATTAAGTTATCAGTTGGTCCTGCATCATAAATCCAGACTTCTAACACTAGCCACGCCACCTGGACCAATCAACAGTTTAATTACTCAACCAAGCCTCATCTTTACATAACAGGGCCCAGCCAAACATTTTCATGCATGTTCTCCTTACCAGTAAAGAACACATCTTAATTTATTTATCTGGTGCAATCCTCAAAGAACAAAAACTATTAATCAATTAAAAACCCCTTATTCCCTAAATGAAGGAAATCAATTCATCATATCAAAATCTGCAAAAATAAAAATGATAGATACCGATGGCTTGTGAGTAATGTTTATTTCATTATTTCTCTCTCCTTTTCTTTTGTCTCTAAGAACTTCACACTACTGTTCACACGAGTATATAAACTGATTCTTTTGATTTTTTTTCTTACTAATTCATTGATTTTAATTTCCTTCCTAACCTTCTAACTTTCTGAGATTGATTTCTTTCTCAATCTATTTAATGCTTTGATTTTGATTTCCTTGATTCTTTCCTATTTAATCTCTACTTTTCTTATTCTCCAAATTTATATATCTAATTGACCTCAAATCTACACGCCATTTACTGCTTCTGTTTGATTAATTTATTAAAATCTCACAGTACCACACAAGTTACTGTGGTAAACATGGCTTAAGAGTGTTCTAATGAGAGAATTAACACAAAAATAAGTTACTACCGGGAGTGCCCATTTGCCTTGTACCTAAGCCAGGGCATTGCCCTAGGCAGTGCCAAAGTTTAGCTTCCTGATAGATTTAAGCTTGTATAGCTTACTGATAGATTTAAGCTGGTTTAGCTTCAACATGTATAGCTTACTGATAGATTTAAGCTTGATTAGCTTCAACATGTATCTTTAACGGCACTCTTTAACCTAAGTTTAAGCTTGTAAGTTGTACGCAACATGAAAACTTCAATTTTGTTTTAAGTTGTAAAATTATCATAACATAAAGTAACTTTTTCTTTGTGTTTTGACATGTATAGCTTACTAATACAAGTTTCCAAGCCAGAGCTCAGACAAGGAACTTTCTTCTCATCTTGCCTTAGTAAAGATGATCACATAGTGTTTTTTCGTAACATTGCATTAATGTGTTGTTCTTTGATTGTATACCAGACTGGCACCTCAATTTAATTAGTTAAAAAACCCAGACTGATTAATAAATATGCCAACCCCTAAACAAATGATAAACACACATTGTTATTGACATACCTGTATTCAGTTGCTAAGCTTTTTCTGATCAAAAGAATAGACGACAAGAAATACATTCCCATTATTTCAGACAGAAAAAGCACAACATTGCTTGAAGATCCGCTTCCAACTCTGGAAACTGCAAAAAAGAACTGCACGCAACCAGAGAATAAAGTTCAATTTTTTCACTGAATAAAACGAATCATTCTTGCTGAAATTAAAACTTCAGAAACAAAATAGAAAACTTACATCAGAAGATGTTGCATATCTTACAAATTATGACTTGGGTGCAAAAAGATGACATGAACCAAAATATTTCCAGAAGGCTGTGAAATTGAACAACTAATATTTTGTGTACATCACAAGGTTAACGGAATTCTATAACTATTTTGTGGAGATGACAATACAGCACAAACAAAGATTGCAGCACTCCTACAAGTAATACCTTCTTCAAGTACTAGGATTATTATTTGTATCAGAAGACAGAAACAAGAATTTTTGGTGTTTCAAATTTCAAATTGTCTTTTGAGGCTCTTTATTAAAATAGCTAGGTATTTGGGGTGGAGAGAACTTGCTTATGGAGTATGGTAGTAAACTCAAAATATTGGGTGAGTAGAAAAAGATGAATGTGTGACATCCAAAGATAGACAGCCATGAAACTCTTCCTACATCTTGCCCCAAAACCCTTCCTATTTATAACCTTATCAGGAAAAGACCCACTAAACAGATCATAAGACTTCTCAAAATCTAACGTGAATACAACACAATTCCTTCCCCAGCTATTATAAAACTTCACCACCTCACTGGCCACAAGTGCACCTACAAAAAAAAAAAAAAAAAAAAGTGATGGCATCACCAAAGATAACTTTCAATGTGTAGGAAAGCACCTTCTTTCCACTTTGTTAGTATGAGTTAAAAATAATCCCATACATCCGACTTGCACTCTGTTGGCTCATTCATGTTGAATGTTTATATTGGGGTATTTACATACTTTCTATTCTTGTGGCTTAGTTTACATGTGTAAGTGTATATTAGTAAATAAAGTATGTACATAACCATTTTTTTCACTCATCTAATCTTTTCTAAGTATTGAACTTGGTATCAGAGCAAGGAAACCCTAAACCACCACTACCACCACCACTAATGTAGGCATATTGACAGTCGTGAACAGATACAAGGCTACCCCTCAACTTGTCTTATGACGGTGACCAAAATCCTTAAGGTCTTGCAGCAATTATTTGCCTTTTAAGAGGTCAATTTCACACTCTTCCATTCACAACCGTCGGCTACCGACAATAGTGACTGGAAAAAAGGCCAGCATTAAGCTTGCCTCACCCCAGTGACCTAAAGCCCTAAGGTCTTGCCACAATTCTTTGCCTTCTTAGGGGTCAATTTCGCACTTTTCTATTTGTGATTCTTTGCCTTTCTTCGGAAGGTTTGTTTGGTTGTTGTTATGGTAAGCATTTGTCTTGGAATCTTGGTTCTCAGGGTCTAGAGGGGTTTGTCGGGGTGGTCCTTCTCGCATTTTCTTTTTTCTATTGCGATGATGTTGACTAGAGTAATCTCTAGAGGGGTTGATTGTGGTCTCGTTTAGGGTATGAGAGTTGGTTATGAGAATGTGGTGGTTTCCCATCTTTAGTTTCTAAGGACACCATTTTCTTTCTTAGAAAACAATTTCAACAGTTTCAAAAATATGCTTTATCTTCTTAAGTTTTTGACCCTGTTTCAGGTTTTCAAATAAATTTAGCTAAGAATGTCATTGATAGGATTAATATGAATAGTGATCTTTTGAATACTTACTCTGCTCTAGCCTCTAACTGGCAGCCTCCTTCAAGATTTTCCCTTAGGGTCCGTTTGAGTCCTAAGAATTGGGCCACTAGAATTGGAATTGGGTGGCCCAATTACAATCTTTCAATTTTTGGGTTGTTTTTGCAATTAGACTTGTAATTCAACGACCCCAATTATGAAGAATTCTAACAACTAAAAATATGTCCTCTCACTTTTTAGGGGTAACCTCAAAAATCCACAATTACACTATAGAGGCCTTCTCTTTTCTTTGTTTATCTCTGATTCAGAGACTAAATCCATAGCCAAGCAATAGCTCACTTCCCAACCTCGGAATCTCACCTTGATGTCACTAGAAATACAAATAGGTGGAAGGCTCCCCTCAAAAGCAACAAATCACCCCTACAACAAACCAAACTTGAAACCTTAATCCACCATCTTTCCTCCATAGCTGCTCACAAATGATGCTTCAACTGTCCACCAATGGTTCTCCAATGTTCTCAAACCCACTGATTTTACAACTTCTTCCAACCATACTACTGACCTAACCCACCATGCCCACAAGCCCCAGATCGCTCTCAACCTTCCTTCCCCATGTCAATCAGTACATCGCAACTCCAAGTTTCAGATCGACTCATATGCTTCTCAATCTCATTTGTCACTAATATTCTCATTTATTGGGGTAGAATTACTTTACTTAACTCCGATCTCTCTAATATTCTCATTTATTATCTCCCTCCGTTTAAGATTCCAATTAAGGTAGCAGGTAGTATTGAGAATCTTATGCGCAATTTTCTTTGGTCAGGGGTGGGCTAGAGTGAGACAGATCAATCAGCTAATTGGAATGTTTCTTAAACCTAAGCAAGAAGGTGGTTTGAGTATAACTAGTGTTCAAAAACATTGCTTTGGTGGGAAAATGGTTATGGAGTTTTCCTCAGGAATCTGATTCCCTCGGGCATATGGCAATTAAGAGCCAGTTCGGCCTTTAGCAGAATGGTTAGGATGCCAAAACCAATACAATATGTCTCATGCTAGCCCTTGAAAGTTCATCACCAAGGAATTTCCACTCTTTACTCCTTTAATTAATTTTAAAGTTAGTAATGGAACTCGTATTCGTTTCTGCGAGGGTGATTGGATAGGAAATGAATATTTTGATGTACTTTCTTGACTTTCTACTAACCATTTTGCTCATATTGTTTTATGTTTTGAAAGAAAAATTTCTGATCTTATTAGTTTGCTGGACATTGTGCCTAGTCACTTCCGAGATATTCCTCACAAACGCATTAGGTTTCTTGATTCTTCTAGAACCTTCACTTGCAGATCTTTTTGTAGTTTTCTTGTTTGGGGTCCAGACATTTCCTCCTTATAAATTATTTAGAAAGCTAATATTCCATCCAAGGTTAGGGATTTTGTTTGGATGGCAGTTCTTAATAAAGTCAACTAATTATTTGTTGTAGGTGCGAAGACCATTTAAGGCAATATCTCTCGATATTTGTGTGATGTGTGTTCAATATTCCTTGGGTATGTCCGAGATCATTGCATGATCATTTGATGACTATCAAAATTTAGAGGGAATAAGGATGTTAAGTGTTTATGGATCTATGCTTTCTTTACTGTGATTTGGGAAGTGTGGTTGGAACGTAAAGCGAGGATTTTACGAGATTGTAAACTCCCCCAGCATCTTCTATGGGATAAGGTTATTTTCTTTGCTTCTCCTTAGTGTTAAGCTCCAGGAACTTTTCATGATGTTTTTTTAGTTGATATGTGATGTGATTAGTGAGGATTGTTATTTTGAGCTCGAATTTTTCTTTTATGTTGCTGTTTTTGGAAAAAGAACATCTATCATCCCTAAAATATTATTCTTTTGTCAATCTTGTCTCATGACTTTGAAAACACTTGCAATGTCTTCTCGTAGCCGAAATCATTAGCATTTTAGACAGAAATTGCTAATGTGGCTTAAAATAGGATTTCACTCAAGCATCTAGTGTAGACACCAAATTTTAGCGTCTACATCTAGTTTTATAGGTTGTCCAAATCATCTCAGTTTTAAAATATCCAAATCATCACAAACCCTAATATCATGTGGCTTAAAATAGGATTTCATTCAAGTATCCTAGTTTTAAAATATCCAAACCATCACAAACCATAATATCATTATTTTTTATAAAAAGATGATGAAGATGACTAGATGAGTGAGAGTGGATGCATAAGAAAGCAGCAGAAATGATGCATAAGTGAAGTGAAAAGATAATTTTCTCTTCTTTTTTTCCTTTCTTTCTTTCTTTTTTTTTTTTTTTTTTTTTTTTTGCCAACACAGCATACAAATGGAAAAAATATTATATTTTAAGCCATATCAGCAATTTCCATCCAAAATGCTAATTAGATTAGATTGAGAGAAGAAATTGCAAATGTTTTAAAGGTATGGTATGAAATTGAACGAAAAAATACTTTTGGCACGAAATTGACTAGTGTCAATTTGCCTTTTCTTTTTTTATGCTTAGGAAGACTTATTGTCCTCCCATTTGTACATCTTCTCTATCTTAATAAGTTTTCTTTTTCTATCCAAAAAAAATATACACAACTTTTTTTTCTCATCTAATTTTTAGGTTTTCAAATCTTCCTATGTTTAATCAACAAAACAAACATGAATAAAAAATTTATAAAAATGTCTAGATTCCAAGAGAACGCCCTTGTCAAACTAATTTACTAGTTAACGAACAGGGAATGATACTAATCTAGCTTATGCAGAAAACTTTAAAAGAAATAAAAGGAATCAAAAGATAAAGGATTACCTTCATTAGATTTGTCAAGAACCCACGCACTGATATTACAACCAACATTCCAATGAATAACAAGGAGATATACTGCCAAAAAAAAAAAAAAAAACATTAATACAGGTCCAGAATTTGCCAGTTGAACCAACTAGCATCTTCATGTTCTTCCTTTCATGCAAACAAGGGAAAGGCATCTATTATTAAGGCTGAACTGTTGATAACAAAATCCATGATAAATGGAAGGTAAAATTTGACATGTGATGAATATATGGCTGCAAATAAGATCTGATATTTTTTTTTTTCGGTGGGAACTAGGGTTCCACTCAAGCATTCAGTTCTATAGGTTGTTCTTTGCAATTTTAATTTAAGTTGCAAGCAGATGAATAAAATTACAAGAAATTCAACTGGGGCTTCAAGAAAGCTAAAAATATCAAAGCAGTATAACAAATACTCATTTTCTTGAGTGAATAATAAATATCATTTAAAGACACTCAAAAGTATCAAATATTCCTTTATTACAAAACAAGACATTATGGACAATTATCTTGACAAGAATTTGATTATCAGAAAGGACTATGCATAATGCATGAAGACAACCATCACAACTGCAACAGTAGAACTCTCTGGTATACTTTTCAAATTATATCTAAAATCAAGCAAAGCATTTACATAAGTGAATTTTCTTGAAAGCATCATAACTTGTGAGTACAAGAATAGAAAAAAGCCCAACTCCCGCTAAAAAATGATATATGCTACAATCTTGTCAGCTCAGATTGATAAGAAAACAATTAATTACTCCTGCATAAGATGGAAAGCATATTTGTCAAGCATACTTGACACTACCTGTGATAATAATGCAGCATTGATTCCTATATCAAAAAACTGCAAGAATATACTAATTGTCATTGTCACAGGGTCAACTGAACCAGCCTGTCGATCACATAAATTGTCAGTGAAACAATAAACCGGCAATTATAAAGAGTTAGAATTAAGAGAAACATTCCATCAAGTTTCACAACATGCAAAAGGATAAAGTAAAATCAATAGTAATAAATTACCTCTTTGAAAACAACACTTTGCAAAGACTGCAAAAATAGATTGAATTCATTAGCCACATTAATTTCAATCCACAAAAATTGACAGAGAAAGAAAATGTCATAACTCATAAAGGCACTACAAAAAGTCAAAAATATTAATACAGAAAAGAAAAACCAACAGCGCTATCAAAATATACACTAAAAGTTCTGAAATTTTGACTTTGAAGGTGGGACCATCAGATAGATTCAATTGTGGTCTACTAAAAAATATTTGGTCCAATGGTCCCTCATACTACAGTTCAGGCTACAGACTTTTTTAATCAAGCAGCAGCCTAATCCATAGGTGGAGATGTTTGAAGAAATTTGACTAGAGAATATCAAAGGAGATACAAGAACTCAAACTCTCAAGGAACTAAAAGCCCAAATCCACCTAGTGCTCTCACTCTCACACTATCAAAGTAGGAGAACCAAAAAAAAGAACTACACAAATTTTCTTTATCTGATAACAAGCCACCAAATGCCAAAGCACCCAAAGAACCTAAAGATAAGCCAGCAAGTGGTAAGATTTTAATTCTGATTCTAGTTCCACCAAAGCCATGAATATAAAGTGGAGATTGGGATATTAAACCAACCAAGAGAGCAATTAAAAGGAGCTAACATGCACACTCAAACATAGTCAAGCCAAGTCAATAATATCTTATTAGGACCTTTGGGCTCAAAAAAAAAAAAAAAAAAAAAAGATAAAGGAATACAAAGTCAGAAATTAGGCTGCAAAACTTCCTTTTTAACACCAGCCAATTAGTTTCAGAAATAATCCCAATAATAAACTGAAAATAGTAACATAAAGGACTAGCAACTGTATGGATAAAAGGCAACATATCGGAGATATACTATTTGTTAAACAGAAAGCGAGAATGGGATGAAATCTAGAACTGAAAATGAAACAAGCAAAAGAAAGAACACAAGATGTATCAAGGTTCAGCTCAATCTAGCCTATATCCTCACTGAAGAGATCGCAATTCACTATTATGTTCTTGGAGAAGATACAAGTGTTTTGCTTGAAAAAAAGTACTGAAACCCTAGAGCTAACTGCCTTTATATATAGGGCACAAGAAAGAAACAAACCCTAAAAAAAATTCCTCGGGTTGTAATTATCCAACGAGTCACACCGAGAAACTTTGACCCAACCAAATACACAAGACAAAACACACCAGTATTATAAGAGCAAGTACAGCATTTGATAGTTCAAATCATTGATAAGAAACTGGAAAATGAGTCAAACTCATTGATGACTACTTAACAGAAGAAAAATTGGTGCGGTATTTACTTTCAGAAAATTACCTAAGAATTTTAGAAAGGAAGTTTTTTTTTATTGAGATAAAACCCTGTCAAATACTAATAAGTAGTACTTACTGTTGTTCTACTAAAACACTGATCTGAATAACCATAACATGAAACAGAAGAAAAACTATGACATAACAGGTACTGGTCAGAGAGTTGGCACTTCAATAAAAGCTTGATAAATCATATAATTTAGGAATTATATGAGCAAGAAAGGGGTTTCTGTTAGCATTAAATATTTTAGTTATATTCCCCCCTGCATCAGAGTAAGAGAAACTACAGATGAAATAAATTCAGACTGAAGTAAAATTTTATGACGGTACCTTAATCATTTTATACACACAATAGACAGAACAAGCATAGCCAAGTAGATTCTGCATGTGACCCTTCCAGGTTCGGGAATAAGCAGCAGCCTCCTGTATAAATAACATGGGTGAGTTCTACACACAGATAAAGACATATATTCCAGCTAAATAAGTTCTAAAGAGGCAAAACATAGTATGTTACTACAGTAAACCTTAGCTTGGCGAAGCTCATAGATCTCCAAAAATAGCTGCTTTGAGAGCTCTTCCAAAGCTTGGACCTCAGCTTCCATGTTTTTGATATCTTCACATATGAAATAAAAGATATGTTATAGACAACTGAGATGATATACTAAGAAATTGAATAAAATAAACAGTGCTATTAGGAGAACCACTTTTCATTTTCAAAAGCAGACGGAAAATGCAACTGCAGTAGAAAATTCTTAGAAAGCCAATTTGTCCAAAAAATTAGCCGATTGGAAATGACCAGCAATACATGTTTCAACAAAAAAAATTACTTCCGATAAAAAATTATACTACAATCTATTAAGGTTTCGGTCATTGTTTGGTCAATGTGCCCATGAAACTTATAAAACCATCATCCACACTTCAAATAAAACAAAAATAAACAAAATTGAAGTCCAATTTTCTCAAAAGCCCCTTTTTTGATCCCATATCAACATAATTCCTCCAACAATAGACCATCAACCTCATCAATGCATTGTTAAAAGATCTCAAATTCCTAATATTCAACCCCCTGAACTTATCAGCTTGCTTATGTCATCCCACTTAACTAGATGAAACTTATGCTCACCGTCTTTTATGTGCCAAAAGAAGTCCTATATAGCTTTTCTGAGTCTCCTTGCAACATAAGTCAAAATCTGGAAAAGGGATAAGTAGGTAGGAAGGCTAGACAACATACTTTTGATCAAAGTAACTTTGCCCCCTTTTGACAAGTACCTTTTCCATCCAGCCAAGTACTTTTCAGTTCTTTCAACGATGGAATCACCTCGACATCTTTAAAAGATGACCCAAGTTGTAACCCCCAAATAAGACATATGGAGGGAAGAGACCTTGCATTCCAAGATGCCTGCCAGATTTGAAACATTATCAACTGCCCCTATCAGAGCAAACTCACTCTTGGATAATTTAATTTTCAACCATGGGACAGCCTGGAAACTGAGAAGGATAAACCTTAGTAACTTCAACTGCTCACTATCAACTTCACAAAATAAGAGAGTATCACCTGCAAACAATAAATGTGTAATCTGAAATTAATTAGTTTTATTGTTCACTGCAAAACCATTCAACCAACCCAAAACAGCCGCTTGTGAGATCAATCTGCTAAAGGCTTCCATAACAACAACAAAGAGAAAATAGATAACGGATCTCCTTGTCCCAGACCAGGTGAACTTCTAAAGGAACTTACGGATACCTATTGAATATCGCTGAGAAACGGATCATCGAAATGTGTGCACATACAGATCAAGTCCATCCACTTCCAAAACCCATTATTTCTAGAGATAGAAAAGGAAGTTCTAATTGACATGGTCATAACTCATAAGCCTTCTCCACATCGAGTTTGCAAACCAAACCTGGTATTAATGATCAAAGTCTAGAATCAATACACTTATCGACTAACAATACTGAGTCAAAGATTTGCCTTCCACTTACAAAGGCATTTTGTGAGTTGGAGAAGAACTGCTTGATCTCCAGTCGATCTCCTCCCTTAGGATTACATTTTCCAAATCCCCAAGTCACCCTCTTAAGAATTTCAGTTTTCTAGCCAGAGGAAAGCTAGGATTACCGTCCACGAAATAACTACTATATCATCTTCTTACCACTCCAACCTCAAGCAAGATAAGGAAATGATTTGATTCTACCCTTGGCAATCTTTTTTGTAAAGACCTGACAAAGTGTTCTTCCCCATTAGGAGAAATTAAAAATCGATCAATTCTTGAACATGCTTCTCCTATTGGACCGTGTATAATGACCCCCAATAAGAGACAAATCTACAAGAGACAAATCATCAACAAAGTCAGAGAACAATTGCATAGCTGCCAATAATCTTGTATAGTTCTTCCTTTCATCTGAGAACCAAACATTGAAGTCCCTGCCTAAACACCAAGGAGTATCCCATGCAGCTTTGACAGCTAGCAATTCAGCCCAAAAAGCATCCCTCAAATGATGATCATTAGGTCCATAGAACCCGAAAAAAGTCCATCTGAACTGAAACCATCCTCCACATTCTCAAAAAGACAAGATGCTGAGAATCTTTTGAAAAGAACATCCACTTTTTGACAAGTCTAGTATCCCTCAAAATCAAAACACCTCCAGCTGTCCTGCTAGCATCCGAACAACACCAATCCACAAAAAAGGCAGCTCCAAAGACTCTGGACAATGCTACTAGAAGTAGCAACCAATTTAGTTTCTTGAAGACATCATAACAGGTTTCCAACCTTTTAGAAGATTACTAAAAATAGAACGTTTAGCTCTACCATTGAGGCCCCTCACATTGAACAAGATTCGTTAAAACGATTAACCATTAAAACTAGAACTTCCCCTAGTTCTCCTAAACTCCACAAGACCCTCCGGATTTGTCTTATCACCATGATTAACATTGGCTAAATTAGACTTTTGGTCCATATGGTTTGACTTGGAATTCACTTTAGTCCCTACCTTGCAATTTGTTGCAATGATATCCTTTTAATTATAAAATTGCTTCAATCCTTACTGTCACCTCCCGTCCAAATTAACCTTGACAGAGATAACATGGACAGACAAAGGAGGATGGAATGGAAAATGATGTGGCTGATGACATGGTTAGTTGAGAAATAAAATATTGAATTGAAATGTGGCTTTTTCAATAAAAATTAATTTAATAGATAAATAAGAAATTGCCTTGTGGAAATATTAAAATTTTAATTTTATTTTGAAAAATAAAAAAATAAATTTTATTTCTTATTTTCCTTTTCTTTCTTGGAAGCCAAACAAGCAATCTGAAAAAGTGGAAACCCAATGCAAACAAGCTTGACAAATCTCCAACCAGCGATTGCGAATTTAATTTTGACTCCGAATTGTCTTTCTAAGGTTTAATATGATCAATATCATTCATGTTTCAAGAAACCCACAACAAACAAGCTTGACAAATCTCCACCCAATGATTGCAACTCCAATTCTAACTCTGAATTGTCTTTCTAAGGTTTTATATAATCAATATCATTCATGTTTTAGATACAAAATATCGACCAGAAACAAGAAGTACCTCATGATGGTGGGATGTGTGACCTCATATACAGGTTAGATCCTGGAGATATTGTGGATGGATAAGGTCTAAGTCCCTGATTTCTTGTTTGGTGGCAGTTTTGTCACCACTTACAGAAAATGAAAAGAAAATCAGTTAGGGCGACGAGGAAAAAAAAAAAAATCCAAAAAAGGATAACTAAAAACCCATATTCGTATCTAATGGAATTTAAATTTCAAATCACCCAAAGAACATTCTTCCTGAACAAATCCTCATAAGGAGTTAGTATAAGTACCCCTTACTTTGTTCTTAATCAATCCAAATTTGACTTTTAGCAATTAAAATTATAGTTTGTTTGGAATTGAAAATCTACCCAAGATACAATGGAGGAGAGGAGGGGGGTGGGTTCTATGGTGTAGAGAGGAAGAAGACAAGGGAGAAAGAGGGATTATTTCATAGTTAAGATAAGGTGATAATGATGCAAGTGGAATGGAGAGAGAATATGGGTTTTTAATGTTAGTTTTTTTTTTAATTTTACATTTTAAATAATTTTTTCCTTTTTTAAATAAAGAATTCAAGTTTTTTTTTTAAATATATACATGGGCCACATGGCAATTTTTATTCGTTAATTAATCTATGTGGGTTATTCGTTAATTAATCTCTGTGGGTTAACCACATTTCCGTTAAGTTAATTTGAACATAACGTGACAGTATGGACCCAATTGACAGAATTTTGAAATTATAGGGACCTAATTGCAACAAATTGAAAAATAGGGGCTAAAGTTAATTCAGAGTTGAACTACAGGGACCAAAAGTATAATTTAAACATTAACATTTGATTCCAATCTCTTCAATTCTCTAGAGTACTTAGTTACCCGTTTCTCAGATTTTTGCAACAAATTAGGTCTTGTGTTGCTTTCCCTAGCACTTGCAAATAACTTCCCTGCCAAGTCCACGTGCCCATGAAAGGAAACACCCAAAACGTTGTTGCAACTTCTCATGATATCCTCTACTTCACCTGAGGCATGTTGATCTTCTGCATTCAAGTTTGAATCATTCACATTGCTTTCCACATTGTCTCTAACATCAAGCGGAAGAAAGGAACTCAAAGGGGTAGGTTAAGTCCTCTAGAATAAAAGGAGCAAAATCCTCAAATAGAAAGTTAAATTGCTCAGTTAAAACATATAAAGACCTCCATTCCAATTTAGGATGTTTTGCATGCTGACCATCCAACAAATCATCAGCATGCATTGGAAAAAGATTATCCTCTTCAAGGATCCACAGATAGAGGGCAATTCGAAAAGGTTCAAACAAAACTCTGAAAGTTAACCCGACTCCCAAACATATGATCAATCCAGAAGGTAGGTTCTCATCCACCCAAACATCGCAATTCGTCAATCCTACCTATTCCTCTTGACTTGGAAAGAGGTTGGAATTGCTTTATGCACCAAAAAATATGGAGGGATAAAAGGGAAAGAATCCTCAAAGCTACAGGAAGCCTTTACCAATGATGACTGTAAACTTTCAACCAACCCCAAACCTAATAACCAGCCTCGTGATCAAAAGATTTAGAAAAAGTATAGATAACACAGTTGTTAACGCATAATTTCTCAACACCGTTTGATTCTCGGATTTATGTAGGGCTACCTTCACAAATAACCCTTTTGCAACTCAACTCAACTCAACTAAACTAAATAGGATGCTAATGCAAGAATAAACCTTTTGAAATTTTAAGTTATGGGCCTTATGCCTTTCTAGAAATAGATAAATTGATAAAGATGAAGGCTTCGGTGCTTGCATTGGTAGAAAAAACAAAAGGGGGACACAACATCATAAATTCTTAAGGCCTGATTATCTATGTTTAAACATTAATCACAGATTTTTTTTCGTAACGGTAACTTTTACTGCAAAAAAATATTTACAACAGAATAATCAAACTAAATTTTCACTGAAAAAAGATAATGACATTATGATCAAAACATAATGACAACATTCTGTGGTTCCACCTCGTTATTTCTATAAAAAAAAAAAAAAAACCACAAGACACCTTTCCAAAAGTAAATAAAACTGACCTTGCTCCTTTTGGTCATCTTGCACAGATCGTACCACTGTGCCAACAATACGTTTGAAGAAGGACCTCGCTTTTAACTTCTGCAACATACCGCTTTGGATGAGCCATCGGAGCATAAGATATCTAAAATCAAATTGCCAACACTTGAAAATTTATATTATATACATAACTTTATTAAGAATTCAAATATCCACAAATACTACATGCTACAAAATATGGGTGCACCACCACCCTGCCCACATTAACACTTTCTTAACTTGCAAAAAAAGGAACAAATGGTATCTCATACTAATAAAAATAATCAGACAAAGAGGAAGATACTTGTGCTTTTTAGTAAACATCTAAGGAAAATGACGAAAGACTCAAAAGCAACTTAAACACAAATAGGGACGATGATATGCACTGGATATCTAGTGATACATCCATGAACAAATAAAAACATTTATCTATATATATAGGCGTGCACATACAGACCATGAACTTCCAGATTTAATTAAAATGACATCAAAGAGGGACACCCATATAGACAGGAAGCCAGCAATAAGTGACTGCTATTGGATCCTGAGAAAGAAAACAAAAAATAGTTTTTAAAATTGCAAAAGAACACCAGATCGAAAAGGATGGATGAATAGGAACCCTACTAGATAAAGTCACTAGGATTTTGCACTTGTTGTCCCTCAATAAGCAGTAATTCACATGACATATGGAGGAATTCCAATTACAGTTGATTAAACCTTCATGTAAGCAATTGAGACTAACTATCATTCCTATATTAATTATTACAGGTATTATATATTTAATTTAATATCTTTTTTTATAACTGAGGAGACAGCATCAATCATGTGAAAACATTTTTTTTATAAACTAGAAAACATATTAAAAGATAAAACTGAAAAGTAAACCTCCTCAGATCCTTGAATGTGCTCCATCTCCATTTGTGAAAGAATAATTTTCTTTTTCTTTGAAATACAAGTCTCAATTGACTGCATTAGTTGTCTTTCCAAGGCTTTGATCTCCGCTTCCTCAATCTCTCTAATCAATAACATGTACAACATCAATAATAAGTTAAAATAACAAACAGTAAACATTAGTATATTGATGAATTCGTATATCTTGTTTTTATAAAAATAGAGATGAATTTGTATATCTTTGATGCTTGACAAGCATCAAAACCCTTACCTCTAATGCTATAACAACCCAACCCTTCAAAAAAAATAAAAACAAATGAAAACAAATGAACTAATAAATGGAAAACTCTAATATAAAGGAATTTGGTAATTATTAAAGCTAGGAGTCAATACTACAGGCTTTATTTCCTGAGCTAGGTAACTTTATTTCTGAACCTCTCATTTATCGATCTAACTTCCTCATTGCCTAATCCACTTTCTACATCAGGTAATGGATCAAAGCTAGGAGCCACTACTACAGGCTTAATTGCCTGAGCTATGAAACTTTATTTCTGAACATACTTCCATATTGCCTCACTCACTTTCTACACATAAATTATTTGATGCCAATAATAGTACAATAAATGTGAAAACATTGCAAACATGTAACTCCCTGGTTCTATGTTTTGTTTTATCAGATTCAACAGATATAGCTTGGGAATAAACCACATAAGTTAAGGACCATATTCATATACAACATGAACAACCTAGTACATTTAACATCCCCATCACGAACAATCCTCAAATCAACTGCAAGGCATTGGCCCATATTTGCTGCAAACCAATATCATGATAATTTTCTAGAATTTACCCCCTCCGCCAGAAAAAGGAAATGCTGGAATTCATTACTGTCGTTCATAGGCAATACTACATAATATTATTTATAATGACATGTCAAGCAAGAAGAAACAGTATTAATGAAGATAACATGCTATGTCAACTTTGAAAACAGACAAACAGTTCTAATCAAATAATTGAAACAGCTTGTCAATGCATATTTTGAGAAGGCTTTATCCAGAAAATAAACCAACAAACTTTGAAGTCTGAGAACAAATATCCAGCAATATTAGTCCACACTACTACAATCCACATTCCTTGGTCACCCTCTAATTATTGCAACATTCAAGTTTTACATCTGGAAGTGTAAGGGAGTCAAAAAGCTCTGACAATTGCAACATTAAATCTACTGCTATTTCACTTTCTACAGGTCTCGTTATTTATTGTCTTGTCTTTCCTAGTCTTTCTTCACAGATAGGGACGTATGTTGGTACATGGAAATTTCTTTTCAACTGTATGTAACTGTATGATGCGTATCTTCTGAGAAGAAATAAGGCTTCCACATGGCAGGTTGTAAATACTGGTCACAAAATGTTTCTCTCTTTCTTGGTTACAAAAAGAATGGAATTCTCAAATCATTGAGAGATGCCTGGAGTTTGTAAGCTCAATGTGAACGGTTCTGAACGGGATTAAATGGATGCTATAGATAGTTTCACAGAATTCATTAGAAAGATATGGTACCATTGATACTTGTATGGACACACTCTTCTGAATCCGTGTTTTAATTGGGGAAAGAGGGATTCCTTTCAAATAACTGAGATGCCAGAAACTTGTAGACTCAATATAGATGGAAGGAATAAAATGATGGCTGCAACAGAGAATGAGGAATCCTGGCAGATTAAATGGAGGACTGATTTCTATGTTATTAAAGGCACAATTATACGAAAAAAGGATTAAGGAGCACAGTGGTTAGGAAACCAACATGACTTCTTCATTGAGCAACCAAACAATGGCAAAGTATCTCCTGGTAGGCTGGACAGATATGGGATGGCCACAAGTGAGAGTATGATATGCATACAAGCCACTCACAAGAAGGAGCTCCATCACTGTGTCTCATGGCTCTATATAGAGGGGTGAACCCAGCTACATGAACCTCAGGAAGTGGGGAAATAAATGCCCAGTGGAAGGTTCATGATTTACTAGAGTAACAGTTACATTATCATAACATAAGGGACAGTACACATAAACAAAGTGGTCCAAACCCCACAGAGTGCAGTTTGGATAGCTTCATGTAGGACAACAATCCATTTGCATATACACAAACTCATTCATATAAAGGAACAATGATAAAAAATGAGCCAATACCTGATGAAAAGAGATAAATAACTGTATGGCAAGTTTACAGCACCAAAGCCAGAGAGTACTGCCATGAATGTAACACCAATGACTCCAATTCTACTGACCAATTGGGGCAAGGTGAAGAAACCTGACAATTAAATCCCCCAGAAGCCAAACAATAAAATTTTAGAAACAAACAAGAAAAAGGAAAACTAAGATATAGATAAAAAGATAATTAATTGATGACATTCCTGGAAAAGAATTGTAATTTTAAAAGAAATGGGAAAAGGAAAATGCATAGGAGATGACAACAAATTCGACCAAGGAACAACTACTCCCTATTATAAAATCATAGAACTGTAGTTATAGCATGCCGTGATAAAGGTGATCAGCCAATACATGTTTCCATTTGTCTGTCTGTATGTATCTGTGTCTGTTTATGTGGGGATGAGAATGCATGAGTAAATCCTTGTTTATCATACCAGAAATTTTCCTTGTCATGAATAAGGACTCCATTCAAGGGAGTTCTATGGGAAACAAAAAGGTAAAAAGAAGACAATGATAAAAACGTAAAAAATAAATAAATAAAATAAAATAAAAACTTTATTAATTTAAATAGCTAACAAGCATGTAACAATACGAGAGTAGAAACATTGATATAAACATTTAGATTAAGTTTGCATACAATTTATTCACTAAGAGGGGTGATATATATACATATATATATAGCAAGTGAGACAGAGATACGGAGATCATCTCAATTATTTTGATCCCAATATAGGGCAGACGAAAACCTTTATCAGGTGAAGGCATGGGAAAGTGAATGCCCATACGCCAAAAGGCATATAAAAATGCCAGCAAGAATAAAATTGCTCCAAGTGCAGCCCTTTCCTTCCTTACACCTGAATGCATAATTTAAGTAACAAAAGTTTGTAAGTGATAGAAGTAACCTAAGAATAAAGGTACAACAGTCTTGCTTACTAGCTACAAATTTATAGGTGGATAAAAGAGTACTCTTCATTGGTGTCCCTTCTATCTTGAGGATAATTGCACAGCACATTTGATCATGGAATAGGCCAAGATATAATGTAATAATTTTACTAGTAGTAGCGATGATTAATGTACTAGAAGGAAAAATAAATAAAAATAAAAAAGTTCTGATGAGTCATGATAGTGCTTTCAGATCAGAGATCAAACAAGTAAACAGGCACCACTGACGCATGTGAAAGTAGCTTCATTGATTTTCAGAACATAGGCTTTTCTAATTATCCAAAATAAAATTAAACATTTTATATCTGTTGAAATAATTCATCCTTGACATAGCCACATGAAATTTTGAATGCCAACAAACAACTTTTATGCTGAGAGACAGATACCAGTCAAGCATATACCAAACCCCCAAAAATACAGTCAATCATTTTGAAGAGCTTTAGAAAGAAACCAAGTACTGGACATACACAAAATAGGATAAAATTCAGTAACCCTGTCTACTGACACCACCATACAATATCAATGAATTTGACAGTCAAAACCTCAACTTTGCACATTCCTGGAAACTTCAAGATTCAAATCAGACTTAGTTCCTTTTGTGGTGACTGCGTGTATGTGTGTGTCAGTGTACATGTGTTTTTGCAAGGAAAAGGGTGGGATGAAAATCATTTGGAAAGTATGAAGATAGATGACACTTACCATTGTTGCCAAGCATCAGGTAACAATGATAATAAGGAAGCATGAAGACCAGTAGTAAAATCAAACAGAACAAGTCCACCTTCCAATTCACCAATCTTGCCCTACAGCCATGAAGAAATTCACATAATTTGATCAATATATTAATTTTCCAAAGTCTTCTGTCATTTTTACGTAACTATCATAGAAAAGTAGAAGAAATCATCTATACAAACAACTCAAGTGACATTCTAAGACTATAAGAAGATAAAAAGTAATATTAAAATTCTCTCTGTGCTTTTGTAGTCCAATCCAATGGCAACGGGAAACTGTTAAGTTGCATAGATGCTTTTTCTAGTGTGCAAACCTGTAAGAGTGTATTGAAAGATTCTCAAGAGGGCACGCCCATATACATGTTACGCCAAAAAAAAAAAAAAGTGAGAACGGAACTTAAATCAAGTCAAGATATTCCCAAAATTCAATATTAAAAAAAGACTTAAACAATGTGTAGCACGGGAGGCAAAACACATAGATTGTTAAAGAAACTTCCATGTATTCTCCTGTAAAAAAATCTTTCCTTATCTTGAGTAAAATAGACTGCTATTACTTCCAACCCATTGGGAGTTAGATTCTTATGAATGCCTTCTTTCACTCTCTCTACCAGGTGAACTCTGAGATGGATAGAGATGACACCATGGCTTGGAAATTGACCAAAGAAAAGAAATTACCAGTCAAGAGAGCCTATCAGTGCCTAAGTACATTATGGGGTGTTTCTCTTATCCTTGTAAGGCCACTTGAAGAGAAGGGAAACCTTCAAGGTTCGTTTGGATAGCTTTGCTGAGTCATACATTGAAGGCTAACAAATCTATAAAAAAGAAGCATCTTGCTTGTCAGTTGGTTTAACCTTTGCATGTGTGATGGAGAGAGAGTTAACCACCTTCTTCTTCATTGTCCTATGGCTAGAAGTCTTTGGGTGTTGGTGTTCGACCTCTTTGGTATTTCAGGGGTTTTGCCAAATACAGTAATAGATTTAATCGGGACTTGGAATTTGAAGATGAGTAGCATGGAAGGTTGTGCCAGGTTGTTTAATGGCAACTTTGTCGACTGAACGAAATAGCCATATCTTTAAAGGCATAAAGTGAACAAAGGATAAGTTGAAGAGGTTCTTTCTTTGGTCTTTATTCTCTTGAGTGTCTATTCAACCTCCATTCTACTTGATGAGTTTTTTTTTTTGGATTGTTTAGATGCATGCTGTCTCATGTTGTTTTTAGGTTTTTGTTCTTTAGGAGATGAACCTTGTAAATTTCTTGTATGCCTCTAGCAGCGTTTTAGTGAATTTTTTAACTTAATACAAAAAAAATGCAACTAGAAAGGGCAAAAATCAAATTCTAATTTAAATAATATTATTTATGAAGAACATCAACACATTAAATATCCGTCCAATAGAAGGATCACCTAGCACACCCTCTTAAGAGAATCAATTAGAACGGGGCGGACATTAAATTCTAATATATGTAATGTGTTAGAGTGTAAATATAGACAGCTTAATTAGTAGGTCAAATTTCCTTATTTATAGTTTCCTTATTTATGTATAGTTGACTTACTTATACTCCACACAAACTTGTACTCCACACGATCTGGTAGTATAAATATATTATCTTGGTATGAGAAATACCCATCCAATTCATCAAATTACTTTGGGTATCTCTCTTTTAGCTTTTACATGATATCAAAGCTTAAGGAGAAAAAAAAAATCCTAATTTTTATTTTCCGCTATGTTTCTTTCTAGCATGTCTCTCTATTGCTGCGTTTTATTCCAGCAGTACGATTATTGTTTATCGGGGGTACTGTTCATCGGTATATCTCCCTCTAAAAAATCTGAAATCGGTATGTCAAAACCTTGTACTTTTACCTGTATTTTCTGGATCCCTGTTATTACTACTGAGAAATTGAATGAATCTAATTATTTGTCTTGGGCTGCATCTGTTGAGTTATGGTTTCTGGGACAGGGATATGAAAATCATCTCACAAAATCATTGGCCGATATTCCAACCCCTGAACAACCCAATTGGAAAAAGATCGATGCCCAACTATGTAGTTTACTCTGGGCATCCCTTGAACCTTCTATATTGCAGATTTTCCGTGCATATAAGACATGTTTTGAATTGTCGAAACGGGCCAGAAGTTTATACACTAATGATATCCAATGTTTTTACACTGTGGTTTCTAATTTGTTGAATCTAAAGCAAGCTAATCAAGATATGTCTACCTATTTGGGCAAGATTCAGAATGTCAAAGCTGAATTGCTGAACTATTATCTTTGACTACTGATATGGCTGACCAAGAGGCACAAAGGGACAAGCTATTCATGATTCTCACTCTATATGGCCTTCAAGCTGATCTTGATCCAGTTCGCCATCAGATATTAGCTAGTCCTACTATTCCTTCCATGGAAAGAAGTGTTTGCTTGGTTGTAACATATCTCCTCTCCGATAGTAACACATGTTGAGAATCCCTCTCCTGATTCTTCAGTCTTGATCTCTCACTCTAGTACTCGTGGAGGTCGTGGTCGAGGAGGTCGGGATCGTTGACGTCCCCAGTGCACTCATTGTAACAGATGGGCCACACTAGGGAAAAGTGTTACCAACTGATTGGTTATCCGGGTCCTATAGCTAACATTGTTCAGTCAGCCAATTCACTTTAAATTTCACCATCTAACAAGCCTCTTAATGTCTCATTATCAACTACTGAATATAATAAGTTCCTATAGTATCAAGCTACCCAGCAATCTTCTCGTGGTAATTTTTTCGCTCGTCTCTCTTAGACCTCTTCTGACACTTGGATTCTTGATTCTGGTGCCTATGATCACATATCTGGTAATTCCAAATATTTTTCTAGTATTAGTAATCCATCGTCACTTTCCACTGTCAGTATAGCTAATGGTTCCACAACCATTGCTAAAGGTATAGGTCAAGCTACACCATTATCTTCTTTGCCTTTAGAGTCTGTGTTTTATGTCCCCGAATGTTCATTTAGTCTAATTTTTATTAGTCAATTGACTCGTTCTCTCAATTGTTCTGTCACTTTCATTAATGATTCATTTACTATATAGGACCGACGTACGGGACAAACGATTGGCATAGGGCGTGAGTCACAGGGCCTCTACCATCTTACCACACTACCTGCATCTTCAGTGGCTTGCTATATGGATGTGCCACTTATTCTCATTCACAGTCGGTTGGGTCATCCTAGTCTATCCAAGCTTCAGAAGATGGTTCCTCTTTTGTCATCTCTGTCATCTTTAAATTGTGAGTCGTGTCAGTTTAGCAAGCACACATGTGCTTCGTTTCCAAAGCATAGTCGTTTTAAAGTAGAGTCTCCCTTTCATCTTGTTCATACTGATGTTGGGGTCCTCGTCTTGTTAGTTCATCTTTGGGATTTCAGTATTTTGTAACCTTTATTGATGACTATTCTCGTTGCACGGGATCATTTTTAATGAAAAATCGTTCTGAGTTATTTTCTATATTCCAACAATTTTGTGCTGAAATTAAAACACAATTTGGTATTTCTATCTTATTTTGCGTAGTGATAATGCACGTGAATATTTTTCTACATCATTTCAGCACTTTATGATATCTTAAGGTATGCTGCATCAATCATCTTGTTCTCACACCCCTCAACAAAATAGAGTTGCTGAGCGCAAAAACAAACATTTAATTGAAACAGCTTTCACTCTATTACTTCATGATCCTGTTCCACTTCGGTTTTGGGGTGATGCTGTACTTATTGCATGCTACCTTATTAATCGCATGCCATCTTCTACATTGCATAACAAAATTTCATATTCTATCATTTTTCCTAATCATCCCTTATATTCACTTCCGCTTCGTATCTTTGCTTGCATTTGTTTTGTTCATGATCTAACACCTGGACAGGATAAACTCTTTTCCAAATCAATTAAGTGCATCTTCTTGGATTATTCTCGCCTTCAAAAAGAGTATAAATGTTACTGTCCAGATAAGAATCGTTACTTTACCTCTACTGATGTCACATTTTTTGAGGAATCTTAATTCTTTCCCTCTACTATTCCTGAGTCACCTTTTATCTCTGAGGCTCTTCCGGTTCCTTATCTTGGACCAAATGACCATGCATCATCTGCACCACTACCTGATCTTCTAGCAGACGCTGTTGATGTACCTGATGACTCACCTTCTGTACCAACACCTTCCCGTGCCTCGGATCCTGCTTCGTCACCTATTTTACGAAGAGGTACTCGTTCAACTCATAATCCTTATCATATTTATACTTTTTTGAGTTATCATCATTTATCTTCACCCTATTATGCATTTGTATCCTATTTGTCTTATATTTATGTTCCAAAGTCCACCAGTGATGCTCTTACTCATCCTAGGTGGCGGCAGACCATGGTTGATGAAATAAACGCGTTACATACTAATGGTACTTGGGAACTGGTCTCTTTACCTTCTGGAAAATCCATTGTTAAATGTAAATGGGTATACACCGCGAAAGTTCATCATGATGGTTCTGTTGATCGCTTAAAGGCTAGATTGGTAGCAAAAGGCTACACTCAAGTCTATGGTGTTGATTATTCAGAAACTATCTCTCCCGTAGCCAAAATTACATCTGTCAGGGTATTTATATCTCTAGCTGCTATTTTTGATTAGTCACTCTATCAATTGGACATCAAAAATGCTTTCTTACATGGTGACCTTGATGAAGAAGTCTTTATGGAGTAACCACCTGGTTTTGTTGCTCAGGGAGAATTCGGTATTGTGTGTCAATTGAAAAAGTCTCTATACGGCTTAAAGCAATCTCCCAAAACTTGGTTTGATAGTTTCAATGAAGTTGTTCTTAGTTTTGGCCTTCAGAGGTGTACTGTTGATTACTTGGTTTTCTATAAACATACACCTAATGGCAGAATTCTTTTAATTGTATATGTGAATGATATCATGATTACAGGTGATGATAATCATGGAATTCAGCAATTGAAATCATTCTTACAGTCTAAGTTTCAAACTAAAGACTTAGGACAGTTAAAATACTTCTTGGGCATTGAGGTTGCGAGATCACAATTGGGTATTTTCCTTTCTCAAAGAAAGTAATGTCTGGATGTCTTGAGTGATATAGGTATGTTAGATTCCAAACCTGTAGACACTCTTATGGATCCCAACACTAAACTTGTTCCAGATGAGAGAGAGCTACTGACAAATCCTAAGCAATATAGACGTCTTGTTGGTAAGCTGAATTATCTCACAATCACTAGACCAGATATTGCTTTTGCAACTAGTATGGTTAGCTAATTTCTTTCTCAGCCTCGAACATCTCATTGGAATGCTGTTATTCATATCCTAAGATACCTTAAAACTGCACCCGGAAAGGGATTATTATATAAGAATCATGGGCACACTCTAGTTCGAGGACATGATCGTGGTCATATATTAGTCCATAAACATAATTCTACTCTAGTTCAAGGTTATAGCGATGTTGATTGGGCAGGCTCTCAATTTGATAGAAGATCTACTACAGGATACTGTATATTTTTGGGTGGAAATCTTATTTCATGGAAAAGCAAAAAGCAGACTGTTGTTGCAAGATCCAATGCTGAATCTAAATATAGGGTCATGACTCATACCACTGCTGAGTTAGTTTGGCTGAAAAATCTATTTGTCGAACTTGGATTTCAGCACTCACAGCCTATGGAGTTAGTATGTGATAATCAAGCTGCATTACATATTGCATCAAATCCAGTCTTTCATGAACGAACAAAACATATAGAAATTGACTGTCATTTCGTTCGTGAGAAGCTTATGGATAATACAATCAAGACTACATATGCAAAATCATAAAATCAATTAGCAGACTTATTCACAAAATCTTTGGCAAGAAACCAACTGCGATATCTGTGCAACAAGCTTGGAACACATAATCTTTATACTCCAGCTTGAGAGGGAGTGCTAGAGAGTAAATATATACAGCTTAATTAGATGATCAAATTTCTTTATTTATGTATAGTTGACTTACTTGTACTACACACAAATTTGTACTCCACACAATCTGGTAGTATAAATATATTATCTTGGTATGAGAATTACTCATCCAATTCATCAAAATACTTTGAGTATCTCTCTTTTAGGTTTTACATAATGTTTATGAAGAAATTTATATTACGTATGAAGAAGGAAAACTTTGTTACCTTCTAATTCATTTTGCCAAAACCCAGTCCATGAGAAGACCTAACAAAATGAGTAGCCCAACTAACATTACACATCCAATATTTCAAACCAATATGGCAATACCCTACCCCATTGAGTGTTTTATTCACAAGAGAATCTTCCTAACCATTTCTCTGGCAAGGCCCTCCTTCCCTATAGGTACAGAAGTGTCACTTTTATGTGAACTATAATATACTAAAGAAGTGAATTGATACGGGTAAACAGGGTTAGACGGGCTAAAGGGAGACCAAGAATTATATGGAGAGAAGTTTTTGAGAAAAATATGATTGCTCTGGGCGTCAAATATGGAATTTGAACCGAACTATTTGGATTCAAATTTGATTCGAACACTATTTGAATTGAATTTGAATAGTATATTATTTGATTTGATATTCGATCGATTAATTTAAATCAATATTCAATTTCGAATTAATATTCAAAATTATATAATTTTTATTAAGAATTTAAATAAAATTTTAATTTTTTACCAAACTACCCTTATAAATTCGTATATTCGTATTCGAATTTCAATTTAGTTTCGAATTAATATTCGAATTCGAGTACTAGAATTCAAATTCAAATTTAAATAGTGCACTATTTGAAACTATTCGATTTGAATTCAAGTCCTAACTAAATGTGACGTCTTGGATCAATGCCAATAGAGGAAAATGATTCATATAACCAACCCTAATTAATTTAGAATTTAAGACTTAGTTGAGTTGAGTTGTACTATATACTAAAGAAACCATAAAGATCATATCCTTTGGTACACAAGATTGGGTACAAAATCAAACCATCTAGGCTCAAAAGGATAAAAAGAACTTAAACAAACCATTTAAATAATCTACAAGCTCAATGAAAGATCATTGTGAATAGAAGAGGGGTGAAAGACATATACAAAACAACTACTTTCTGGTCTTTCAATAAAAAACCTTTTCACTGAAAATATGGTTATCATGCTCAAGACAACAGCCTATTTCATGCAGAAATAGAAAAGGTTGCCAAGCCAGCTTTCTCCTACATATTCCAATAGTTCATATGATACAAAACTCAGATTTGCATAACCCAGTGGACTCCAAGAAAGAGAAAATACTAACTCCCACAAATCTCAAACAACAGGGAAACTATAATAAAAAATAAAAAACAAAGACAGAGATAGAAATAAAAGAACAATGAAGAAAGGGATTATCTACTGTTTCACCACCTCCTAGTCCTAGCAGTAAAACTTTATGCACATTATCTTCTGTCAAATTGCAACTACGTGAAACTGTCCACATGAAGAGTGAAACTATTAAAGGCAAGCAGTAATGCCAAAGGGTGTTCCAAGGAAAAGAATCTATCCTAACACTACATACGAAGTAGCTTTTCACAGTGACTAAGATAGTTGTTTTTAAAATCCAAAATATCACATCATCACTCGCTCAACTCCCTTAGCATTACACAATGTATGAAAGAAGCATCCAAAGATTCTACCCCCCCCCCCCCCCCAACCTTCTGAACAACAACTAACATATTCATACCATCGTTTAGAACCCCCAGTCAGCTCTCTTGAGTCCAAACCGCCCAATTGCTTTACAAAAGACTTCTATCAATTGACCGCAATCCATAAAAAAGCCAAAATGAATATTATCAAAATTCTAGTTTCCTGAGTAGGCTTGCATAGATTACCTCACTCCTCGGATTGAAACTTACTTTTACTGTTTTTTCGTTTCAACCATCAAATGAAACTTGGATTCTAACCAACCAAAACAATCTCTAACTTCATCACTATTTTTCTGAATCCAATTTCCACTGTTTTGCGACACTATTTTCAAAAAGAATTAAATCTCGAGTACAGTACAAGGGCACATCTACTATTAACAAAGATAAATGTTAATAACAATGAAGAACCATTTTGCATTACAAAATCAAGTTTGGACAGCTTACTCCTTGGAGAGGATGGGAATAATCTCAAACAGGACAAGCTGAAGAAGATTGCAAGAAAATGCAAAGACGACGCTGAAAATGATCTGAACTAAGACTCTCTTTTCTTCATACTCCTTGTAAAGCCGACGATTCAAGAACCAGAGACCAGCCCAACCTAAGAGACACAAAGACCCCAACACCACCACTCCTTCATAAATTGCCCTTCCCCATCCCATCTCTGATTCTCTTTCTCGATCTCGATGATGTCTTTCTGCTCCTGAATCTGTCTACTGTTTGTGGATTTGAATTGAGTCCTAGTCCGATATAGAAGAAGTTAATAGTTCAAGTTCATGATCCGAAAAACTTCATTCATAATTACTTGAGTTTATGTAAGGCATATTATTGTGTTATAATTTTGGCTAAATTATACTTTTCATCTTATAATTTTTACTATGATCCATTTTAGTCCATATAATTAAAAATAAGTTAAAATCAAAACCAATATTTTCAAAATTGAGTTAATATGGATTACCAAAAAAAAAGAAAAAAAAATTGAGTTAATATGGCTTATTTTTCGTCCAAATTTACTAAACAAAAAAATAAATAAATTATATTTGAAGCAGATATATTGATATCACAACTTTAAAATCAAGCACTCATAGCTTTAATTGTATTTATATATATTTCAAAATTAAAAATTATTTTATTTATAATAGATGTATTGACGTGTCTTTTTAATTGAATATATAAGATTATGTTAGTCCACATAATCTTTCATTAAGTCAACTTTGATGGAAAATATTAACAAGAAACATATTGACTCGATTTTAAAAATATAAATTCTTAATTTTTTTAACTTCTGAAACAATGAAAATTAAAGTAAATTCTAGTACAAACTATAAGAATAAAAAATATATAATTTAGCCTATAATTTTTATACTAATAGTTTAGATTTAGCTCCTCTCAACTACACCTAAAACTCATTACTTTTAAGTATACATTTAAATTAATGGCATATCAATTGATAAAAATTAACGGCTAAGATTTAACTAACATTACAAACTCAATAGTAATAGACTGTTCATTCTCTGTCCTAAAGCCATTAATAAACATTTTTCTCTTTCTCTACATTTTATTTGATCTATCTCTCATTAACTCATTTATGAACGCTTTTATTTTATTTTTCACTCTTTTCCATTTTCTTCTCTCGGTACTCTTTCTCTTATCTTTTTGTGCTCAAAACTTCAAAAATAGAATAATAAGATGTAGTAAAATCAGCTCAGAAATTAAAGTTAGTCCCTTTCTTTGTTATATAATTGTTCATTATTTTATAGAAGTAAGTTAGAGTTACTGTGCTATATACCCATTAACTGTTAGAAATTTGTGCTCTTTTCGATGAAGAGATGAACAGAGAATTATTTTGCTTTAAAATAGTGAATGGCGAAAGAGAACACGAAAAATAAAAATAATTTTTTTTTTCAAAAAGTACATATCCATGTAATTTTCACTCAACAAAAAATAGTAGTAAGTTTCATTCATCAATATACTATTTTTAAGAGACATTTGAACTACAACACTTATGAGAGACCTCTTCTATTTTTAAGTTCATACCTACATTAAATATAAAAATAGCTTAAAGAAAAAAAAATTTCCTAAATACTCTTGTGAGTTTTTATAATTACATAGTTATCTTTTATTGTTATTTTGTCACAAATAAATTATTTGCGATGACTCTCACGACCCGGTAAAAAAAAATTTTAATTTATGTTATAAAAATAAATAAATAAATTAATTAAATAATAGTATAGTTTAATATGGTATAATTCGATATCTTAGTAGACAATTTTAAAATATTGTGTATTTATTATAGTAAGGTAAGTAGTAGTATGACCAAATAAATTCAAATGAGTGCATAATTAATGTATAAGATATATATATATTATAACTTAAATGATGCTGACCTTGACTATATAATTTTATTATTATTATTATTTAGTTATTTTTTTTATTTTGTGGGGTGATCTTTTCCTTTCCTTTTCCTATGCTCTCTTTTTCTTTCCCGTAAGTTCTTTCCTGCTCTAGCTGGACTTCCCTTTCTTTCTCGACTTTTCTAGAATTCATTCTAGCAGAACTTTACAGCTTTTCTTTGCAACTGGTAATCCTTTTCTCTTTGGGGCCACCAAATTGCTTTGCTTAAGCTCCATTTTCAGCCTTAACAACAGCTTGGTTAGGGGATTACATCAACCAATTGTGTCCTTTGTTTTGGTCAACGTAGCCTTGCTTCTTCTCCTTTTTCTTCTGCCGTGAAGCTCCTACTGTGATTTCTTGTTAGAAATCCTTGGAACGAGTTGGTGAACGGGTTGAACCTTGGAAGCTTGCTACTTTTCCGTGCTCTAGCTTCCTCCTCCTTCCTCTTCGGGTTGCATCAATGTTTAAAGGCGGCAAGTTCTCCGTTTGTGGATCTGGTCCGTGGCAGGTTTTGGGCAGTTGTAAGGTATGTGGTTGTGGTTTGTAAGCTTGTGAGGTTGTTGTTGTGAAAGCTAGTAGCTTTAGGTAGCTTTAGGTAGCTTTAGGTAGCTTTAGGTAGCTTTAGGTAGCTTTAGGTTGTAGTTAAATAACCAAGCTTGTTGTCCCCTGTTTTGGGCAATAGCTTGGTTGCTTGTTTACCACTTGTGGCTAGCCTTGAGTTGTAGAAAAAAAAAAAAAAAAGGGTTATGACTCTTTGGAGTCATGTCAGCAAGGAGTCTATGGGAGGCAGAAAGAAAAAAAATTCTGAAACCATGAGCCTATTAATGCTTGGGTATATAATTTTGGTTAGGGGAAATGTGGGAATTTCTTGTTGTTAAGTTGCTTGTTTGGGTAATTAAGAAAAGTTTGTTTATAAAGAGTAAAATAGTGAAAACATGAAACAAGAGCTATCAACCATGTATATATATATGTAAGATGATAAAGATAGAATGTGAAAAGGAGTAGTAGTAATCGAATGGGAGGTTTAGGTATTTTATTTGTTTGGTTGTTATAATGTGCAAGAATTCTCAGTATTAAATTGGACCCTAGATGAGGTTAACTTAAGTTGTGGGTTGTTGAGATTAGAAGTGGGTTGGATGGTAAAAACTTCTCCACTAGGAATTTCTTAAACTAAACCTTGTGATTATTGTGTATTAGGACTTAAAACATAAGAGGTTAAGGGGTTTGTGAATTATAAAGCAAAGTTTGATAAAAATAGTTAGTGTATAAAATAGTTTAGGATGCAAGCATTTAAATTTAGAACTTATATGTGTTATGTAAAGCATTGTTGGTTAATGTTGTGAGCTAAGGATTTAATGAAAAAGGGTGATTAATGTAGGTAGAGTGATGGAAATGAGAATTAAGTGGTTTTGAAGGGGTGCAAGGGGCAGATTTCGTAGGTGAAGTAAATTCAGTATTTCTAGTGTTTTTAGGGCAGAATTAAATTAAGAGTTCAAAAGATAAAATGTATCTTATGGTCTTCAAATATTTTTTGCAAAATTTCGTAGCTTAATTCCAAATATGTTGTGAGTTATAGCTATTAGACTCCGGCTAGGTCAGATAGGATTCGTAGTGCCCTGTTTTTGGTTCATGTAAAGAATTGAGTGTGTTCATGACATATTTTAGAAAAAAGTTTCTAAATAATATAGATAGATATACTTGTCTATTAATAAACCCGATAAATTGAATCAAATTTTGTTTTTCCTAGAGGAAGTTATGTTCAATTAACTAAGGTAAGGTCAAAACTGTCAAAAATCTTGCGGGCTGCAGAATTTGATGTAACTTCAAACAATAAACTGTATTGATATATTAATCTAAAAATTATAAATGATATACTATTATAAAGCTACATGTGTCTAGTATTTTATAAATTTTACGAAAATGGATTTGGAGTTTCCTAGAGAAAGATATGACCGTTAAAGTGGACACTGGTACAAACCCTAAGTTTAGACAGTTTCAACATCTCTAATTCACTAAGTGCTTTTTATCTTTTCTAATGATTACTTCTACCCTAGGCATTGTCAAGACATTTAAAATGTGCCTTGATTATTAACCATATTACACAAAGTTTAATTTATATTAAATGGCATGTAATAGCTTAATGGAAAATTTACATAAACAGACCTATATAAATTGAGATATAAGCTTAGTAACTAAAAGATTATAACAATAACGTTTATGAACTAAATATTATTTGGGTATATGAATTTCAATTCCGAATGCTAATGTGAACCTGATGAGATGCGTGGACGCAAGTGTGAGTAAAGAATGGAATCAGTTACGGGTGAGTGGTTAATTGCTGCCTTTAGGGGCTAGATTAGTTTTTGTAATTATATGTTTATTTGAATATACATGATATATGGAAAATAAGCAAGTATAGTATTTCAGTAATTTATTTAAATTATGTTTGTTAGATATTGGTTGTGGTTGATAAAGGCCAACAAAGTGAGATTTTTATGAAAAGTGAATTTTATTTCTGAAATTAAAAATCCAGGTGCAGCTAGGATACCCTGATTTAAAATCATGAGAAATTCTGATTCTGATAAATATTTTTTTTAAAATTGAGTGCCCAGCCCCGGTGGGATGGATTGTACATGGAGATTAATTTGTTGTGCGGGTGCGTAAATGCCCTGTAGGGGTTGATAATGCTATGCGGGGCTGGGTTACTCATTGGCCTTTTGATTGCTTTGCGTGATATTGTTGCGCTGACTTAAATTGTGTTCTTGCGTGTAATATGAATTGTAAATTTGTGGAACTTACAAGGTGTACTTGTAATGTGAAATGTTATTTGAATTATGTTACATGATGTTAATATGTATATTATACATTTGTGCTGAGTGATGTTGATACCCTTTGGGTACAATTTTCCACTCACAGAGTCCATAGGACTCACCCCTCTCTTGTGGATTTTTTTTAGTAACAGGAGTTCGGTACATAGTGTCGCCGAGCTTGTGACTTGCCGTTTGAGTAAGGCAAGGTAACTCCAGGATCTCAAACTTGAAATTAAATGATGAAAATTTGCAGTCACACTAGAACTATGGATGTGTCTAATTTCGAAAGATGTAAGAGTCTAGTTATTTATCTTGGTTATGATGTGGTTGGAGCGAAGCTCCTTGTTATTTTTATGTTACTGTTGTGTAAAATCATAAGACTATGTATTTGCATTTTGAGGTTTGTTTCATATTGCAAGAAACTTTCTGTCAAATTTTTCAGTAACTTGTTAATTATTACAGGAAGTAAACTTTTATAGTGAACTTCGGTTTTAGAAAAGCTAGTTTTATTCTTTAGTTGGGTCATGAGTCAAGTTTGTTATTTTGTTTCAAAGTCAGGGTTACAGTGGATTTGTTATCCAATCCTCCGGCCAGTCATACCTCAGTGAAGAGTGTGACATTATTAGTTTTTTTTATTTTCCTAATTATTCTCTATCTTAATATCAATAAAATTGTAATTGTTTCAAGACTTTTAATTTCTTCTTTACTAATTCTTTTTAACATTGAGTATTATTTTTTATTAACTATAATTTCTTGATATATACATCTATTGTTGATAAACATATGCGAATATATTATAAATACGACTCACGCCCAATAAGTGTGTTATGAAAAATAGTATATATATGATGTTAATTGAATTTTAACCATTAATTTGTTTATATATGTACACATGTCAGTAATCAATTATGTAATTGGAAGTAATTGGTGTTAAGTGTAATGGCGAGGAGCTGATCAATCCTAATATTTTTATCAATTTGTAGAGTACATTACACTAATATTCCCTTAATTAAACTAAATATCGATATCTCTTTATTTCTGAAACAAACTCAGACTTTTCGTAAAATTTGAAGAAAAAAAATGTTCTAATTTAACTAAAACTCAAAAAAAAAAAAAAAAAAAAAAAAAGAGTTAAAATACTTCAAATATCTTTATTATCCTAAAAAAAGATATATATTTTATTTTTACAAAACTAATTTAGTTATAAATAAATAAGATATAAATAGAATCACAATCATTTGAAAAAATTGCTTCAACCTCTTACAGATTATACTAATTTTATACAAATATCCCTAATCTTTTTAAAATCTACATAAACCTCCTTTGAATTTTTAAAAAGTACTTCAATCTAATTGAACTTAAAAAAAATAAAAATAAAATTCTCAAAATAACCTTATTATCATATTAAATGGTATATATAATTTTAACATTAACTAAACTAATTTAATAATAACATAATATTATTTATCTTTTAATAAGATATAATAAATAGAATCATAAATAACCTCCCTTGGATTATACTGATATTACATAAACCTCTCCTCTATTTTACAATCTACATAAATCTTCCCTAAAGTTTAAAAAAAATAAAAATGCTAGCTAACTATTTCTACAAAATGAAATCATAGCTTGAGAGAAAAAAACTCTCGACTCCTGATATCATGTGTCTCTTGCTTAACTCAGACATACAGTTAGTCTATGTCCAAATTTAATCGATCAATCAAAGTTTTAGGAGGATTCAGAAAATAGTATGGACAAAGATAATTAGGAACCTAAAGTTGAGGATGATTGTGCATGGCCTAAAATTTCCATTTTTCAAGGAAGAATTGAAGAAGTTAAAGACGCCATGGAAAGACTCTTTGATTATCAAAGTTCTTGGTAAGAGCTTCTCGTTTGGGTTTCTTTATTCTCATTTGAAGCTAAAATGAAAGATTAAAAAGGATATTTGAAGAATTTAATAAGAGGGAGAAAAAGAATCAGAGAAAAGGAGAGAAATCAAGGGTACACACAAGAATCAAATCAAATTTAATTCATAAATAAAAGCAACACCTTCTCAATCAATAGAATTCATGAATTTTCATTACCTAGCTCATGTCTATACTACTTGGCTGAACTACCCAGTTCATTCTTTCTTTTTCTCTCAATTCCACGTAAGCCTATGCCTTAAAATCACTTATATTCACTCATATTTCAATCACAATACACCCACTAGAATCTTCTCATGTTTTCCTCTTCTTCCTAAATCTGAAAAACACACACTTAGGCATAGTTTCTTTGCTTCTTTTAGCCTAAGGTACACACAAGAACACACACTTTTCTTTTTATTGTATTGTAACAATAATAGACTATCAAATAAAAAGAAAAGAAAATTACTTAATACATTATATAAAATTATATTATTCAATTTTAAATGATACCCCAAACATCCCAATATTTAGTCTAGTTGCTACAATATATTCGACACCAACTAGTTTAGTGATGAGCATTACTAGAAATTACCGTATATGCATCTATAAAATTACAGACTCGGAAAACCTAGTCATAGATATATCATATCTATGTTTGCAGCAAATGTATCAGTGTCAGTATAAATGCAAATGCTAATAGTATGAAAAAAAATATACCTATCAAAAGCTGAAAAAAGAAATGCAAACGCTGAAAAATGTAAATTTTGACACCAAATTCTACTAGAGAATCTGTGTCTATAGAGGCAAATGTAGATATTTTGAATTTGGGACAAATTTTGTTAAATTTATCTGTGTCTATGTTTTCTTGATTGCGTCTATCCTTAGGCAGACACAATTAATAAAATAATATTTTTTAAAAGCATCTTCTTTTCTGCATCTACCACCTAATATACATGCATTTGGAATGGCAGACGCAAAAAGTCTATCTAGTTTATACCTAAATTGTGGCTCACTTTCTCCTCCTTTCTCTTCTTCCCCCTCCATTGCAACCCTGCTTCCCTCTGCACACAGTCACCGTCTGACTAGTTACGACCATTGTCTGTCCACATGTTGCTGGCTTTAAATCTAGGGAGATCCACACAAAAGGTATATAATATATACACACACACACACACACACACACACACACATTGATATTTTTGTATTGTTTGTTAGGTAGTTATATATATACATCTATGTAGATCTGAAAGTTTATTGCTTGAATATAACACATATAATGATAAATTTATATGTAGTTATGTGTAGATTAGTATATATGAGAAAAGGTGTTTGGTATTGTATTATGTTATATATGATTTAGGTAGAGAATGAATTGAAATTTTGATGTGCCTAGCTAGTTAATTAGAACTAATGGTTGAGAAATTAAGTAAAAACATAATTACCTAGTTCCTAATTACTTGTCCAAACTCTAATATATTAATTATATATATATTTTCTCAAGTGTTAATTAGTTTTCCTTAAATAAATCATATCTAATGAGTTGAAACTCTAATTAAAGATCCAAATTAATGCCTTAAAATCATGAAAATAATTTTATCCCCATGCCTTAATTAGCCTTAATTAACCTTAAAAATATTAATTTAATTAAGTCCAACAAATGATCTAAATACCTAGCTAGATAGGTTATTTAATTAATCCATATATTATATGCCTTAAAACCTTAAAAATATAGTTATCCAAATACATACCTTCGTAATATATAAAATCTTGAACCTAATTACCTAGTTCTAAATCGAGAAACTAACAGAATTTGAACATAATAAAAAAATTAAAAAAGTCCCAATAAAACAATAAACTTCTAAATTACTTAATTTAAAAGATTACCTTCTAAATAATTCTTACCTATATTCTAAGATTCACAGGAAGACTTCTATATTTCATATGTATTTCAATTGTATTGCATAACTATGCCCATACTAATATATGTGAACTAATATATTAATATCTTATAACTATATATGTGTACTAATAACTTTGTGCACTTATATATATTTCATAACTATATGTACTAATATATGTTTGTTTATTAATATCTTAATTCATAATGACATAATATATGTTAAATATCCATTTTCATATCAGCTTCATTGCATATTATATTCCCTTAAAAACCCGTTTGAGTATCATTTTAAATAAACTAATATATATTCGTCTGACACAAAGAACATATATTAATTTCATTCAAAACGATTTTCGAATTGTCTAAGTTAAATAGACAGTTTAGGAAAACGAACACTTCATTTGTTACGGTGATATGCTTAACTTTTTGTCTATTTGGTTGAAATTCCAGTTGTGTTTCTCTATGTTCTTTGATTACATACATAAACATAACTGATATTAGCTTGATTGTCTATGTCATGTGCTTAGGAGACCATAGTGAAATGCTGCTTGAATTTCACCAACTGAAGACAAAAAGATTAAGCATATCAATGAAATAAGAGTGTGACTTTCCTAAATGGGATAAGTTAACCCTTATGACGATGTTGAAGGTGGTAGAGAGCATATACCAATAATTGGCTAATCATTCGTTTTAATTAATTGAGTTGAAGTGTTATATGACCAATTCAAAGACAATGTCAGTTGATAGAAGTTGGATGTATAGCCATGTGGTGGATCATGTCGTGTTAGATGAATTTAGGGAAGGGGTTAAAGAATTTCTCGGCTATGCATTTGCCAATATGGGTTATAAATTTGACAGATTAATTCAGTGCCAACGCGAATTTATGACAATAGTAAATTGTTGACTAGAGACGAAGTAACCCTTTACCTCTATAAGAAGGGTTATGTTGCTGCATATAGATAGTGGAGTCTACATGGTGAGGATCAAGTTGGTAATACTGCAAGGACTGTGGAGTATACAGAAGCTAGGCCATCAAATGTTGTTGAAGATGAAATACTACCTGATGCGAACCAGATGGCAGAAGTGGTATTGGACTTAGTAGGCCCAAATTACAATTGGGACCTGGAGAATCCCAATTCGGAAGCTGCAAAGTTTTATAAGATATTGACAATTGCAGATGATTCAATATAGGCAGGGTGTAAAGAAACCATCCTTTTAGAAATGACTCAACTGTTGAACTGCAAGTCAAAATTCAATGTTTCAAAGAAGCGTTACAATATATTTGTCCAAATCATTAAGGGTATTCTACCCAAGGATGAGAAGTTATCTAGATCTTTTAACGAGTCTAGGAAGTCGGTGGACAAGTTAGGACTTGGATAGGACAAGATTGATGTTTTTCTAAATTAGTGCCAATTGTATTAAGCTGAGAACAAGTGCATGAATGCTCGTGATGTTTGTAAAGAGCCATGTTTTAAGGAAGGTTGTAAAAAGAATATACCTTGTAAGGTATTGTGACACTTGCCGATTATGATGAGGTAACAGAGGCTTTATATGTTTAAAATGACTGTAAAAGGCATGAGATGGCACAAGGATGATAAATGAGAAAAACTGGACGTAATAATACATCTATCTGATAGGGAGGCGTGGAAGCACTTTGACAAAGTCCATCCATCGTGGTCACAAGAAATAAGAAATGTCATACTTGAGCTCTCAACAAATGGATTCACTTCATTTGGTAATTTGGGATCTCAATATTCATTCTAGCTAGTGTTTGTCACTCCATATAACCTTCTACCAGGCATGTGCATGAAGTAGCAAAACATTTTTTTGACTTTGTTATTTCCTGGACTGCTCCATCCTGGCAAGAATTTTGATTTCTATTTTAGGCCTTTAATAGATGAGTTGAAAATACTTTGGAAAGACGGTGTCTTGACTTTTGATAAGTCTTTAAAGTAAAACTTTATTATGAGAGCTGTTTTTCTATAGACGATTCATGATTTTTCTACTTACGAAATAACTTTTGGGTGAAGTACCCTATGGTAGACTGTCATGTCCTATATGTATGGAATGTACAAAATCCTTCACACTAATGAATGGTAGAAAACAATGTTGGTTTGATTGCCATCGTCAATTCTTACCTGTGAATCATCAGTTTCAAAAGCAAAGAAACAATTTTTGAAAGAACACCATTAAGAAAAGCTCATTGCCTCCCATATTATCTCGTGATAAGGTTTTTGCTAGGGTTAGATCATTTGATGTTTCAACATAAGGAAAGGGTCATAATAGGGTGAAGATAAGTATATTCTGGGAGTTGCTGTATTGGTCTACCAACCGACTACTCCATAACTTAGACATCATGCATATTGAGAAAAATATGTTTGACAATATTTTCAATGTTGTTATGGACTTTAAAGGTAAAAGCAAGGACACCCCTACAAGCGTGTCAAAATTTGAAAGAACTATGTTATCGACCTGAATTAGAGCTATGTAAGGTTAATGGAAAATGATTAAAGCTGAAAGTAACCTACGCTCTAAGCAAAGATGATAAGAGGTTAGTTTATGAATGGATTAAGAATGATGTGAAGTTCCCTGATAGTTGTGCTTCTAACTTGTCTTGTTATGTAAACATGAAAGAATGCAAAGTTTATGGTATGAAGATCCATGACTGTTATGTGTTCATGCAGAGGTTATTGCCAATTACATTTCGAGACTTCATTCCGAAGCCAATTTGGGATCCAATTATAGAACTTAGTCATTTCTTCCGGGATATTTATCCAACTGAATTGAATGCTCCACATATGAAGAAACTTGAGTCAAACATATCCATGACGCTTTGTAAGTTGGGAACTAAGTTAATACATGGTTTTTAGGATCCTATGGAACATTTGCCGATTCACTTGGCCTATAAGACAAAAGTTGGTGGCCCAATGCAATATTGGTGGATGTATCATTTTGAAAGGTAACTTTCAAATTTATTGCATTGGTTATTCTTTTTTATTACAATTGTATATTAAATATTATATAATATTCATTAATAGGATGATGCATAATCTAAAGAAGAAAGTCCATAACAAAGCACGGGGTGAGAGCTCAATTGTCGAGGCTTACATATTCGAGGAAATATCAAATTTTTGTAGCCTTTACTTTGCAAGCAATATGCTTATAAAGATGCCAGAACCAAGCCAAAATGATGATGACGATATTGATCCAATTAGTTGAGCATCTATATTTTCTTATCTTGATAAAATTATTAAACGTGCTCAATCTAAACAACTAATAGATTACTAGTATAACAAAGCGGTGATATATGCTATTCTCAACTGTGAAGAGATTGGACCTTTTATGGAGTAAGTTTTAAAAACTCTGTATTGGTACCTTCAAACTTTTTACACACAACTTATCTTATCATATATTTGTTTATAGTCAATTTGATTCAATAATAAGAGTTAATGATCCTAATATCATTGATGAATAACTCGAGAAACTCGATAAAAAAAAAAAATTCACAATGACTACCCAACTAATAAGAATTTCATCGATTATAATTCAACTTAACTCTATTTCTATTACATAAGTATTGCGTGATGTAAGTGTTGATGAGCACGCACGCGATATATCTAAAGGTCCAAATCAATTTGTCGACTTTTACAATGGATACATTATAAATGGTTATAGGTTTCACATTGAACATCATGCAAAAAAAAAAAAACAAAAATACAATGAATAGTGGTGTCTTGTGTGAAGGGAAGCTGTTATGATGCATGCGATTATAATTTTTACTGTATGTTGACCAATGAGATTGAGTTAGAGTATAGGGGTCCCAACAACGAAGTTGTCTTGTTGAAGTGTCGATGATATGATTTTTTCTGACAAAGGACTTAAAGTTGCCCCCTGACATGGTTTGATTGAGATAAATCATAAATCCAAACTTAACATGGATAAGCTATTTGTGTTGGGTTGTCAAGCGACACAAGTCTTTTATGCAAAATATATGTCTAAGAAAAAAGAAAGGCTTGATTGGTGGGTAATATGTTAAGTGAAACTAGGAAATTTTATTAATTTAGTGCCGATGTATTCAAAAATTTTGCAAGATTAAGAAACCCAATGTCTAGCTTCGGTTACCATTAAAGATGATGACAGTCTCCTTGAATCACTTCATGACGGAATTGTGATGGAAGAAGTTAATCAAAATAAGCTTCTTCAATCAAAGAGCAAAAACATGCTAGGGTAATTGTTAATGATGACTTTATTAATGAGAATGAAATCGTCTTAGTTGATAAAGAAGACGACGATGAAGAGAAAGAGTTGATCGATGAAAATGATGAGAATTAGTAATTCTTTACCTATAAATATACAAGTATGTTTATAAATAGTTCATATCTTAATTAAGACAATGTTATTTACTAGCTAGTTTTGTTATACATTTTATAAATAACTAACATAATTAGATAACTTGTTGTTTCAGGTACATATATTACATAGTCATTCCTAGAGGTATGGATTCTTTTAATTTCATTTTCATTATGGGATTCTTGAATAGTATTTTCAAGTTATACTTTAAATGTTTACTTTTGGGTTCAGGGGGCAAAACAGTCAAACACAAGTCCGTTTTAGATTCTGGGAATACTAGCATGATCGTAGGGACGAATAAGACATGTAAAAAGAAACAAAATGTCATTTGGAAACCGGTTAGGATATTAGGATAATGTTATAGTTTCAAAGTAAAATCTTTGTAATTTTGGGTTCAAAGGACAAAATGGTCAAATACAAGTATATTTTGGATTCTGGGAGTACCAACACGACCATGGAGATAAATAAGACTTGTAAAAAGAAACAAGATGCCATTTAGATCAACGGTTAGCAAATTAGGATAATGTTATAGTTTCAAGGAAAAATCTTTATAACTTGGGTTCAGATGGCAAAATAATCAAATACAAGTCCGTTTTGGATTCCGAGAGTACCAGAACGAACGTAGGGATGAATAAAACCTTTAGAAAGAAATGAAATGCCGTTTGGATCAATAGTTAGGATATTATGACAATGTTACAGTTTCAAGAGAAAACCTTTGTAACTATAGGTTCAGGGGGAAAAACAGTCAAACATAAGTTCATTTTGGATTCAGGGAGTATCGGCACGACCGTGGAGACGAATAAGATATGTAAGAAGAAATAAAATGCCATTTGGATAAACAGTTAGGATATTTAGACAATGTTACAGTTTCAAGGAAAAACTATTATAATTATAAGTTCGGGGGACAAATTGTCAAACACAAGTTGGTTTTTATTCTAAGAGTACTAGCACGACTGTGGGGATGAATAAGACTTATAGAAAGAAATGAGATTCCATTTAGATCAACGGTTAGGATATTAAAAAAATGTTACATTTTCAAGACAAAACCTTCGTAATTTTGGGTTCATAGGGACAAAACAGTCAAATACATGCTTGTTTTGGATTTTGGGAGCATCGGCACAACTTTAGGGATGAATAAGACCTATATGAAAAAAAGGAATGCCATTTACATTAATGGTTCGAATATTAGAATAATGTTACAGATTTAATGCAACATCTTTGAAAAATATGCTTAATTTTTTTAAGTTACAATTTTAACTACATATTAAGTTATGTTAAAATAACTATTTAAAACTTTTTTATTTAGATTTTTCAGGTTGCACCTCATCTTATATCTATTCCTTCATATCCTAGTCAGGATATATAACGAGTAAACTCGAGACGCTGAAGACAGGTTATGATTATATATGAGATGGTTATTTCTACAATATTTGTAAATAATTTTAATCTTATACACAATGAATTTTATATAATATTTTCTTGTTTATATGAAATTTGGTACAAAATTATAAGCTACATAAAAGAAAAATAATAAAAATAAAACATTTACACCATCTACACCGCAAGTTGGAGTTTTATGAGTCTACAAGCTGCAGATGCAGAAAAAACTATAAATTTTAAAACAAATGCGTCTGTACTTTATGTTTCTATAGGAAAGACTCCGAAATATTTGCGTCTATCCTTTTGAGTTTGCCCTCTTAAAGCTGATAAGTGGCTAAAAGTTTTTAACATTCAAATTTTGTGTTTGTTGGCCAAACACTACTGCATAGACGTAGATAGTCTTCTGTGTCTGAGCAAACACGAAAAATATTATCTAAAACTATTTTTGCTACGTCTGCGTACATGCGTCTGTGTGCAGTTGCATATCAGTAACTATGTTTGTATTTGAAACATCTACATCTTCAATGTGCAGATGTAGATAAAGTTATTTCTTGTAGTGAATAACCTACTTATTCTTTGGGACCTAAATAATTAAAATTTATATACAGTATATTACACAAAGTTAAAATTATATAAGAAAAGATTATTGTAAATGGCCTGACAATCTTTACAATAATGCATTTTAGTCAAATTAATGAGATAATTTTTGTCATATTTCTTTTGGTTTTTTCTTTATCATATATATTAAGTCAAAAATGAACCAAGAAAAGAGAAATATTATTTTGCACGTCTTCTTCTCATCACCATTTAAATGTAGTATTATTTAAAATCTTAATTATTTGGTAGCTATAATTAAAATATCAGCTTTGCTCTATATATATGAGTAGTTGTCGTTTTATCTTCCTCTTTTGTAAGTTTTCATATTTTTTAAATCCTTTATCACGAATAGAATAATCAAATCCCAATCTAGTACCAAGGGAGAAAATATAAATTTAACTCTTGTACACATGCAGACATGTAGTATATAAATAGGAAAACTTCTATAATCTAGAAAAGTCAAACTCAATCTTTCACACCCTCAAATAAATGTATGACTAACTTGAAGAATGAATAACTAAACTTTTGTAACCTTGAATCTATAATGATTAAACACAAATGACTTTTAAATAAATTATAGTTAAGACCAAGAAAACTTTACTAAACTAAAATGAAGTCATGAACTTGTTATTAAAAATAAATATTTACTGAAAATTTGGCAGAAGTTCCACGTAAAATAGAACATGCCCAATAGTACATACACAAATAACATGGTATAATTCACTAGTAAACTATAATATCAAAGTATTAAGAATAGCTTTGCTCCTAATGACACATCAAATTACCACAGTTAACTTAATATACATAACAATGCATAACACTTAAAATGACTGCAAATGTCGCCTTATGAGCTTCAAATATGTGATTCTGAGATATAGCTTGCAGCAACAGTGGTGGCAAGTAGCAAATCTTGATGCAGCGAACTGTGTTTTCCTGATACTAAAAAAACAACGGAGAAAGATGTAAGTCACAATGACTTAGTAAGCAAACCATGTATCCTAAGGGTACCAGCATCAATTAACACATATCTTTATTTAATCTCATGTAGTAATCATAATAAAGTCATAATTCACATGTTTCACGATATATATAAGTCAATTCAAATATCTGGAGTATACCTATTCTAAATAACGCAATCAAAGCACATAAAGAGCTAACTGACTAACTCAGCCCCGCACACTATACAGCCACCCACCAACAATTTTTGCACCTTACAGTAAAAAAAATTCCCGTACACTTATCAGAATCAGAGTATCTCAGATAAGAATATCACATCAAAACATCCTAGGTGCACCTAGATTTCACTTTCGAAAATAAAAATCATTTCTCAAAAAATTTCGTTTTGTTGACTCTTACCAATTACAAGCAATATTAAACAAATATAATTCAAATAAATTACTGAAATACTACACTTGCTTATTTTTTCATGCAGCATATTTATTCAACTACACATACAATTACACATAATAATCTGGCAACCAAAGTGCACGTAATTCACTCACAAGTTCAAAAACAAGACTCATCGTTCCGTCTAGACTATGACGGTGTCAGAGTATTCTTGATCCGATTTGGAGCTAAAAATCATTAAATCATGTATTATTTGAAGTAATCATTTATAATTTCTTGATCGTATATGTTTACACCCTTAACATCTAACTCAGAAATTAATTCCTCCTAATCCTTTTTACCGAATATATTAAAGATATATTTATGTTCCTTGAATATGTATATGTATAAGTATATCTATACTTATACCAAGGAATCGATCATCATTTATCTATTCCACTTTATTCATGTTTTAGTATGAAATTCAAATTACACTTTACGTTTAAACTTAATTAGAACTTGGAATATCTATTTCCACCATCTTAATTTCATTCCCAATTTTTCCCTTGTTACTCCCATTGTTTCCACCATCTTAATTATTTATTTTACATGTCTATTTAGACTTAATAGAATTGTAATTAACTCCTATAATCAAATTGATAATAATTAAATTAATATAATTAACTTAACTAAATCAAGATTTTAATTCAATAAAACTCTTATGTTTAACCCTTATTGGTAACTTCTTAACACCAAAAAATAAAAAATAAAATAAAAAAAAATAAAAAAATCATCCTCTAAATTAACTTTAAAACTTGGTTTCTAGGAAGACATGCTTATAGGACTACCTTTTACTCCCTTGAACTTATGCCTTAAGGTACCTTAAATTCTCTATTCCTTTTTAGACTTTATAACCTGCCAAAGGAGGGAAATCATGTTGAATTTGCTGCCACAAAACAGAGTATAACAAATGAGATTCCAGCCCCTCTTTCTATTTGTTATGTCATTGAAATAGAAGGAGCTAAGCTATCAAAATTGTTTCCCCCCGATAACTTTTCACACAGCCAAGACCAACCCCTTAAACGGCAGTTAAACCCAGCTGAAATAGAGCCTAATCTTATATTCCCACGATTGCTTTATCTTGTTGACACCCACACATTCACACCAATGAAAAGGAAAATTCCTACACAGCAAGGAAACTACAATGACAACAAAAACAAAGAAAGGGTGGGACAGCAATGGCAAGCTGTTGCTAGCCACACTTAATTGAACAATTTCCCTGCTCCAAACACCTTTACAAATGAAGCTTATACGACTAGCAAAACGAAGAAGTAAACTTACTAACCACTTGATTTATTTGGCCAAAAATAGAGTGACTCTTGTTCCATCTTAAGCAAGGCACAAACAGGGGAAGAAAATAAAGACAAAGAACAGCCAAATGAAAGAAATAACTGAGGAGATTAAGTCGGTTCCTACGAACGAACATACTAAGTCGTTTCCTACAAAGAAAAGGGAAAAGACAAACATATAATAATATAAACTCATGGCTAAGTTTTGTTTTCTAAATTGTGGTGGACTTGTGGTGGAAAATAAATTTTCATATATATAAAAATATTTGTGTAGGCATATACATATTATTTCATTATTTTACACCAAAAATTTTCAAGTTTTAATTAATCAATAATATAATATAATAAAATTAATTCCTAATTACCCACACGTGTATGTATATATATATATATTCATTTAAAATTTTCATCCATCGAGTCACACAAATTATGTACGGGCATACGCTCAAATATCGGGTTATAACAGTATTTCTCCCTTAAAAAAATTTTGTCCTGAATTTTAACACAAAGGATATAGATAAATTGTTTATCTAGATCAAATGTAGATATTGTTGTTTCACTACAACTTCGGTTTCCCACATGGTTTCTTCTTTCTTGGTTTTCACCAAAGGATTAATCAAAGTTTACAGACTTGTCTATTTATACTCGCCACTGATTATTTCTCACACGTTAGGTTCTTATCTTCTTTTACCTTTTGGAACTTGTAGGTTATGGGCCCACCACGCTTCCACTGCTCCACTTTGATAATTACACCTAAATCCTAATCCACACTTAGAATCATATCATATTCCAATTTAACTTAACATTTAAAAAGATTATGTAATTTTCAGACTTAACTTTTCATTCTACCTCAAAACACACTCAAGTTTATTAATGTCGTAAAATGTTGTATATTTTTCTGTATCAGAAGGACTTATATCGAGGATATTATTACTGAACTAAGAATTCAATTAAGTGTAATCTTTTACGACCTCAATTTATTGTCATATTAATTCCTGATCAAAGCCAATATTCTATATTTCACACAACTCACAATACGATCACTACACGTCATCATGTCTAAACAAATACAAGCGAATCCTTTACACCTTTGTTATATAAAGGCAAGAATAATATGTTAAAGAATCACAAATTGAAGTTTCAGGACAACTGGAACATATCACTAAGTCCATATACGCTCTAGGTAATGTATGCAAACAAAGCAACAATATCTTGTACTTGCAATCAAGGACCTCTAAACCATGCTCTAATACCAACTTGTCACACCCTTAAATAAAGGTATGACTAGCTGGAGGAATGGATAACTAAATCTCCATAACTTTGAATCTATAATGACTGAACACAAATGACTCTTAAACAAATTACAGTTAAGATTGAGAAAACTTTACAAAACTAAAATAAAGTCATGAACTTGTTATTAAACATAAATATTTACTAAAAATTTGGCAGAGGTTCCCTGTAATGTGGAACATACTCAATAGTACATACATAACTAACCTAGTACAATTCACCAGTAAACCATAATATCAAAGTACTCAGAGGAGCTCTGCTCCTAACGACACATCAAGTTATCATAGTTAACTCAATATACACAACAATACATAACACCTAAAATGACTGCAAGTGTCACCTTATTAACTTCAAGTATGTGACTTCGAGATATACCTTGCTGCAACAGTGTCGGCAGGTACAAATCTAGATGTAGCGAACTATGTTTGCCTGATACTAAAAAAAATAACAAAGAAATGTGTGAGCCACAAATACTCAGTAAGCAAACCACGTACCCTGAGAGCACAGTATCAATCAACACATAATAATGCATCTCCTTATTTAATCACATGTTTCACAATATATACAAGTTAATTCAAATATCCAAAGTTTACCATTCCAAACAACGCAATCAAAGCATACAAAGCACACAAAGCACACAAAAGACTAACTGACTAACTCAGCCATGCACATTATATATTAGCCTACCAGTAATTTTTGTGCTGCACACCAAATATAATTCTTGTACACAGTCCATCCTGTAGTGGCTGAGCACTCAAATATTTTAAAATACGTATCAGAATTAGAGTATCTCAAATCAAAATATCAAAGCAAAACATCCCAGGTACACTTGGATTTCACTTTCGGAAATAAAAATCATTTTTCAAAAAATTTCACTTTGTTAGCCCTTATCAACCACAAGTAATATCGAACAAGCATAATTAAAATAAATCATTGTAATACTACACTTGCTTATTTTCCATGTAGCATATCTATTCAACTACATATTCAATTACACATAATAATCTGACAACCAAAGTCACGTAATTCACTCACAAGTTCAAGAACGAGACTCATTGTTCCGTCTAGACTACGACGATGTCGAAGTATACTCGATACGATTTGGAGATGAAAATCATAAAATCATGTATTATTTGAAGTAATCATTTATAATTAAATTTATAATTTCTTGATCGTATATGTTTACACCCTTAATATCTAACTCAGAGATTAAAGATATATTTATTTTTCTTAAATATGTATATGTATAAGTATATCTATACTTATACCAAGGAATCGATCATCATTTATCTATTCCACTTTATTCATGTTTCACTACGAAATTCTACTTTATGTTTAAACTTAATTAGAACTTGGAATATCCATTTTCTCCACCTTAATTTCATTCCCAATATTTCCCTTTTTATTCCCATTGTTTCTACCATCTTCATTATTTATTTTACATGTCTAATTAGACTTAAAGAAATTGTAATTAACTCCTATGATCAAATTAATATAATTAACTTAACTAAATCAAGATTTTAATTCAATAAAACTATTACATTTAATCCCTATTGGTAAACCTTCTTAACACCTCAAAAAAAAAAAAAAAAAAAAAAATCATCTTCTGAAACTTGGTTTATAGGGAGGAAAAACATGCTTATAGTACTGCATTTTACTCCCTTGAACCTATGCCTTAAGGTACCTTAAACTCTCTATTCCTTTTTAGACTTTATAACTGGCCAAAGGAGGGAAATCATGTTAAATTTGCTGTCTCAAAACAAAGTACAACTAGATGAGATTCCAGCCACTCTTTCTATTTGTTATGTCATTGAAATAGAAGGAGCTAAGCTATCAAAATTGTTTCCCCCTACAAGTTTTCACACATCCAAGACCAAACCCTTAAATGGTAGTAACTTACATTCAAAACCCCGCTGAAACAGAGCCTTCCCACGATTGCTTTATGTTGTTGACACCTACACACTCACACTAACGAAAAGGACAATTCCCACACAGCAGGGAAGCTACAATGACAATAGCAACAAAGAAAGGGTAGGACACTATTGCTGACCACACTTTGAATAATTTCCCTGCTCCCATACAACGAAGCTTATATGGCCAGCAAGAGCAAAGGTATAAATAAGGGAAACAAATAAAGACAAAGAACAGCCAAATGAAAGAAATAACAGAGGAAACTAAGTCAGTCCTACCAAGGAACATACTAAATCTATTCTTACCAAGAAAAGGGAAAAGATAAAAACATATAATAATATAAACTCATGGCTAAGTTTTGTTTTCTAAATTGTGGTGGACTTGTAGTGGAAAATAAATTTTCATATATAATAAAAATATTTGTGTATGTTTACATATATTATTTCATTATTTTAAATAAATAAATTTTACACCAAAAATTTTCATGCTTTAATTAATGACTATTATAATATAATAAAATTAAACTCAATCTAGTAGCAAATGAAATATATATATGTATGGGCATATGTTAAACTATCGGGTTATAACACAATCTAGCTAATACCCAAAGTTAAAAAGAATTAAACTCAATCTAGTAGCAAATGAAATATATATATATATATATATATATATATAAAACAAAATTCTATTTTTTTTTTTCGAAAAAAAAATGATACACCTAGGGAAAAATTAGTAGAATTGAAAATTTGGTTTATTCATTTGATCATTGACTCTACAATGGAAGAAGAACCTAGAAAGGGAGATGCAGGTGTGATTTTCAACGATGACAGACTTTCTCAATGGTGGTAAAAGACTCGACTACTGCAGTTGGTCTAGATGAAAGGAGGAGGGATCGAGGTCTAATTATTAGAAACGAAGAAAGAAAGGGAAACTTGAAATGAAATTCACAGGTTAGAGGGGTTAGGGATTTAAATTGGGGAAATATCTGCATCTGCTATTGTATACACATGTACATTAAGTTATAGATGCAGATACTTAAATATTTTAAATTATATATTTTTTATATATACATATGCAGTGACAAATACAGATATGAAATATGTAGACACAGATAAGTTCGGGAAAAATGGTGCCAAACTTAAATCATTATCTACATAAGGAAATTAGTATCTAATAACTCTGTAAAAGCAAAGTTATTTCACTACCTTTAGGAGCACTAATTATGCTAATTCTTGAGTTTACGATTAGAATTCAATTTAAAGTGTTGTTTTAAAGTTAAATTATGTTTGTTTAGCATTTTATTATTTAGGTGTATTTGGTTTAAATTATGAGTAGTTTTATTTATGTCTAGGTTGTTTACTTTATTTTAAATGTGAAGTAGTGACCTAATTTGAATAAAAGAGGATGATTAAACTTAAAGCCAGTGTTGCAACGCTGAACATTTAGATGCCATATCACTTAAGAAGCAGGAATATACAATTTCAATCAAGAGCATTGCTGTGAAAAATACTATGCAATCAAACGTATTGTTTAAACAAGTAATAAAGGGTAAGTTAAATATCGTTCCCATAAGAAATTCATTCTATCAAGCAAAGTACTAAAATTGACCAACTCCAACTTTATCCAAACAATTGAAAACTTGAGATTGTTAACAATGATTAAACTAAAGCAAGTAAAGAAAACAACTGAACTTAAGATTATGTAGAGAAAACATAAGCTTATAATTTCCCTCACACTTCACTTGACTTGCCTTTTCTCCCGCAACAGCGCCAAAAACTTGTTGTCGAATTTCCCACGCAAGTGCAAGTATCGTTAACAAATAACATAGATAGAAATAGAGTCTCGAACCCACGAGGAATTAGATCTAACAATTGATAAGTACTAAAGTTCACCAATCTTAACTTTATTCAAACAAATGAACTTTGGAAAATTTATAACTAAACTAAAGCAAGCAAGCGTAGGAATGTAATGAAGAAAACCTAGAATTACAACTTCCCTCAACATTCACTTGGATTATTATTATCTTATCATGTTTAGTTGTGATACCAAGTTATTAACCTAGGGTTCTTATTCAATTATAAGTATCTTTCGAGTTACTTATAATAATATCTAACTTAACCAATTCACTATATTTCTATAAGAATTGAATTAAGATAGACTCATTAAGAATAGACCTACCAATAGCTACACAAGGTATGAAGGTATATTTCTATCCTATATACAAATCAAATTCAAACAAGCATGTGAATAAATTCAAACAAGTGCTATCTTATTCAAGGCTAAACCTAGATTTCCTTTGTCAAGATTTCTCTAAGTTACCAAATCAATCTAATTGGTAGCTACTTAATCTACATGTTGAGTTCTATTGCAATCTTAGAGAAGCAACTACTCCATGCTACTTAGTGTAAACATGGATATAAACAAAGAAAACATCAAGCAAATACAAGAAAGTAAAGAATGAGTAGAATAAAGAAAACTATAAGGGTTGTCAATCTTCAAGCTTTAGCTATCCTTGCATTTTTGTTTGCCTCTTAATCTTCCAACTTTCTTAGCTAAACTTGTGTTTTTATATTCCCCAACATAAACCTCTTTAAATATGCTTCAAAACCCTAAAAAAGAAGTTAATTCAAACTAGGAATCGATCAGGCGCCCAGCATTAAAGTTCTAACACCTCAACATTGAAAATCGGAGTGCAAGATCACGTTAGGCGCCTAGGTTATAGCTTTCTGGTGCCTAGGGCACTGGACCTAGAGCCATGGCACCAACTTTCTGGCTCCTAGGCGCTGGCTCTTTTGGTAGCATACATTGTTTTGCGATTTATAAGTCTTTTGAGCCCGAATTTGACTTCCAATTAGACTCCTTTAAGCATGAAACCTTCAAGACACATAAACTAAGTTAGTATAGGTTAGAACTCACATTAAAAACCTAAATCCTAGTCAAAATGGATTAGGATTCATATCCTAATACGATAAGGACTCAACTAGTATTTAAGTAAGAACTTAAGCAAACTTTAACTAAAACTCAAGAACATAGCAAATAATATGAATAAAAATGATATGTAAATAAGGCTATTTCATAAACTTATAAAGCATGGCACCGCAACAGTATAAAGGTTGCATGAGCCACAGAGGAGGAAATCCAGAAATTCAATCTTAAGTCCGCAAAAGCCAGCACCACCAGGGACTTGACGTTGTAGTGCCATAAAACTAATGAGAATCATGGAGGAAAAACATTCAAGGAGCCTTTACATGTCCCGAATGGACCAATAACACATTAGATCCAAAAGAATCAAAGAAGCAATGCAAGGATTAGTTCAAGCTTGCTAGGCTGAGAATAATAATTTTTAAAGCAATGCAACAATTGGAAATATAGGCTTGAAGGAAGGAGAATCAACTCTAGTTCATGTGATACAAGTGCAAGAGAATGCGTGAAGGGCTGGGCTGAATTTTAATAGGCTGAACATTACTTTTAATTAAGCCTAGATACTTTATCTTATGTTTTGTGTTAATTAAGCTTTTATTTGTAATTGGATTACTAAACCTACTTGGGCTAGGAATCCATTAGTTTTAGGGTTTTTATTTGTTCCCTTATAAATATAGAGGTAGGGTGAACTCATGAAGGAATATTATAATTGAATATAAAGTTTTCAAGGAGGCAGCAACTTTCTCTTATTTTATCATGAACTATCTTCTGACCTTATCAAAGATCTTATCTTTGTGGCGTTTAATCATGGATTAGGGTTATTGGAGCTTGCTCTTCAAGGGTTTTAATCTTCTTACAATCTGACTTCTAGCTTTTTTGGAGTTTTGATTCATTCTCGTATGGGTTTGAGACATATATCGCCAAGAGTTCACATTAGTTAGTATAAGAGCTTTGGCTCTAGAAATCAGGTTCCTTTTTCACTTTTTTGGGCCAATTTACTTGCTTTCAGATTTCTTTTCAACCTTATTTTTCAAAATTTTGCTCTAATTAATGAGTTCTTCTTCTGATTTGCATTTTTGCTGAAGCCTAAAAAAGAAAAAGAAAAAAAAATAAAGATGATATCTGGATAGACAAAAGAGGTATTGCTCTATGAAAAAAAAAATAGTGATAATATATTATTAGAATTAGTTCTTTGAATTACTGATTGGTTTCTGTGATTCAATACCTTCATTCGACTTGTGTTTTTTTTTTTTTTTTTTAATTTCTTTACCTTGGCCTTACTACTAGAGATTCAAGAAGCTTACTCGTGTTGGTCTTTACAAATTATGGGCTCTTGAAGTAAGTTCTAGAATAGTTCTAAAGAGAACATTGGAGAAAGCTTAGAGAGAAAAAAGGCAAGAATGGAGAGCTTACAATTCTGGAAAAAAATGAAATAAAATTGAGCGAAACACATGAGGTTGCTTATATCTATTTATTATTTTTACTAATCTTGTTTGCAATATGTCAAATCACAGTGATTCACACACAGGATAACACCTTTTTTACATTGCAAGTTATGCAACAGCAGTTTAAGAGGATGGCCGTAATGTATAATGAAGTGAAGAATCAACTAGAAAGGCAATCTATTGAGTTGTTGGAGATAAGAAGGGTGTAATCATTGAGGGGCGTAAATCATCAAGAAGTAGGAGATAGGAGGCCCAATAGAGCAGTACATGATTAGAGGATGTATATAAGGGAGCCGGTTGGACTTAAACTTGAAGATGAGAAAGAGGATGATGAGGATTAAGCATCTTAAGTAGAAATAGGAAGATTTAAGCCTAGATAAGGTGGTAGGCGTGGTAGAGGCCATAAAAGGTATTATGTCAACCGAGATGAAAAGGTTGATAGGAATTTAGGCAAGATTAAAATGAAAATTCTTACATTCCACTGAAGAAATGATCCAGAAGCTTATTTAGAATTGGAGAAGAAGATAAAGTTAATTTTTGATTACCACAACTACACTAAGGAGAAGAAGTTTAAGCTAGTAGTAATTGAATTCACTAACTATGTTATCATTTGGTGGGATCAAGTGGTGACTAATAGGAAGAGGAACCATGAGAGACCTATTGATACTTAGGATGAATTAAAGGTTCTCATGAGGCAACGTTTCATACCCACCCATTAATGTAGAGACCTTCACCAAAAACTTCAAAACCTTACACAAAGTTCAAGGAGCGTGGAAAACTATCATAAAGAGATGGAGGTGGCTATGATAAGGGCTAAAGTTGAAGAGGATAAGGAAGCCACTGTGGCTCAATTTTTGAGTGGTTTAAATAAAGAGATAGCCAACCTAATTGATTTGCAGCATTACATGAAGCTGGAGGACATGGTGCACGTGGCTATGAAGGTTGAAAGGCAGTTAAAGAGGAAGGGGCAGTGAGGTTTAACTAGGCTTCTAAACCTTCTCGGAGGTCGAAATGGGCTAGTAATGATATGTGTGATATGATTGTCCATAAAGGAAGGGCTTAAGTATCCAAAGGAAAAGATGAATCAACTGGCAAACCAAAACCTAAAACTGATTAGCCTACTAGAAATAAGAATATAAAGTGTTTTAAGTGTTTAGGATCTGGGCATATAGCTTCATAATGCCCTAATGGAAGGGCGATAATCATGCATGATAGTGGTGAAGTAGTAATTGAGAGTGAGGGTGATAGTGATGAGATGCCCGAGTTAGTCGATGCTACTGATGATGAAGGGGTTAAATATGTGGTTGATGGAGAGTCTCTTGTTGCTAGGCGTGCCTTGAGTGCACAAATTAAGTTAGATGAGGCCGAATAGTAAAGGAATAATATTTTTCACACTAGATGTTATGTTAATAATCAGCCTTGTAGTGTGATCATAGGTAGGGAAAGTTGCACCAATGTTGCTAGTATTTACCTAGTAGAGAAAAAGGGTTTACCTTTGATTAAGTATCCTAAGCCTTATAGGCTGCAGTGGTTGAATGAATGAGGGGAGGTCAAAGTAAATCGATAAGTCTTGGTATCTTTCTCTATTAGGAAGTATAGTGATGAGGTGTTGTGTGATGTGGTACTTATGCATGTTAAGCATATGTTATTAGGAAGGCTATTGCAGTATGATAGGAAGGTTATCCATGACAGGTTTAGGAATAGGTACAGTTTTGTAAAGGATGGTAGAACTATCACACTCATTCCTTTAACTCCAGAGTAGGTCTATGAAGACTAAATGAAGTTAAAAAGTGAGCTTAAGAGAAAATTGCAGAGTGTGATAGAAACTTCAAAGAAAAATGAGAGAGTTGGCCAAAAATGAGAAAAAAGAATAGTGCCACAAGAGAGAAAAGAGAAAAACAAGAGTGAGGAAGAAAAAAATGAGGTGGCAAAAAATGAGGGAAAAATATGGGGCCATAAGAGAGAAAAGAATGAATTCCTACTGAGAGAAAAGAAAAGGAAAAAAATGAGTTTCTTTGCGAAAGATGGAGAGGTTAAGAGAGCTTTAATGGCTAAACAACCTATGCTTTTACTTTTTTATAAAGATTCTTTACTTAACCTTGATGATAATAACCATACTTTGCCTAGTGCTTATTTGTCTTTAGTGCAGGAATATGAGGATGTTTTCCCTGAAGATATGCCTAAAGGATTACCACCCATTAGAGGCATTAAGCGTCAAATAAACCTTTTGCTTAGAGCAAACATTCTAAATAGGCCAGCTTATAGAAGTAATCCGAAGGAGATAAAGGAGCTTCAAAGGCAAGTAGAGGAGTTGATGGCCAAAGGTTATACTAGGAAGAGCATTGGCCTTTGCGCCATGCCTGTGTTACTTGTGCCTAAGAAGGATGGATTATGAAGGATGTACGTTGATTGTAGAGCCATCAAAAATATTATTGTAAAGTATCGCCATCCCATCCCTCGATTAGATGATATGTTGGATGAATTGCATGGTGCTTGTGTGTTTAATAAAATTGGTTTAAAAAGTAAATATGATCAAATTCACATGAAGGAGGGTGATTAATGGAAGACTGCCTTTAAGACCAAGCATGGGCTTTATGAGTGGTTAGTTATGCCTTTTGGTCTTACTAACGCACCTAGTACTTTCATGAGATTGATGAACCATGATGTGCTTTCTTACATAGGTAAATTTTTCGTAGTCTATTTTGATGACATATTAGTTTATAGCAAGAGCTTAAATGATTATGTTGAGCAGTTAAAATGTGTTTTGGATGTACTGAGGAAAGAAAAGCTGTATGCTACTTTAAAGAAATGTACCTGTTGCATGAATATAGTTGTCTTTCTAGGATATATGGTTAGTGCTAAAGGTATAGAGTAGATGAGGAGAACGGTTAAGGCCATCAAGGATTGGCCAACACCTAAGAGCATAACTGAAGTGTAGAGTTTTCCTGGCTTAGCAAGTTTTTATAGGCGATTTGTGAGGGATTTTTGTACACTTGTTGCACCACTCACTGAGATTGTCAAAAAGTCTATTGGGTTTCATTGGGGTGTTGAACAAGAGAATGCTTTCAATTTGTTTAAAGATAAATTATGTTATACTCATGTTTTAGCACTTCCTAACTTTACTTACACTTTTGAAATTGAGTGTGATGCATCTAGCATAGGAATTAGAGATGTTTTAACTGAGGAAATGAGGCCAATCGTGTACTTCAGCGAGAAACTAAGTGGGGCGACCTTGAACTACTCCACTTATGATAAAAAGTTGTATGCACTTGTCAGAACTCTTAAGAGTTAGCAACACTATTTATGGCCTAAAGAATTTGTGATTCACACGGATCATAAATCCCTTAAAGGCCAAGGTAAGTTGAATAAAAGGCATGCCAGGTGGTTGGAGTTTATTGGAAATTTTTTCCTACGTTATTCGTTATAAGCAAGGTAAGGAGAACATTATTGCTGATGCTTTATCTCGGCAGTATGTATTTCTTACTTCATTGAGTGCTAAATTGCTTGGTTTTGAATGCATTAAAGAGAGCTATGCTAAAGATGCTAATTTTTCTAATGTGTATAATGAATGTAATAAGGTTGCCTTTGGTAAATTTTACAAACATGATGGGTTCTTATTTAAGGGAAATAAGTTGTGTGTGCCTGTTTGTTTGATGCATGAGTTGCTAGTGCGTGAAGCACATAGTAGTGGTTTGATGGGCCATTTTGGTGTTAGAAAGACTTTGGAGATGTTGCAAGAACATTTTTATTGGCCTAGGATGAGAAGGGATGTTACGTCCACCTGTGATAGATGCATTACATGTAAAGAGGCCAAATCTAAGGTCTTACCTCAAGGTTTATACACACTTTTACGTGTACCTAGTGAGCCTTGGGTTGATTTGTCCATGGATTTTGTTTTGAGGCTGCCTAGGACTAAAAAGGGTTATGATTCCATATTTGTAGTTATGGATAGGTTTAGTAAAATGGCGTATTTCATTCCATGTTATAAAACAGATGAAGCCACGAATATAGTTGACTCGTTTTTTAGAGAAATAGTGGGTTTGCATGGTGTTCCTAAGAGTATTGTGTTAGATAGGGATGCTAAGTTCTTTAGTTTCTTTTGGAAAGTATTATGAGGTAAACTTGGAACTAAATTATTATTTTTTACTACTTGTCACCCCCAGACTGACAGCCAGATAGAGGTAGTAAATAGGACATTCTCATAATTATTGCACACTGTTGTGGAAAAGAATTTAAAAATGTGGGAGGAATGTTTGCTATTCATAAAGTTTGCATATAATAAGGCCATGCATTCCACTACTGAATTCTTACCTTTTGAAATTGTGTATGGTTTTAACCCTCTTACTCTATTGGATTTGAATCATTTACCTGTTGATGAAAGGGCTAGCTTATATGGAAAGAAGAATACTAATATGGTGAAGTCAATCCACGAAAAGGCGAGGCTTACAATTGCAAGGAAGAATGAACAAGTGGCTACCCAAGTAAATAAAGAGAAAAGGCATGTTATATTTGAACCTGGAAATTGAGTTTGGGTTTATTTGAGAAAAGAGAGGTTTCCAGCCCTTAGGACAACCAAATTACATCCAATAGGAGATGGGCCATTTTAAGTCTTGGAGAAAATCAATCATAACATCTACAAGTTAGATCTTCCAAGTGAGTATAATGTGTCTGCTACATTCAATGTTGCTGATCTTTCCCTTTTTAATGCAGGTGATGATTTGAGGTCAAATCTTTCTGAGGAGGGAGGAAATGATGAGAATCACGGAAGACAAACATTCAAGGAGCCTTACTTATCTTGGATGGACCAATAACACGAGCTAGAGCCAAAAGAATCAAAGAAGCAATACAAGGATTACTTCAAGCTTACCTGAGAATAATAATTTGCAGAGCAATGTGACAATTGAAAAGATAGGCTTGAAGGAAGGAGAATCAACTCTAGTTAATGTGATACAAGTGCAAGAGAATGTATGAAAGGCTGGGCTGAACATTACTTTTAATTAAGCCCATATACTTTATCTTATGTTTTATGCTAATTTGGGCTTTAATTAGACTTTTATTTGTAATTGGATTACTAACCCTACTTGGGCTAGGAATCCATTAGTTTAGGATTTTTATTTATTCCCTTATATATATGGAGGTAAGGTAAACTCATGAATGGAAACTCTAATTGAATATAAAGTTTTCAAGAAGGCAGCAATTTTCTCCTGTTCTCTCGTAAACTATTTTCTAAACTTATCAAAGATCTCATCTTTGTGGCATTTAATCATGAATTAGGGTTCTTGGAGCTTGCTCTTCAAGGGTTTTAATCTTTTTACAATATAACTTCTATCTTTTTTAGGGTTTGGACTCAATCTCGTTTGGATTTGAGGCATACATAGCTAAGGGTTCACATCAAAGACCATCACGTGTATGTTGTTAAACAGAGAGCTTGGCACTATATCGCTGAGAAAGGAAGCGTCGCGATGCCCATATGATATAATAGAATCATGTTTCATCTGAACAAGAAGAAAAATATCTATAAGAAATGATTAAAGGATGGGGTTTGAAACACACATCAGAGCAAGCAATACTCGAGATTATAAGGAGTTCTTAAAGACTTGAAGTCGTGACATCTTCTAGTTTTCTTTTTCCCTTCTTATTTTCTTATTTTACTTGTAGTTACATTTATACTTTTGTTTTCTTTGGTTAGTATAGACTAGTTCCTTTTCTAGGGTTACAATTGAACTTAATATGTAGTTTATTTTAATACCCCAGAAGTTCAAAATGTTGTATGAATGCATATTTACATGTTCTTGTGCTTGTATACTTCTTGGTGCGCTTGAATTGCCTAAATTTTATGGAGCAATGATTCAGTTATGAGTAAATTTAGAGTTGTACTAATAAATTATATGGTTAAGTGCATGGAAATAAGTCTAGTAATGTTTTTGTGTTATTTTTTGTAGGAATTGCAGCTTGTTATGTTAATTGTAAACATGGAGTGAAAATGCATGAAATCTTTGATGTTAGCATAAAATTGTTCAATTAGATATATGATATTTGTTCACTCAGATACTTGTATCTTTTCATACAAATGTCTAAATATAATTCTAATTGATGTGTTAGAAAATAGATTTGTGTAGCTTTAAAATGACATATGGTTTGTAACATTTGGGCTAGTAGATTAGTCCAGATAATTCATCAAAGTTAGGTTAAAATCCTGGAAATACAAGATTCTAGTATTTTAACCTTTCTGTGATCTAACTAGCATAAATTAAGTTAAACAAGTGCAAATAACAATCTGTTTATGGGATATATTAGTAGACAAGTTTAGCTTTCTATACATATATCATATATACTAATTGAATGTGTATATTAATACAGTTAATTATTTATAGTTAGAAAAAAAAATTTGAACATAAGATTTTCATTGATATGACATTCCCTTGGTTAAAATAGTATAACTTGAGCTAGAGGGATGGAAATCATGATTAGCTTGTCGGTATTTAATAGACATATATATCTTTCCAAATAGATATCACATGTATGGTTTGGATATGTATAATAGTACAGTTAATTGTTTGAAGTTAGCTACAAATATGAATTTGCATGAAGAAAATTAATTTGGAACAAAGCTTAATTGTTTGACATATACATGCTTAATTAAATGTATCTTTGGCTATAAGTATCTAAATGAAATGTGGAGAGATATTTAAAAACTAGACTAATGTAGCTTTAAAAGAATTTATAACTTGTGATAATTGGACTTGAGGATTAGTTTGGGTGATTCCTTAAAGTTAAGCAAAATCTAAAAATGTAAGATTATTGACAATTTTATCTTTAAGTGGTCTAATTACTATAACTTAAGTTATAAGAGAGCAAATAATAATCTAATTATTGGTAAAATAGTTGACGTATGTAGGTTTATATACATATATTTTATGTGCTAACTGAACATGCCAATGAGTACAGTTAAATCAACGAAGTTAGAAGATAAGCTCAGTGCTTGATATTAAGTCAATATGTGTTCATATAACTTATGTGTGTATATGTGATCATTAATATGAAAACAATGATAAAAAAATTAATATAAAAGTGACAATATGAGTTAATTGATGAAATAATGCTCTGCTTTGTACTTGATTTTGTGCAACTTAAATTCAGATGTCTTAGAGTCTAAATTGGATGTTTGGGTCTGAAGATAATACGTAGAGGAAACTTAGAAGGATTAATTTGGGCTTTGGTTGGGTCAGTTTTGAGGTCGGTAAGTATGGTTTCATAACCAGACAGTGGCTATCTGTTACTTGCCTTATTTTGTACCGGTTTTAAAGATGGCTGCTTTTAGGTAATTTGGAGCTAAAATTTAGAGGACTTTCCTAAAGGAGAGTTGTATCTGACATCTTAAAGATTATGTTTAAGCATTTCTCTGACCTATTTGCATGTTATATAAGTTGTAGTTGGCATTGAGGTAGGCAGGACTCTATCCCTACTTACTGTTTATGAGCTGCTTATAAATCTTTATATAATTATTTATGCTGAGTTGTATGTTAGATGGTTAAGTCTAAAATGGTGATTTTTCTATGTGTATAACTGCTAGGAATATGTAATTAAGATATTTGTTATAATAAGAGGCATGTTTATATATAACTTGTCCTAAACTTATGTATGATTGTATGATATTTATTAGTTGAAATGGTATGAATAGGTATTCATATTCACATGCTACATCACATCCCTGTCTATTGAGATAGTTGTATCTCATTCTTATTTGCCTTAATGATTTCTAAAAGGTTTAGTACTTCATTGGCCACAAGTAGGAGCTTTAGGTAAACAAGGCTTGGTGAAGAGTTATTTTAACTTGTAGCTGAATTTTAGGTGTCTTTTGTTTTGCATGTTAGTATAGGTAGAGTTGTAAAATGAATTATGAGAAATTTATTAATGATATTGTAAGTGTAGTCTTGGTACTCTAAAGGGCAAGTAAATTTGTATACTTATAACTATTGAAAGCAAGTTCGTAGTCATGTTGTTGATGATTTAGCTTTGGTAACTTATAAGAAATGACTAGGATATCAAATTGGCTAATTAAGTTAATGGTAAGGTAATTAAACTATAGAGGAAAACCTTGATGGCTATCTAAATAAATGATTTGAAATTGAATAGTTGGTATATAATGGAAGAAGGACTTAAATTAAGTTTGTAGTATACCCTTTACTTAAGAACTTATGAAGTAGTTAAGTAAGTAAACAAATGGTTAAGAAAGTGTATATAACAATGGCTGAATATTGAATAAAGAGTTTATAATTTGATTTGGAACAAGAATTGAACAAATAAAGAACAAGGTAAGCAAGGTAACAAAATAGTTAAAATGGTAATGTTCTAATTGTGAATAACTTGAATAAAGGATTTATAATAAGTTAGAATTGAAAATAAGCTTAATAATGGGTGAGACCATAAACTAGACCACCAACTAGTTTTACAACCAAGTATAAAATAAACAACTTAAGGAATGAAAGTAAGGAAAACTAAGGAGGTAACCTCCAATTCAATAAGTTTCTATAATAACCAATTAGTTTAGCAAGCCAAGTTGATAAGTAAGATGGAATAAAATGAACTAAGTTAAAAATGTAATCATTCAATCAAATGCAGGTACAACAAATAAATCTCTTGAAATTACAACAAGTTTATTAATAATTCAAGTATTTAAGATGATCTAAAAGAAAATGTCGTATTGTGGCTTTGTGGGAGCTATGGTGGGCCCTGGTCTACCCTTATTCTTATGCCAGTCAAGCCTTCATAACTCTTGGAAAAAGACTTATTTTACCTTAGTTTTTGCTTATTTTTCAGTCAAATCCTAGTTGAGTCCTTATCGTACTAGGATATTGAATCTTTGTTGATTTTGCTAGGAATTAGGTGTTTAATGAGAATTCTAATTTATATAAACTTAGTCTTTGTGTTTTGAAGGATAATGCATGAAAGAATCCTTTTAAAAGTTAAATTGGAGGAAAATTCATGTATAACAACATACGAACTAACCTATATTCGAGTAGTATCCTAGACTAATTCAAAAAGGATGACTTTGAAGGTTACGCCGCGGTTTTGAACACTTGGGTGTCGCATCATTGAAGAAGCTAGAAATACAATTTTTCACACAGAGAGTAGCGCCACAGCAGTGAAGTCCCGAGAATTCTAACATGAAGTTAGAGAGGAAGGTGCAGCAACGCCAGGAATAGGATGTCGCGGCTCTATTAATGAAGACAAATTTGTATTGGAAAAGTCTTAGCGCCGCAGTGCTAAGGAATAAGGTGTCACGGCTTATTTCCATTAGAAATAGAATCCTAATTGAGTTTGAACTAGGAGAAAAAGACTTACATAAAGAGGCGAACGTTGGAGTTCAAAGCACATATTAAAGATAAGATTTTTTGGAGAAAAAAGAGTAGTCAAGAGTGCAAGAAGGTAGAAGGAGCTTAGGAGGATTGAAGATTGAAGATTGAAGACTGACAACATATCAATTTTCAATTATTCTACTCCTTCTTTACTTTTCTTGCATTTTTTGATGTTTACATTATTTAAGTTTAAGTTTACACTAGGTAGCATGAACTAATTTATTCTCTAGGATTGCAATTAAACTCAACATGTAGCATGATGATTTTTTATTATTTACTGGTTGCTTAAGGTTTTGGTATTTGGATTATTTATTTCATTCTATGCTTAATGCTTCTAGTTGAGTAGCTACTAATTAGATTGATGTGGTAAGCCTAAACAAACTTGGAAAAGGGAGTTTAGGTTTAGCCTTGAGTGATATAACACTTGTTTGAATTCATTCACATGATTGTTTAAATTTGATTTATGTATAGGATAGGAATATACCTATATGCATTGTGTAGCCAATTTCGGTCTGATCATAATGAGTTTTGCTTAACTTAATTCTCATAAGAATATAGTAATTTGGTTAAGTAAGATATATATTTATAAGACATAGGAATATGCTTATAATTAAATTAGAGCCCTATGTTAATAATTTGATACCATAACTATGCATGATAAAATAATAATAAGTCTAGTAAAGTGTTAAGAGAAATTGTAATTCTAGGCCTTTATCCATTGAATTCTTAAGTTTAATTTGTCATTAGGTAGTTTTAGTTTAAATTAGGCTTTTCACCATAATTCAATTGTTTGAATAAAATTAAGATTGTGTTAATTTTAATACTTAGTTAGATATTAGTGACAATTCCTCGTGGGATCAACACTCTACTTAATCATTATATTACTTGCAATGAAACATGTGCTTGCATTAAATTCGTGTCACGCCCTCTTGTTCGGGATGTGACACCTATATACTTTTTACTTCTAGTTATTTTATGCATTGGTTCTCATGTTATTTATGCTCATCTTGATCTTAATGCTTCTAATAGATTGATCACCAATTAGATTGATTAGGCTAAATAAATTTAGAAAATAGAATTTAGGGTTAGCTATATATGAACTAGCATATGATTGAATTATTCATCTAATCAAATAATTTGATTTGCTTAAGAGATAGGAATATACTATCCAACCATATGTAACCAATTTAGAGTTGAAACTTAATGAATTTGTCTTAATCTAATTAGTATAGAAATATAGTGAATTAATTACAGGAGATAATATTGTAAAACATTGGAAGATACTTATAATTAATTAAAAACTCTAGGTTAATAATTTGAACCATTGCATAATTTACGAAAGAGTGAGGAGAATATAAGTCAAGTATTGAGTGATATTGTAAACATAGATTTAGATAATTTAAGTTTTATAATTACTTAGCTATTTAATTTAAAACCAGTGCTTGCAACACAAAATTGTTGTTTGAATAAAATTAGCAGCCATAATTTTAGTATTTAGCATTATTGTAGTAATAATTTATTGTGGGAATGATATCCTATTTATTATTATATTACTTGTTAGATGATACGTGAGCTTGCATAGTAAAATCCATAACAGTATCAGCTTCTGCATTCAAATTTTTTTATCCAGTATCTCAAATAGAGAAATTGCATACACAAATATTGTATTTTCCTATAGTGTATCATTGTCGCTCCATGTGGCAAACATGGGTCTTATCTTCTTTTGATACCCTTTCTTTCTCCAAGGACAATCATACTTCATGTGTCTAGTTACTTGCATTTGAACTAGATAAGAGGTTCCTCTTTGACCTCCTACTTGCCTGGTTCCTTTTTGAATGGCCTATTCCTCTGGATCCTTTCTTCAAGAATATTTCGAACTTTGTGGCCAGCAAAGCTATATTTACTTCATCTCTTGATTCTTCATTGGATCTAGTTGGTTCTGTTGATGCAGCTTTGAAGACAACAATATTCATCTTTTTGTGTATGTCCTAGTATTTTTCTTCATGTTTTTCTTTCGTCTCGTGTGTAACAAGGGAGCACATCAACTCATTAAGAATAAGGATTTTAAGATTTTTTTGCTTATTCAATAGTTGCCTTTTTGGCTTTCCTAGCTCTTGGGTATAAAGATAAGGATTTTCACTACCATGTCCTCATGTGAATATGTTTACCCAAGACTTTTTAATTCATTAATGAATTGGCGAACCTGGAAAATATTTATGAAATGGACTCATTAGATTTCATTCTAAATGATTCATAATCATGTACAAGCATATTAACTTTAGATTTCTTAACTTGAGAATTGTCCTCGTGTGTGATGTTTAACTTATATCACATATCATATGCAAAATCACACTAAAGCACCTATTAAACTTATTTACATCTAAGGAGCATAAAAGTAGGCGCATGGCATTTATATTCAGTTAAGCCTTTTTCCTTTTTGCATCATCCCATTTACTTCTTTCCTTTGGAACACTTTCATCATCTACAATTATCTTAGGTAAATAGCCATTATTAATAATCAAATTCCAAATGTCAAAATCAATTGCCTGAACAAAAATACTCATTTGAATTTTTCAATACCCAAAATTTTAGCCATTAAAAAAATGGGGTCTTGAAGAAGAGTGCCCCTCACCAAGCATTGCTCATGGGTTTGCCATTTCAAAGGAGACTTATCATGTTTTGTTAAAAACTGTTTGAAGAATAATATTGTAACATTTTCTAATACCAATTGTTGTCCCAAGTAGGCAAACTAGAGGGGGTGAATAGTTTAGCAATTAAAAAAATTAACCAAATTTCATATGCGATAACAAATAAGCACAAATAATTATGCAATCTTAAAGAAGATAAATATGGTGTGGAAATAAGTAAAGAGATAGGGATAGAGAGATAGACAAAGATAATTTTTATAGTGGTTCACTAAATAACCCTTCGCTATATCCACTTCTTAATCTCCACTTGAGAATTTCCACTAGTTGCTGGACTATAGGGGTTTCCACTTAAGAATTTCCACTAGTAGCTAGATTCTAGTAGTCATCCAAACATTCATACTGCTAACTTCAAGAGCTTAGCAAAACCTAACTATGATTACAAATCTTAGTCAAAACCTTGCTAAATTAATTGATTTAGCCAAATTTCGACAAAAACGAGTTTACTGAGTTTTAAAATCCTAAGCTCTAGATTCTGTTGTCAAATCTCACATTTAAAAAGATGATTGTGAAAGTACAATCACTTTGTTACAAATATTTTCTCTAAATATAAAAGTTTAAGGGTTATGAGTGAATAACCAGAGAGGAAATGATATGAAAGTTTTAAGCTTGAGAGACTGATTTACTTAGAGCTTGAGACTTTGAGATTGAGAGTAATGATCGTTCAGAAGTCTTAGAGTGTAAAAATTAATTTTCTAAAAGCTTGTTACTTAGTAAAAGATTATTATTGCTCCTTTTTGAGCCAAATGTGGAAAGCTGAAATGGATACCAACTATCATTTCTTCTAAATCTTTGGTCAATCAATGTAAAACCAGGAATGCAGTGCCTAGAGGTGCTTTATGTGTTGTAAACATAATGCAACACATTTTTAGGACCTTTGCTATCCAATTCTTTTTATTTTTTTACTGAGTTCTGGGTATGAGCTATATACTTTTTGAAATTTGCTCAGATGAATAAGATGATAAACAATCGGTTGTCTTCCAAAAACGTTGGTGTATGGATAAGTCAAGAAGACTTCAATTGATATCACGATCTTAATTGAGAACTTTAAGCCTAGAATAAATGAAACATTTTGTTTTGATTCCAGTCATAGCTTAATTGATCTCTTCAATTGAACCTTCAGTCATTCTTGAAATGCTTCATTTTGATTTTACTTCAATTGTCTGAAACAATAGTTTTCAATTAATCTTTTCAGTTGAGGAAGGTTTAATGAAATGGTATGTTTCTTCTTCAATTGATATTCACTTAAATGCTTTTAGTTGACTGGCAGAGATCTTCAATTAATCACTTTAGTTGAAGAAAATTTTAATGAAACAATGTGTTGTTTCTTCTTTGATGTCCATATGTAATTGCTTTAGATATTTAGTTTTTCAATTTCAGTTGACTAACATATTATGAAAAGTTATCAATTGATTCTAATACAACTCAGTTGATTGATCAGTTATATATATAACATAAATAAAATTTCCAATTTAATTTCTTATTGCATTTTTTTTTTATCATTTATTTAGGTATCACCAAAACTAGATTTAGATTAAGGTATCAAATATCCATTTGATTCAACATGGTGTTTCAGGTAAATTCAGTTCAAGAATTTTTTATTTATTTTTAGTAAGATAAGAACCTCTTTATGAATTTAACTTAATTATGATAAACTTTGGATTATTTATTTATTGTTAGAATGAAGATTGACTAGGGTTTTGATATTAGATGGCACGCCACTTGAAAATTTGAGATTAAAAATTTCTATTATCATAGCTAATCAACATAACAAGGGAGGAGCCTTTTAGGGACCGCCCCTCAAAATTTAAAAAAAAAAAATTAATATTAATTATAATTCAAAATTAATTCTTAACCTTCTATTATTCTCTTGTTTAATATCGTGGCTTCTCCAAAAGTAAAACCCATATAATATTTTTACTTTTAGACTACAAAACTAATAGGCTAAAATTTATATTCTTCTTTTGTAACTTATAAATTTTTATTGTCTTATGAGTTATTGAGTTTCTTATAATTTTTTTTTTTCTATTACTAGTTGAATACGTTTATATAAAATTTTAGTCAGCCTTCCAAAATAAATGTTTAGCTCCGCAACATAAGAATTTTTCGAGAAACTAAATCAACATTACATATCATTTGTCTTATGCCTTTTAATAAAATATGTAATATTTGAATTATCCGTTGGTTTCATTTCTAGCTTAAGGTAAAAAACAATTACTATTTTAGAACTATTGAACATGTATTGTTTTTGCATGTCCACTGTAAAATTAGATAATGCATGGCCCGACTGTTGACATGATAATTTTTTTCTTGCCTTTCAATAGTATGTAGCTAGAGCTTAAGCTTTTTATATTGGTGAGCTAACTTCTTTTCTTCCATTTCGTTTTCATTGTGCAGTTAGTTTATTTTATTTAACACTTTCGAAGACTAAGATGTCAAAGAATTGGAGATTTACATTTTTTATATGATGAAAATAGTGTTATACGTTTTGGAAAGATGAGTAGATTTATAGTTCTGGAAGTTTATCTATGTCTCTATAGTATAGTATCGTTCTTAATAGGGTTAATTTTATTTAACTCATAAATAATGCTTTCCATATCATACATGTTATCAATTGTTAATATGAAATAGAAAAAGAAAAGGCCTATAACAATGCTTTTCTAAAAATGTCAATATCAACCATGTTATCATTAAAAAATAAGTTAAATTATACTTTTTAGTCCTTGTGATTTGATCGAGAATTCAATTTCGCCCTTATATTTCAAAAGATTAAATATAATGAATTTTCAAAACCACGCAACCTAATTCATGTTACTACTTTTTCTCATAATAAACTTAACTTAAAATATATCAATCAGACATAATGATATATGAATAAGCCATGTAGAATACTATTTGTCATGTCACCCACTGTTAAATCAAATTTGACGAAAGATGACTATAAGAATTACATTACATAATTTTTAAAATTATAAAATGATATTTTAATTTTTTGAAATATACAAATAAAATTGAATTCTCTATTATTTGACTAAAAATATAATTATACCTAAAAAAATATATGTACATAACAGCTATAGCTAACAATGAAAACACACAATAATGACTCTGATACCAATATGAAAAAATTCAAATAATTCGGATCACATATCTTGGATATAATTTTGTAGGGTGAACCACGAACACCAGGTTGCTCATACTGGACTTCATCTAAGACGTGGTCCCACTCTTCACAATTCAAAAAACTAAGAAGCAACCCCAACAAATAACGGACTCACACACTCATTGCATCCATGAGTGCGTGTTTATTCTCAATCTTTGAAAAGTTTCTTGTCTATTTTTTGATGACTTTAGGTGAGTTTTTATAGGCTGCTGTGTCACTTGTAAATCAGAGTTTTGATTGAAAGTTTTATCAACGAGGTCAGTTGAATTATGATTTGAAATAATCTGCAATAGTCGTACCAAAACAAAAAAAGAAAATAATCTGCAATAGTTTATTATTTTGAATTTCAAGTTAAATTTAAATAATTGAAACCAATGACTCTTAAATAAAAATGTCAAGTTAATGGTTGTCCCACCTTGGGTGTGCCCAATCAATCAATATCTGACTAAAATTCTAGCAAGTTATAGAATTACAGTGATGTTTCATGTTGGTCATTATAATGGATGTCTCTCTATATATATTAATATTCAATTATTCAAAACCTCATTTCTTACTTACAAAGCTAAACTCATACCAAGAAAGTTCAGGTTGCACACGGATAGGTTAAAACCGATTAATCGATCTCACAAAAATCTTCAGATTGGTTTCGGTTACTTTTTAATTTTGTTTTGAATTAACCAAAAAAATTTGGTTCAAATTTAGTACCATCTTGGATATCTCCAAAACTAAATCGAATCCTTTATACATTTCTCAATTACCTATTCAGTCCCATACCACCAATATCATATCAATGAATCCCTATTTCCAATTTGAAAACTAACCCACAAACAAAATGACCCAATTAGAAATTTTTACACAAATCTAACCCTCGTGGAGAGATAAAATCTCAAAGGAGAACCTTGAACTTTATTTGTCATTGTCGTTACTATTATAGCTAGATTGAGAACAGAAAATTGTGAAATTCCCCATCAAGTGAAGTAAGGAGATATGCTTAAGGCAGACCATTATTAGTGAGAGTGAACAATAGAATGAAAATGAGAAAAACAATAGGGTAACAGGTAAATGTGTCTTACAGATCATACCCAAACCTACTCGAATAAAGCTCATTTTTGCACAAGTTTGGACATTTACTCATTTTTATACCTAGTCATTAAAAAATAATGTCATTAGGGTTAGGGCAGGCTGGTTCTGGTGCGACCCATTTTCATTTGTAAAATGATAGCTTGATTAGCCATTCCATTAAGGTTCTTTTTTAACAGGTGCATTAAATGTATTTGTTAAACTGTAATAAATATATTTATTGAAAATTAAAATTTTCTAAAAATAACAATTTATGTATTAAATAGTATTAAAATTACAATCAAAGTATTACATATTTTTTATTTAGAAAATCTTAATAAGCATTCTGAAAACACCCGTTAAAAAAAATTCTTCTATTAAGAATATAGTCTTTACAAATTAAAACTTTACAAAAAAAATAGAAATTTATATATTAAATAATATTAAAATTATGATAAATTACCAAAATAAATATTATAAATTGTTAATTAAAAAAAAAAAAAAAACTTAACAAGCATATTAAGGTTAAAAAAATCATAATATCAATGGTTTATTGTGGACTCTCGCACATGGTCCACCTTCTAAATCCAAAAGTCGGTGGGCGATTGTGGGCGCTTTCATTTCCTTTCTTTTTTTTATTTTTTAAATTTAACTAAAATTGATTTGTGCTGCTTAATTTCCTTTATTATTATAAATAGGCGGTCACACAGTACCCATCACCCGCTCAATCTTCGCTCCAACGCTTAAATCTCTCCGTCTCTCTCTGCCATTGAAATTCTGTTGAATTTCCCTTTTTGTGGGTTGAGTGTTTTCCAATAAAGTCCAAAAGAAGTAAGAAAGAAAGAAACGCGGTGAAGTTGTCTGCTCCAAGATCTGCATTTTCAATCAAATTTTCAGGTAATTCAGCTTCTGATTTTCTTCATTTTCCTGATTTTTCTCACGCTTCTACTGTATTTTCTATGCAAATTGATTTTGCTTTGCATTTTTTACTTAATGTTAGACTGGAAAGACAGAGATTCGGACGCACATCCAATCTCTCTCCCAAATTTCAGAATCCTATTGTGGAGAAAATGCTAGATTCATCATTTTCTCGTAAACCTAACATGGGTTTGATACTTTGTTCTTGGATTAAGCATTAATTTGGTTTTTGTGCTTTTGGGTTGTGAACAGTGAGGCACATTCATAATCTGCATCTGCATCTGCTGAGATGAGTTTGAGTAATGGGAAAATTCAGCCAACGATTAATAATGGAGGAGATGCGAACAAGCCCTTCAAAATTTTCGTGGGTTATGATCCACGCGAAGATCTCGCCTTTGAGGTATGTCAGCACTCGATCCTGAAGAGGTCTTCGATCCCTGTTGAAATTATACCAATCAAACAGTCAGATCTGAGGAAAGAAGGCCTCTATTGGCGTGAAAGGGGCCAATTTGAGAGCACTGAGTTCTCCTTTTCTCGATTCTTGACTCCACGTTTGGCCAATTATGAGGGTTGGGCAATGTTTGTGGATTGTGATTTTCTGTACTTAGCAGACATTAAGGAATTGAGGGACTTGATCGATGATAAGTATGCTATTATGTGCGTTCAGCATGATTATACCCCAAAGGAGACAACAAAAATGGACGGGGCTGTCCAAACTGTGTATCCCAGAAAGAATTGGTCTTCAATGGTGTTATATAATTGTGGGCATCCAAAGAACCAAATCTTGACCCCTGAGACGGTCAATACACAGACTGGTGCTTTTCTTCACAGGTTTCAGTGGCTTAAGGATGATGAGATCGGCTTAGTTCCATTTGTTTGGAACTTTCTTGAGGGGCATAACAAGGTTGTTGAGGCTGATCCAACTACCTTCCCCAAGGCAATACATTATACTCGTGGAGGACCATGGTTTGAAGCTTGGAAGAACTGTGAATTTGCTGATCTGTGGCTGAGTGAAATGGAAAAGTACCTGAAAGAAGCCAAAAAGAAGATTGAAAATTAAATTCAATCAGCTGGTGGCAATATACTCTCAAACTGTAGGTCTACATTAGTAAAATAAATTTTTTGTCATGAGCTATTCTTTGTTCTGAATTTGTTATGTGTATCCCATAATAGCCATGTAGCTATATTTATTTACAGTACATGTTCGAACATACCTGTAATGTCTTATAATGGAGCTGGAGTATTTTATTTTTATCTGTTATATTATGACTACACATGGATGTAACTTTGTTTATTATTTTGCATCAGTGTGTTGACTATTTTATTGAAGGACTTTTATTTATGGATTATATTGTTAATTTACCTATTCTACCTTAATGCTTTTTATTGTTATTTCTTTGACTTTGTATATAGCTAAGCATCTGCATGATCTGTGGGATCCTTAATTCCTTAGAGATTTTCACTCTCCACTATGGTTATTGTGGCCAATTTTCTTCAGCCCTCTTGTTATTCTCTACTTCATACCCCTCTTTTCATCTCCCCTCAATTTGGCTGCTTTTGCTCAGCCTGCTCTGTTGGGTCGGGGCTATTATTCTTGCCCATCGACTTGTATAGTGTCTGCTGCGTTCTTCTCCTTTGGCAAGAAGCCAAGTAAGGAAAAGTTATAATCTCTGTGAAAGGTTTGTGTTTTACCTTATACTTCCTAATTAAGCCTGAAAGTTGTCATATTAAAGCTTCTTTGCCATCTCCTGGAAAACCCATATACTAAATTTATTTTCCCATTGTAAGAATTGTGAATGACATGCTTGTTAAAAATAATGTTAGTATCAGGTATTAGCTTCAGAGATATAAATGGATTGTGCTTTCTAGTTCAAAGTTGCTAGGGCAGTGTTGTAGGAGTATATTCATTGTTCATACCTCTTAGTAGTTTCTTGTCATATTGCATTTTCATCCAGATGCTTCACTTGTGGTATGCATTATGTAATTTTCATTATGCGAAATGCTCTTTAAAAATTTCTTTTACATGCCCAAACTGATATGATTGTGTTGTGGGATTTGAAATTTATTTTTCTTTGTTGCTGTCCCAATTGCCTATTGTACATTTGTGCATTCATATTGTTGTAAACTTAGCCGGGTGGGTTTGGGGGTTGTTAATGCAAAGACAAAAGGTCTGTTTTGTTTTTGTTTTAATAGTTTATAGTGTTTTTGCTAAATCCCCTCCATGTTTGAAATTTTTCACATGCATTTTTGTTGGTTGTTAGCCCTATTATCCCATATGCTATGTGCACCTGGCCACACTCGAATGGGTGATTCGTGAAATTTGAGGACAGGATTGGATGAGAGATTTGTTTGAATATTCTTTTCTATCTGTAAAACTTAATTTCCTTAATTAGTCATATTAAAAACACTTTATGGATGTTTGTACCGATTTCCCCTTTTAACCTGTAGTTCTCATCATCTGATTTCTGTTGTTCAGGTGGCCGCATGCAGGAGCTAGTCAATTAAAAACCTAGTTATTTCTGTAAATGTTGACTGTCAAACAATCACATTTTGTAAAGTGGTAATTATAGTATGTTGTATCTGTTTATGTATTGTAGTGCTGAAATATAATGGTAATTATAGTATGTTGTCTCTGTAATAGGGAATCAATTTTCGACAGTTTAACCTGTTAACAAGAAACGTACCTCTTTCACAGCTTCTCTGCTTTCCTGATCCTACTCTGCAGGAGTTGGATGTCACTGAAACTGGTGGGGACTGATAATTGTAAGATAGAAGCCTAGAAGGTAACCTCTTTCCCAGCTTATTTTTGCTTGCTTGAACGTGGTTCTCTGTATATGATTGTTAAAATGCTTTATAGTACAAACTGTTAAGTTTTGGTGGTGAAATTTAGCTTAATTAGCATAATTTTCTCCTATACTGTAACTCTTAATCTGAGTCAACTATGTGCGTTTGATAGTGTATTCACTATTCTGTCCACTACAAGAAAATGTTGTATCTGAGACCGCAATAATACGGTCTCTTATAAGTACTATCAGAGGCTGCACTAATTACTTCGAAGACCGAAAAATGTTGTCTATGATAAAAAAAAAAAGGGCTCACCCGGTGCACAAAGTGCTCCCCGGCTATTGCGGGGGTAGGGGGAGGGTGGGCGCACATGTACGCAGCCTTTCCCTTACATTTATGCAAAGAGGCTGTTTCCACGCCTCGAACCCGTGACCTACAGGTCACCAAAGGAACAACTTTACCGTTGCGCCAAGGCTCACCCTCTAAAAATGTTGTCTATGATATTTTGTAAAAAAATATAATAGATCCAATCGTGTATAATATTATATCGGTATCTAGTAATAGTGGACTTTGGCGCTAAATAGTGCCAAATTATCAGAGACCGTATAATTGTTTGAGACTGCAAGTTGACTATCAGAGACCGCATTTAGCAGTCTCTGATAGTCTAACTGATGGCTTCTGAATTGCTACGTGATGATCAGTTAAGACATTTCATAAGAATTCTAACTATTCTTACTTTACTGTTATGCTTAGGGACAAGACACCAATGATGTGAATTGAAAATTTATCATTTGAAGGAACTAATGCCTGATTCCTTAGGTAAGGGAGAGATTACGGAAATGGTTGTTTAAATTGTTTTGTTTACTATTTGAGAAAGAAAAGTAAAACAAAAAACAAAAAACTGCCTCTATGGATGGCGTTGTTAAATGAGTTCTGCAAAGGTATTTTTTTGCTCTCTCCTAATTGCATCAAATACAAACTTATAACATGCAAGACACTATTGGCTTCTCTAAGTTTTAATCTTATTGCATGTGATGAAAACATCAAAAATTGTGGATTTGAATTCTCTCCGGTACATGAAAGGTTCCTATTCAGAAAGAGAATGAACAACGTATTCTTCCCTAAAAATGTTTATTATTAATTGACAAATCTGCCCACTCAATCTGTGTTTACCTCTCACCCACATATCCTTGAGGATAGATATTCAAAATTGTGCATCAGACTACCATGTTGTTTTTGACATGTAGCCAACATGGTTAACAAGATCAGGGATGATATCATCAAAGCATCCACCCAAAGAGGTATCCATGTAGAGTTAGACATCAAAAACAATATGATAGCCTAATACACAATATTGGTAAAATTCTATTAATATTCAACAAAAAAGAATAAATAAATTATAACCACTTTGTAACCTGTCAACATGTTATATAATGGAAAGATTAATGGCAAATCGTAGTTCTCTAGGCTGTACTTTTTCCAAGTCGGCTGAAGCTCCAATTTAAAGTACACATCAAGCCAACATCATCATCATCATTGATAATGGGTAGCCTTTAAAATGTGCTGTTTAGTACAAACTCTTCTCCGAGTATAAGATAAACATTAACATTGGATAGACAGGTTGGTTGGTCTGTCTTTTGGAAAAAGCATCATATGCTTCTACTCAAAAAAGCCAGGAGTATTGAAAACTAGTAATAACTAAAATTTACAACATCTCCCATTGTGTTTTTTCAATTTTGAGTTCTAAATATTCACATAAATTGGACACGTGTTGAGCAACTACCATATAAGTCAGGATGTCAACCGGACTTATGTGCACGTGCTAGAGCAACTTATTCATAAATTAACAAGAACCCATTTAATGTACCAGTTAAGTTTAGGACATAGTGGACTAACTGACATGGACACTTTCAAACACTTGTAAAGTAAAAGTGAAATAAATGCTTTTGAAACATCCTACCTTTGTCTCTAATTTCACTTTACTTTTACATAATTATTTATAAGTTCTCCACCCAAAAGAGAACAAATTCTCTCTACTCCCTCTCTTTCCTCTCTCATCTAGCTTTTTTCTCTCAAAACTAATCTATTTTGATATTCTTTTTCACATTCAATTTTCCTCCCCTTGAAGCCATAGTTCTTCTCTTCTTCATCATACCCAAATTACTGGAGTCAGAAAGAATAAAACAAAAAACTCAATTTAATAATTCTAATTTTATTTTTTATTCTCATTCAATTAGAAAAATTAGGAATAATAGTTTTAAATATAAAAAGATTAAATTAGGAATAATAATTCTATTTTATTATCAAACTTGGCACTAGGAAGTGGAGGATAGGTGCCAACCACTTGAGCTAAACTTTCAGTGATGTGATATGTGCATTACTAGTGATACATGAATAATAATAATGCTCAATTGCAATAAATTAGGACTAATAATTTTAATCAAAAAGAAAATAAGAATTAGTAATACATTATTTGTGCATTACTAATGATTTGTAAACAACCATTGTGCTCAATTAGAAAATTTAATATTAATAATGTTAATTTCAAAAAAGAAATTTGAATTAAACATTTAATTAGTCACCATATTATTAGTAATATGTTATTTGTACACTATTATAATATGTAAACAATTATATTGATCAATTAGAAGACTCGTGATTAATAATTTACTTTAAAATGAGAAAAAAATTTGAACTAAACATCTTATTTAGCACTAGGGTAATAGGTCATATATGCACTACTAGTGATGTGTGTATAGTCATCGTGTTCAATTAGAAAAATTAAGAATAATGATTTTAATTATAAAAAATTGAATTAGTCATCAAATTAATCACTACATCATTAGAAAGATGTCATATGTGCAGTACGATTGATATGTCAACAATATTAATGCTCAATTAGAATAATCATGATTAATAATTTTTATTTAAAAATAAATAAATTAAGCATTTGATTAATCACTATATCATTAGTGATATGTTATATATAAACTACTAGTGATGTTTGAACAAACACAGTGCTCAATTGGAAGAATTTAGATTAATGATTTTGATTAAAAAATATACTAAGCATCTAATTAATCATTAGATCATTAGTAATAGATCATATGTGCACTACTAGTGATATTTGAACAATCATAAATCTCAATTAGAAGAATTATGATTAATATTTTTAATTAACAGAAAAAGAAATTTGAATTATGCATCTAATTTATCCTAAATCATTAGTGATAGGTTATACTTCGCACTACTAGTAAGTGGTGAGTGATGTTTAAATAATCATAGTGCTCAATTAGAAGAATTAAGAATAATGATTTTAATTGAAAAATTAAACTATGCATCTTATTAATCACTAGATCATTAATGATATGTCATTTTATTAAAAGAAAAAACAATTTTTAATTAATCATATAATAATTCGTGATTAGATCAAAAGTGATATGTCACTTATGCACTATAAATGATATATGGACAATTTACATGCTCAATTAAAATAATTATGATTAATAATTTTAATAAAAAGAAAAAAAATTGAACCGAACATCTAATTGCTCAATAAATCATTAATGATATAAATATGCATTATTTTTCATGTGTGACCAATCATAGTGCTCAGTTAGTAGCATAATTTTTTTTTTATGAAATTTAATAATGTGATTAGTTAATTTCTTGTTGTTTAAGAAAATTTAATAGTGACTATATTCTATTTTTTTAATTCAAAAGTTTACAAGAATTGCAATGAATACCTTTTCATTTTTATTTTATGAATTCTTTATCTCTAATATGAATGAATTTTCCTTTAATTAAATTTAAAAAATAAATTAATCTAAATATATATGAATTGATTGGTTAAACTCAATAAATCATTACTGGTATGAATATGCACTATTTATGATGTGCAATTAATTATAGTGCCCAATTAGTTGTGTAATTTTTATTTTTATCTTTTATGAAAATTTAATAGTATGAATAGTTAATTTACTGTTGTTTTAAAAATATAAATCACAAGTGATTAAGAACAAATAAATAATAGTTTGAGTATATTATTTTAGTTTTAGTAAATAATTTGTAATACAATCTAAATTTGTTAGTCTATTTTTAATTAATAATAATTTAAATTAAATATTACTATGATTACCTGAGATAGGTTTTTCTTTAAATAGGTAGCTGTAGACATTCACCTGCAACTAATGACAAAAAGAGCATATGAACTCAATAAATACATCTATTTATTTATTTATTTTTGTCCAGATTGGTTTCTATTCCAGAACAAATAATCTAAATGCAAATTAAAATCATATGCCACCAAAAGCAATCTATTAGTACACAGAACTAATAAAAGTATGAAAGGAAAAATCAATGTTCCATCTTGGATCTTTATCTTCATAACAATAATCATCCCACTAACATTTCTTCCTAAAAATTGATCTTGAATCTTATGATTATTACTTTTTGAATTTTGAAGCATCATTTGTTAATCAATAAAATAAAATAAAAATGAATTATAACATTTTATCTTAGATTAAAAATATTTCTAAAGGTGTAATTAAGAAAAAGAAAAAAATAAAAAGGACTAATTTGAAAAATAAAAAATAATTGGGGTTGCCTAATTTAGTGGATTGATATGTAAATAAACAAAATATATATTCATTTGTAAAAAAAAGAAAAAAAAAAAAAAGGGTAATCTCTAAAGTGAGTATTTATAAATTTGTGCCATTTTAACTTTACAAATGTCAATTTATAAAATTAATGTTCACGTCATTGGTCCACCATGCCCCAAACTTTTCTAGTGTATAGAGTTGAGGAATGCAGGTAGCGCATCAAAGAAGGGTCGTACACTTGGGTTTGGTTCGACCCACGATCCTTGCACTTCCTAATTATCCTCGTCAGCCAGTTATGCAACAAGTGCTTTTACTTCCACCAGGTCAATGCCTCCAAGTAGAGATCACATCTGGCATGTCATCTATGAGAACTTATTGACAGGAGAGCTGATAAGTGCGCTTGCCAGAGCCATTGCGTTAGCTCATAGCTAACAGATACAATCCACAGTTAATGACTCATTTGGAGAAGTGTTAGTTTATTTAAAAATATGTTTTTGTTTTAAGTTCATGAGTTACATTCATCACAATTGTTATTATATATATATATATATATATATATATATATATATATATATATATATTTATTTATTTATATATTAATCAGGGCAGCTACTATGGTGTAGTTGATAATTTTGTAAAATAGAGTTATTTCATTATGTTTTAAATCCTAAATCATGTTAAATCCCTACGTTTAGAGTTAGATTTTAATTAGAATTGTTGTTTTAATCTACATTGTGTGTGTTTAGGATTTTAGGTGTTTTATTTTAATTAATAAGTACTTTGTTCAAATTAAGTTATTTACTATGTTTTTAAGGGTGATGATGTCGTGGTGTGTGTACTTGTTCAATTAAGACTCCTAGTTGTTTTTAAATTAGGAGAAAAAAGGTTTATTTAAAGAGGTGAAGGTTAGGGGTTATAATCACATCAGAGCAAGTAAGTTCAGAGATATTAAGGAGCTTGTGAAGACCCGAAGCACCTCTCGTCTTCTTCTCTCTTCTGCTTATTTTCTAGTTTGCTCATAATGACTTTTTCAATTATATTTTTGTTTGCTCTAGTTCATATGGAGTAATTTTGTTCTTGGCCCACAATAGAACTTACAAGTAGCCTATATGACTTTTGCTTTAAATTAATTTAGGATTAGCTTTCAATTATTTATGTTTATCTTGATTTTAATGCTTCTAATAGCATGATCACCAGTTAGATTGATTAGGAATCCTTAATTTAGTTTGGAAAAGTAACTTCAGGGTTACCCTTAGACCAATTAGCCTATGGTTGGATTATTCATCTAATTGGATAATCTGATATGTTATGGAGATAAGAATATTCTCTTTAGTCGTATGTAACCAAATTAGAGTTAGCTCTTAATGAATTTGTCTTAGTTTAGTTCATATAGAAATATAGTGAATTAACTAATGAGAGTGTTATAACATGACATAGGAATATGCTTGTAATTGATTAAGAACTCTAGGTTAATAATTGAAGCTATTGTATGAATTAACTAGAAGTAAGGAAATTTTAGAAGAAGTGTAAGGGATATTGTAAACCTAGCTTTAGTTTAACAAGTCTATAAATCGCAATTTAAGTTTAAAAACCATCATTCATAAATCCAACCATTTGCATAAAATTAAGTTGCATCACTATTAGTAATTAGCAATATCGTAGTATAAATCCTCGTAGGAACGATATTTTTTTATCACTATATTACTTGAAAACGAAACTTGCGCTTGTGTTACAAAATCCGTATCAAGTTTTTTGGTGCCACTATCGGGGATTTATTTCTACTTTACCTATTAATATTAATACTAAGCATTCGTAGTTTTAATCCAAACTCTATTTTCTTATTTTCAAGTTAACTTTGACATTGTATGCGAAGATCCCAAAATTTTGGAACTAGTCCCTTTTGATCCCGAGATCGAAAGAACCTTCAAAAACAATGGTTGAGTATGACCAAGAACCTATGTCTGAGTCCTTACGGCACTAAGAAAGTGTCAAGCAAATCAAAAGCAATGGTTGAGTGTGACCAAGAATGTCGCACCCCAATGGAGGCATGACTGGTTGGAGAGTTGAATAACCAAATCTCCATAACCCTGAATTCAAAACAAAAAAACAATCATGACTCTTGACCCAATTAAAGAATAAAATTCTACTGCAAAAGTTTATTTTTCTAAAACAAATAGCAACTTACTAAAAATTTATATAACATGCTACAAAATACAACATCTGTGTTCCTAATTCCACACAACGACACGAGAAAAAATATCTAGACTATTACATCATACAAAATTAGACATTCCACCATTCTAGTGTGACTACAAACTTTCTTCCTTGACTGCTAGTTTAAGATCCTGCAAATACCTTGCTGTACTCAATTGTTGAGTCATCAACTCGGCGACGCCATGTATCTAACTTCTGTTACTAAAACAATTTCACAAGAGAAGGGTAAGTCCTATAGAATCCGTGAGTGAAAAATTGTACCCAAAGGGTACTAGCATCACACCACACAAATGTAAAACATACATAGTAACATTGTTCATATCATAACTCACGTTGCACGTATACATTGTAATCATCATAATGTCATAATTTACATGATCCACACTATCACAAATTAATCAAAGAAATAATATCAAGCAAAGCAATCAAAGGGCCAACGAGTGACCCAACCCCGAACAACAATATCACCCTTTTCGGGCTTTTACGTGCCAGCACAACAAATTGATTTCCGTACACAATTCATCCTACCAGGGTTGAGCACTCAATTTTTTTATAAAAAAATTATCGAAATCAGTATTTTCTTATGATTTTAAATCAGGACATCCTAGGTGCACCTGGATTTTCAATTTCGGAGATAAAAATCATTTTTCATAAAAATCTCACTTTGTTGGCTCTTATCAACCACAACCAATGTCCAACAGAGCAATCAATATCAAACAAACATAATTTAAATAAATTATTGAAATACTCTACTTGCTCGTTTTCCCTATATCACGTATATTCAAATAAACATATAATTACACATACTAATCTAGCCCCTAAAGGCAAGCAATTAACCATTCACCCATAACTGATTCCATTCGTCACTCACATTTGCGTCCACGTGTCTCATCAGGTCCACATTAGAATCCTAAACTAAAATTCATATTCCCAAATAATGCTTAGTTTATAAACATTATTATTATAATCTTTTAATTACTAAGCTTATATCTCAACTCATATAAGTTTTTTTTATGAAAGTTTTTCATTAAGCTGTTACATGTCAATTAATATGAATTGGACTTTATGTGATAGAGTTAATAATGAAGAGACATTTTAAATGTCTTGACAATGCATAGGGTAGAAGAAACCATTAGAAAAGATAGAAAACACTTAATAAGTTAAAGATGTTGAAACTGTCCAAACTTGGGGTTTGGACCAGTGTCCACTTTAATGGCCATATCTTTCTCTAGAAATTTCCAAATCTAGTTTCGTAAAATTTATAAAATACTAGACATATGTATCTTTATAATGGTATATCATTTTTAATTTTTGGATTTTTATATCAATACAGTTTATTCTTTGAAGTTACATCAAATTCTACAAAATGCAGGATTTTGACAGCTTTAACCTTACCTTAGTTAATTGAACATAACTTCCTCTAGGAAAAACAAAATCTAATTCAGTTTATTGGGTTTATTAATACACAAGTATATCTATCTTTATTATTTATAAACATTTCCTCAATTTACTCTTGAACCCCCTCAATTTCTTACATGAACCAAAAACAGGGCACTAAAAATACTGTGTGTACTAGCCGGAGTCTAACAGTTCCAACTCACAACATTCTTGGAACCAAGCTACGAAATTTTGTAGACAATATCTCAAGATCCTAAGCTAAACTTTCTCTTTTGAACCCTTAATTTAATTCAGCTCCAAAAGCACCTCAAACCCAGGATTTCTTTCATCCATGAATCTGCCCCTGCACCCCTTTCAAAACCCACTTAACTCTCATTTTCCACCATTTTCAAGCTTCAATTCATACTCCTCACTTCTACACTAATTCACTAACATTACTCCTAATCCAATTAAATTCAAGATTGTATTAGTGATTTAGAATTAATCAAAAACTTAAGTTGTCACTTTTCAATATCAACCCAACCAATTTATACTCATTAACTACAATTATTTTCTTGTAGACATTTTATCAACCATCTTGATTGTATGGTTTCCTTCCATTAATGTGTGTGTATATATATATATATATACATATCCCACAAGCTGGAAATTAAATTTTTCAAGAAACCCACTCTAAAATATACTCTACCGTCAAACCTCAGACCCATGGATCGTACTTTCCATTATGTTTATGAAATTAATTATACTTTTATCCAATATGAAACATGGCAGAATTTTAATTACAACTTATGCTATAGAGTTTGTACTAGAACATGCTCCTTCAATAGGGAGTTGCTGTTAATCTCCAAGGAAAACTGCCATACCAGACAAGCTTACCAAGACACAAACAAAGAAAGGATAGCCATGCCTGAAAAGCACGACAACAAAACAAGAGGAAGGAAACAAGACATGGTAGAGCTTGAAGTATCCAGCTGCTGTCACGGCAGCTTAGCTTAAGGAAAAATTACACCAACAAAAGGAAAGGAAGAAGGTTCTCTCGGTTGGGGTTTAGAAAGCACCAAGAAATTCTCTAAACCCACCATGATAGGAGGAGAAAAACGAGCAAAACATAGGGTGACTTCCTCGGTCAGCAATAAGGATAGAAAAAACATGGTAGAATTTTAGAAAGTTAGAGAAGCTGCTCTATCTGAATTTAAGCTTGAGGAGGAGGAATAGGTGACTGGCACACATAGAGGACAGCACCACTTGATTCATGAAGCCAAGAAAATGGTGTATCTCACGGCTACAACTCGTGGAGATCAAGAAGGACAACACGGCTACTATAGATTAAAGGGCAGAAAAATAGTGTAAAAGAAAAGGAGAACTCGGCCCATATGGAAAAATTGTAGAAGAATCCAGAACAGGGGATGAAGGGGAGCTCACGGCACCAGAAAAAAAAATCTTTGCCTAAATCTCAATCCGTTCTAGAGGAAAAAAAGACAACCAAAAAAAAAAATAATAATAATAAAAACTATGTACAACAATATTAAAGGTGTGGTGGAGATTAAAGCTCTAAATTTGTATATAAATACATATTATAATTGTTTTCTAGTTGATTTTTTTTTTCTAGTTGATTATAACATGTATATATTCACACAACAATGAAATTTACACAAGCCCTTTTCAAGTTTCAAGTTACCTAATAATGTAATAAAGATTAATTCATAATTACATGTATAAATATACCAATGTTTGTTTATTGTGATTTTTCTTCCCATAAACTTTTATTCACCTCGTCACACCATGTTATGAATGAATATTTTAAAACATTCGTAAAATGTCAGGTTGTGAGGGTTATAACAAAGAACCCAAGTCCTTGCGGGATTATGTTGTCCCTCTAGTGCAAGGAGTCCACTCAAGCATACAAAGACCAATAGTTCAAGCTAACAACTTTGAAATTATGCCTAGTATACTCTAGATGATACAATCATCTGCCCAGTTTGGTGGCCTACCAAACGATAATCCTAATGCTTATATGGTGACATTCCTGGAGTTGTGCAATACTTTCAAATACAATGGTGTTTCTGATGATGCTATTTGCCTGAGGCTTTTCTCTTTCTCACTCTGAGATAAGGCAAAAAGTTGACTGTACTCACTACCATCAAACATTATCACTACATGGGTAGATATGGCATATAAATTCCTAACAAAATTCTTTCCTCACACTGAGAAAGTTAAGTTAAGGAATGAGATCACATCATTTTTGTAACTAAAGCAAAAGTCTCTCTATGAAGCTTGGAAGAGATACAAAGATTTGTTGCGAAAATGCCCTCATCATGGCATTCCAAAGTGGCTGCAAGTTCAAACATTTTATAATGGTTTGGTAAATCAAACCAGAATAAATATTGATGCTATAGCTGGTGGTGCCTTGATAGGAAAACCCATCGATGAGGCATATGACCTCTTGAAGTAAATGGCTGCAAATAGCTACCAAAGGCTATCCGAGAGGTTGGCAACCTAAAGAGTAGATGGAGTGCATGAGCTAGATATCATCACTGCCTTAACGACACAAGTGGCAAGCCTTACAAAAAGGTTTGACAATCTCGGGGTGCAGCCAATTAAATCTACTGTTATGGCTTACGAAGCATGTGGGGATGATTATTCTATTAATCAATGCCCTAGTACTGAAGCTATACAGTATGCGGGTAATTACAATAGACAGAACAATCATTCTCCAACACCTATAATCAGGGATGAAGGAATCATCCCAATTTTAGCTGGAATCCAATCATAACCAAGGCCAGCAGCCCCTGAAAAGAAACCTTCATTGGAGGACATGTTTTTGCAATACATGTCTTAGACCGACTAAGTAATCCAAAGCCAAGCAGTGTCATTAAGGACCTTGGAGACAAAAATTAGCTAGTTGGCCAATGCATTGATAAATAGATCTTAGTGTGCTCTCCCTAATGACACTAAGGCTAATCCAAAGAAGGAGAATAAAAAACATTGCAAGGTAATTACTCTTAGAAGCGACAAGGTTAGAAGAGCCTATGAAAAAAAAAAAAAACTAAAATTAAGACTCCTATTAAATCAAGCGAGGAGGAATTACCAATTGAAAAGAAGGAAGGGAAGGTGCAAGCTGAACCAACAAGACAAACTCCACCATTTTCTTTTCCTCAAATGTCCTAATAAATAGAACCTTAACAAGTTATTCCAAAAATTTATAGATGTGTTCAAAAAACTCCACATCAACATCCTATTTACTGAAGCACTTGAGCAAATGCCAAGCAATGTCAAATTCATTAAGGACATCTTGTCCAAAAAGAGAAAACTTGGTGAGTATGAAATTGTGGCATTGACAGAAGAATGTAGTGCAATACTACAAAAGAAGCTTCCACCTAAGCTAAAGGACCCAGATAGCCTCAGTATCCCTTGCACTATAGGCACATAATATTTTAGTAAGTCACTTTGTGATTTAGGAGATAGTATTAATTTAATGCCACTTTCTATTTACCAAAAAATTGTTTTAGGGAAAGTAAAACCTACTTATGTTACTCTATAATTAGCTAATAGATTACTTACATATCCTAGGTGAATTATAGAGGATGTTTTAGTTAAAGTAGAAAAGTTGATATTCTGGCCTTATTTATAGTAATTGACATGGAAGAAGATAGGAAAATCCCTATCATTCTAGAAAGACCTTTATTAACTACTAGTAGAACGTTAAAATTGATGTCTAAAAAGGGTAAACTCACTTTGAGGGTTCCAGACCCAGAGGTTAAGTTTAATGTTTTTCAAGCTATGAAATTTCCTCTAGACCTGTGATGAGTATTTTTCTATAGTGTGGTGAGTAACATCTCATAAGAGGTATTTTTAGAAAATTATCCTACTGACCCTCTTGAAACTTCTTTAATTTCTTACACTAATAGTAATTAGATGATGAATTTGTTGAGTGTATGAGATTGTTAGATAACTCACCATAACTTGCTAGAGCAAACTTCAAGTTTGAAAACTTGGACATTCCACCTTCTACTCATTCGGCACCTATGCCCTCAATTGAAGAGCCACATACCTTGGAGCTTAAGTCTTCACCTACACACTTAAGGTATGTGTTTCTTGGTCATTTCTCTACTTTGCTTGTTATTATTTATGCATCTCTTACTAATATACAAGAAGACAGGCTCCTTCATGTATTGAGAGGACAATCACAAGGCCACAATAGGCATCAAAGGCAATTTAACCCAATCATGAAGGAATTTGTCAAGAAGGAGATAATCAAGTGGCCAAATGTGGGCATTATCTATCCTGTTTCGGATAGCTCTTAAGTGAGCTCCATCTAATGTGTGCCAAAGAAAGGAAGGATGACAATGGTGACTAACACCTAGAATGCGCTTATTCCAGTAAGGACAGTTATCGGATGATGTGTATGCATGGACTACCAGAAGCTTAATAAAACCACAAGGAAAGATCACTTTCATCTTCCCTCCATTTACCAAATGTTAGACTTGCTACCAGGTAAGCAATTTTATTGCTTTCTAGATAGTTATTCGAGATGTAACTAGATTACCATAGCCCAGGAAGACCAAGAAAAGACCATTTTTCACATGTCCTTACAGCACCTTTGCTTTTAGAATGATGCATTTCAGTTTATGTAATGCCTCAACCACCTTTCAAAGGTGTATGATGGCTATCTTCATCGATATGGTCGAGCAAATCCTTGAGGTAATAATGGATGACTTTTCTGTTTTAAGTAATTCATATGATTCATGTCTTAATAACCTTAATTGTGTGCTTAAATGCTGTAAAGAGACCAATTTGGTCTTGAATTGGGAAAAGTGTTATTTCATGGTACAAGAGGGAATACTCTTAGGACTTAGGGTGTCTAGTAAGGGAATTAAGGTAGATAGAGCTAAGATAGAGACAATTAAAAAACTTCCTCCCCCTAATCTCATAAAACGTATTAAAAGCCTTCTGGGCCATGCTGGCGTCTATAGGAGATTTATAAAATATTTTACTAAAATATCAAAACCAATTTGTAATCTCCTAGGAAAGGCCACCCCTTTTAATTTTGATGATGCATGTTTAGCTGTATTTTTAGAACTAAAAAAGAAATTGATTTATGCTCCTATAATTGTTGACCCTAATTGAAACTACCCTTTGAATTAATGTGTGATGCAAATAATTTTGTGCTAGGTGCAGTAAGGTAGCAGAAATAATTTTTTCTTTTTTCATTCTATTTACTATGCTAGTAAGATCTTAGTTGGTGCTCAATTAGATTATACTACCACTGAAAAAGAGCTATTAGCAGTAATGTTTGCTTTTGATAAATTTCATTCCTATTTGATTGGAACAGAAGGTGATGTTAATGCTTTTAAAGGAAATGTTTTCAAATTTAGAAGGCTATATGGGCTAGTTGAACAAGTTACCTTTTGAGACTATTCAAGACAACCAATGCAACAAGGATCAAGAAAAGGTTCGTGAAGGTTGTCTCATTGATGTTCACGTTTCTCAAACCTCTAAGAATGGTTCCAAGAGATTGCAAGTTAATAGTGGAAAATAGAATTAAGAAGTCATCCAAGTTTTTCAAAGGGATGGTGACAAAAAATTTCAATAAGATGCTCAAGATTTACAAGAAAATAAGAAAAGTATGCATGCCTATGGGTCTCAATTAACTCTTTTCAAAGGGATTATGATGTACAATCAACTTGAAAGAGAATAAGGAAAGGGTTGTCTAAACTCTAAATCTTTCACCTAAGAGTTCAAAGAAGAGTCTCCAAACTCGTTTAAAACAATGGGATAGTATCCTATCATTTGTTTTATTATTTAAGTTAGCTTTTTTTTTTTTTTTTTGGTAATAGGATAGTTTCCCTGTTTTTGGCTTTGGTTAAGTCTCCTTTTTCTTGTAGTGGCTTAGACTATGTTATGGCCCATTTTTCTTTTTTATTTAATAAAATTAATAATTTAAAATAAAAATAAAAAATATATATAAAAATAAAAAGATGCTAAGTCAAAGCTGATAAAGTGGATCCTACTGTTGCAAGACTTTGACTTGGAGATTAAAGACCGAAAGGGTATTGAAAACCAAGTGGCAAACCATTTATCAAGGTTAGAAGGGAAAGAAAAGATTGTTGATCCACTTTGATCAATGAGACTTTTGCAGATGAATTTTTTTTTCAAGTTGTTTATAAAAGGTTATCCTGATATGTTGACTTTGTCAACTATATAGTTAGCAAGGTCTTTCCTCCTAAATTAAATTCCCAAACAAAAGAATTTTTTTTACATGATGTTAAATATTTGGTGTGGAATGACTCCTTCTTATTTAAGCAATATACTTGATTAGGTTCTTAGAAGATGTGTTATGGAGGAGGAAAATAAAAACATACTTCATCACTGTCATTCTTTAGAGTATGGAGACATTTTGGAAGAGATTGAACTGCTGCAAAAGTGCTCCAATTAGGTTTTTACTGGCCTAATCCATTTAAGGACATTAATACTTTTGTTTTCAAATGTGTTAGGTGCCAAATAATAGGCAACATATCTAAAAGGCATGAGATGTCACTTAACAACGTCTTAGAGGTTGAGATATTTAATGTATGGAGAATTGACTTCATGGGTACATTCATATCCTCATACACCAACCAATATGTCACACCCCTCATGGAGGCATGACTGGCCGGAGGAATGGTAACCAAACCTCCGTAACCTTGACTCAAATAAAGGAATGACCATGACTCTTGACTCACAAATGAATAAAACCAAGAAATTATAAAGACAAAAATTAACATTTAAAAGTTTGTTAATTATAGCAAATCACACTTACTGAAAATTTCGGCAGAGGTCCCTTACAATATGGAACATGCCTTAAAATACACCCATGTAAATTCTTTTTATTACTCAACATAATATAAAGACCATAAGGAGCTCTGCTCCATTCACATCATCAACAAAACAAATACTAGAATATTACATCATACCGCATTTGACACCCACAGTTTTAATGTGACTGCAAACTTTCATCCTTAACTTCAAGTATGAGATTCCGAGACATACCTTGTCGTCAAATCCTTAGCAAAACCTCATATTAGCAGTTAACTTCTTTTGAGGTCCTGCTACTAAAAAAATATAACCACAAGAAGGGAATGAGTCTTACGGACTCAGTGAGTGGAAAATCGTACCCAAAGGGTACTAGCATCACACAACAAAAGCATATCACATATATAATAAAATCATATAACATGATTCACATAACATTTCACATTACACATACACATTATAGGTTTCCCAAATTCACAATTCATATGATACACAAGATCACAAATTTATCAGAGCAATGATATCAAACAAAACAACCAAAGGGCCAACGAGTAACCCAGCCCCGCACAACAATATCACCCCCTACCGGGCATTTACGCGCCCGCACAACAAAGTAATCTCCGTACACAATCCATCCCACCGGGGCTGAGCACTCAATTTAGAAAACATTTATCAGAATCAGAATTTCTCGTGATTTCAAATCAGAGTATCCAAGGTGCACCTGGATTTTTAATTTCAGAAATGAAAATCATTTTCCAGAAAATGTTGCCCTTATCAAACACAATCAATGTCAATCACAGTAACCAATATCAAGCAAACATTATCCAAGCAAATTACTGAAATACTCCACTAGCTTACTTTCCATATATCACACATATTCAAATAAACATATAATCACACATATTAATCTAGCCCCTGAAGACAGCAATTAACCACTCACATGTTACCAATTCCATTCGTCACTCACACTTGCGTCCACGCGTCTCATCAGGTTCACATTGGAATTCGGAACTGAAATTCATAATTCCAAATACTACTTAGTTCATAAACGTTATTGTTATACTCTTTTACTTACTAAACTTATATCTCACTTTATATAGGTTTATTTAGGTAAGTTTTCCTTTAAGCTATTTCATGTCGATTAATATGGATTTTTATTTTAGGTGATAAGGTTAATAAGGAGAAAACATTTTAAGTGTCTTGACAAAGCATAGGATAGGGAAAACCATTAGAAAAGATTGAAAAGCACTTGGTAAGTTAGGAATGTTGACACTGCCTAAACTTGAGGTTTGGACCAGTGTCCACTTTAACAGTCATATCTTTCTCTAGAAAATTCCAAATCCAGTTTCGTAAAATTTATAAAATACTAGACACATGTAGCTTTATAATGGTATATCATTTTTAATTTTTAGATTTGTATATCAATACAGTTTATTGTTTGAAGTTGCATCAAATTGTACAACACGCATGATTGTTGACAACTTTGACCTTACCTTAGTTAATTGAACATAAATTTCTCTAGGGAAAACGAAATCCAATTCCGTTTGTTGGGTTTATTAATAGAAAAGTATATATATCTTTATTATTTAGAAACTTTTTCAAAAATCTGTCATTAACCTACTCAATTTCTTACATGAACCTAAAACAGGACACCACGAATCCTGCCTGACGCAACCATAGTCTAATAGATATAACTCGTAACATATTTAGAACCAAGCTACGAAATTTTGCAGACAAAATCTCAAGACCATAAGCTACATTTTATATTTTGAACTCTTAATTTAATTCTTCTCTGAAAACACTCAAAATATTGAGTTTTTTTCACCCACGAAATCTGCCAAGTTCTATTCATTATACTCAATTAAATTTTCTTATGGACATTTTATCAAATACCTAAGGTGCCTACATTATTTCACTTAATATGTATGTATATCTATAGATTTACTTACCAAGAAAATTACTACTAATCCATAATTTCAACCGTACTCATATTTCAAATACTAAATCTAGAGTTGGTTTAGTTATTTACAAATTGATCAAGAATTTGAATTATATCATTCCAACATCCATTCAACTAAATTCAGGGTCCTCCTTTCCTTTAACCACTTAGACGCCATTATCACCCTTTGTTCCTAAATTTTCATCCAACATTTCCTTCATCCCTAAGCCTATGTTATCAAACAATCACAAACATAAAAAGAATTAGGATTCTAAGCTAGAAGATTTACCATCAAAAGACAAAGAGGCTACTGCTGCTTGAAGAAAATCAGCGTGCAGCAAAGGTGCTCCTAGCCACCACCACCTCAAGAACCCTCCTATCTCAACCACCAAGTGAAAGGGCCAGGAGTGGAGGTTGGACAAAGCTGCACGGCAAAGAGAAAGCTGCTGCTGTCACACAGCTACTGCTGGCAGCAATTGAGTCTCTCGGCCAAGCTACTGCTACAGCTACTAGAACAAGAACTCAATGGTAAAAGGGTAGCTAGGAGATGAGAGGAAAATGTTGGCTGCTAAAACAGAGCTGTTGTGGACTAACCTTGGCTGCAGTTGGCTCACACACGCACATATACACGGCTACAAGCAAGGAGGAATGAAGTTGCACAAGCAAAAAGGGAAGGCTAGAAGTTTCGGCCAGCAAGGGAATTATAAAGACAGAAACAAGGGAGGTCAACATAAGCAGAGACGGTGGAGACAAAAAAATAAATAAAAAACTAAGGAAGCCACAAACGGCCAAGCAAGCTAAGGCAAGGAAAAAAAACAAAATAGAATAACATAAGATGAAATACAAAGTCAAGAAGTCAAAACTTTAACTATGTGGTCCATATTACATATTGGTATATATATATATATATTTATAAATTCAAACCATCTTTTATTTTAGTACACTCATGAAAAATAATTATTTAATCCACCACGATTGATTACATAGCATATCCCAAACGTACGCAAAGCGATTAGGTTCTAGGATATTTAATCGCACTGCTACTTACATAATTTATTTATATGTTTGTCATTTTATAACTAAAAATTTACACATCATTTCTAAAACTTGATTATTACGTTACCGGATTGTGAAGGTCATAACAACATACGAATATTCTATAATGTACATTAAATTATTAGGTTATAACACAATACATCTTGGTTGTTGTGGATTACATCTCTAAGTGGGTTGAAGCCCTTTCCATGCCAACCAACAACTCCAAAGTCGTGATGAGCTTTCTTAAGAAAAGTATCTACTGTTGCAAGAGTTTGACTTAGAGATTAGAGACCACAAGGGTATTGAAAACCTAATGGCAGACCATATATCAAGGTTAGAAGGGAAAGAAAAGATTGCTGATCCAACTTTGATCAATGAGACTTTCTCGGACGAACAACTTTCTCAAGTTGTTCATAAAAGGTTACCTTGGTATACTCACTTTGTCAACTATATAGTTGGCAAGGACTTTCCTCCTGAATTAAATTCCCAAACAAAATAATTTTTTTTACACGATGTTAAATATTTTGTGAAGGATGTCCCCTTCTTATTTAAGCAATGTGCTGATCAGGTTCTTAGAAGATGTGTTTCAGGGCAGGAAACTAAAAACATACTTCATCGTTCCATTCTTTGGAGTATGGTAGGCATTTTGGAAGAGATCGGACTGCTGCAAAAGTGCTCCAATAAGGTTTTGACTGGCCTAATCTATTTAAGGACACTAATACTTTGTTTCTAAATGTGTTAAGTGCTAAATAATAGGCAACATATCTCAAAGGCTATAAGTTGTCACTCAACAACATCTTAGAGGTTGAGATATTTGATGTATGAGGAATTGACTTCATGGGTTAATTCATATAATCATATACCAGCTAATACTTCTCAGTTGCTATGGATTATGCTTCTAAGTGGGTTGAAGTCATTTCCTTACTGACCAATGATTCCAAAGTCATGATGAACTTTCTTAAGAAAATGATATTGACCAGTTTTGGCACCCCCTGAGCTATCATTAGTGAGGGAGGATCCTACTTTTGAAACAAACAAGTAAGGGTCCTACTTGCCAAATACAGAGTTACCCACAAGGTTGCATTGACCTACCATTCACAATCAAGTGGCCAAATTGAGGTTTTCAACTGGGAAATTAAGAGGATTTTGGAAAATACGGTATATCCATCTAGGAAAGACTAGTCTAAGAGATTGGATGATGTACTATGAGCATGTAGAACAGCCTAAAAGGCTCCTATAGTTATGCTACCATATCGATTGGTTTTTGGTAAGGCATATCATCTATCGGTTGAGTTGGAGCATATGCTTATTGAGCCATCAAGAAACTTTATTTTGATTTTGAGGCAGTTGGTGAGAAAATGCTTCTCCAATTAAATAAGATCGACTAGTTTTGACTCTATGCCTATGAGAATACCAAGCTCTACAAGGAGAGAACCAAGAGATGGCATAACTAGAAGATTATTTAACATCTCTTTATGCTGGTTCAACAAGTCTTACTGTATAATTCTCTGTTGAGACCATTCATTGTTACTAAAGTGTTCCTTTATGGAGCTATGAAGCTAACTACCACTAATCCATGTAGAACGTTCAAAGTGAATAACAGCGGCTTAAGCACTATTGGGGAGGGAAAATTGACCAATAGAGTACCTCCATCTAAGTTCTTAAGCAAGACTAAGTCAAGCCAAGGACTTCAAACTAAGTGCTTCTTGGGAGGCAACCCAAGTTTCTAAACTTTTCTCTTTGTTTATTTTTAAGTTTTATTTTTTGTGTAGGTTCTAACCTAGTCTTAGGTAATTAACTCAGAGAGAACGGTGCCTTTTCCCAAAGTTGGATCCACGGTGCCTATGTTTCTGTCCAAATATGCATTGAACTTAGACAACATGACATCGCGACATCACATACTTCAGAGTTGTGGCACCTAAATGATTTTGAAACTTCAAATCAGAGAGCATGACTCCTCGGTATCCTTAAAATTGTGAAAACTGGAAAGAATCCAGAGGGGTTGTCACCTCGGCATCCAATCCACGATGCCTCAGCTCAGTCCCTGTTAAAAATTTGAAATTAGGGCTAGGTGCCACAGTGTCCAACATATGACACCACTTGTCGAGAAAACTATTTTTAAAAGAGGTTTTCAAAACCCCAAAGGCACCAAAATACAAACCTTCACATCTTTCTCCTAAAATCAAAGTCAATCCACCTTCTAATCACACACCCACACACTCTAGGTTGATTTCCTTCACTAGTTCACTTATTACACAATTTTTCTTTGCTTGAACTTTGACCTTCCAAGTAAGTCTTTTGACTCTTTTTTATATTTTAGATTTCATGAACTATATGGTGAATCTTTTAATGCTTGTGTGGATAGATATGCATGTGTTCATCAATTTAGGTAAACAAAGTATGGACGTGGGGATGAAGTTTTTAGTTAGACGCAAGATATTGTTGTGGGTATGTTTTAATCAAGGGTTTAAGTTTACACTATCTTCTTTTCTTGTTATTGAATTTATGAAGTTCATCTTATATATGCAGAATAATACCCCATTCTTGAAATATAGTGGAGCTAGTATTACATTATGCATTAAATTGACTAGGCACACATTCTAATATCTATGTAGGATAAGTTTTGGGGGATTTATTACTTTTGGTATATATATGTTGGAATGTACAGTTGAAAATGTTGAATAGTGGGTATAATGCATATTTCTCACATGTTATAATTGCTTGGTTATGCTCACCATGACATGCTTCCTTTAGTTGTCTGGGTTACTAAGTATTTTCAAATTGGGAAGCTATGGTTGACTTGTTAATGGGTCATTATTTGGGTTTAGCTTATGTCCTTTTGTAGGTTTTCACATATGGCTCCCAAACGATCTCGTGCTACCACTGGCCCTAAGTATGACACCAATAAGTTTGTCTCTGCCAAAACAGAAGGGTGGCACAAAGAATCTCTTCTTCATAAGAAGATTGTTGTCATAACCTGATAGCTTAATTTACATCTTAAGAATGTTCGTACATGACTTGTGTGACTAGGTGAATAAAATTTTACTCAAATTAGAATTTAAAATAAATAAAAATTTATGTATATGTAAATAAGAAATTAATTTTCACCACATTGGTTGATATTTAGAAAAAAAAAAAATCAATATAATAGATAGGAATATATATATATATATATATATATATAACTACAAGTAACAAAGATTAAATTTTAACCACACATTAGACTTTGACTTTGACTATTTAACATTTGTTTCTCTCCATATATTTTATTTTCTTTCCTCTCTTGGACCTTTGCACTGCCTCTTTTTCTTTTTGATTGTTCTGCTGAATTCCTTTACTTTTCTTTCTCCTTGCTCGCTGCCATCTTCAAGTTCAATTCATTAGCTTTAGGTGCATGAAGACTTTCCTTTTGGTGGACGAGTGAAGGTGAACCTTGTCTTCCTTTCTCCTTCTTTGCTTTAGTTTGCTCTTTCCCCCCTTATTACCGTGTATATCATTCTTTTATGGAGTAGGTGCTTTGTTTTTCAAACTAAGAATTCAAGCCAAACCCATAAGAGTTCCTATCGGTGAACTCTAAAAGTGTGTTGTGTAGGTGTGGGTTTGTGTAATAGTGTGTAAGGGAAACCAAAAGGGAGGTAGGCAGCAGTTGTAACACAAGTTGCTGACATGCCCTGTTTTAGCTGTTTTTAGCTTGAGGAAGGGGACAGTGTTAGCCACCCTTGTCATAGTATGCTAAGGTGATTTGTGACAAAAAAATTAACCATGCTATCTTAGCATAACATAGGGTAACAAGTTTGCTGCCATGTAAACTGTGAGATGTTAGGGAGTTAAATTACTCCCAAGTTTAAGTTTCTTTTAAACTCATTTTAGAGATTCAATTTAGTTTTAAGGTGTTAGGTTAATAAAGGCATAAGTGTAATTTTTTTTATTGTTTTAGAACTTTGATTTAGTAAATTAGTAATGTTAGTTATAGTATTATTAAATACTAGTTTAGGTGAATTAATTACAAATCAATTAGACTTAATTAGAATGAAAAGTAAGTTAGTGGGAGTAATCAAGTGGTGTTTTAGGAATTAAGTTGTTGTTTTATTATATATGTTTATGGAATTTTAGATAATTAATGAATTGGTTAGGAGAACCTAGAGGTAATTTAAGTATATAAGTTAATTCACACATGTATATATATATATACCTACATAATCATGAAAAATAGTTTACCTCTAGGTATTTGACAAGAAAGCTAGTAGAATTTTAAATGTTAATATATATATACATGGAAATTAACTTATGTAGGTTTCCATTGTTAAATAATTAATTGAGAAACATGAAACTTGACTGTGTTAATGTTAAATTATAGAATTAGAATTATTGAATAAGTTGAAGCTTGAAAGTGAGGAAATAGGGGTTGATTGGTTATTGAATGGGAAGCAAGCCTGATTTTGGGAAAAATTTATAAAGAAGAAAGATAGATAACTTATAAAGTTAATGTTTTAGCTTGGTTTTATTAAATTTGATTAAGTATATTAGTGAAAATAAACATATATCCAAAGGGGTTGTAAAATGCCTAAAAGTGGTAAAATTATACACACCCAAATAATACATATGATACCTATCTAGAAAGATATACTTGTCTATTAATAAATTCAAGAAACGGAATTTGATTTCCTTTTTTCTAGAGAAAGTTATGTTCAAATAACAAAGGTAAGGTCAGAGCTATCAAAATCCTGCTTTTTGCAGAATTTGATGCAACTTTAAAGAATAAATTGTATTGATATACAAATCTAAAAATTTCAAATGATATACCATTATAAAGCTTCATGTGTCTAGTATTTAATAAATTTTACAAAACTGGATTTGGAATTTTCTAGGAAAAGATATGACTATTAGAATGAATACTTGTCCAAACTGTAAGTTTGGATAGTTTTAACATCTTTAACTCACTAGTGTTTTTCTATCTTTCCTAATAGTTTATTTCTACCCTATGCATTGTCAAGACATCTAAAATGTCTCTTCATTATAAATCTTACCTTCATAAAGTACAATTCATACTATTTGACATATAATGACTTAATAAATAACTTTCATAAAGAAACCTAAATAAACTTAGTAATTAAAAGATTATAACAATAACATTTATAAACTGAGCATTATTTGGAATTATGAATTTCAGTTATGAAAATTAATGAAAATGTTGTCTTGGAATGGAGGAAAAGGATTCATATAGCCGACCCCAACTAGTTTGAGATTTTAAGGCTTAGTTGAGTTGAGTTAAGTTGAATATGAATTTCAATTCTGGATCCTTCTATGGGCCTGATGACATATGTGAGCACAAGAGAAAGTGACAAACAAGATTTATAAACCGGTGAGTGATTAACTGTTACCGTTGGGAGCTAGATTATTATTTGTAATTATATGTGTATTTGAATAGATATGATATATGGAAAATAAGCATATGCAGTATTTCACTGATTTATTTAAATTATTTGTTTGATATTGGTTGTGTTTGATAAAGGTTAACAAAGTGAGATTTTTCTGATAAATGATTTTCATATCTGAAATTGAAATTCAGGTGCACCTAGGATATTCTGATTTGAAATTATGAGTTATTCTGGTTCTGAGAAATGCTTTATTTTTTATTTTTTTAATTTGAGTGCTTAGCCCTAGTGGGATGGATTATGTACGGAAATTAATTTGTTATGCAGGAGCGTAAATGCCCGGTGGGAGATGATACTGTTGTGTGGGGCTGGGTTACTTGTTAGCCCTTTGTTTGCTGGTATGTTCTGAATACGTTACTTAGAATTATGAACTTTGGATATATATATATATATATATATATTGTGAAACATGTGAATCGTGGTTTTATGAGACTTACAATTATATGAGTGTACTATTAATTTAAGATATGAATACTGTTACTTGAAATTAGATAATGACATATGTGCTTTGAGTGATGCTAGTACCCGTTGGGTACGTTTTCCACTCACGGTGTCTGTAGGACTCACCCCTCGATTTGTTTTTTTTTTATTTTTTTTAGTAACAGGACCTCAAAGAAAGTTAACCTTTGATATAGGGTTTCCTGAGGATTTGGTAACAACGTATTCTTCGGAAGCTCATACTTGAAGTCAATGATGAAAGTTTGCAGTTATATTAAAATTGTGAGGTGTCTAATTTTGTATGATGTAATAGTCTAATATTTATCTTGTTTATGATGTGGACGGAGCAGAGCTCCTTGTTGTTGTTGTGTAAGAACATGAGTTTATAGGTTTTTATTTTAAGGCATATTCCATATTGCAGAGAACCTCTGCCGAAATTTTCAGTAAATTGTGATTTGTTTCAGTCAACATACTTTTACAGTTAACTTTTATTTATCAATTTTTAGTTTATTTATTGGTTGGTCAAGAGTCATAATTGTTTTCTTGTTTTGGAGTTAGGGTTATGAAGGTTTAGTTACTATTCTTTTGGCCAGTCATGCCTCCGTGAGAGGTGTGACAATTATGCTACAAAGAGGATTTGACTTCCCTAAGACCAGTTTTCCATATATACAGACACAAATCAACAAGCTTCAATGGGTACAAATTTATGAACCCCTAACCTGTGGTTGTACTAGTTATACTAGAATTCTATGTCAATGTCCCTGAGCATACTGATGACCGAGTGTTTGTACAAGGGCAACGGGTGGCATTTGATAGCACTGCGATCAACACCTTCTATGAGACTCCTAATATTGTAGACGATCAATATGTGTAGATGTTGTCTTGGCAAATCAATTATGCTGAGGTCATAGATGCTCTATACTACCAGAACTCTCGTTAGGAAATGATGAATACCCACACATACATTTCAAGGCTAGTCAATTAGAGTCGCATGCACGAGTATAATAATACTTCATTTTAGCCAACCTACTCTAAAGTGCCTATGCAGTGACATGACAAAGGATAGAGGCCTCTTGCGCTATGCTATAATAACAGATAAAGCAATTGATATTGGTATTGTGATTCACAGTGCAATTTTGCTGAGTGCTAATGTGTAAACTCTTGGATTATGTTCCGGTCATTGATCATAGAACTATGTCGCCTGGTTAGGGTTACTTGGGAGGAAAGCGAGGAACTGGAGTATTCCAAGGCACCCATCAATGATAAACTCTTGACGACACTTTTGGAGAGAAATATTAAGGTTTGTAGCTAGTTCTTCCATTATAGTAGTCCCCGAGCCAACCCAAGTAAAGCCTTTATTTATGCCTCAGCATATAGCCTGACTTAAGGTACAAGCAGGGGAGCATAATATGTTGACTAACGGGGTGCTATTGCAGAAAAAAATCAATTTTTACAAAAGTGTTTGGAGAGCATGGAGAAGGCATGCAAGTGCTTTCCCTCCAATCCTAGTGCCACCTACTTCATCCTAGCTGCATAATTTTGAGGATGTGGATGACCCTGAAGTCTGACTTCCTTTTGGATTGAAGGGAGTTTTACTTTTGTTTTCTTTGTTTTTTTGATTCTTTGATTTTCTATTAATTAAAGCACTGAGGACATTGCTTAAGTTAAGTTTGAGGGTGTAATTGTTCAAGTGTAACTTTCTGTTTTTATGTTTTAAGGATATTTAGGATGTAATATAGATGTTTAAGTAATTAGTGGGTTTTGTTCAAGTTCTTAAATGTTGGTTTAGTTAGTTATTATTTTATGTTGTGATAAATGTTCCCCATTCCCATGATAATACCCAAAACTTGATTTTCATTAGTTACAGGATTGTTTTCAATTTGTCATGATTAGGATGAATTTCATACACTTATGCGCAAAAGATTTCTTTTGCTTAGGGTTTCAGTATATTTTAGAGAATGTTTATGTTTTGGTAAACTTAAGATTATTTTTAAACCCTAGAAGTAGCTATAAATTTCTCTTAAAGCGAAATCCTAGGCGAGACTTAGTTAGAAATATGATTTAGGCCATTTTTGGACCATTTAAGCTTTTCTTACCAACCTTGTTATAATATAACTTTAGTTTACCTTTGTAAAGCCTAAGCCTGTTCTTTCTTATACCTATATACTTTTAGCCTATCCCTTTATTTCTGTACCATTTTTTCACCATGTTATTTTAAACATAGTCATACTAGGAAAGTATGAGTCTTTGTCAAAGATAAAGATTAAGAAAAATTGGGGGGGGGGGGGGGGGGGGGAAAGTGAATCAAGATAGATATTGTTCACCCTCTAATCATAATGAAACCCTCTAATCATAATGAAAAAAAAGTTTGGGGGTGAAGCATTCTCTGTGTTGCTTTGAAAACAAAACAGTAGCAACTAAACCGAGAAAAAAAAAAAATGTGTCCTATACTGACGGAAAGAAAGCATGAGTTGAGTTGGGTAAATTACTATGTTGATAAAATTCGGACAAGTCCAATGGTGATTCAATATGCTTAGGGTGATTAAGCCATATTAAATTTTCCTTTTATCCGACCTTTACCCTAACCTTATATTACAAGATTAATTAAATTATATTAATTTTTAACTAAGTATTAGCCAACATTAGTGGAGAGTGTAAGGATAGGTAAACTTATGAGAATTTTAATTTTAGTTTGTAGTCCATTCCGATATAAACTTATCCAGATTTATTGCAATAATCTTGGTAAAGAGATCTTACACACACACACTTGAAATCTGTTTGAAAATCATGAACTCGAATGATACTTGCATTTTATTTTAAGTCAAGTCTTTGAGATAATTTTTTTTGTGGATTTTAGGGAAATATTTAGTCCAACATATTACATGCCTAATTGTGGATTTGTTTTTCTTTCTTTTGTTCAATGACTAGCAAAATGCTAAATTTGAGGGAGTGATAACTTGTTAAATTAGAGTTATTTCGCTATGTTTTTAAGTTCTAAATCATGTTAAATCCCGGAATTTAGAGTTAGATTTTAATTAGAATTGTTGTTTTAAGCTAAGTTGTGTGTGTTTAGGATTTTAGGCATTTTATTTTTATTATAAGTAGTTTTCTCAAATGTAGTTATTTAATGTGTTTTGAAGTGTATTGAGCAGTGTCCTTGTCCGAATCAAAAAGGAAAATTTTGAAGTTAGTGTTGTGGCATGGAATAACTTAGCACCGCAGTGCTGAAGAAGCTGGAAAAGAAGTATCAAGTTAGAAAGCATTAAATCGTGGCAGTACATCATCTAGCACCACGAAGGAGAGTTCTGGGACTTCAAGCATGAAGTTAGAAAGCCTTGCGCTACAGCGGTATACAAGATGACATTGCGTCATAAGTATTGCAAGATTTTGCATTTATAAGTCAGAGAGGATGGCGCTACAATGCCAGTAGGAAGAAATCGTGGCGCCATAAATAAGGATGACTTCATTGGCCAACAGAGGCATTGGTGCCGCAACACCAAGGGTGATGGCGTCGCGGTGCATGTATGTGTCAAATCAAGACTCCTATTTGTTTTAAATTAGAAGAAAAAGGCTTATAAAAAGAGGTGAAGATTGAGGGTTAAAATCATATCAGAACAAGTAAGTTCAGAGATATTAAAGAGCTTGTGAAGACTTGGAGTTGTGACAACTTCTCGTCTTCTTATTTTCTAGTTTGCTTGTAGTTCTATTCTAGGGTTACAATATAACTCATATGTAGCCTATATGGCTCTTGTTTTAAATTACTTTATGCTTAGTTCATCTTGATCTTAATACTTCTAATTATTTGATCCCCAATCAGATTGATTTGGAATCCTTAATTTAGTTTGAAAAAGTAAATTCAGGGTTAGTCTTAGATGAACTAGCCTATGATGTGATTATTCATATAATTGGATAATCTGATTTTTTAAAGAGATAGGAATATATTTTTTATTCATACAAAAACAACTTAGAGTTGGCTCTTAATGAATTTGTCTTAGTTTAGTTCACATAAGAATATAGTGAATTAACTAAGAGGAGTGTTATTACAATATATAGGAATATGCTTGTAATTGATTAACAACTCTAGGTTAATAATTGAAGATATTGCATGAATTAAGTAGAAGTAAGAAAATTTAGGTGAAGTGTGAGGGATATTGTAAACCTTGGTTTAGTTTAATAAGTCTATAAATTGCTATTTAAGTTTAAAAACCATAAATCATAAATCCAACCGTTTGCATAAACTTATGTTGCGTCACTATTAGTACTTAGCAATATCATATTATAAATCCTCATGGGAACGATCTTTTCTTATCATTCTATTTCTTGAACACAAAATGTGTGCTTGCATTACAAAATCTTTATTAGTAGCAAATGATGATAAAGAGGAGGAAGACGATGACTTTGGTCATGATTAGCTAGATTTTACTTTTAAGTAGTTTTAGAACAATAATTTGTTAATTTAGTAATTTACATATTTTCAACTCCGCCAGAGGTTATTCTACCGGTCCCAAACCCGGATAAAGGAGGAGGGTTGCGATAGGTTGACAGCTAGCGTAAAACTAGTCAAACCCTATGACAATGAATCCTACCAAAAATTCGTTGAGGCATAACCCTCTTAGCGACGTTCTGCATCAAATCCTTGGTGTAGTGAGAGAAGAGTTGGGTAGTCACATTCTTAGTGGCACACAACATTGGCGCCCGGGTGTGGTGTAAAATGAGCAAGGGTTCTCGCATCGAGGGCGGGTGTAGGTAAAGAAGCTAGTACATGATAAGATTCACATAGCTATTTGGAACATAGGGACTCTTACTGGTAAATTGAGAGAGCTTGTAAATACTATGAGTAGAAGGAGGATTAATATTGCTTGCTTGCAAGAAACTAAGTAGGTAAGAGAAAAGGCTAGAGATAACATGATTCAAGATATAGTATACCGGTAAGACTAGAAATAGGAATGGAGTGGCTATTATCATAGATGAAAATTTAAAAAACGAGATTGTTGAAGTCAAGAGGAAAGGTGATAAAATAATTTTAGTGAAATTGATGATAGACGAGGAGGCATTCAATATCATTAACGCTTATGCTCCACATATAGGACTGGAAGAATTTACAAATAAGGCTTTTTGGGATGATTTAGAGGAGATAGTCTAAGGAGTACCTTTAGGAGAGAAACTGTTTATTAGTGTAGATTTGAACAGTCATGTAGGAAGTACTAACGAGGGTTTTGAGAAAGTACATGGAGAATATGGTTTTGGAGATCGGAATGAGGGTGGAGAGTCTATTTTAGATTTTGTGGTTGCGATGACTTAATTTTAGCTAACATGTTCTTTAAGAAACGAGAGTCGCACTTAGTCACCTTTAGTAGAGGGCCGAATAAGAGCCAAATAGATTTTGTTCTGACTAGGATGGTTGATAGAGCGGTTTGTAAGGATTGTAAAGTTATGTTGGTGTTAAGAGTTGGAAGCAAAAGCATAGAAGTAATAAGTGTAGTAGGACTAGATGGTGGAATTTAAATGGAGGGAAGATGACTCTTTTTAAAGAAAAAATGTTACAGGGTGATTCTTGGAGGGTGGAGGGTGAGTATAATATGATTTGAGATGAGATGACGAATCATATCAGGAATACGGCTAGAGAGGTGTTAGGAGAAAGTAGAGGACGTGGACCTCTAACTAAGGAGACATCGTGGTGGAATGAAGAAGTTCAACAACCTATTAAAGTTAAAAAAGAGTGTTATAAAAGATTACACAAGTGTAGAAATAAAGATATTTATAAATGTTTTAGACAAGCTAGAAAAGATGCTAAGAAAGTAGTTAAGGAAGCTAGAGGCAACACTTGTGAAGGACTTTACTAGAAGTAGAAACAAAGGATGGAGAGAAAGATATTTATAGGATTTCCAAGCAAAGGGAAAGACGAATTAAAGACTTAAATCGTATTAAGTGCATTAATGATGAGGCTGATAAGATTTTAGTTAAGGAAGAAGAGATTAATGAGAGATGACAAACTTATTTCGATACTTTATTTAATGGAGAGTCAAGGGGTGATATTAGAGACCTTGATGACGCCTTTGATGACACGAACCGCCAATTTGTTCGTCGGATTAGAGCACAGGAGGTTAAAGAAGCTATTCATAAAATGAAGAATGGTAAGGCAATGGGCCCAGATGATATACCAATAGAAGTTTGGAGATGCCTATGAGATATTGGAGTAACTTGGCTTACAAATCTTTTTAACAAGATTTTAGTAACTAAGAAAATGCCCAATGAGTGGAGGAAGAATACATTGATCTCTATTTATAAGAATAAAGGAGATATTCAAAGTTGTACGAATTATCGAGGAATAAAACTTATAAGTTATACAATAAAGCTGTGGGAGAGAGTGATTGAGCGTAGGCTTAGGAATGAAACTCTAGTTTCTTAGAATCAATTTGGCTTTATGCCAGGAAGATCTACAATGGAAGCTTTTTTCTTACTTAAGAGGTTAATGAAAAAATACAAAGAAAAGAAAAAAAATCTTCACATGGTTTTTATTGATTTAGAAAAAGCATATGATAAAGTGTCAAGACAAGTCTTGTGGTGGGTACTAAAGAAGAAGAAAGTCCCAACTAAATACATAGAAGTTATTAAAGATATGTATAAGGGAGTAATGACTAGGATGCAGGACCTGTAGATGGTATGACTGGAGAGTTCCTGATCACGATAGGTGTTCACCAAGGTTCATCCTTAAGCCCTTATCTATTTGCTTTAGTCATGAATGAACTTACCTATAATATTCAGGATAGGGTTTCATGGTGCATGCTGTTTGTCGATGATATCGTGTTGGTAGACGAAACTAGAGAATGTTTAAATTCCAAACTAGAAATGTGGAGAAACGCGTTAGAATCTAAAGGTCTTAGATTGAGTCAAACAAAACTAAGTGTATGGAGTGTGATTTCAGTAAAATTAGAGGAGGACCGAATAAAAAAATATTGGACGGTTAGATAATCCCTACAAAGGATGTGTTTAAGTATTTAGGTTCCTTTATACAAAAAGATGGTGCAATTGAGCATAATGTAAACCATAGGATCAAGGCAGGGTGGGTGAAGTGCTTCGAGAGTTTTATGTGATCCTAAAATCCTGAATAGATTGAAAGGAAAATTTTACAGGATGTCAATGAGACCAGCTATGATGTATGATACCGAATATTGGGCAGTTAAAAAACAACACTAGCATAAGATAGGAGTAGCAGAAATGAGAATGTTGAGATGGATGACCAGACATACAAGAAAGGATAGAATAAGGAATGAGGAGATCTATAAAAAGGTGGAAGTAGCACCTATTGAAGAGAAAATGAGGGAGAATCGCCTACGTTGGTTTGGACATATCCAACGTCGGACAATAAACGCAATAGTTAAGAAAAGTGACTTGGTACAAGTGTCAAGTGTTAGATGTGGTAAGGAGAGACTGAAACTTACATGTGGGGCAGTCATCGAAAAAGATATGGTTGCTCTAAGTATTACTGAAAATATTATATCGGATATATGCAAATGGAGGAAAATTATTCATATAACCGACCCCAACTAGTTTGAGATTTAAGGTTTAGTTGAGTTGAGTTAAGTAATTTATATATTTTCGTTTTAAGTAAATATGTTACATTCGTTACAAATAAGTTTACATTTGTTACAACTAAGTATGGTTTTAATGCTTTATATATTTTTTGAGTTCAATTGTTATGAAACTTGAATGATTGATGTTGTTGTAATGCTGTTAAGGGTTTGCGTAGGGGAGGCGGTGTTATTGATGTATTTAAATGTTGTTTAAGCAGATTTTATTGTAAAATCAAGGAAAATTAAATTTAAAAAAAAAAAAAAACACTAAAATGACATTACAAAAACAATTATTGAATGGTAAGGAACTACATAGAAAAATCCTAGTAGGGCAAAGGACTACAATTTAGCAAAGGAATAACGAATATTTAGCAAGTGATGTTGCGAGAAAATGACGAGGGATTGGTACTGATGCCACTTGACAAGGGAGAAAAAGAAAAACATAAACCCTCCATGTGACAAGGGAATGGTGAAGTTTTGTCATCTTCCTTGCCATACAACAGGTAAGATTTGATGAGGCAAGATTTTTCTCACCATTCCCTCACTTAGTTCATTAGCGAGGGCATAGCGAAGGATTTTTCCTATCGCGAAACTGTATTTTTCTTTGTATGCTTTTTGCATACATCCCATCTCAATTATGATAAATTTGGTATCAAAGAACAATGCTAAACCAATCTTCCAATCATAAACATTAATGGTATTATGAATGTAAATGTATTACACAAAAGCAGATGAGATGGAAAAATACAGAGGTAACCAACTTTGTTTCATTACTTCAAAAATTGGACTGTTGCAACAAGTCTATTACATTACCTAATCTAAACCAAAACCTTGAAATTGACAAACCAAACAAACAATCCCCACCCTAAGAACTAAGAATCAGTCACTGTAATCAGTCAACCATAGATAAAAAGCAAGCCACACATGCAATTTTCTTCCACTAATCAAAATCATGAAAGCTTCCTAGCCTCACTGGAGAACACATTAGAAATTGTAGATGAACCACCCATTTGATTTAGCTTTTTGATTTCAAACAAAGAAATCCTAGAAATGATGATTCTAAAATTTAGGGCAAATGTGTGTTTATTCAGGCTCAAGGCAAGAGAAAGGCAGTGAGGTGAGTTGATTCACAAATGAAAACCCCAAACATAATATGATTTCGTAATCTTCTCAATCCTTAATTTTGTAGGAATATGAACACTTAAATGAACAACCCTATGTTATGAAGTTATAAGGTTTTATTTTTTATTTTTTGGGGAGGGGCCGGGGGGGGGGGGGGGGGGGGGGGGGGGGAGAGAGAGCAAGCTAATGAGAGAGAAGAGGGAAGGAGAAATAAGGGAAGGAGTCAAGTGTGGCATATAGGTCCTGTGACCTTCTTAATTGACCTTTTTCTAGCCCATTAGTCCACATAGGATAGTCATATAGGCATCTGTTACGACACATCTTCCGTCAACTCCTGTTAAGTTAAAATGGACGAGAGCTGATGGTAAATATTACATTGCATGATTTTTGATATTATAGGGACAACATTTTGACTTGAAGTATATGGACTGAAGTGAACTTTTGATCAAATTATTGAGACTAAAACTGTAATTTAACAAATAAAATTAATAGGAATCAACACCAACTTGTATTAAGTTAAGAATATTGGGTGGTTCTGATTAAATCAATGAAATGGACTGTGTTTGGTGGGTACACATGTGCTTAGCATCAATACCCATTAGGTATTGTATAATTTTTCATAAATAAATTTCAATTTGTTATCAATTTTTTTTTTTTTACAAATTGTGTAATTTATAATATAAGCCTGGAGATATTTTTACTAAAAAATAAAAAATAAAAACATTATTTTAAACTCTAATCTTGTTTAAGTGGGACCCAGAAACCCAGAATCCCTTCTATTTAGGAGAGAGAGTGGAATTAAGAACTTTTGTGAATGAAATTTTTTATTTATGTATTCATAAAATGGAAATTCGTGGAAATCAAAGTAGCCATTTCAAAACCCTTACGTTTTATTACTTCCTTTCGTCCTTTACATAGCGGTGGCAGAAAATAAAGAGTGTAGGAGGTGTTCTCTTTTTTGGCTTTCTTTCTCTACGGATACACAAACGGACACAAGAGAGAGCATCGCAAGCCTCAATCTCCATGAATGAGGTACAAAACCTATTCCATTTTCAGTCATTTCTATGGACCTTTTGGACATTGTTTTTGATTTGTATTTGTTGTAGTGGTCTGTTTGCAAAGTTTCGTTATCGGAACGTTTGCTTTTTTGCTTATGGATTCCATGTACATTTCATTTTTCTTTGGGCGAAGTTTTTTGAGGTAGGTTCTTGAATTATGCTTGCGCTGATGGCAAAAGGACACATATATGTCTTTTTTTCTTGACAATTATGTGATTGTGGGTTTTGGAGAATAAATTCCTTGGACTGATTACTCTGGCATTCAGTCAGTCAATGTTTTTGTCTGATAATACTTTCCCGTAAGAGTTATTTAGTGACTAAGAACAATAATTAGGTTTGGAAGAGTTTCAGTAATTTTTCTGTGGTAATTTTCAAGAATTTTTCTCCTAACGATAGATGTCAATTTGTATTTATATTGTGCATTGGCATAAAAAAAACAAGTGGATTACAGAAGTTGTGATTGGGATGGTGTAATGACTAGGAAAACTTGGAATTATGGTAGTTTATTACAAGTGGATTGAAGAGATTGTAACAGAAGATGGTGTAATGACTAAGAAAAACTGTATGTACTTGTTTGTTTGCAATGGAGTCGTTGCTAAGTTAAGTCAGTAAACAATTCTTTTTTCTTTTTTTTTTATTTATTTATTTATTTATGCGAAGTGTATAAAGAATTTATTGATTTCTTGTTAGTACTTTTGCACCTTGGTCCTTCTTTCTGGTCTGGCAAATTATAAGCTAGTTTGGGATGTTAAATAGCTTGCTTTCTTGTTTCTACAAGTTAAGTTGTTTTGTTTTATATTAACATTTAGGAAGAATGTAATGTTGCAACTTGGAACTTTTTCTTTTCTAGTAGCTAATCGTAGGGTTTTGGTGGTAAGGACTGCCATTATTAAAGTATTTGATGGTCCGAGACTTTAAAGAAAAAAGTTGGTTTCCAATTGAGTATGTCACAACAGACTGCATGAGCAGGTACATACACACTACTACCTCTGAAAGAAGGAAATAGAAAAACGAACCTATGATCATTCATATGCCTTCTCCTAAGTTCTTTGTTAGAGGAACTTTCCCATGAGTCCCAAGCAATATGAATCTATTTCTGATTTCTGAAATCAATCTAAGTTTCCTTCCTACTGCTAAAGCTTTCCAAAAGGATGTTTTCTGGAAAATTTTTCAATACCCATCTTAGAACTGATTGTTCGTACATCATGCCAAACAGAACAGCAGTTTTCAGTGATACCCAAGCCATGACAGAAGTTTTACTTTTATGAATGTTGGTGTGTGGAATCGTAATGCTATTTCTACAAATTTCAAATTTTATAAAATATTTTGAATTACAGTCATATCTAATTCCTATTCCACATGTCACTCAGATCTATAGTGAACATCTTCTGTTTTATAATGAGTGGTCAGACCCCGCTTCTTGGGTTGTAGCTGGGTGATCAAGAGGCTCCACAAAGGGGAGTTCTCTTGTTTGAGCTCCACCCCCAATTTACCTACAAGGAAAGAGGAAATATGGCCGTGCTCTAGAAATAGATAACGAGAAATGGCGTTCTTTGTTCTTTCAATTGGCAATTTGTCTAAAACCTTGGACGTTATTTTGTTTTTCTCTTTCATATGACACAACTTTTAGATCAGATTGCTCTAAGAGGTGAGGCCTTCTAGTTGACTTTGATTTATTTAGAAGTATGTTTTAGCAGGTGATGGACTTGTAAATTGTCTTTCATAAATTAATATCAGATTGAGATGCATCTATAACGTGAGTTTTTGATAAACAGTTCAATTTCATCTTGCTAAGTGCTTGATATGGACTCTATTGATATGCAAACTAACTGAGGTTGATCACAATTTAATATTTGTTTCACTAACAAATCTTTTAGAATATGCTATTTATTCAATTTGTTAGCCCTAGATAATTCGATATGGTTATTCATTTATAGCATGCACACACACAGAGTTATTTATTTCAATAAATGAAGTCTGGGATTCTTTTAAAATATGCTATTTATTCAATTCGTTGGCCCAAGATAATTCAATATGGTTATTCATTTAAAGCGCGCGTGCACACACACACACAACACACAACACACATATATGGTTATTTATTTCGTAAATGAAGTCTGGTTTATTTTCCAGACAAAATGTAAGATCAGCTTATTCATAAAAAGCTTGAGCCTGCACATTTTTAAACTTTAAAAGGCTTGGATCTGTTTTGTCTTTAAAAAGAAACTTCATGCTTAACCTTTTTCTTTGTTATCAGAAAGGTTGACTGATGAACTTTTAAGGCAATGCTTGATTAGATTTTTACACCCTATCCCATTCTCACAGTGCATTAACCCGGCAATGGCAGCATACATCTTTTCTCTGTATCTTCCCCCATTACTCTCTTTTCTTGCTTATTTCTTTTTCCATTGTTATTTATTTTGCTTCTGGGTCCTTTTTCTTGTTCTCTCTGTCCGAAGATAATTTGGAAAGCCTCTTCTCTCCTTAGGATTGATTACTGGAAACTTGTTTCATACATAAAAGAATTTGTTCAATATACGTGTTGCACGAACAAGTTGTGACCTCCTGTTATTCAACTTGATTAAGGGGGGAAAGAGGAAGAGAGGGGGGGGGGGGGGGGGGGATATTTTATTTGCCCATTGTCAATCCATTTCAATGTGTAGATGCGTAGTGTAAATGTTGAAATCGACATGAGCCTGCCTTCTTAAATCAATATACCAATGTATATACCCTGTTGATTTTTATTTTTTTATTTTTCCTTTATTTTTATTTTTTTTCAATGGTCTGGTTAATTAAATGGTAACTAATGATGAACAAGATAGGAAAGCTGGACCATTGGGACGATTTAAGCAGGTTTTTCAATTGTCAGTTTAATCAGATATGAGTTTTTCCTTATTGTATTTTATTCCTTTTATTTTTCTTGTACTGGAACGAATCAGATATGGGTTACATACTTTTTCGTTTCCCTAGATTTTCATTCAGAAACTGATCAAATTATATCTTCATTTACTTGCACTTCATTAAACAACTAGCCGGATGAGCCTAGTTAGCTTGTGTCTCAGGTTCAAGCATGGGTGCTGCTGAGAGTTCTATCCCCCTCATTACATCCTCCACCCCCTAATATTGATTGGAAAAAAGGTTAAATTAATTGTAGTGAAAAGAAAGTAACTGTGGCAGAGTACCATGCATTTGATTAAGTACTTTGGTTTGTTATATTGGAAAAAAATGAGAGTTAGCTACTTTTGTGTTGCTTTCAACTTGAATTCTTATAGTGGCTTGTGTTTCATTTCTGAAATCTTGGAACTCACCTTTTTCTTGTTGTACAGTTCCATTGCTTGATGTGCTTTGAATTGAACTAAGTCCTTTGTTTCTTCAGTTGAAAATTGTGATCACTTAGCACAATTTTAATTGATCCAGTTTTGCCTGGTAAGTTTAAAATGTCTACAGCAATGAGATTTTGGTGCATTGTTGATGTAGGTTATTCGTGGACAATCCAGAAGCTTCTTTTCGAGTCCAGCACTGTAGCTCCTAAAATGAAACCACATTCAAAAGGAATATCTAGGGCTCAGAAAGCGAAGAATTTCCAGGGTGAGGGACCTAACTGGGTTCTTATTGCTGGCGGTGCTTTGATAAGCACTCTATCAATTCGCCTTGGGTACATGTTGAAGCAGGCACTTGACTCAAAGCAGAAGGAGAATCCTAGTAATTGTTTGAAAGGTTCAGTAATATGAATAGCATTGTGAGTTCTGTATTATAGTGATTCATAACATTCTAAAGCTGTCTGTACCTCAGGAAATGGGAAATCCTTTGAGAGGAGGAAGTCTGCTGGTTGCCGCTTGCATTCTAACGTATATTCGTTTACACATGATGATCATGGTTGCTTCAGTTGTATTTCAGGTTCAACTTTGTTCTCAATGGATGTTTTTGAAGTTACTGAGGATTAAAGAGTTGTCATGGCTGTATTTCTGCTGGGGACTTTTAATGATTATCTTTATCTGCCTGTTGATAGTCGATACACTGACGTGGGAACCTGGTTAATTTCGTGTTAAGTAATTGCAATTGCTGTTAGTACTATTGTAGCAAAATGTCTTTCCTCCTGTTCTTTTCACTGATGAGGTAGCACTTCATTTGGCTAGAACTGTATCTTGTTAAGTAGATTAAGGAAATATTCTCAATGTTTAGTTTTTGGCTTTTTAGTCTACTATCCCCATGCTATCTTTCTTTTGAGAGGCATCTTGATGCTTGGTTGGGAGTGGGTAGGTATAAAACAGAAAAATCATTTAACTTTTTGGATGGTTTATTAAGTTATAGTAGAATGCTAAAACTGGTAGTGGGGAACAGGATTGGTGCAACTCTATCAAAAAATTGCAAACAAGTATTCAGATTGTGAAAGGAACTGAAGGACTCAGAAAATGAAGCGAATCATAAATATGAACTGTACTTGCCTAGATTAACTTCCTTTAAATTTGATGTCGTCCTGGTGAAACCTATTAACTTTGTGCATTAATCTATTCCAAGTCACTGCTATTTTTGCTTCTGAATTGATTCTCTGGAGACTTGGTATTACATTATTCTTTTTCAGATTATGGTTGCCTAATGTGTTTATCTTGTCAAGGTTATTTGACAGGAAATGGTATTCAATTATGTAAATGTAATATCTTTTCTAAATTATATTTACTTTTTTCATACATGTAAATGTTGATTTGACAGGAACTGAAGCTGCGATGGAGAATTGCCCCCCAAACAGCCAGCAGTTGAGTGAGTCTGATGGAGCTCTCCCTTTGGTCACAGTTCCTGCCCCTGAATTTGGCAAAGAGAATGCTGTTATTTGGGCATCCTCTCCTGATCGCCTTGAATTGCCTCCAAAGCCATTCCACCATTCAAACTGCTCGGATTCACCATGTGTCTCAGAGTCTGGTTCTGATATTTTCAGCAAGCGGGAAGTCATACAGAAGCTGCGGCAGCAATTAAAGAGAAGAGATGATATGATACTGGAGATGCAAGATCAGATTGTAGAATTGCAGAACTCACTTAATGGTCAACTAGCACATTCTACTAATTTGCAGTTGCAGCTCGATGATGCAAACAGGGACTTGTTTGATTCTGAGAGAGAAATCCAGAGATTGAGGAAGGCTATTGCAGATCACTGTGTGGGACATGCAAACTCTTATGACAAATCCTGCTTAGCTGACACAAGAAATGGCCATGCAAATGGGTACCTCAATGGAGAGAGTAAGTTTGAGCCACCTGAAAAAGGAAGAGACGAGAAAATTGAGATGCTGAAGAGAGAGATGGGAGAGTTGAAAGAGGTTCTAGTGGGAAAGGATTACTTGCTTCAGAGCTACAAGGAGCAGAATGCAGAGCTTTCCTCGAAGATGAAGCAATTGCAGCAGAGATTGGATTCTCAGTTGCCTAATATTTTGTAGGAAATGTCAGTTTCTGTGTATTCTTTGATTGTTCTCCTTTGCCTTCTTTTAAATTCCAAATTCTGGAATAGCTTATCTTTCTCCTTTCTGTTTTCTTTCTTTCTTTCTTTTTTTTTTTTTTTTTTTTTTTTTTTTTTTTTTTTTTTTTTTCATCTTATCATGTTTAGTTTAGTTTGATCGTTGGATGCTGAATTCCGTATTTGTGCAATGTGTGCAAATGTGGAATGAAAGAGATGGTTTGCAGTGATGAAAAGCCTGCTAGTGGTCTTTAAATGTATGCCTATATTTTCAGTGGAAATTCATAACTTTCATTTTTTTTTTTTGAAAGATTGATGATACACCAGTAATTTTTGCTTCGAAAAGTACAGGATTACTCAGATTTGGTGCCTTTTTGGGACCTTTGCAGTTATGCTTCTTGCTACTCGCACTTGCTAGTTCATTCCTCTCAAAAAGGGCTTGGATGAAATAGAAGTCATGCACAATTAGCAGCTGCTGGAATAATTTGGGTTTTACTGTCCTTCCATTCCCGGGTTCAAGGCCACGAATCCCCTACTCGTGAAGGATTGCAATAGAGAAGCGTATCAATGTGAGCTTCAACTGATGCTTCGCCAAAAGGAATGTACAGGGATGTCATTTGATGAAGCTGGGCATAAAGAACAAGACTAAGTTGCCATGATTCAAAAATATAAGTTGTCAGTTGATTCAACTGATAAAGTCTCTTCTTGGTGTTATACCAAGTAATGGCAACCCCTTAGCACATAAGCCTAACAGGCTTTCTATGAAAAAAAAAAAAGAAAAAAGAAAAAAAAGAGGAAACAAGGAATGTAGCGTGGAAATGGTCAAACGGGATGTTGAAGATCATGGAAGGTTTCATGCTGATCATTAAGTTTAAAATTAAAACTACCAGAACCATAACTATCTCTTAGTAAGAAAATAATAAAGGATACTTTCAGTATTTTATCTTAATTTAAAAACAAGTGAATATAAAGAGTAAAACTTGGTTTCCTCGTGGATAAAATGACAAAACTGGCCAACATACGGTAATTATTGATAGTACCTAAATATTTTACCCAGCTGGATTAGAGCATACACTCTGAACTAGTAAGCTTGTTTCCTGAGTGAGATCTGTTGACAGGCAATCAAAACAGGGCCATCGTTCAACGAGCAGCTTGACAACTAAACTTTTTCAGCTCCCTCAATAAGCAGGCTTGGCACTTACACTTCCTCAAAACATCTTTTAGCTAACACTTTAAAAACTGAAAATACTTTTGAAGTTATACATTTCACATAACCCATTCAGATAATGGGTACTAAATTCTTCCTAAAAGGTCTAATCAAAAGTTTGAATTTAATCACACGACCTTTGATTCTAATTATCTCAACTACAAGCATGCTAGAAGAAAGGAACCACTTCACATTCTTCAATGGTTTTATGGCCGTTGTAGTGGATATGGATCTTGGTCTGAAAATGGACTCAACTTCAGTACGATACCCGTGCCAATCAATTTCCCAAAACAGAAGTAATACAATTCACACCCCATGATGTCTCCAAAAAACCCTTACGAGGATCATCTAGTGTTCAAATCGAATTCCCCAACTTCACGCCATCCATCCTGTGTGCCTGTGTCATTATCATTTTCTTCATCATTCAGGAAATCCTCAGATGGCTCCTTATCGTCCCTCTGTGTGTTGCTTCCCCATCCATTTATCATATCATCTGGATTAACTCCCCGATCCTGCTGCCCCATGTCATGACCAACTGGAACATTTAGACCCTGAGAACCAAGTGCACTTGCTCTTATTGGTGTTCGACCCATCATATCAGCATGAGCCTGTGACTCGGCCCGAGCTTGCTCTGCCTGAACCATTGCCATGCGCATCTTGGCCTCATGGGCCTCACGACCAGCCTTCTCCCTGGACTCGATTTCTGCTTTTAACTCCAACATTGCCCGTTTCTCTTCTTGTAGAAGAGCCTGCTCAATCATTAATCTCTCTTCAGATCGAAATTCTCCCAATGCTCGCTTGCGGGATATTATGTTAAAAGCGAGTGCCTGCTTCTCGAAAGTTGCTGTGAACTCAGCTACTTTAGCAGAAATATTATGATCCCACTGCTGAGAGCGAGAGAGCATTTGGCCAGTGGTGTCAGAATCAAGGATCCTATCATCCTCCTCCGCCTCATAGTCTGCCACCACATGATATGGCAATAATCTGCATCATTTTGGGGCAAAATCTGGAAATGAGAAAGTATGACAAGAATAATTTCCTAATGTTGGAATACTGGTTCATGTTTAGTTAAATAATCAATAACTCCTTTCTGATAAGTAAATATATACTTAGTGGATACTACAATCACTTATTGCAGTGTCTATTATTAGTTGGAACAAAAAATCAGGAAAAGGAAATATTTAAGCCAGAATAGATCCACAAATAAACAAAGTGAAAAGTTAGTCGGAAGCAGGATAAGTAAATCGTCGCCAAAACATCTTTCATGTTCATACTAGATTAACAGATTCAAATGTCATATTATACAAACAGAACTTGAAACCACTTTTAAATTAAGGGCGGGTGTTCATTTATGCATATGTATAAATGTAAGTATGTATGTATGCATGTATCTACCTGTATGAGTGATATGTACAGCAGCTATGCAGGAGGGGTTATGCAACTTTGAAGGTAGGCAACTGGTAGTCAATGTTCGGCATTTGTCAAGTAACAAAAGAAGGTTGGCAACTAGCCAAAGACAGACAACAAACAGTAAAAGATAGTTGGCAACCAGCAGGATTTGTCAAAATAACTACCAGAGGGTTAACCCAGAGGTCACCAACTAATTGGAGGTGGTGCTGGTGATCAGCAAAAGATGATGGGGGACAATATGAAGCTGAAGCTTGTTCTAAATTATTATTATTATTATTATTATTATTATTATTATTTTTTAAAAATCTAAATTTTATTAGAAAAGGAGATAAATAAAAGAGAGCAGGACTATAAGTCCTTCTATGAATCAAAGATTAAAAAAACCAGAAACTAATGTAGTAGAGCCCTCCAATCTCGGCTTCACATCCAAAAGAGAAATTCCCTGATTCCATGCAGCAGAACACCACAGAGAAGCCAAGAAAACTATTTTTCCACCAAGTAGAAGGACAGGAATATAATCACTTCATAATAATATGTCATTCCATTCTAAATAAAAAACACCAAATGACCAGAGAAAAAGAAAAAAAACACTGACAAATTTTTTTTTAACCCACCTTACTCCACCCAAAACCCTAAGCCGCTTAAGCAACAAACTTGTTCTAAAAAATTTCCACCTTTCAGAAAAATAAGAATTTTTTATTCACCATTGCAGAAGAACACAGGAAAAGCAGAAACACTTTCTAGAAGATTGTTTTCTATTATTAAAAATAGCACACTTGGGTAAGAAAGGAGCAATAACTGTATCAGATATCTAATGAAATCAATAAATTTTAACTACACCTGTATTTTTCACATGTAAGTTGTAACCAAATTATATGATGACTTAAATTTAAACGAAGTTTAAAAGAAGGGTTTTGTAGCAAGGAAACAACCATCAAACATTTAAGGAAACAAAGGAACAATCAATGTATCAATGTTTAAAAAGCGCTAGGCGCATTTAGGCGTTAAGAGCTTCTATTGCCTAGGCGCTAGGCGCAGGAGCACGCCTAGGCGCACTTAAGTAAAAAAATAAATTAAAATATTCTTAAGAGAAGATATATGCATATATATCACAAAAAACTTGTATTAAAGAATTAAAGCATTTAAGGCTTATGGAATGACACACGAACCATTTCAAACACCAAGTCAAGTTCAAACAAGAAAATAAACATAAGTTCAGATGCAAGCATCTTTCAAAAAATAGTTCTTCCTCCTGCTCATGTGTTGCTCATTGTCTCATCCTCATCAATACTTGTAAGACCAACATCACCTCAATCACCATCATTAGAATTGTAACCTTCATCATCTTCTTCTAATAACTTCTCATGCTCATGTGCACGGTTGTTGGTAGTAGAACTTGAACCATAAATGTTCTTGACATAGCTCTTGTGTTAGATCTTTTTAAACCCTAGATACTTTTTCTTTTTTTTAATATTATTATGATCCAAACAAACAAGGCCCTGAAAGGAAAAAAAGAAAAAAAAAAAAAAAAAAGAGTTGGAATTGCCTAGCCAGTGCCTCAACCACCTAGCACCTCACCTGAAGCGAGCACCTAGACAAGGCCAAGCAAGGCAACTTTAGGTGTGCCTAGCTTGAGCCTGGCCGGTGCTTAGGTGCACTTTTCACAACACTAGGAACAATACTTATTTAGATCCGAGCTTTTCTACCAGAGATGAAGTGATGTGTACTTCACTTTGATTTATTACTTATTTTAGCCTCATTGACATACTCAACTTTTTACAACGTTGTGACATTGGCACAAAAGGATGTTTACTAATTAATATCCGAAAGTCATTTACTAATTAGTACAAGTATGCTTACTCCCTCAGTAAAGAACAAATTTACATAAGTAGCACTATTGATCTAGCAGCAAGAACCATGAAGACTAGTTACAAGGTTGCAAATACACTTCATATGAGGCTAGAAGATTTAATGGATGTAGTACTTCATCATATGGTTGTATCTTCTATAAATATCTAACATATAGCCAACACCAAATGGAAAAACCACTACAATAAGGAGTGAACCACTGCCACACAAAAGAAGAATAAATTTATGAACTACTGTAGGTCACATATATCATTGAAGTTGAAGTACATATGTATATGCCCATCAAGAATAGAACAGTTCCACAAATAACAAACTTCAGAAATGCTTTATGGAAAAGACAAAAATCCGTTCCTTTGTGTAATAGAACGATATTGGTATTTATTCAAAAATAAATAAAAAATGGTATTACAAGTCTCTCTCTCTTTATAGAAAAGACATTAAAAACGATTACTTTGTGTAATAAATTAATATTGGTATTACAAGTCTTTTTTTTTTGGTGGGGGGGGGGGGGGGGGGGGGGGGGGGGGGAGGGAGAGGGAATAGTTTCCTTTCAAAGTGGCTGAATCAAGAAGAATAGCAATCCTGTAGGACCAAGGTTAGAGTTTTGAATCAGATATGTATGTGTAAGCATATGTATACAAGCAGCTGCATGTATATATGTAAAACTTTATCTCAGAAACTCTACATATTTTCATTAGCAAATCAGAATGAAAGTACAAGTCCATTATCCTAGTGAGAACCCAACCATATTTTATTGCACCATTCACTTCTAAGAATAAGGTAACATTTCGGGTCATCAACCTAAGCAAACTGCAGGCACATGCAGCTCTCATGAAACATCTACATTTCCACCAAAAAGAAAAAAGCTTGTGCAAAACCAAGCAACGATGAAGGCTCTAAATAAAACTGACATTACCATGAATGTGTAAATACATTGTAATTCAAATATGACAGCACAATCATCTGCAGTTCAACTTGCAACACTTGGCTAATAATAGAGCTATTCTAACCAAAAACTCATGTTAAATGCAAATTCCCTAGGTATTAATTAAAGATCATAGACCAGTGTGAAATCCCATTCTGAACCCTCAGAAGTGAGAAAAGAGGATCTAAATATGTACATATGAAAACTAACATAAAATTTTTGCATTTAAAAGGAAATTAAAAGATTCTCTCCATATATAACTACCTTCTTGCATAAAGAAAAAGCCAAAACTTGAGCTTGCTGAGTCAGGATTAGAATGCACAGGGAAATATAACAGATGAGTAGCGCATTTTATGAATATATGTTGATCATATTTATTTTTCATACCCCGTAAACTAAAGATTCTTACTGGCCAATTTAGAACCTACTCTAGATCCAGTCTCCACATTGATCTAAATAGGGAAGTTGATGCCTTTAGGCACAATAACTTAAGGCCACGTTGTACAAATTTCTTCACACAATTGCGAATCATTGTGAAACATTAGTGTTCTTATGCTTAGGAAAAAGAAAAACAAGATTTCCCCTTCAAAAAAAAGAAGGCAGATAGAAGATAAATAAAATCGCAGCTTAACTTTCCATATTGCTTTTAGTACTATAATTTCCAGTTGGTCAAATAGCCCTCCCCAACTCAAACTAGGGGGAAAATTCATAAAACACAAAAGTATAGAAAAAAGTAGACCGCCATCAGTATTGGATAGACCGACTTTGGATGTTATGTATTGTATAAGTTTTCCATGACGCTCTATAAATACAAAGTGTTTCCTTTATGTTTTCTCCTACTCCTTCCTGGTTTCTCAAAAGTCATAAAAGTAACAGGCCATGAGATGTCCATAACAATTTCTATCTTTCTAAGTTTAATCTACAGAAAACAACATGAACTCTATATTATATTGAAATACTTCTTGAATCTTATTGGACAACTGATTAGATATCCAATACCAACAGTATTCGCACTTCAACGATAAGGTAAAAAAATTTCACAATTGAAAACATTATTATTTTTTTTTATAAAGAAAATAAATTATATTTGAAAGAGAGAATTGAAGGGGAGGAGGAAATAAGTCCACCTAAGGTTAAAAAAAAAAAAAAAGACAAGAAAGAAATTAAAGAAACAAAGCTCTCCAATCTCGCCTCATATCATAAAGAGACCCCTTGAAAGACCCCTGCAGCTGAATACCAAAGAGAAGCCAAGAAAACAATTTTATCAGAAGATGAACATAAGCTTCTCGAAACATCCTGCTATTTTGCTCTAATCAAATACTCCAGATCACTGCAAAGAAAGGACACCACCAAAGAACACTTCCTCTTCATTCCTCCCAAAACACCTCACCATATCCTCCAAAGACTCTGGAAAAACCCAAATACCCAATAATAAAAATAAAAATAAATAACAAGAAAGCTTAACTCTTTTCACATTTGACAAGTACTTATAGTTAAGACTAATTTTCCTATGGACATCCTATACAGAAGTAAAATAACTCAAGATCAATGAAGCAATTGGTTTTGAGAAATTCTTAAACAAGGGGAGATGTCTGCAGTGATTCAGACTATAATTTGCCTATTCCTTGAGGAAAAAAAATAACCACCCAAAGAATCAAAGTGATTTACCAATCGCATATATATTAGCACATTATATTACTTATGATCCTGTCAAACACCTCCTGCAATGTATTTGTTGATTTCTTTGCACAAATTTACTTTTTGTAGGCATCTATTTTACTTTGTGCAAAGTATTACAGCACACTAATATATATATATATTATATGGTAATGCATAAATGACAACCTTGTCCAAGCACAACTAAAGATAGAAAAAGGGATCTACCCTATATGGCACGTAACTCCGAAAAACATCCATTACCAGCTACATCTGATTTTTTTTTTTTTTTTTTTCCTTACATTCTGGGAAAACAAGATATATGAATCTTCTCTTGTTTCATAATTTGTGTACATATAAAATCACAAAGATTCCACTATTCATATACACTGAGGTGCCAGGTGTAAAAAAGAAAGCATTATCCTTTCGTCATTGTGTACATAATTTTCCTCTTTTCAGTGACCAAGAAAGTACGAATATGTCGATAGTTAATAGTATTAAAATAGTTCTATTTCTGTGTGCATTAAGAGTATAACTAATCTTAAGGTCTTCAAAATAAATAGCAACTAAATAACAAATCAAATATTTGGAAGCTTTTCTGGTATTACAAGCCAGCCACCCCTCAAAATCACAGACACATCCCATACTACATATTTTGCCAATCCACATGCTGATGCAGGAAGTTATCCAAGAATGAATTTTCTCTAAGAAATCATCTTTAACTATTATGTTCAATTAACATAAATGTACTAGTGAAATGCAAGTAAGTAACACAAAAATTTGGAGAATGGAACAGATGGAACAAATAAAAGAAACAGATAGTGAAATTACATCAAGGAACCAAGAAAAAAATAAAAAATCTTTCCAACTATTAGCTTAAAGATAAAGAATTTCATATCTTCTGACTAATCTTATCAGCCATCAAAGACAAAGATAAGTCATAAATGACACATGTTAAGAAACTCAATAAATGCAGAAGGGTAAGCATGAAACCCAGACAAAAATGTAACCTTTCGCAGGCGTCTTCCAGGGAAGAGAACGGCCTCCTGAAGTCCGGATGGCAGACACGCCAAGCATCCTGGTATGCCATCTGGAGTTCCGCCTGGTTTCCAGGTCTAATCACTTTCTGCTGTTGTTGCTGTTGTTGCTGTTGTTGCTGTTGCTGTTGTTGCTGCTGTTGCTGATGTTGCTGTTGCTGATGTTGCTGCTGCTGATGTTGTGACTGTTGTTGCACGTGGGCGGATTGCTGGTGAAGGTGATTCGAATTAGGGTTTTGGTGCGAATTGGGGATCACATTAGAATTATGATTAGGGTTAGGGTTAGTGTTTTGTTGAAGATTGATGGGTCGGATGGGTCTCAAATGAGCATCTATATTAGACGGGAAGCGAGAAATGGCGGTCTGTTGTTGAGCCTGATGCTGCTGTTGCTGCTGTTGCTGCTGTTGCTGCTGTTGTTTCTGTAATTGCTGTAAAAGCAGGAATTGTTGCTGCTGTTGTTGTTGTTGCTGCTGCTGTTGCTGGTGTTGTAAAATTAGTTGTTGCTGGTGCAATGCCTTTGCCTCCTCCATCTCTCTCCCTCAAAATCTTAAAATTTCTCTCCCTCCTGACAGCCAAATCCCTATTTCTCTACAAGATGAAAATATACTAAACAGGAAGAAAGACTGACTGAGAAATTGAGAATGCTGTATAATATAAATTAATGTTTGAGTTAATTATATCTTGAATCCTTAGTTTTATAAGAAAACTTATTTTAGTACCTCTAGTTTTATTTATATCAATTTTGCCCTCGTAATATCTAATTAAATTCAATATAGTCCCTATGCTTGGTTGATGCTGAATATTTAGACTCTAACTTGCTTATGTGGCAAAGGAAATTCTGACATGTCATTATAATTTTGGATCTGTTCCATTTGTAATTCTCTTTATGAATGTCATTTGCAATGGAATCAATTTTATTTTATACTAGAGAAAAAGATATTTCTTTATGGAAAGATAAATTCCAATGGGAGTGTGCTCCAACTCCTCAAACCTTACGTGATTAAATTTTTATTCGTTTTCTTGTTATAACCAAGAAAAATTTCTTAGACAATGAGTTTGGTTGGTTGGAAAATATGAGTTTAACTATTTTATAACATTAGATCTCAATTGGAAAATGATATCATAGGATTCATTTGGGAATTGACTTAGCTAGTTAGGACTAAAAACGAATCGAGTAGTTCGAGCCTACTCGGTCGACAATTGGAAACTATTCGGTTCATATTCGACTCGAGACTTAAGAAGACTAAACTCGAGTTCGAGTTTGAACTTATTAAGATATTCGAGAATTTCAGATACTCAACTTGAGACTTGATGAGTAGTTTAAATTTTCATTTATTAATCTAAATAAATTTATTATAGTGTATATATATATATATATGACGTAATTAGAATTTAAGAGTTTAATTAGTAGTATTTAGTTTTTGCTATTAGACTTTATGTTATTTACATTTCTATTTTAGAGTTTTATGTAAAGCTTATATAGAGGCTTAGTGTTGACTTGTTTAGGATCTTTTGACAAATTGAAAATTAAATTGTAAGTTTGCTAACTTTCTAAATCCTTATTTCATCTAACTCTCCCTCATTTTCTTGCTCTCCCTCCTTTTATTGCTCCTCTACCTATTCTTCCTCATTTCCTCCTCCATTTCTATCAATTTTCACTTTATAATCTCTCTTGTTCGGCATCATAAGGCTTTGGTCTCAGCTGTTTTCACTCATCAGTATAACATATTATGTTATCATGTATTATTATTATTATTTTTTTTTTTTTTTTGCTGAATATCGCATGTGTTACTTTGAATTTTGTTTGCAGAAATTTGGATTTAGTTTACAAAAAGATTTCTGTATTTTGGAAAAGAGATATTATAATATGTTGTGTTAGTTGCTAATTATGCTATACTAATAAGGAAAAAAAAACATTCCACTTTTTTTAAGCTAAATGTTCTTCACAATTTTCTTTGTTAATTGGTAATTATGCTATATTGATGAAGAAAAAAAAACATTCAACTTTTTTTAAGCTAAATGTTTTTCATAATTTTCTTTGTTAATTGCTAATTATGCTATACTGATGAGGAAAAAAAAAACATTCAACTTTTTTTAAGCTAAATGTTCTTCACAATTTTCTTTATTAGTTTTATTTTATGAATGATTTGTGGTGACTATAGAATATATGTCTATATTTAATATAATAGCTTTCAGGGCACGTGTTGCGTGTAAATTGTGTTTATGATATATATATATATATATATATATATATATATATGTTCATCAATAATTAATTTACATATCAAAAAATTATAATTAATAAAAAAAATTAATTCATAGTATAAACATGTAAATTATTTTAAAAAAATTCTAAAGATGGAAAAAGAATTAATACAATAATATTGTAATCACAAAAGTAATACTCTTAAGATTTTTTTTCATTATTGTATTTAAAATATATATATATATATATATATATATATATATATATATATATATATATATAAATATTATAATTATTTGTAACTTATTAAATTAAAAAAAATTGAGAAATTCAATTTTAATTACTATTAATATTTAGTTATTAACAAATTATAAATTATTAGTATTAAAAAGAATAAGGATAAAAAAAAATGTAATCAATAGTCATAAAACAACTATAATCATATTAATATTAAAATGTATAAGAATTATGAAAGAAGTAAAATATATATATATCTGTAATAAATAGAATATTTGAAGCAGAATAACTAAAAAACATTTATATAATAGCAAAAACTCATAGGGTATTTAAGAAAAATAAAATATGTTTCACTAAAAGTTAAATGAACAATATATAATCATGAAAATTAAACTCTAAGTATTTTTTAATTTATAGTATTTAAATTTTTTTAGAATAACTAAAAAATATTATAGTTTTTAGAAACTTATTAAACAAAAATAAAATTAAGAAATTCAATATTAACTAATATTGACACATAATTGTTGAAAAAAGTATAATTTTTTCTTTTTTTAATGAATTAAAAGTTAAAACAACAAAATTATAATAATGAAAACTAACTCTTAATATTTATTTTGATTCATAGTAATTTTTTAAAATTTTAATTCATAAATTTGAGAAGAACTAAATAAAATTAAGATTATTAGGTACTCATTAAACAAAAAAAAATAAAAAAATAAAAAATCATAAATTCAATTTTAAATACTATTGACATATATTGTGGAAAAATTATAAATTTATTAATATTGAAAAGAATTAGTAAAAATAAAATCAATAGCTCTAAAATAATTACAATACTATTGTTTTTAAAATGGAGAAGAATGAGGAAAAAAAAGTAAAAAAAAATAAAATTATTTAAAACAAAATAACTACGAAATAATAAAAACTTATAAGTGTATTTAAGAGAATAAAAAGTTTCTGCCATTAAACCACTTTTATATATAGTATATATTTGGTTAAAATTGTTCCATGAATACATGTTAGAAAAGATAATTTCTTTGAGTAGCTAGAAAAGGTTAGAAAAGATAATTTAAATTAATCCATATTATTACATTTTAATTAAAAAGTTTAAGATAAGAATTTGAGTTTGGATGTCATCCGCAATTTAATTCGAATAAGTGAAAAAAATATAATAGAAATTAAGAAAAACATGAAAAATACTAAGCAAAAGAGTCAAAATATATATTACTCACGAGTACTTGGATTCGTACTAGAGTTGTGAACTAAGCTCGAGTTCGAAGAGATCGAACTCGAGTAAAATATTTTTTGCTCAATCTAGAGCTTGAGTATCTTGATTCTCAATTTAACTCAACTCATTTTCAGCCCTATATTTTAGGCACATAAACAGGTCAAATCAGACTTCTGGTTTTCCCATATACACAAGTTATATTTCAATTTTAGGCCACTAGCATCTTGGCCCAAGGCCAGGGGCAGCTGCATTTCTTCTTATCTAGAGGTTCAAAGGTCGACTCTCTGAAAACTTATATGAGATTTATTTCTCAACTCACCCTCTCAGAAAAAGACAAAAATAATAATTTAATATTAATATTAATTAAGAATTGAGACTATATTGAATTTAATTGAAAATTATAAGGACTATATTGACATAATTGAAACTAGGGGCCTCCTTGGACAATTTGGATTCACAAGAGTCATTTCTGTAAATTTCAGATTTAGAAATAACTAAATTAAGTTTATTTCTTTTACTACATAACTACTCATAATTTTTATAAAAATTAGCCTTAATTATATTTTTGGTTTCTATAATTTAATTTTGAATGCAATTTCATCCTTATACATTCAATTGCTACAATTGAATCTCTACAAAGTTAAAAAAATTATAATTGGGTTCTTGCCTTCCATTGCGTCCAAGTTAACCTAATAGAAGCTGATGTGTCTAACAAGAAATGAGGTGGACAAGTGACAACTAAGGTGGAATACTTAACAAATGAAAAACAGTTATATGACTTAGTACATAATTTACATGAGAATTAAATTAAAAATTATTTTTATAAGAAAAAGAAAAAAGAAAATAGTTTAATTAACAAAAAATAAAAATAAAAACACACTTCTTTTCTCTCTATTCCTCTTTACCACCATTGTTCCTCCCAGAGGCACTTTTATTCCTTAAATCCTCCATAACCACAATCACACAAACTTTCTAAATCAAACCCCGACTTCTTTCCCTATACAAACCACATCTCCCTTCCCTTCCTAGTAATACTCTACCTCTCCCTCCTTTTCTCTTTTCTCTCCCATAAACTCTAAAACCTTAATCTTAGCAATTTGGCTCTTGTCACCATTTTCCCACTTTCATATTTCTCTGTCTCTCTGTCACTCTGTTAGTCTGTCCTAATATCTCATTTCTATTGTATATATGCTCTCCTTATAATACATCAATACATCAATCAATGGAAGAAAACACAAAGTTAGATTTAGAACTTAATCTTCATTACCCACAAAACAAATTTGACGAAGAAGATGATGTCCTCTCTTCATGTGACCTCCCAATTTCTCATTTCGATTACGAATTCGAAACCAGACCCAGTTCTCCAATTAACACTGACCTATTCAAGTTTTGCACCACTAATTTGAACCCTTATATTAATCCAAACGGTGTCATGTTTTGTGGAAAAATCATAAATTTTGCAAAAACACAATGCAAAAACCATTTTTTTTTTAGATTAGACTCTCTAAATAAATTCAATCCAGAGGGAAGGAATTTAGGGTTTGTGTAAGGAAAGGATTTGGACTTGATTTAGAAAACTTGTGTGATGGTGGTTATGGAGGATTAGAGGAATGGTGGTAGCTATGAAGGAACAACAGTGGTGGTGAGAAAGAGAAAGAAATGTAAGGGTTATTTTTTTATTTTTTTAAGTTTGTTTCTAAAAAAAAATACTATTTAATTTTTATTTTAAATTTAATTTTTAATTCAATAGTGATATAACTTTATGTACAAATCAAGTGGCTATTTTTCATTCGTCAAGTATGTCACGTGGATTATCCAACCCCTATTCCATTAGCCACATCTATCATGTTAATTTTGATAAAATGTAACGATAAGTGTATAAGAATGAAATTGAACTAAAAATTAAGAATGGAAGGTATTTTAATCATTTATTCCTTTTAAATAAAAAGAATGTGTTTCCTGTCATTTAAGTGTGAATGGTCCTTTGTCATCTTTTCATAAAATAATTTTTTTTAATGTGATCTTGTAGTCTTTACAAAAAATAAAAAATATTAATCACCTATGTAATTAAGTTCAATTTCATTAATATAGAGAGAATTGGATTAGAGAGGATTGTTAATATGTAAATAGATAAAAGGTAAATTGAATAGTTCTAGCGTTATATGCAATCTAAAAAGCTAGAAGCTCCTTTACATCTACTTCTGTAAATTAGAAAATTTCTCCAATTTGGACCGATTGCGATTAAGTCAGTCGCTATCTTTTGAAAAACCAAACCCTCCCATAGATTAGACTCCTTAATTGGCAAACAGACTTTGCAATCCATATACCAAACAGGCTCTAACTCCTTTGCAGTATGTTTGGAACACCTAAAAAAATACAAACTTCAATTAACTTCAAATAAAGTTATACACTTTTTATGTTTGGAACAAATGAAATAATATAAAATTTAAATGAAATTCATTTTATATCCACATCTTATTTAATTATGAATTCCATACCAAATAGGTTGTTTTTCAATTTGTGGAATTCATTTGAGATAAGTTATTATTTTGTCTACCTCAAATAACATTTTTATTTTTAATATTCCACATACTTTTTACTTAAATAAAGTGATAAAAAACCACCACCACTTTATCTCAAATGTTGATATAACCAACTACAAATTTTTTCCTCTCAACTTATCTTTTGTTCATTAATCAATAATTAATCTTCCATTCTTTATATTCTTGATTGATCAACACTAGTTTCAATTAAAAAGTTTAAGGTAGTATGGAAATAATCTTTAAACTAAAATTTTCATTTGTTCCAAATAAGAGAAGTAGAATAAATTTCATAAGTGTAGTTTTCATTCCAAATAAATTTCTATTTTAAATGAATTGAATTGTAAAATTCATTTTAAATGAGTTGAATTGCTAAATTCATTTAAATGAATTGAATTGTAGAATTCATTTAACATGAAATGAATTCTATTTTTTATTTTGTTCCAAACATACTATAAAAAAATAAAATAAAAATAAAAATTAGACTTCATAGGCTTTTTTCTTTTCCCCTGACTTTGTTTTTTGACTTTCTTTTTCCCATTAGTCAGTTTGTTGTTCTCTCCTTGCAAATGGAAAGCTCAGTCTAAAGATATATTAGCTCTAGCAATTAGTGGTGACCAGTCAAGCAACAAATTACAATCCCCAAACCCAAAATACTTTTCAATATCAATCTGCATCTGCTTACAAGAATGATAGTAAAGTTCAATTCAAATGGTAGTGATTTTATGTCATCTGTGTTTGATTTGGTAGTGATTGGAGCTCTGTTGTATTTATGGATTTAGAAGCTCAATAAACTTCACTAACAAAAGGCTTCCTATCAGTTAGTTCAACTTCATTTTTGAGCCCTTTGCAATTACTAATTTTATTCAATGACACTGTCAAAGGCTTTGGAATTTTGAAGGAAAAAACTCTACAAACCCACCTCAAAATAGCCAAGAAAAATAATACTAGAAAATAAGAATAAGAGGAAAAAAAATCCAAAAGCAAATCTCTCCAAGAATTCAAGTGAAAACTTCCAAAAGAAAACATCTCCAAAATCTTGTAAAAGCCCATTCATCAATCAAAAACTCATTTCATGATTACATTCAAATCGAAAAACCAATTATTTATATTGGAGGTAAATGCTCTGATATTATTATCAAAGTTCACCACACTATGTGATATTATTAACAACAAAAGAAGTTAGTAAGTTTATTAATTCATCGTGAGAACAAGAAGAAAGTTTAAATGTATTATTTTTTATCCACCAAAGTGTGGATAATATAATTTTGGACAAGATTGTTGGAGCAACTACTACAAAAGAAGCGTGAAATATATTAGATTGGTCCTACAAGGAAGTTGAGAAGTTGAAATAAAGAGTGAGATTTGTCAGTTTGAACTCTTACAAATGGAAAACAATGAAGTTGTTTCTCTTTATATTTCATGAATTATAGTTTTGGTAAATAAATTGAGAATAAAAAGAGATAAAAATAATGATTCATATTATTAAGATTCGAGAAGTTCGCAGAGAGGTTGAGATTGACGAAAAGGAAGATGAAGATGAAGGTATGACAAATACAGGAGTGACTGAGAACAACATATGGTATGTTGATACCGGATGCACCAATCATATGCATAAAAGAAGAGACATATTTGATGATCTCAATGAATCAATTTAGGATTAAACAAGAAGCTAATCGGTAATATTTTATTTAAACTGAATTTTATTCTAAATTTTGATTAATTACAAACTAATGTGTATATTATATTTGAATTGCATGTAGACTTGAATAAACAACACACTTTGGAACTGATCAAATATGTGCTCCTTCAACTAGCCATTTATTCAAGTTAGACGATAATGTTTCATTTAAAGGTTAACATATCCAGTTGAACTCTGAAAAATTGATATTTTCTAAAAGAGCTAATGTTTTATTGAAGAGTTGAAAACTTAAGAAATGAACTCTGAATAGGTGATAATTGAGATTAATATTTTATAAAAAGCTAAAAATTTGAGAGCTGAACTCTGAAAAGCTGATAATTGAGAGTTGAACTCTAAAGAGCTGAAAACGCAAGAGCTAAACTATTTTGAAGAGCTAAACACAAGAGAGTTCAAGTCAAAATAGCTGATTTGTTGGAATGCTTCCAACAACTGATTCTCAGAGTTGTTCTAGTAGATAATCTACCAGAGCTGATTTTTCAAAGCCGTTAATCATTATGTTCTTCTGCACATAGGAAGACAAAATTTATATTCCTGTTTGGCATGTTAGTACTTAAGGATCTTTTGCACATAATGAAATACACACATATCTCTCAGGTTATGAATTTGTTAATTCCACCATATGTCCTCTGGGACCACCTTCAGTGACAACGAGCCTCTTTGAGTGATTTGATATAAAAACCTCAACTCTGTTAATAGTAACAAAGAGTTTCACACATTAAGCAAGAGAGCCAAATTGAAGGGAGAATTCAAATTCCACAATTCTCAAGCTCAAACTTTCAAAAGAATTCTTCATCTGTTGCACATTATGAGATCGAGCTCATTGCTTAGTTTTCTACTCTGATTTCACTCAATCTTTGTACTAAGGTAGAACTTTCATATTCTTTGTAAAGATCTATAACTCAAAAGGTTTGTGCTTTTTGATATTTTTTCTAAAAAAACTTGTAATTCCTCCAAGTATAGTGAAGATAGTGAGAGGCAGAGTTTGAAAGACCCAGTTGTGAGTGGTTTCTAGTTGAGCTTGCAAAGCCAGTTGTTGTAAAGGAAGTTGGAATCCTACAATTCAGTTTCGTGCTAGTATAATCTAGTGGAACCTCAAGTTCTTTTCTTGAGAAAGTGGACGTAGTCTGGGTTATCAGACGAACCATTATAAATCTATATCTTTTTACTTGCTTTGATTGTGTTTGGATCTTGCCTGGTCTTTAAATTTCTAACCACGGGTGTTTAGTTGCAAAAGGTTGTTAAGATCAGTTTTCAAAGTATTCACACTCTAATTTGTCATTTCAGCCCAATATCAATAAGATCCAAGGACAAATTTGTAGATTATCGATTAATACGGTGAGGGGAAAAGACAAATTCTCATTCAATTGAAAAATGATGATCATGCATACATCGTTAATGTATTATATGTTCTTGACATGAAAAGTAATCTTCTTAGTGTGGGATGACTTCTTGAAAAAAGAGGAGATACGAATGCATAACAGGATAATTGTAGTTTTTGATGATAAAGGCACATTCAATATTAAAGATGAAAAGTATGTATGGCATCTTATATTTAGGCATTTAAATTTTAAAAGCATGAAATTGCTTGCTAGATGTAAAATGGTGAAGGTTTTTCCTATGACAAAATATCCTGAAAAAAAAAATGGGAGCATTGTATCTTAGGCAAACAACATTGGAGGTCTTTTATGAAAAGGAATACATTGCATGCCTCAAAACCATTAGAATTGGTGCATTTGGATGTGTGTGGTTCGATGAATATTTTATCTGTTAATAAAAATCGTTATTTTGTCATTTTTACTGATGATTTCCCAAAAATAAAAAAGGTTTATTTTTTGGATAGAAAATTTGAAGTTTTTCATATTTTAAAATTTACAAATCACTTGTGTAGAAGTAAAATGGCTAACCTATCAAGATGTTAAGTGGAAGAAGATTAACTACATGCTCATTTTCTTATTGAAACAACATAAATAAATTTAGATGTCTTATCAAAAAGAAAAAAAAACCAAAAAGTCAAAAAGTTCTTTTAATGACAAATTTTAGAGCAACAAGATAAATAAAGAAGGAGTATCAACCAAGCCAGATATGTAATCTTTCAAATTTTGCCTTTTTTATTTTTTATTTTTTGTCCTCTAATTTGATTTTGGTTAAGTCAAATTTGTTAAAATTTTATTATTTTGTAATTGGGTCAATGTATTTTAGTTTTGTAGCTGGATAATTGTGTTTTCATTTCATTTTTTTATATCAAAACTTGCACTTTCCATAATTAAAATATAAAATAAAATAAAATTATGTGACAAAAACTATATAAATAACCCATATTGCCTTATATTTACTTCTTAGCTCTGATCAAAGGATGCAGTGAGAAAATCATATTTCAAAACACAATTTAATAACAAGCTAGCTAACCAATTTTATTCATTAATTAGGGTACATGTTTCAAATAGTTAGGAAGATTTCAACCCCTAACCTTGAGTACAATCGTAATAACCCAAACAGTAAAATTGGCCAATGCCTTCACAAACTCCATTACCGTTGTACATTTGTGTGCATTTTTGTTGACAAGTCTTCAGATGTCAACTATTTGGCTTTAAAATAGCTTGACATCTCTTTTGAGCCATTACATGAGGATTTCTTGGAAGTGCTGCAATCATAATAAAAACAAAGGATGAATTATCTACTTGTTCTAACACAACATAATATTATTGTAGTAGTAAAAGAAGAAAAATAATATCATTAGTAATTAAAAATAATTCTCAGAAGGGAGATCTAATTATATGCTCAAAAAGAGTATACCTAAAAAAACTAGGAGCACAAGTAGGAAAATATGACTAAGGACAATATTAGCCATCTTTTACTAGTGATCTCTAATTATTTTTTTTCACACAAATAAGAATCTTGACTGCATTTATAATGAGAGTAATTTGTCTAAAATAGAAATTATTGAATGCAATAAATGAGTTTTATAGCTAAATCTAAATGTTAATTTTTATTTCTTTTTCATATTTTGTCATCAAAATGAATTATTTTAACATTTCTTCTTAATTGAGTAAAAAAAACATGTCTTATTTATGAAAGATTGTCAATGAATAGAAAATCAAATCTAACATAGATTATGTCAATCAGACATTTAATTAACAGAAAATCAGATGTTAATTTATTTTTTCAAGATCTTGTTTGATAGGTTTTAAGAGCACTTGCTATGAAACATTTATGTTTGCTCAATAACCTATATAGAATATTTTTCATTTGTTGACTGCAAGAGAGAGGGAGAGAAAATGTGAAAATGTAAATTAGGGATATAGGTTTAGGAGAAAAGGACTGATTTGGTACATCTCGGTGTATAAAACAAGTATACACCACCAATAATTCCCTGACATATGTAATAAAAAAAAAAATTTTAAAAGTATAGGTATAATTTTCAGTTAGGTCAGTTAACCCTTTAACATTTTGGGTCATACCGGTAGGTTTTGGTCCAATTCATCAATTAAGCCAATTTGTATGCTTTCCCCTAATTCCAATGAGTTTAGAAAATATTGTGCATAAAATAAAATTGAGCATGATGTCATAGTTCTTTACACATTACAACGTAACACAATTGCATAAAGGAAGAAACATATTATCATGGATATGAAAAGAAGTCTACTAAAAGCTAAAGGTATACCAAAGTCATGTTTTTGGGCTAAACATGTCACATGTTATGTTTACTTGTTAAATAGATCCCCTATTATATGTGTAAAAATGTCACACCTCAAGATACTTGGAGCGGATTCAGCCAAGTGTAAAACACCTCAAGGTGTTTGGCTTTATTGCGTATGCTCATATTTTAGAGATGGCATGAAAAAATTAGATTTCAAAGGAGAGAAGATAATTTTATAGGCTATCATTTCAAACAAGGGTACAAGTTGTTCAATCCTACTCCAATTAAAGCGATTATTAGCAGAGATGTAATCTTTGATGAAGAAGGTGCATGAGATTGGATGATTGAAGCAAAACAAGATTCAAAACATGCTTATGTTTTTATTGAGCTTGAAGAAGAAAGCAACATAAACTTTGTTCTTGAACCATAAGCAACTCCTATTGTGTTGCCTGAAGACCTACTATTCTAACTCTAATCACTGTAGTGTGACTAAGATGCATCCTACAACTTTCCACAAGGTTAATGAATTTTGAGGTAACCAATAATGATGTTGTTAATGATGATGGAGAACTGGTTCACCTTGCCATGTTTGTAGATTGTGATTGACAACTAATCCTTCAAAACTGTTCTAGCATATATTTTTAGAGTTGATCTTTCAAAGCCTTTAAAGTAGACTTGGTTTCAAGTACTAATGAGATTTAGACAAAGTTATGGTTGACACTAGAATTCATCCTTATGTCTAACTTAGGATATGAGGGATGAAAGAATTGAATTACATGGTAACCAAACATTAAAAGGTTTGATTAATAATCTTAACTTCGCTTGTACTTGGGTGGTCATGATACATTGCTAGATGTCAATCTTGATTTATTAATGTAAGTTGGTTGTTTTGAGAAACTAAGGTTGAATACAAAGAGTTATAATTTAATCATCCCTTTTAGGAAGTATCTAATTACATTTATTAGCAATGTATGAGAGAACTTAACGGGTTAATGTTATAACCTGATACATTAGTATTCTATTTTTTTTAAATAATAATTTTTTTTCTTCGTATAACCTATATAGATAGGTGGAATGATAATAAATAAAATAAAGTAAGTTGGCAAGTATTTATATCGGTGTGTATATATATCGATAGGTATAAAGTAGGAATAATTGTGTCCTATGGATTTTCTCGACCTTAACATTAATTTTTACTATGTTTTATGCAAATTTTATTTTCTAGATGTGAAACATAATACAAACAAAGGAAATTGAATTACATAAGTATATATATATATACATTAATGTATAAAGGAAGGATTGGTTAGAGCCACAAGCATTACATGTTTACCTTGACTTTATCAATTCTTTATCTTTTTGTGTTTTTCTTTTTCTCTTTCTTTATTTCCTTTCTTTCCTTATTTTAGGAGGCCAACCAGTACCTTCCTCAAAATCAAGCAAGGAAGCTCGGTAGAGAGGTGCAGGAAACCTTAGACAGCAGCCCTGTTTTGATTTTTCCTTCCTTTCTTTCAAATTCGTGTGTGTAGCAGCTGAATTTTTTTTCTTTTTCTGCTAGTTTCACCTTATTTAGCCTTTGCTCTTCCCTTATAGTTGGCACTTATTTTCCCTATACCTTTCACCAACCGTGGGGTGCATTTGTTTGGTGTGGGTAGCTACTAAAAGATGGTGGAAGTAGCTACAACAGTGGGCAACGAGAGTTTCCCAATGACAACCACAAATCCAACTAAGGAAGCTTCAAGTGTTAGGCAAAAACCATGGGTGGTAATCTCCTTGTCCTTATTTAAGTAAAATTTATCTTCTTGTTTAGTGATAATTAGTTGTAGGACTTATGGAGGTATGAACAAGAGTGTAAGAATACTAATTTGAAGGTAGTTAGCTTGAGTTTTTAGAGTAACTTGGTATTGGAATGTGTGATTCAAGGTTTTGGTCACCTTGATGAATCAAACCAAGTTTAATTCAATTATTGGTATAAGAATAGTATAAAGCTTTAAGAGATTGTATTGATTTATTAGGAGGTTATATATATATATACATGTTTTAAGGTAAAATATGCGTATTAGATGTTTGACAGAATGCTTAGGAGTAATGTTAGTTTTGCAGTGAGGGATTTGTATTGATTATCATGGTATATATATATATATAGATATACATGAGTTGAAATTAATTATTCTCTTAAGGTATTTGTTAAAATACCTAAATGAAACTAGTTGCAAGGGAATGAGGGTCAAAGAGGTTATTAAATAGATGTAGGGTCAGATTTCATGGGTTAGAAAGATCTGGTATTTTGGGTGTCTTCGGGATTGAATTAAATTAAGGGTTTAAAAGAGAAAGTGTATCTTAGGATCTTGGTATGTTGTCTAAAAAATTTCGTAGCTTGTTTCCAAGTATGTTTTTAGTTAGAACTATTAGACTCCGGCTAAGTCATACAGGATTTTTAGTACCATGTTTTCGGTTCATGTAAGGAATTGAGTGGGTTCAAGACTAATTTTAGGAAAAGTTTCTAAATAATAAATATAGATATGCTTTTCTATTAATAAACTCAACAAACATAATTGGATTTCGTTTTTCCTAGAGAAATTTATGTTCAATTAACTAAGGTTAGGTCAGAGCTGTCAAAATCCTGCTTTTTACAGAATTTGATGCAACTTTAAAGAATAATCTGTGTTGATATAAAAATCCAAAAATTACAAATGATACACCATTATAAAGCTACATGTGTCTAGTATTTTATAAAATTTACGAAACTGGATTTGGAAATTCTTAGGGAAAGATATGACCGTTAAAGTGGACACTAGTCCAAACCCCAATTTTGGACAGTTTCAACATCTCTAACTTACTAAGTGCTTTCTATCTTTTCTAATGGTTTCTTCTACCCTATGCATCATCAAGACATTTAGAATGTCTCTTCATTATTAACCCTATTACATAAAGTCCAATTCATATTAATTGACATGTAATAGCTTAATGGAAAACTTTTGTAAAGAAACCTATACAAGTTGGGATAGAAGCTTAGTAATTATAAGATTATAACAATAACATTTATGAACTAAGTATTATTTGGGAATATGAATTTTAGTTTCGGATTCTAATATGGACCTGATAAGAAGCATGTACGCAAGTGTGAGTGACGAATGAAATCAGTTACGAGTGAGTGGTTAATTGTTGCCTTTAGGGGCTAAATTATTATGTTCAATTGTATGTGTATTTAAATAAAGTAGTGCAATATTTTAGTGAGTTAGTTGAATCATTCTTGCTTGAAATTGTCTGTGGTTGATAAGGGCCAACACATGGAAGTTTTTCTGAGAAACGATTTTTATTCTGAAATTAAGATCCAGGTGCAGCTAAGATATTCTGATTTAAAATTATGAGAAATTCTGATTCTGATAAATATTTTTTTTTATATTTTAAATTGAGTGTTCAGCCCCAGTGGGATGAATTGTGTACGGAGATCAATTTGTTGTGTTGGCGCGTAAATGCTCGGTAGGGGTGATAATGTTGTGCGGGGCTGAGTCACTTGTTAGCCATTTGGTTGCTTTGTTTGATATTATCGCTCTGATTAATTTGTAATCCTGTATTTAATTTAAATTGTGAATTTATGACGATTATAACGTATATCTGTAATGTGAATTAAGGTATGAACAATATTACATGAGGTTATTATATATATGCTATACGTTTGTGTTAGGTGATGCTAGTACCCTTTGGGTACGATTTTCCACTCACGGAGTCCATAGGACTCACCCCTCTCTTATGGATTTTTTTAGTAACAAGAGTTCGGTACATGGCATCGTTGAGCTTGTGACTTGCCAATTGAGTACGGCAAGGTAATTCCAAGATCTTAGACTTGACGTTAAAGGATAGAGTTTGCAATCATAATAGAACTGTGAGGTATCTAATTTCGAATGATGTAAGCGTGTAGTTAGTTGTCTGGTTTACGATGTGGATGGAGCATAGCTCCTTATTATCTTTGTGTTATTGTTGTGTGAAATCCTGAGCATATGTGTTTGTATTTTGAGGCATGTTGCATATTGCAGGGAAACTCTGCCAAAATGTTCAGTAACTTGTTAATTGTTTCAGAAAATAATTTTTTTCATTGAACTTTGGTTTTAGAAAAGTTACTTTTATGCTTTAGTTGAGTCATGAGTCATGTTTGTTACTTTGTTTCGAAGTCAGGATTACGATGGTTGGGTTAACCAATCCTCCGGCCTGTCATGCCTCCATGAGGGGTGTGACAGTTACACACTTTAATTGACTTAGGTTAAGAACCTTGAAGGATTAATAGATACTTGGAATTAATAGTTAATTTCAAAGCACATGAGCAAAAAGGTAATTTGTTATATACATATGGCAAGATTAGTTTTCTTGAAAGTCAATAAAAGGGCCTAGTAAGAATTCTAATTGGATTTGAGCCACTAGGAGTCTAAAAGTTCATTAACAATTCTAATATGATTATTATTAAAAGATTTGTGCTTTGGAGTTTAAGTTTAATTTGATATATAAACCACAATCCTAAAACCACCCCTATATATGTATTGCTTATGAGGGATTTTGACCAGCTCAGTGAAAATATGTCATTCATTAACAAGTGTTCTTGTCCATTCCTTTCTCCATATCTGAGTATCTAAGCTTGAAGCAAAGGAGTTCTTGCTTCAAGATCAACCTTCACCATTAACGATTCAATCGAGTGATAGTTAGCATGTATTCTAAGGGTGAAATTGATTTCCTTCAACCGATAGAAAAGGTAAACTTTTTTTTAGATTTTAATATGGTAAATTGTGTGGACTTTTACATTAGAGACTATAAACAAGACTAGCTACTAATCATCTATCGGTTTTGTGTGTTTGATTGGGACTATCAATTTTAAAGAATTAAGGAGGAACTCCAAGCATCCTTTCTAAACAATCATACTAGTTGCATCAAGAAATTTCAAAGGTTAGTAATTTATCTTTTTTTTTATTATTATATAATTATTTGATTTGCCTATGTTCTAAGTTTGGGAAATTTTATTATTTTGTTGCTTATTCATACGACATTACACATATTTCCCAACACGTGTCCTTTTGGACCACTTATAGTGACAACTAGCATCTATGAATGATGATATATAAAAGCCTCCAGCATATTCGATGACACCAACCAAATACAAAAACAAGAAACAAAACTTTCAATCATCAAGAGAGTCCTTTTTCAAATTCAAATTTTATAAATTCTGAAACTTAAAACTTTAAGAGAAATCATTGCCTCTTTCAAATTCTAATCGAGATTATTGTTAGTATTAGTGTCAAAAAGTCAATTAATAGTTGGTTGTAATGACACTTGATTTGTATTTAATGCATGTAATAATTTTTATTAGGCATTCTTTATTATTTTGTTTCAATGAGATTTAGTATAACCATATATAAAGTCCCTAGAATAAATACTATGTATGCATAATTATGATGTTAATTATAATTGTTAGATGTGACATACAAAAAATATTATTCTAAAAGTACTCATAGTCAATGAATCATCAAGAACATGGATATTGATGATTCTTTGAGATTAGCATATGTTATGTCATTCTCTTATAAAGAGAGTAATGATCTTATAAACTACAACCATGGCAATGCTGTGACAAATATATAGGTGCTTATTAGTTGAACAAGTACATCAAATTAACCCAATATAAGGGACCATGTGGAGTCTTTACTCACGTGTCAATGTAAGTTTTCAAAGTGTTAGTGGTGTAAGTGATCTTTTAACATTAGATTATCTTATTACCTTGTCACATCCTACATAGAGGCATGACTGGCCTGAGGATTAGATATCAAAATTTTCGTAGCCCTAACTTTACCACAATTGAATAAATATGACTCTCGTATAATTATATTTAAAACCAAGAAAAACTTTACTGAATTAAATTAAAAACATAAACTTCTTATTGAATATATAACATTTACTAAAAAATTTGGCAAAGGTTATTTGCAATGCGGAACATGCCCAAAAATATAATCACATAATCCTGTTTATATACAACTAGACCATAATGACTACAGTATACATAAGGGAGCTCATCTCCAGCCGTATCATAAATAATAACAAACAACTAGAGTATTACATAACATAAAATCAGATACCTTGCAGCTTTAGTGTGACTGTAAACTTTCATCCTTGACTTTAAGTATAAGATTTTGAATATAACTTGCCGCCAAACGACAAGCCTAGTATTGGTAATTCAGAATAACATAAATTCTACAGTAAGTTAATTTCATACGTACGTGTTTATGAAAACGTAACACCAACCAAGTATCTTTCATGAAAACATAACACCAACCAAGTATCTTTTATCTCAAAACATCCTAGGTGCACCCAGATTCTATTTGGGAAGTAAAAATCATTTTGGAAAGAATAACATTTTCATTGGCCCTTATAAACCACAAACAATTTCTCACATCAACATTTTAATTCAATCATAGCAATATAATTCTTATTTACCACTCTAATACCTATATATATATAACTACATCAAAATAATTAAACAAACTAATCTAGCTACCTAAGGGTAGCAATTAACTACTTATCTTTTACAAACATTGCTCGTCACCTTATCTTGTGTTCACGTGCGTTATCACTCAACAACATTTTTCAAAACTGCAATTTAAATTTTCCAAGTGTAACTTAGTTTGTCCATTTTATAGGTTATAACTTTTTAATTATGAAAATCTATAGATACTAAGCTTCAAGTATTTATTTGAAGTTTACCCATGTTAGGCATTTTCACACTATCTTGGAGATATATTGATTTTCACTAATATACTTAACCAAATTTAACAAAACTAAGTTTAAACATTATCTTTCAGAAGTTAACTTTCTTTCTTATTTAAGAACTTCTCCTAAATTAGTCTTGAACCTACTCAAATCCTAGGACACATACATAAACTGGGCACATACAAATTCTTGGTTGTCAACCTCAGATTCCCATGCTTGTAGAATTCTCATACTTAGGAATTAAATTATGAAACTTTCAAGTCTAGTTTATCAAGGTGTTAGGAACAATTAATCTTCATCACTCTACTCCTAATTCATCAGTTAAGAGCCCCTAACATTAGTTACATCAAAACAGGTTCAGTCAAAACCCGAAGATCACAACCTTGACTTCCAACATCACCAAAATACACATAACATAGAACTAAAACCTTCACCATTCCATAACTGCCCCTTAATATGTTAGAAACAATTCTTATTTAGACGTCCTATGCTAATTCATATATAACCTCCAACAAATTCCTCTGGATTGATTGAAGCTTGCCTAAAATCTTGCACAGACCTAGCTATAGTCCAACAGCTTTAACAATAAATATACTTAGAACCAAATTATGAAATTTTCCAAGTATCATCTCAAATTTTTCAGGTATCATCTCAAGACCCTAAGATACATTTTATTTTTAGAACCCTTAATTTAATTCAGTCCATAAGATACTCAAAATACCTAATTTCTTTAGCTTATAAAATTTGGCCTTTCTTCCATTCAATAACCACTTAACTCTCATTTTCAACATTTTACCCCCAACTAACCATACTTAGTTCATGCTTACTACTCATTTTCATTAAATCTTTAACACTAGCCAACATTTCTTTACTTTTGTTTATGAACTTTTGATTCAAATTTACTTAATTCCTAACCATAAAAGTTTAAAAAGTTTCAAGTTTTACTCATTTTATTACAATTAGATTCATTAAAGCATTTTGTCAAACATCTTAAGGAAAACTTATTTATTTTAGTTCATGAGTATATGTAGACATATACATACCCCTAGCAGCAATTATTTAGCACAAAAATAACAAGCAAAATCATCTCCAATTGATCTCGGCTTCATGGATCTATAAGAAAGGAGTTAGTGTCTTTCATATAAATTCTCTTTTACTATTTAATCATATACTTGGCACTATACATGTTTCGCACTCATATCTCTCAGCTATTCCACACATTCTTGGTCATCCTCCGATCTTTATCATCTACATATTTAATTCTTCTCGGTCTCCCACATTTGCATCTCCTTGCATATGTAGTATGTACATGACTAAAATTTTAGACACTTGTCCTTGATTTTATCATCAAATGAAGCTACTTCCATAACACTTAAGTTTGAACATGATGTCTCTTAGTGGCTCAATACTCCATACCAGCGGGAATCATGACAACCCTATGCCCTACACCACTTAAACAAATTCTCAATAAGGAATTATGCACTACTTATTAGTTATTATTATCATAGATAAGATATATATTACGAGTATATAGTAGGAAAAATGAATAGTATTAAGTCAAAGAATGAGTAAAAGTTGTTCAGTGCATATTAATTCAAACATATGGGGAGGGCTTGTAAACATATTCTTCAGCCTCAATACCTGCTGCCATGGTTGTTAGTGAGGATTACCCCTCAACCAATTGAAACTCCAAGGGTATGGAACACAAGGTACAACAAAGAAGGGAAGGAAAAGGAAAGGGTTGGCTGGAAGGAACTTTCCCTCTTATGACTAGGAATGGGAACAAAAAACAAGGCATAGGAAACAAGATGCTTAGCTGGCAGATTTTTGAAGAGAAAGAAGAGTAAGTTAGTGGAAAGAAAGAGCTAGAAAAATAGAGAACAGGGGAGTAAAAATGGGAATCGGCCAAGATGAAGGATAAAAGAAAAATAAAGAAAATAAAAAGAAAAGAAATGATAAGGTCAATGGTAAAAAAGTTAGTTAAAGTTTGTGGTTATAGTTTAAACTTGACTTATATATATACATATCTAAACAAAAGCAAATCCCAGAATATGGTTGCATTTGGAGTCTAAATACAAATACATTTATCTCGAATACAATAAGTTTCAATACAAGCTAGACCTAAGCCGAAACAAAGGCTAGGCATACCAAAAAGAGAAATGTTAAATAGACACTTTTCCTGACACAAGGCTTCGAAATCCAAGATCTCAGCTGTCTAAAAATAAAATATCAAACTAACAAGGGTGAATTGCAAAGACTCTGTGAGCATATAGTACGTAATGTAGCAGGAGGGGAACAAAACAAAGTACGAATAATTTATCAATAATTAGTTTATATAAGGATGCAATAATGAATTTGAAACGTAAGCAATAATCCATTATCAACAATCATTTAGTGAAAGAGTTATAACTGGAATCTTAAAACAAAGTAAATAAACCATTTGTCATAACCATTTTACGAAAAAACATCTGTAAGCATTGTGCATGATCAAAACTATCAAACCGGACATAAGAAAAGTGATTAAATAATTTTCAATGACCATTTGGTAAGAGAAGTATAACTGAAATCTCAAAGAAATGTGGACAAACCATTTGACATAATCATTTTATGAAAATCATAGTTAGGAATTATACAATGTCAATACTGTCAAACTGTTGAACCTTTAGGTTACAATGTGCTAGAGCCAAACCCCCATTAACTAGTGTATCAAATCCGTCAATTTATATAAACTGTCAAACTCTTAGGTTACGACGTGCTAGTGCCAAACCTTATCAAATCCGTTAATTAATACAAACTGTCAAACCCTTAAGTTACGACGTGCTAGCGCTAAACCCTAGCTAACAAGGTTATCAAATCATTACCCCATATGTTGGCCTATAGACGGGGTTAGGGCATCCTTAACTAACTAGGTTCCATATCCAAAATACTATGTGCACATAGGCTAACTATACCTCGTTAGCTTAAGGTGTTCTGACAAGTACCATTCCATAAAAACAATCCGAAAGGAAAGCATTTTATTTGAATAACAAAGAAGTGCCAAGATGAAAACTAAGAAAACCAATGGAAGCATCTCTAACATCATTATCCAAAGAGTAAGCATCCTGATTTTTACTTTTCAAATCAAATAAGTCCATCAAATCCAAAGTTAAATACAATTGTATGCCAATAATCAAAATAACATAAATCAACTTTTATTCAAAGTAGAAATATTAATTTCAAATTTATTCAAAGCATATATCCAATGACACTTATCAAATAAGAGAAAATGAAATGTTAAAGTGCTTGTCCCTATGACTATGTTCAAGAATGTAAAGTAATTAATAACAATATCCATGTAAGCATAAGTGATAAAAAAAAAAAGATCTTTAAAACTTTTGATGGTTCAAATAAGCTTTCGAAAATGTTTACTTTGAAAAAACTTGAAATATCATAAGTCAAATTAAAGTAAAACATGTTTATATAAGAAGCAGTTTTCTGAATTGAATATTAGTGATGTATATGGTGAGTACAAATAAAACACTACACTTGGCACTATCCACTCATAGTACAAGCGAAGCTTCCAAGAATGTCGGGAACTGAAAGTTACCCAATGGAAGTTGTGAGAGTCTCCAACGATCCTAGAACAATTTCAAATAAGATTATGAAATAATTAATAAGAGCCAATAAGAGTTTTAAGAACTAAATGACGTAACCATTAGAATATGAATAATAAGTTTCTTAAAAAACCCGAATTCAATGTTAACAATATACTATATATAATACACATTAAGTTCATAAATAATAGATTCAGACATACATGAAAATAATTATTTTGTCAATAATAATATCATGGGTACATAATAAAATAGTTTTATTTAGTTTAAAAAAATATTCAAATAAATTTAGAAGCTCACTAAAATTAATCTAACTGGTTTGTTGTTCCACCATAAGGCCCGAACTTATCATTTAGTCACAGGTGAAATTATGGGTCACCACAAAAACCCTAGCCGCCTAACCTATACAAGAAAATCTAAGGGATTGTAGCCACTATGCGAACAAGACTAGTGACATTTAGCCTTAAGTGAAATTGTGAGCAAAAAGAGTTATTGATGTTCTTCTCTCTTAGCTATGACGCTAACCTTGAAGCAAAGGAATATTTGCTTCAAGGACAATCTTCCATTGATGATTCAATCGTGTGTAAGCAACCACGTATCCTAAGGGTTAATCGATTCCATGATTAGTTATGCTGACTTACCAATTTCTTTTTAGGGATATGCTTTCATTATTGCAACTTAACTTTTAAATAGGGTTCCATCAAAATCTGTTGAAAGAACTCCATATAAGATATGGAATAACATAAAACTAATTATGTCACACCTGAGAATTTGGGATTGTCATGCTTATATCAAAAGAGTCTTGACTAATAAGCTTGAAGCCAAGAGCAATAAGTGCTTATTTGTAGGCTATCCTAAATAAATAAGAGGATACTACTTTTATCACCTATATGATCAAAAGGTATTTATTTCGAGAAACTCTGTCTTTCTTGAAAAAAAAGTTTTTTCTTGAAAGAAACAATGGGAGTAAAGTATAACTTAAAGAAATTCAAGAAAATCAAGAAACTTAAAATGAAACTTATCATTCAATAGAATCCGAACTTGTACCACAAGAGTTGGAGGTACAAGAAAAGGCTCAACACACATAATCGCTTCGTAGAACTAATAGAATCAGTCGACCTTTAATAAAGTATGAATTTCTGATAACTGATTAGAAAGTTCTACTTATAGAGGATGATGAACCTACTAGTATGAGGAGGCAATTAAAGATATTGATTCCCCGAAGTGGCAAGATGCCATGACATCAGAAATGGAATTTATGTATGGCAACAAAGTATGGACTTTGGTTGATCCACTTGAAGGGGTTAATCCTATTGGGTGAAAATAGGTTTTTAAGAAAAAGACTAATGCGGATGGCAATGTACAAACCTTTAAAGCATGGTTAGTGGAACAAAGTTATAGGCAAAAATAAGGAATTGATTTTGATGGAAACCTTTTCGCTAGTTACCATGATCAAGTCAATTCGGATTTTACTTACAATAGCTACTTATCATGATTTTGAGATATGACAAATGGATGTGAAAACTACTTTCCTTAATGGTTATTTAAGGGAAGATGTGTATATAACATAACCTGAGGGTTTTGAATCCAAAGGCCATCACAATAAAGTGTGCAAGCTACAAAAGTCCATTTATGGACTTAAGGAAGCTTCCAAAAGCTGGAACATTCGTTGTGATGAAACCATAAAGGCTTATGATTTCATTAAAAATGAAGATGAACCATGTGTGCACAAGAAGGTTAGTGGGAGCGTAGTAACATTCTTAGTACTGTATGTAGATGACATACTTCTAATAGGTAACGATGTACCTATGTTACAATAGGTAAAACTTTGGTCATCCAAAAATTTCTCTATGAAAGATATGTGTTAAGCAACCTTTATGCTAGGTAAAAAGATCTATAGAGATAGATCCGAAAGGTTACTTCAGTTAACATAATTCACGTACATTGACAAGATACTTAAGAGGTTTGGAAAAGGGTTCTTGCCCATGTCACATGCTGTGCATCTTTTTAAAAATATGTTTGCTAAGACATAATTGGAAAGAGAATGCATGAATGAGAAACCAGCTACTTCCATAATTGGTTCAATCATGTATGCCATGCTATGTATGCGCCCTGCTATATCGTATACTTTAATTGTTATAAGTAGATACCAGGCTTTTCTGGCCAAAGAGTAACGGAAGGTAGTTAAGAACAACCTTAAGTACTTGAGAAGGACTAAGGGTGAATTCTTAATATATGGAGGAACCGAAAAAATGAAAGTTCTAGAATATACCTATGTGAGCTTTCAAACTGATAGGTATGATTGTAAATCACAGTCTGGTATACACTCTTAATAGAAAAAGTCCTAAGCAGGAAACAACTGCTGATTCTACAACCAAATTTAAGTACCTAGTTGGCTTTGAAGTAGCTAAAGAGATGGATTGGATAAAGAAGTTCATAATTGAACTTGGGGTGGATCTTGACATTGTTAATCCAATAGAGTCATATTGTGATAACAATGGTGCTGTTGCACAAGCAATGTAAAAATAGTCTTACCAAAAATCCAAACATGTACTAAGGTGGTTTTACCTAATTAGGGAAATCATTTGATAAAAGGATATAAAGATAGAGTACATTCCTACTGATGAAAATGTGGAAAATCTGCTTACGAAGCCTTTACCACAGCAGGTGTATGATTGTCACTTTGATATGGTTGGACTTAGATATCATTAAGATTGGCTCTAGGTTAGGTGAGAGATTGTTAGTATTAGTGTCCAATAGTCAATCAATGGTTGGTTGTATTGATACTTTATTTGTATTTAATGCATGTAATAATATTTATTAGGCATTCTTTATTATGTTGTTTAAATGAGATTTAGTATAACGATATATAAAATCCATAGAATAAATATTGTATATGCATAATTATGATGTTGATCAAAATTGTAAGATATGGTATACATAAAGTATTATTCTAAAAGTATTCTTAGTTAATGAATCATCAAGAATAGGGATATTGATGATTCTTCGAGACTAGCATTTGTTATACCATTTTCTTAAAAAAAAGAGTAGTGATCTCATAAACTACAAGCACAAAGATGCCAAGACAATCATATAGGTGCTTGTTAATAGAACAAGTACACTAAATTAACCCAACAAGAGAAACTATGTGGAGTCTTTACTCATGTGTCAATGGAAGTTCTCAAAGCGTTGGTGGTGTAAGTGATCCTTTGATTTGAGATCATCTTATTGCCTTATATGTGAATTTATATGTTTTGTTGTAATTCCTTTTATCTTGTAATAAGAATAATACACGGGTGATTAGACATATAGTGAAGCATATGAAGGTACATGAATGATAGACAAATAATTCATCATCTTTTGTAAAAAGGAAAAATATCCTTTGGCCTCTTAAGACAAGTATGTCATGTTCTAGGGAATCTTTGCAAAGTGAAAGAGATTAAGAGAAGTGTTTTTTTGAATCTCTTTAAGGAACAAAATATAAACTTAGTTTCAAGTATAAATGGATGTAGAAAAAGATAGGTTTGACACTAGAATCCATACCCTAGGTCTATCTTAGGATATGTTTGATGAAATGATTGAATTATACGGTAACCAAGCACTGAAAGGTTTGATCAATGATCTTAATTGCACTTGTACTTGGGTGCTCATGATACATTGCTACATGTCAATCTTGATTTATGAATGTAGTTGGTTGGTATAGAAAACCAAAGTTAATTTAAAAGTGTTTTAATTTAACTGTACTTCTAAAGATGTGTACAGTTACATTTAATGCCAACATGCAAGAGAAGTTAATGGGTTACACACTTTAATTGACTTAGATTAAGAACCTTGAAGGATTAATGGAGTTTTGGAATTAATAGTTAACTTCCAAGCATATAAGGGCAAAAAGGTAATTGTCACCTTATATGGCAAGACTTGTTTTCTTGAAAGTCAAGAAAATGACTAGTGAGAATCCTGATTGGATTTAGGCTATTTTGAGTCTACAGGCCCATTAGTAATCATAATGGGGTTATGTATCACTAAAGGAGCTTTGGGCCTTAGGCCTTGGGTTTTAGGATTAATGAAATCCTGAACATGGAAGGATTATAATTCCCTAAGCCCTAGCCGCCCCTATATATGTAATAGCTAAGGGAAATTTTGGCAAAGGTTGTTGCAAGCAAGCAAGAGATTGACACTTGGCCTTGTGAGAGATTGTGGGCAGGAAGAGTTCTTGAAAATTTTCTCCATTAGCTCTGACCCCCTTTGTTGAAGCAAAAATGTTTTTGCTTCAAGAACAATTCTTAATTAACGATTCAACCAGTAGAAGCTAGCATGTATCCTAAAGGTGAATCGATTCCTTTCAAATCCTTTTCGAGAAAGGTAAAGGTTTTTAAAATCAATTAAGTGAATTATTTCATTAGAGGCTTATTCTTTTGGATAGCTTACCAATCATTAGTCATACTTTGTGTGTGATTGGGAGAATAGTTTTGATGATTTGTGGAGGAGTTCCAAGCATCCTTGCTAAACAATCAAACTAGCTATGTGATGAGGTTAATTTTAATCTTTTGCTTTCGTAATATATATATATATATATATATATATATATACATATATATTTAATTGAATACCTTGGTTCTTGGTTAAGGAAAATTTTAATTCTGCTATGTATGCATATGATGTATGACCCTATATTTCTCAACAGTAAGCAATGATGATGTTGTTAAGGATGATGGTTTGGTTCACCTTACCATATTTGTAGATGGTGATCCACTTATATATAAAGAAATAGCTAAAAGCAGCAAATAGGTAAAAACTATGAATGAAGAGATGAAAAATATTTAGAAGAATGACATTTGTGAACTTATAGATTCCCCAAGAGCATAAAGCTATTGATGTGAAGTTGGTATTTAAACAAAAGTCAAGTCAGATTGATAGATTGGAAGGTACTAGGCATGACTGGTGGCAAGGAGTTACCTTCATACCTTGGTGTTGACTATGAAGAAATATTTTCTCCAGTTGCGAGAATTAAAATTGTTAGATTAGTGATTCCTTTTAACTACTCGGAATTACTGGAAAATTCACCGATTAAATTTAAACTCAAGGTTCTTGAATAGTTATCTTGATGAAGAAATATATGTCAAAAAAACCGCTGGAGTTGTGAAGAAATGAGGAAAAGAGAAGGTGTATAAGCTGAAGAAAGTTTTATGTGGATTGAAGCTATCCCTCAGAGTTTCAAAGAAGAGAATTGATCCATTTTTTCAAAAGAAAGGTTTTGAAAAATATTCATGTGAATATGCTTCATATACAGAAGTTAATAGCTATAATGACATACTTATAGTTTCTCTCTATATTGATGATTTGATCTTTACAGGGAAAAATTTAAGTATCATTGAAGAGTTTAAAAAGGAAATGTTACATGAACTTGAAAGACAGACTTAGGACTTATTTCCTAGGAGTTGAAGTTGTGCAGGACAACAATGTGATTTTTATCTTTCAAAAGAAGTATGCTATATAACTTTTAAAAAAGTTCAATAATGTCTAATTGTAATCCTATACAAATTCCTCTAAAAGTTGGAACAAAATTGTCTAAGAAAGGAAAAAGGTGCAGCTATGAATTACATAAATTTGAAAAGCTTAGTAGGAAGTTTAAGGTACCTACCTTGCACTAAACTTGAAATAGTCTAAGAAGTTGGGCTCGTAAGTAAGTTCCTAAAAGACTCTTGTGTTACATTAAAGTATATAGTTTGTTTTATTCCTTTAGTAATAAATCTGATCATGTAGAATATTCTAATAGTGATTGGGGAGGTGCTTAATATGATTGAAAAATCACATATGAATATGTTTTTCAATATGAAAAAAAATAATTTTGATGATGCTTAAAGAAGCAACCTATTACTATTTTACCTATGCGTGAAGCTGAATATGTGGTCATTGTGTCAAGTTCTTGCTAATCAATTAGGTTAAAATTTTATTAAATCAAATTTGTTGAATTAAACCATAAGCTAATATGTAATGTTTAATTTAATTTGAATTTTCTCAAGTTTTGATTAATTACAAACTAAATTTTAGATTCTGTTTACATTATATGTACACATGATAAATTACATTATGAGGCTGTTCAAATATAAACTCTTCAACTAACTGTTTATTCAGAGATAAACGACAATATTTTGAGTAACTATAATTTTTAGTTGGACTTTAAAAAGCTGAACATCATTCCAATTAAAGGACTAAATGCATTAATAGTTGAACAATAGATGTTGAGAGCTGAAGTTAGAAGCTGATATATGAAGAACTAAAAACTTTAAAAGCTGCTTGTTCCAAATGCACTGTTTCATTAAACAAACAACTGCTCATGTTATTTGAAGTGCTAAAAACTTTATAAGCTTTTTATTTAATTTTTTTTTCAAATGCACCATATCATTAAACGAACAACTACTTTTCAAGACTAGAGCTCATCTATAAGAGTTGCAATGAATATGCCAAAATGCATCATCTTATTTATTTCAAGTGCTAATTTATGAGAGCTGATATTTTCCCAATAGTTGAAAAATTGAGAGCTAAAAACTTAAGAGCTAAAAATTCAAGAGTTGAAGAATAGTGAGTAAAAGCCTTAAGAGTTGAACTCTGAAGAGCTGAATAGTTGAAAGTTGAGATAAAAGCAGTATATCTGTCAAAGCCGTTGTACCATGGACTGCTGACCAAGAGGTGAAAGGTACATGATTGAGTTTATTGCATAAAGATGTAAATTCTTGTAGAATTTTTAAGGAGTAAAAAGATATTTATGATTGTGTGAATTTAAATTCAAGAGGAATATGCATATCGGATTAATAAAATATCCTATATGGGTAGTAAAGGGTAAAACAGAAATTTTGCTCACATATTAGAATAGTAAAGGAAATGAATATAAAATAAGTTAGAGATAAATTATTATAGTCCAGTGAAAGGTGTAAGTCCAGTATAATAATAATAGGTATAAATTGAGGACTAAATTGAAGGTAGGGAAACATTAAGGACTAAATTGAAAACTACGAAGTTGTGGACTAAAATGAAAGAAAAGAAAATCTAAGGGTTCTAATTGGAAAACGCTGGAGACAAGTGCATTAATATTCCTTCATTAATGCAAGGTTTCAAGCCACGATTTTTGAGAGGAAGTTTGCATGATATATATAGGTGGCAGATGGAGAATGGTTTATTAAGCTTGGCGTCAAGTCATGGACAAAAGGAAAAAGAGCATTTATGGTGTAATACATGTGTAATAAATAGAAGTAGTAATGGAAGTTAAGAGGGAGACACTTGGCAAGACAAGAAGCTAGAAGAATATTGGCCATAACAAGTAATAATTGTGTAAGAGACTGTAAGTGGCTAGTTTTAGTGATTAAGTGTGTGATAGTAAGGTGTCTTGTAACTAAGGGGCTAGAAGGTGGTGTGTCAAAAGGAGGAGAATTGGTTCCATGCAAAAGAGTGAGGTCACGAAATTTGAGGAAGTTTGCATGCATGAAACAACTTAGGTGGCAAGGCATGGAGGAGTGAGAAATGAATGAAAGAATTGTGTGAGGTAATCATGGTGTAAAGAGATTTGAAGGTGATGGTTAGATATTGGGAGGTAGCTTGTTATATAAGCTATTCCCATGCAAAGACTAGAAATGAGGCTTAGGCTTATATATTTGGGTTAAATTATGATCAAGAGGAAGGTTAGAAAAGAATTAAGAGAAATCGTGAGGGAGAGAGAGAAAGAGGGAGAAAGTAAGAAAGATCTATAAAATGCACACTGAGAGTTGGATTTGAGTGAAACTTGGAGGAGTGACTCATTTTGAGGTGAGAATTTCAAATATCAAATTGCATATATGACCAAGAATCTCGAAGGTGGAGATTTTGACTTGGAAGAGAGGTATAAGGGATGTTTTCAAGTGGTTTAGCCAAAATTTTAAAGTAAACATCCTTAATTTTAATTCTTAAGGCCTTAAAGATAATTCTTTTAAGATTAATTGAGGAATTAATTTTGTAACTAGGGTGAATCTTACCTAAAATTTAGTAAGGAAGTTGGATCAATTGAATTAAGATTGTTAATTATTAAATTAGTGGTAATTAGAATAGGAAAATTTTATAATCCGAATTAGTAGAAAATTACATGATAATTTCATATACGGCTGAGACTTGAATTGCCTAGAAAAATTAGAATTTCTCTTAAAATGCTTAATTAAAGAGTTGTACATGTAGTTGAATTAATTAGTAGAAATTAGTTATGAATTTGGTAATAAATTTCATTGTTGTTTGAGAGGTTAAGTTAGAAAAGTTAATATTCTTTTGGATTATTAAATGGTGCAATTTGTAATAGGCATACATAATAATTATTTAAAGGTAATTTTTTCGACCGAGAAGGTTAAAAGGAAAAATTAGAAAATTGGAAACTATTGAACCGATATTAAAATGAATTTTACCTAAGCAAGGTTAAGGAACCCTGACGATTGGAGTATCTTAAATTATTGGACTGGACTATTGGATTAGACACTAGACTAGATAATTGGGCTTGGATTGGACTGAGGACTAGAGTGTTAGAAAATTAATGGATCTTATACATGAATTTAGAACACAATAATTATAAATATTTGCATACCTGATTGAGCCATAGTAGTGGAATAGATGAATCCTCAATTAAGCATGCCATGATTGAATCATGAGACAGCTAGATTTACCTCTTTGTACTCTTTATTTACTAGTAGCTCTTATTGGGGCAAGACACACTCTTTTTGAAAAGAGAGGGGACCTAGCTTATTTATCATCAGATAAACCCTAAGAGTCCTCCCATTAAAGACCCCTAAAGTCACTCAGCCTATTCTTATTGCCAATCCACATCTAACTGATAAGAAGTGTGTTTAAGCCTTATCCAAAATAATCACATAAACCATATAGACTTTTACCAGCATGTCTTAAGTGGACCAAACTTTAAGCCCATTTTTATTAAAACTAAAACTATACAATTAATGAGAGTCCACATATGAAATTTCTAACATTCTCCCACTCAGGCAACATTAATTGTAGTATGAAAATTTTGAAAACATATTTTAGAAAATGACTCTCGGGCAAGGTATAACTTTTATATGGCCACAGTTTTAATAATTTTGGTTATGAGACACACCTCAAACAATCTAGCCCAACTAAGTTATCAACATCGAATCATGTCAATCATTATGCTAATTAAACGACACAAGACCAATTCATGGTTACAAATGCCAATTACCTAATCTGCAATTGATCTAAATATGGAAGTGTAGCAAGAAAATAGCATCCAAATGTGATCAACATATGATATTTTTATTGTCGATCCTCCAGGTGATTTCATTAAAAACCGAATGCTTTCAAAAAGTACTAGAAATCATGTAAGCTTAATTTTAAGCTTGTATGTCTCAACAACCATCTCAAGATATCCAACTAACATTTTGAGACATACCTCCATATTGACAAAACTATCATACTTAAGACAAACACCAAGTCTTAAGATTTTAATGCAATAACATGTCATGTAGTTATATGTGCACATACAATATTAATCATATCACAATTAAAATAATAACTATTTTCATCAATATAACACACCATCCAACAAGGATGTAAGTAAAACTTGGGTTATAAATAGCATACATAATATGCTAACTTTGAATAAAGCAAACTAAACTCCTACTAACCAAAAACATCAAAGGACTCTACAATACTCATATTATTAACATGACTTTTAAAAACCCTAATCTTAAATTTCTTTTGGTTAAATGATCTACCAATAATTTATTGTATCAATTTGTTCAAACACAGTGTCTTATTTTTTTTCACAAAATCTGTAGTCATCGACTCTCGATTTTTGAGAAATCTTATTGTTCTTTAAAAAGAACACAGTAGATTTATTGTTACAATAGATTTTCAGCAGTTTAAAATTGAGACAACTACACAAAGATAAGTTATCATATTTTTCAACCACACACCAAGCTTGGATGCTCTATAACAAGCAATAAACTTAGCCTGTATAGTGAAAGAAGTTTTTGCTTGGAACAATTCCAAGATACAGCTCCCCAAGTTAACATGAAAATAAATCTTAAAGTGGATTTAGAATAATCTTTGTAACTAGCAAAGTCAGAATTAGAGTAACCAATTAACTTAAGGTGATCAATCATTCTATGCATTAGCATAAAAACTTTGGCTCTCTGTAAATACTTTATAACTTAATGTTCTGATCCTATGTTTAATTATGCCAAGAACTCCCACTATAAAAGCAATGTCAAGCCTAGTATAAACCTAAGCATACAAGCTTCCTACTGCACTAGCATAAGACACATTTCTCATAAACTTTCTCTGAGACTTATTAATGAGACACTGATCTAAACTAAACTTTTTACTCTTGCCAACAGGCATATCCCCAGTCTTGCATATATGCACATTACACCTAATCAACACTTAATCAATATAGGCCTACTAGGAAAGACCTTAGAAAAACGAGACTTATCCCAGAGTATCTCAATACCAAGAGCAAAAGATGTTTTTCCAAAATCCTTTATGTCAAAGGTCGTAGACAACACTAACTTTGACTCATGAAATAAAACAATGTCGCTATTGACAACAAGCAAGATATCATTAACCATTATCAGAATATGATAAAATTACTCCAACTGACTTTAAGATATATCAATTTATCAACATTATTCTCAACAAAACTAAGAAAGCTGATTTCCTTATCAAGTTTCAATAACCATTATCAAGATGCTTGCATGATACCATTTGATAGATTTGTTAAACCTACAAATAAGATTATTACCTCCATTCTCTTTGAAATATTCACCATGTAAACATACTTTGTAAGGTTTCCATTCAAGTAAGATATTTTCACATCCATCTGAAATAACTCAATGTTAATAATACCTCTCTTAACCTGTTCACTATATGTTTATAAGAATTGAATTAAGTAATATTCATTAAGATTAGAACTCATTAGTCTACACATGATATGGAGGTATTGTCTATCCTACATACCAATCAAATTCATTAAATATAGGTGAAAGAATTCCAAAAAGTGCTATTTCAATCAAGGCTAAACCTAAATTCTCTTTGTCAAGTTTCCTTTAGGTTACCACATCAATTTAATTGGTAGCTAAGTAATTAGAATCATTAAGCATAGAATGAAATAAACAATTGAAATACTAAACCCTAAGCAATCAATATATATGAAATTCAAGCTATATGTTGAGTTCCATTATAATCTTGGAGAATAAATTAGTTTATGTTACCTATTGTAGACATAAACTCAAATAAGTTCACCATCAAAGTGAGTACAAGAAAAACTAAAAGAGAGGGAAGAATAAGAGAAAACTAGAAAGCTATCAATCTTTAATCAATAATCATTCAAGCTTCTCTTGCCTTCATGTACCCTTGTTGGCTTCCTTTTCTCCAGAGAAACTCAGTTTAATTGTGTGCTTTGAATACCCAACCTATTCGCTCTATTATAGGCTTAAAAACCCTCAATTTGTGTACTATTTGGATTAGGAATTAGGCTAGTGCAGTAGCTAAAAACTCTGTAAGATAGAGTTATTTCACTACACTTTTAATTCATAATTCATGCTAAATCCTGGAGTTTAAAGTTAGAATGTTAGTTAAATTATGTGTTTTAACTATTCTAGGTTATTTAGAAGTTTATAAGGTTTTAATATAATTAGGAATGGTTTTTATGATTTTTGTTGCCTAATCTATTTTAAGTGTCTTTACAGTGACCTAATTAAATACAAAAAGGAAAAGTATTGAAGGTCAACGTTGCAGTGCCAAGGAAGTTAATGCTACAACATGTGAAAGATAAGTTGATGAATTAGGCAAACATACCTGTTCCATGGTGTGACCATTATGAACTGCAATGCCGGTACAACCAGAAGTTTCATAATAAGTCAAAGAGCTCTGTAGCGTGGTGCCTAATCATCATACACGCGATGCTACTATTCAAAGATGCCCATAATTTAGTCAGAGACTAATGAGCTGTAGTGCATGTTGGCTGAAGCCGCTATGCTAGAAGAGAAAAATGACCTCATGAATAATCCGAGAAGATGGCGTTGCAGCTCCTAAAATCATGAAGCAGTGGTAGGATCAATTTGAATTCGAAAAGGACTGTATAGCGGCTAAGGTGGTGTAGTGCCATGGACAGCCACGCCGCTGTGTTGTTATGTACTTTAGAGGATTCTTTTTTTAGTTGAACTAGGACAAAAAGGTTTATATAATGAGGTGAAGGCTGAAGTCTGAGGATATACTAGTGTCTTAATGTTTAATGAAGAAAGAAATAAAAAAGAAAAAAAAAGGATATCCTCAGACTTCAGCCTTCACCTCATTATATAGACCTTTTGATCCTAGTTCAACTAAACTAGGAATCCTCTAAAGTACGTAACGGCACCACAATGTGGCCTTCCATGGCACTGCGGTGCCTCAACCTATGTATAGCCCTTTTCGGATTCTAATTGATCTCGCCACAACATCATAATGTTGGGCACCTTAGTGCCATCTTCTTGGATTATTCACGAAGTCATCTTTCTCTTTTGGTGCCTCTACTTCAACCAATATGTGCTGTGGCGCATTGGTCTCTGTCTAATTCAAGGCAACTTTGAATAGTGGCGCCATGGCGTGTGGTGGTTGTGCACCACAGTGCAGAACTTTTTGACTTATTATGAAACTTCTGGTTAGATCGGTTCTGCGGCTTAGAATGGTTATGCCATGGCACAGATCTTTCTACCTGATTCGTCAACTTATCTTTCACGCACTGAGGCACTTAGTTCCTTGGCGCTACGGCATTGACCTTCAATACTTTTCCTTTTTGTATTTAATTAGGACATTGTAAAGACACTTAAATAGATTAGACAACAAAAACCATAAAAACTATTTCTAATTTTATTAAAACCTTATAAACTCCTACACAACCTAGAATAGCTAAAACATTTAATTTAACTAACATTCTAACTCTAAACTTTATGATTTAGCATGAATTAGGAATTAGAAGTGTAGTGAAATAACTCTAATTTACATAGTTATCACACCCCCAAACTTAGCATTTTGCTAGTCCCAAGCAAAAGAAAGAAAACAACAAACAAGAATAACAACTAACTTATCAATGATGAACTAATTATTCCCCTAACTTGACTTAAGACAAAACACAAAGATAACTTCAAATTTATCATATTTGGGCGAACTTCATGTGTGTGTGTGTGTGTATAAAACATCTTTACCAAAGTTAAATGGATTCAAAGATATTTTCAAAATAACTCAAAGACTAGTCTTAACCCTTAGAACTTTGTCATTCCTTTCTCTCTCCACTAACGTAGGCTGACACTTAGTCAAATATCCATAGGTCTTTCATTCAGCTTGCAATATAAGGCTAGGATAAAGATTAGACTAAATAGATTATTTAAGCTTAATTACCTTAATCACAAAGTTTTTGCAAGAACACACCCTTCTTTTTCACCTTTTTGTCTTGGTGCCAACTTCCACTGTTGTCGGATTTACTACGCAAGTATACGTATCATGAACAAGTAACATAGATAGAAGTAGAGTGTTGAATCCACGAGGAATTAAGATCTAACAATTACTAAGTACTAAAATTTACCAATCCTAACTTTATCCAAACTAATGAACTTTGAGAGATTTATAATTAAATTAATCTAAAATAAGCAAGCAAACGTAAGAACATAAAGGAGAAACCTAGAATTACAACTTCTCTTAACACTCACTTAGATTATTATTATCTTGTCATGCTTAGTTGTGATACCGAATTGCTAACATAAGGTTTTTATTTAATTATATGTATCTTTCGAAATGCTTATAATAATATCTAACTTAACCAATTCACTAAATATCTATGAGAATTGAATTATGCTAGACTTATTAAGAATAAACCTAATAATGGCTACACAAGGTATGGAGGTATATTTCTATCCTACATACAAATCAAATCCAAACAAGCATGTGAATGAATTCAAACAAGTGCTATCTTATTCAAGGCTAAACCTAGATTTCCTTCATCAAGATTCCTCTAAGTTTCCAAATCAATCTAATTGGTAGTTAATCAATTAGAAGCATAAAGCATGGAATAAGATAAATAATTCATGTATTAAACCCTAATCAATCAAATAATAACATAAAAGCTAAATGTTGAGTTCCATTCTAATCCTAAAGAAGTAACTACTCCATGCTACTTAGTGTAAACATGGATTCATATAAAGAAAACATCAACTAAATACAAGGAAAGGAAAGCGTAGAATAAAAAAAAAACGATGGTTGTCAGGCTTCAATCTTCAATCATCCTAAGCTTCTTTTGCTCCTTGCATTCTTGATGCCTCTAAACGTCAGAGTTTCTTAGCTAAACTTGTGTGTTTTGAATCTCTAAGCTAGTACTCTTTAAATAAGCTTCAAAACCCTAAACAAGAAGTCAATTCTGACTAGGAATCAATCTGGTAGCCTAACACTGAAGTTATAGCACCTCATCACTGAAGATCAAAGAAGGAATCACCGTTTGGGCTCCTAGCTTGCAGCTTTCTACTACCTAGGCACCAACTTGTCTATCTTAGGCATCTCATCACCCACTTCCTAGTGCCTAGATGCCCTAGCCTCTGCCTAGTTGGGCTTTTTGCATGACTTTAGGCACTGTGGCACCCCTTTCTACGACCATGGCGCTTAACACATAGGAAGTCCATGTTTGACTCTAATTTAACTTCAAAAGGGTTTTCTTTAAGCATTAAATCTTTAAAACACACAAACAAGTTAAGAATGAATGTAATTCCTAAATAAAAGCTAAATCCTAAGCATACTAAACTAAGATTCAACATTTTGAAACAAATAATTCAACTAAGCAACAATCAAACTAAAACTTAATAACATAGCAAATAATATGAATACAAAAGACATGTAATTACGCTATTTCCCCCCAAACTTAAAGTTTTGCTAGTCTTCGAGTAAAAGAAAAACTAAAACACAAACGAAAACGACTAGCTAAAAATGTATCATACTAAAACAATGAAATCCCCAATATGCTCTCAAAAGTTTCACATGACCTTTAACTAAATGTCAACCATATGTATCATTCAACTTTATATTTTAATTCAAGAGCAAGCAACAAATTCAAATGGATTTCCAATGTGTGTGTGTGTGTGTGTGATCTTTTAACAAAGGAATGCATGCAATCCAGATAAGTTTATGCCTAAGTAAATTCAACTTAGCACTCAAACCCCATTAGTTTTCTTTTCAACTCTCTCTCCACTAATGTAAACTTCCATTAGGTCAAGAATCAGTAGGTTTTTATCAAGCTTGTAATGTAGGTTAGGGTAATGGTATGATAAAGGAAATTTTAAGGCTTAAGTTACTCTAAGCACATAGATCACTCTAGACCTTTGAAGAGCTCTTTTGATCACCCAAGTAATATTCACTTGGCATAATCTTTTCTTTTCTACAATGTCATGTCTTTTTCTACATTAATTGACTTTTTCTTTTTCCTTTTTCTTTTTTCCAACTCTTGTCAAACGTCAAACTTATTTATTTTTATTATGAATGTAGGGGTGATTAAGAGGTATAAATAAATTTTTTTTTTCCTTCTTTTCTTTTTAATAACTCTAACCCTTCCTCTTTTTTCTTAAAACATAGCTCAATATATTCAAATAATGATTAATATGCCTAACAGTAAAGGGTTCAAAACTAAAATTTTAAAAAAATGGTTAGGCAAAAATTTTGTGGATGTCAAAGAAAAGGCAATATAGGCTCAAAAGAGTAACTAAGGATAAAATATAAAACATGTCTAGATTAAAAAGGCTCAAATGGTCCAAAGATGACCTAAATCATGTCTATAACTTAGTCTTGTCTAGGATTTTGCCTCAAAAGAGAATCAAACAAATTAAAAGATTCTAAACTAAGTATGAACTTCCTAAACATAAACGGTCTCTAGATAAGCAAAACAATCTCAAGAAAAAGATCAAGTGCATAATATGTGTTGGAAATCACATCCTACAATGCTACTAACTTAAGAATTTAACATGAATGTCAAAGATCACATAAAAACTAAAATATTATCATCGGATGAGGGGATTTCATCATAAAAGCATAATAACATCTTGGCTAACTAATAACCTAAAAATTGAAGCACACCAATAAAACCCTCCCCTAAACTTAAGATTAACATTGTCCCCCAAGTTACTTAAAGAGTACTTAAACATCTTTCAATTCCTCTTGTATTTACTCCTTGAGCTTGCATTGGCCAACCATTCGTGCCACCAAGCTTGTCCTTTGATAGCTTTGGCCTCCTGGTTTTTGATCCCACCACTTAATGACTTTCCTCTTGATTGAGCTTTTGATATTCAATGATGGTTCTTTAGCATTTGAAGGGTGCTTTAGTATCAAGGATTTATCAAGAAGAATACTCAACTCTTGATTTCCTTCTTTTGTGGCTTCATGCACCACCTCAATAGCATATCACTCTTTAGATTTGGAAGGAAGGTTCATAGCCTTGAAGACATGGAACTTCACTTCTTGGTCTTGAACTCTCATAGTAAGTTATATTTTTTTCACATTTATGAGATTTCTACCAGTTGTTAGGAATGGTCTCCTTAATATTATGGGAATTTCTTTGTCTTCCTCTATGTCAAGGATGAGGAAGTTAGTTGGAAGTATAAGCTTATCCACCTTAACTAGAACGTCTTTAATTATGTCCCTTAGATAAGTTTGAGATCGATCCACAAGTTGCAAGGTCATCTTGGTGGGCTTAATTTTCCTCTTTTTAAGACCAAGCTTATGACATATATAGTAAGGCATTAAGTTGATGCTTGCTCCTAAATCACGTAAAACTCTCTTACAAAATGAAGTGCCAATAAAAATAGGAATATTAAAACTACCTGGATCTTTAAGCTTTGGAGGTAGTTTCTTTTAGAGGATGGCACTACACTATTTGGTCAAAGCAACCATCTCATTATACTTTATCCTTCTCTTCTTGGACAAGATGTCCTTCATGAAATTGACATAAGTAGGCATTTGTTCAAGAGCTTCAGTGAATGGAATGTTGATGTGAAGCTTCTTGAATATCTCCAGAAATTTCTTGAACTGTATGTCAAATTTTGGCTTTTAGAAGCATAATGAAAGGTAGAGGTGGATGTGAATGAGCCTTCTCTTTTAGAGCTTGGTCCTTTTTCTTTAATTTTACAATTTCCTCTTCAACTTGCTTGGAAGGATTTTCAGCTTGCTTGGGTGGTGGTTCTACCTTTTTACCACTCTTTAAAGTGATAGCCTTACAGTGCTCCAAGTTTGGACCTCCTCCTCTTGGGTTTAGCTTGGTATCACTAGGTAAAGCATCTTAAGGATGACTTATTGGCCAGCTGACCTATTTGAGTTTCAAGGGTCCTCAGTGATGCTGCTTGACTTTGATTAATAAAATCTGTTTTAAACATGTATTGTATGAATATGTCTTCAATATTTGGCTTCTTTTAGGGGTAGCCACTCTTTGTTGTGCTTGAAAACCTGATAGATAAACGGGTTTTGCTTTATAAGATTGCCCTTGATTTTTCTAAGAAAAATTTTGGTGGTTTTTCCACCCCGAATTATAATTATTGGAGTAAGAGTTGTTGTTGGGTTGCCTATTGCAATTGCTTAATTAATTTGCTGATTCAATATTATTTGGGCACATGCTGCTTGCATGGCCATCCCCATAAATCTCATAAGCCATGACTTGACTTTTGTTTGGTTGAATCCTAACAGTGTCAATCTTCTTAGATAAGATTGCCACTTGTGCAGTTAATGCACTAATGGCATCCAACTCATGAATTCCAGCTACTCTTCAAGTTACTAACCTTTTAGAAGGCCATTGATAATTGTTAGAAGCCATCTCCTTTAATAATTCAAAAGCTTCATTAATAGACTTCCCCATGCATGCTCTTTCGGTTGCCGCACCATTTGTGGTCCTTGTTTGGTGTACTAACTCATTATAGAAGGTTTGGACTTGTAGCCACGTTGGTATACCATGACAAGGACATCTTCTAAGCAACTCCTTTAATCTTTCCTAAGCATCATATTAGGACTCCGACTCCAATTGCAATCTTATCATGCTTAGTTATGATACCAAATTACTAACCTATGGTTCTTATTTAGTTATAAGTATCTTTCGAAATGCTTATAATAATATCTAACTTAACCAATTCACTATATTTCTATGAGAATTGAATTAAGCTAGACTTATTAAGAATAAACCTCACAATGGCTACATAAGGTATGGAGGTATATTTCTATCTTACATACAAAGCAAATCTAAATAAGTATGTGAATAAATTCAAACAAGTGTTATCTTATTCAAGGCTAAACCTAGATTTTCTTATTAAGGTTCCTCTAAGTTACCAAGTCAATCTAATTGGTAGTTGATCATGTAGAAGCATAAAACACAGAAGAAGATAAGTGATTCATGTATCAAACCCTAAGCAATCAAATAATAACATAAGACTAAGCTACATGTTGAGTTCCATTGCAATCCTAGAGAAGTAACTCCTCCATGCTACTTAGTGTAAACATGGATTCATATAAAGAAAACATCAACTAAATACAAGAAAAGGAAATAGTAGAATGAAGAAAAACGATGGTTGATAGGCTTTAATCTTTAATCATCCTAAGCTCCTCTTGCTCCTTGCACTCTTGATGCCTCTAAACTCTAGACTTTCATAGCTAAAATTGTGTGTTTTGAATCCCCAAGCTAGTCCTATTTAAATAAGCTTCAAAACCCTAAAGAAGAAGTCAATTTGGACTAGGAATCAATTCGATGCCCCAACACTGAAGTTCTGGCGCCTCATTACTGAAGATCGGAGAAGGAATCACTGTTAGGAGACTAGGCACCAACTTCTCTATCTTGGGCGCCCTAGTGCCCACTTCCTAGCACGAAGGTGCCGCCTCTACCTAGTTGGTTTTTTTGCTCGATTTTGGGAGCTTTGGTGCCCATTTTCTGCAACCATGGCGTCCTACAAGTAGGAAATCCTTGTTTGACTCTAATTTGACTTCAAAGGGATTTTCTTTAAGCATTAAACGTTTAAAACACACAAACTAAGTTAAGTATGAATGTAATTCCTAAATAAAGGGTAAATCCTAAGCATACTCAACTAGGATTCAACACTTTGAAACAATTGACTCAGCTAAGTAACAATCAAACTAAAACTCAATAACATAGCAAATAATATGAATAAAAATGGCATGAAATAAAGCTATTTCATAGACTTATCACCCACTCTCAACTCGGGTTTAAAATATTTCCTTTTTTTGTGTCACCTGATTTTTTTTTATTTTTTATATGGGCATAGATGCTTCCTACTTTTTCTTCCTTTATCTTTCTTTTCACCATTTTTTTTTTTCTACCAAACCTTTGGTTTGTAAATAACTCACTAAGGAAATTCCACATACTTCCCCCAAACTAAATCTTTTATGAAGTGGGGAAGATAACAATTTGTAATCTCCCTTACTTTGCACTCACCCTCTCAGTCTTACTTTATGGTCATCCCTTTTTATAGCTCAATGGTAATGCATATTTAATGTGCTCAAAGTATTAGGATGAAAATGGGTTTTATAATAAAAGATATATATGCTAGAAAGAATAGTCTTTTGGTTCAAAAGTGGTTTTCTTAGGATATATAAAAACAAGAGTGGATATCAAAGGCTTTATCGGTCCAAAGATGACCCAAATCATATTTTCAATTAAGTCTCGCCTAGGATTTTGCTTCAAGAGGAATTCAAACTAATTCAAGGAGTAAAAAACAGTTGAAAAGTTATAAAGAAAAATCATTTAAAGACGTTAACCCTAGGTGAAAATAGCCTTATGTATATGGATGCATGGGATATTTGCCCTAATTATAATAAATTCAAAATGATTCTCACATCTCTGTCAAAAATGAAAAATCAATGCATAAATAAGGTACTATCATAGGAATAAGAGAACATTTGAACATCTTTGACAAATTGAATTTGCAATGTAACTTAGAACAATATGAGAAAGGAAACACATTACATCTTATATACCATAGTCTAAAACAAATTACACATAAATGGGGGATAACAATTTACATATGAAATAAGCAAAACACAACTGAAAGTTAACAACCGTGCTTTTCTGGCAACACAGTAAGAATCACGTTAGCAATTGTAGCCATGCTTTTTTGACATCGAGGCACTAGCCCTTTTGGTAGCATGCTCATTCTGCATGTTTTAGGTGCTATGGCACCCGTTTTTTTTTGGTTGTGGTGCTCGATGCATAGGAAATTCTTATGTCCCTCCAATTTGGCTTTAATTGGGTCTCATTATAAGCATTTAAACCTTCAAAAGACACAAACTGAATTAAGAATGAATGGAAATCTTATTACAAAGCAAAGTCCTAACCAAATTTAATTAGGATTTAACATCCTAATAATCCTAATTCGATAACGACTAAACTAAGAATTATATTATATAAATATTTTTTATATTCCCAAACATATTGAGGACCTAGGACAGCCTTTAGAATTTTATTAATTTCAAAAAGGAAAGGCTAGAGTATATTCTAAGCCAAGACAAAACAATTGAGAAAACTTAAACAAACTTGGGATACTATACTATTACAATAATAGCAAGCTTAACTTAACCAAAATTAAAGAAGACAATATTAATGAACATGCCTAATATAAGGCATTTGTCACTTATCAAGATTACTAAGACCTCTTGCAAGACCTAGAAGCATCCGAGAAGAAAGCTAAAAGAATTGACCCTTTTCATTACATGCATAATTCGCCAAGTAATCAGCCACTGTATTTACTTCTCTAAAGCAATGATAAACCGCTATATTGTGTACCTGTAATAGATGAATCACCTCACGAAACTTATTATGAAGTATCCAAAGTGAAGGAGTCTTGTGAGCTACACACTAAACAAGAGCCATGGAGTCAACATTCACAATGACATTATGAAAGCCTCTAGAAACACAATGCTTCAACCCTTCCAAAAGGGTCTTAAACTTTGCAACCATATTTGTTTGATTGCCTAAGAAAGAACCATAAACCCAAATAAAGTCACTTGTAGAAGACCTTAGAATACCTCCCGTAGCAGCCTCCCCTGGATTGCCTCAAGAGCAACTATTACAATTAAGCTTAACATAAAGAGAGGGAAGGGGATGCCACCTTAGAATCTTAACACAATTTCTTTGGAAGGCTAAAAGGAAAGAATCTTAGTTGATAAGCATCTTTCGAATGAACTTTTATTCTTTCTTTTAAAGAGTCAAGAATAAGATCAATGATTTTCCAAATTCTCTGAATAATAAGAAGAGAATTCATAGGAATATTTTCATACCCTGAGGTATTTCTTGCTTTCCATATTTCCCACATAATCAAATAAACAATAATACATCTTAAATAACCTGCTAAAGAAGAACTTCCTTGGCTTCACCAATATTTAAACATTTCATGGACCTATAGCACTTCATATTGCATGTCAAAAAGGTGCACGAAAAATGACCATACTTCCTTAGTAATTTGAGAGGAGATAAACAAGTGCTGAATAGTCTCTACACTATGTGTCCTACAACATCTGCATCTAGAAATCATAAAATATTATAAGTGTACAATGGTATTATTAAGAGTGAAATAACCATTCCAAAGTTTGCACACAAAAAGAGAGATCATAACAGGAAGTAATGGCAGCCCCGTATGTTTAAAATAGTGTCTCAAATTCCTTTAAACTCTAATCATTTCCCAAGCCGAGGAAATGGATAAAATCCCTGTCTTATCAAAAGTCGATATTAGAGAATCATCAATATCATAGGATAATTGGAGCATATTCAAACTTTGCAAAGCCAAATGAGGTAAAAAAGATCTTTCTTCACTTGTTAAAACTGGAAAGTCAATTATTCTCCTACTTGAAAATTGTTTAGGAACATCATCCATCAACAGGTATAATGGGCCAAGCTCACACCAATTATCATACAACAAGTTAACATGCCCTTTACTAACAATCCAAAACAAATGTTGTTCAACAATAATTCTTCAGGATGATAGGCGTCTCCATTTGGAGAAAAATTAGAAGGTTGAGCAATAATAGGATGCTTTGTCTTACTGTATTTGCCAAACATAAAACCAGCCCACAAGGAATGCCTATTCCGAAAAATAAACCACGGTTTCAAAGAGAAAGCCAAACACACATTAGCTAGAGAACGAATCCCAAGTCCACCTCCTTAGGGAGACAAATAGTACTCCATGCATGCACACCAATGAAAGTTTCTTTTATCATCAATTTGACCCCAGAAAAAATTTGCTAAGGCTCGCTCAATTCTAGCAATAACAATTTTAAGGGGATCCAAAGCACTTAATAAGTATAAAGGTATGGATGAAAGCACATGTTTTATTAAAACTAACTTGCATCCTTGGGATAAGAATTTAGATGACCCAAAGGCATTACACTTCTAGATCTTTGCAATCATATTATCGACAATAGAAACTTTTTTTCTCCATATAAAAAAAGAGTAACCCAAATAAGAACTGGGAGTTGTTGATGTCGAAAACTAGTGGTGCTTTTAATAATTCAAAGGCGATGATTAGAAACTTTAGGGCTTGTAATATAGCAACTTTTGCCTCTGTTTATCAACTACCCTGAATTCCTCTTATAATCATTTGCCAAATAAGATTTATCCAATATTCAGAAAAATCAAATTTGCGCAAAACTGAAATAAGAAAGAACCAGTTCACTCGGTCATAGGCTTTGGCCATATAAAGCTTGTAAATAACATTTCCCCTCAAATTTTTTCTATGCAAGTCATGACATAACTCTTGAGCCAAAGCAATGTTTTCAATTATGCTCCTATCCTTCAAAAAACAACTTTGCTTCTCCGACACCAAATCATTAACAACTGAATTCAAATGATTAACCAAAATTTAGGAGATAATTTTAGAGCTGAAAGTACATAAGCTTATTAGTCTCAAGTCTAAGAAAATTTAGGAGGAATCCACTTTAGGCAACAACATAATAGCAGTGCTACTAATAAACTTTGTCAGTCATCTCTTGCAAAAAAAAAATTGAATTGCCCTTATAACATCTCCAGCAATGACAGGCCAACAATGGACAAAGAAAAAACCATTAAAACCATCTAGTCCCATTATGTTATTCTTATCAAGATGCCAAACAAACTCCTTTATCTCATCTTCTAGAGGAAACTTATTCAAAAGTTCATTATGCTCTGAAGTAACCAAAGGAGGAATGCAGTCAAGAAATGTAAAGTCAAGAATTGTACCTTGATTAGTGAGTATCTAAAAGAAGTGCTCTACTGCTGCCTTCTCAATGTCTTCCTTGTTATCAATCCAGTCTCCTGAAGTACCTTTGATTTTGTGGATTGCCAGCTTGTTCCTTTTGGCTTTAACAGAGGCATGAAAGAATTTAGTGCAACGGTCCCCTCCTTGCAACCATTTGATTGAAGATTTTTGCTTCTAAAAATCCTCCTCCATATCATGTTTTGCCTCTAAAATTGCCTCCACCCTACATAACTCCTCTTGACTAGCATCCTCTCTGTCTACAAGAATTTATGTTTGTGCAACAGAATCTTCAGCTAGTTTTATTTTATTTGGGATAAAACCAAAAATATCCTTGTTCCAGCAATGAAGAACCTTTTTAAAACGATTAAGCTTGGCCTCCAAAACATATATTAGATTCCCAAGTAAAGGTTCCTCCCAAGATTGTTTCATTGTGGACATAAAATTATAATGTTTGCACCAAACATTAAGGAAATGGAAAAGAGCATGAAATACAGTCCCTGGAAGCTTCACCTCGAGCTTTGGAGGATTATGATCAGAATATTTCCTATTAAGCTAAGTCACATGAAAGGAAACATCAATCCAATTATAATTCATAAAAAAAACTATCTAACCTCTTTAAAATGTGGGCTGCCTTAACATGCTTATTTGTTTAAGTAAAGATTGAGCCTGAATGAGACACTTCATGAAGGTCACAAACTGAAAGAGCACCTAAAAAATCAAATGCCGATTCAAAATTAATACGAGCACATAAACCTATCATCTCCTATTGAGTTAAGACATAATTGAAATTGCCTCCCACAAGCCACCTATCCACTTAGATTTCCATCAAATTATCCCACAACTCCAAATGGTCCAATCTCTTACATCAAGCATAGACCATGGTGACATAAATGAGCCTATTCATTAAAGTGTGCTTCACTTTTAGACTAACTTGCTAACGTGAGTTGATAACAATTTTGCAAGTGATAAAGTCATCCCAAAACAACCATAAATTATTTGCCAAGTTTGCACATGAGTTTGTAAAACTACAAAAATGCTGCAACAAAGACAAATCTTCTAATGGGCATTTGGGTTTCGAAATAGCCACTAAAGAATACTTGTGAATTCCTTTCAGCTTACAAAGATGACATCTAGTCTTGTCATTCTTTACCCCTCTAGTATTCTAATAAAGGACATTAATCATTGGGTAGGTGAGAGAGATAAATTACTGCATACCTTACTAGGAGGCTTTCCAAGATAAACTTTCATACTTTCTATATTTGCTCTAAGCAAGCTAAGATGGTCTCCCTTCCCTGTAAAACTTAGAGGTTGCAAGTCTTGGCTAAAATTTTCTTAAGGACGATTTAGTTCTTCACTTTCATGTAAGTCTTGGGTCTTTTCTTAAATTTTTATCCCCTTAGCTAGAATAATATCCTCATTCTCTAGCAAATAAATGTCCAACGGTGGATCTTTGTTATCTAACATTTCAGCCCCATCCAACATACACTGCTCATAAACCCGTGAAGCATGACCATCATTCTTGAATTTTGCTAGCTCTAATCTCCTCACAACCTTATTGAAAAACTAAACAAATCTAAGTAAAAATCAAGAACTTAGCTAAATAAATGATCAAAAGGATATGAAATAAGTCTAAAAGACTTATCACACCTCCAAACTTAAGGTTTTGCTAGTCTTGGAGCAAAAGAAAATAAAAACACAGATGAAAATGACAAGTAAGATATGAATCATACTAATTTAATGATTTTCAAAGTATCCTCAAATAAACATTTTTTAAAACTTTTGGCTTAAAGACAATCATAAGCAATCATGAAAATTTATGATTCAATTTAAGCATAAGTTTCATTCTCGAATGGATTTTCCATGTGTATGTGCATGATTTTTTTTTTAACAAAAAATTACAATACAATACGAATTAGTTTGTGTCTATGAAAAGTAGAGCTTCACACTCGAACCCCATAGATTTGCTTTTCATCACTCTGTCCACTAATATAGAATACACTAAGTCAAGGATCATTAGAATTTTATAAGCTTGTAATGTAAGGCTAGGCTAATGGGAGTATAAAGGATATTCAATAAGGTTTAAACCACCCTACGCATATTATTCATTTTGGAACATTTGGTACAACTCCCTTTACATTCGAAGTAATACAACCATACTTGGCTTGCACTTTTCTTTTGTCTCCACCAAGTATTCACATTTTTTTCCTTAGCCCCTTCTTTTATTTTATTATTATTTTTTTCTCATCAAAATTTGAAGGAATTTTGATTATGATTTGAAAGAATTCCCATACCCTTAAACTTAAAATTAACACTATTCTCAATGCTAAAAGAAAGAGTACAAGGTACAAAAATTTCCTTGATTCTTGAAGCACAAATTCCCTTCTTAACAACTCCATAGCACACCCTTAAACTTTTTTCAATCTATTATAAAGAATGGGGTAAACTTGGGGTACAAATATAATTCTTTTTTATCCACCCTCTATACTTTTTTTTTTCAACATATAATTCCATAAACTTCCTAGAAAGATTAACAAGCTTAAATGTGAGAGAAGCACAAAAAAAAAAAAAAAAAAAAAATTAAATAAATAAATAAATAAATAAGGGCTAGGAGAAAAATTAATTTGGTTGAACAACAAAATATCAAATTAGGCTAAAAGGGGATATACTAGGGATATCATATGTCAAGGTTGGCTCAAAAAGTTCAAATGGTCTTCTTCACTAAAAATGAACTCTCAAAACATAAACGGTCTTTAAATAAGTATGTCAAGTCACTATTAAAAAAGTGCTCCTAAATGAGTGGCTTTTCCCCATAGCAAGTGCCATATAACACTATATATGGGTCTTGATTTAAGATAACCTCAAGCTTGGAAAGATATTGAAGTAATCAGCACAAAGTCATCTTCCATATTAAGACTCCTGTTCCGATCGAAGTTGTCTTCATTAATGGCGCTACAGGTTCATTTTCCTAGCACTGCATCACCTTCCTCTTTGACTTCATACTAGAATTCTCGGGACTTCACCGCAACGATGCCACCTGATGTACCGCCATGGTACCACACTCTCTGTGTAAAACTTTATTTCCATCTTTTTGAGCATTGTGGCTATAACACCCTAACCTATGTTTTGCTTATAAGACAACTCAATTCTATATTTCTAGATGGGTGTTAGGTGATATTTCTTAAATTAGTGAAACTTTTATTTTAGTAAAGATTACTCACATACATATCTTAGTTGTATTAACTTACTTAGACCTTATACTATCATTTACTCATTGGAAATCAACTTAGTAATACACCTTTTATGGTTCTGTACCTTATATTAACCTTAATATTAAAACCTTTACTTCTAAGTGATTGTATTTACATCATTATAAAGTATAATTAACTTTGATTACTTTGTTATGAAATTATTGCCAAATTTCAGTTCTTAAGTCATTATATAAATATTACCAAGTTAAGCTTTATATAATGCTTTACATTGACTTCCTTTTACCTTGTTTAATATATACCTGCTTTTCAAGTTGAAAACCCTTCTTTTATATCAGCTACATCTATTAGACAATACCTAAATGGTGATTAACTCAATTCTTATAAATCTAGTAATTTGAATAGCGTAGATACGTAAGAATCAACTATTGCTCTTTTTTATACTTCATTGACACATTTACATTGTTTAAGACATCCTTTCATTTTACACACATCTAAATCTCATCTTATTTATTACATATAATTGTATAAATACTACATGCTCACCTAATACATTTATCTACAAAAACTATGTCTTGTCCTTACATCATATGCCTTTATAACTAGGAACACATTTAAAAACTATGAGACAAAATTCTCCGTAGGTGACATAGATTAGTTTTGAAAATAATAATACAACTGTTCCTGGTAAATTAGAATGCAATTTAAATAATTTATGCATGTACAATATCTACTCTTTGACAACTTAGATGTAAACCGGGATTCATGAACCATCCTCTTATGGCCTTTTTGTGAATTAACTCTAGGGAGGTTCCCCGCTAATATTTGGGTCAAAATACTAGACAGTTTAGGCACTTTTGGGGCCACATCTAATTTTTAACATCAAGACCAATGTACAAAAACATACTCAAACCACTTTGCATTAACACAGATTCATTTCATAAAATACTCACTCAGGCATGTATTTTTTAGGAGGAGTTTTACACAATAAAAATGAAGCATTTTAGCATAGGCATTAAAACAAAAGTAATTTAAAGAACTCTAAGAGCACCTACCTCAATTCCAAGCCAACATATGTAAACTATCTCAATCCACTTTAGGAAAAACTTAAAAGACTTTCTTAATAAGTCAGCTACAATTTATCTTCAGCAACTAAAAGAAAATTAAAGCTAAAAAATGCTAGAAATCACTCAAACATCCAACTGAGTACAAAGCAGGAAAGTGGAGTTTCTGCCTTTGCCTGAATATAGAACCAACACTCTATCCTCTCAAATAGGCCTAGAATAACATTAGGTAGCTTCTTCTGGGTCTCCCACACACTTTCTTTTCAGCCACCCCTTGTTGATTATGCCCCTATGACTTTTAAAAATTAATTATAGTTAATCGGGTACAAAGCAGTCTCTAGTTTCCCAGCAGCAGCTTCTAATACTTACAGATTACTAATCACTTGAAACCATATCCTAAAACTCTCCAAAATAGTTCCTAATGATGTTAGAAATAATTATCATACAGCATCCTACTCCTAATTCTCCTCTTAAGACCGACTAAAACTAGTTTCCTCAAACCAGGTATATGCAGAATCCGAAAACCCCAACAATGAATTCAAACTCCACCAGAAGACACATATCATGAAATTCAAATATGTACAACTACATAATTGTTCCTTAATGTATTAGAAACAATTCTACTTCAGAACCCTTAAGTTAATTCAACCAAAACCCTTGAAAGTTAGTTACACTATTTTAGGCACAAACAAAGCCCAAAATCATACAATTGGCTGCCTAAGAGCTCCAAAATATTTCCAGCAAGTAACTAGCCCTTGTCCTTTTCCAAATTTTTTTTTAAAGATGTTGAAAGCAACTTCACTTCAGGTCACTTAGGCTAAATCATCCTAGAATCCCCTAAGCTGCTTGGATTGAAATTGAACACACAGTAGTTCAGTATGACACCAACATCTGTCTAACCACTTTATCTTTTTTTTAACCTAAAACCAGACCATGCCAAGCTCCAAATTCATTTTAAAGGTACTTAGCTTCAACTTCTCTTTAGCACCTGACTTGAGAATCACACTCGAACTCCCTCTAAATACCAGAATTTCACCCAATTAGCAAATAGGAGGCACTAGCTGGACTTTGAGACTTTGTGCCCAAGTTCTAGCTCCAAAATTTCCATAAAAGGCACCATTTAGCTCCTAAGAGGGTTGGCAACAAATTAACATCAACAAGCAGACAAGATTTGTCTCCATGGATACCTTTCCCGCTCTTAGATTACTGCCAGAAAATTCAGTAAACACCAATTGCACCTTCAGCTCTACATCCCCATCTTGCAGTAGTCCTTTCTATGGTTTTGAAATGGCCAAAAGACCATATTTTTCCTCACATGCAGAGCAAAGATAGCTCCTTAAACCTCACCTATCTCTTTATAAAATTCCAGCAGAAACCCCTATTTCTCCCGAGTAGCAGTGGGAGAGAAGCATAAATTGTTTCTCTCTCATATGCTTTGTCATAAAGCATACCTTTATTATTTTACCTAACTACCCCTATTGTATAGTATGAAGGACAAATGTCTCTCATGCATATACATTACCTCTAATTCAGCGAACTAACTTAAATCCATAATATCTCATTTAATTATAACATATAATGGAATTTCATGTCAGCATTCCACTAACTCTTAGTCCTAGGTAAAATTTAATTGTCCCACTTAGTTTGTTAACCCTGATTTTCCCTAATAATATTCCTCACAGATTTTCCTAGTGCCCTTAAGTACTTATAACTCAATTTTAAATTAAGACACCTAAACAAATAATGTACATTAATTCACTCACAAACATAATTATTCAATCAGACACACATACATTATAACTAAATTTAAATAATTAAATGTACTAATATACACATCCAAGTAATACGTATGATACATATTTAGAAAGATATACATGTTTATTAATTTATCCAACAAGTATAATTAGATTTCCTTTTTCCTAGAGAAAGTTATGTTCAATTAAATTAAGGTAAGGTCAGAGCTGACAAAATCTTGTGTTTTGCATAATGTGATACATCTTCAAAGAATAAATTATATTTATCTATAGATCTAAAAATTATAAATGATATACCATTAGGAAATTACATGTGTCTAGTGTTTAATAAATTTTACAAAATTGGATTTGAATTTTCCTAGAGGGAGATATGATTGTTATAGTGAACGCTGGTCAAAATCTTAAGTTTGGAGAGTTTCAACATTTCTAACTTACTAGTGTTTGTAATAAATATACAGGATCTCATAAATAAATTTAGAACACATTAATAATAAGATTTGTACACATGATTGAGCCTTAGCAACAGATATGTGAAACCTCAAAAAAGCACGCCTCAGTAGAATACTTATACAGCCAGGTCTTCCTTTTCGTACTCTCTGTATTTTGTGGCAACTCTCAATGGGGCAAGTTGTGTATGTTGAGAGAGGAGAGGGGACCTAACTATTTATTATCAAATAAAACTCTAAGAGTGTAACACCCCAAAAAATTAATACCTAAGTTAATTGTAGAATAAGTAATTATCTTATGAGTTAAATAGGATTAAAATTTAATTACATATTATTTCATAGGAATGAGTACATGTAAGTATAAAATACAGATAAAAATACGTATAGGATACATATTAGTATAAGAATAGTAAATACGTATAGGATATGTATTAGTATAAGAGTAGTATATATGTATAAATACATGAACGTACATATGTATACATACATAAAAATATGGACATATATTGGCATTGGAACAAAGATGGAAAAATGCTACATGGTGCTAATAAAATATAGGTTTCTTGCTAAAAAAGGAAAAGTGATGGATTAGGTATAAAAACCATGTTAAAAGAAGAAGAGAAAATGATAAAATATAGGTTACTTGCTAAGAAATGAAATGTGATGGATTAGGTGTAAGAACCATGTTGGAAGAAGAAGATAAAATGATAAAATATAGGTTACTTGCTAAGAAAGGAAATGTGATGGATTAGGTGTAAGAACCATGTTGGAAGAAGAAGATAAAATGATAAAATATAGGTTTGCTAAGAAAGAAAATGTGATAAAATATAGGTTACTTGCTAGGAAAGGAAATGTGATGAATTAGGTGTAAGAAGGAGATTAAGTGTAGCAATTTGTAATTAATAAGGGGGCTTAGTTGTAAGAAGGAGGAGGAAGGTGGAAAAGTTGTAATAATTAGAGGAGGCATGTAGAAGAAAGTTAGGACATAAGGTGGCAAGTAATAATTAAAGAATCAAAACTAAGGAATAGGAGGAAGACAAGTGTTAGGAAGAAAATGCATATGTCAATTTAGAGAATGACAAGTAGGTGATTGTAATTTTAGAGAACTAAAAGGGTAAAATAGGAAATGAAACTTTCTCCTAAATCCTAAACCTTGGCCATGCACTATAAATAAGAGGGGGAAGGTAGTAACCAGAATGCATAGGAAAAAATGTAAGAAAGTAGAGAAAATAAGAGAAAAAAGTAAGAAAACATAGAAAGTGAATAACTGTGAACTAGGAAGAAGAAGGAGAAAACCGATAGGAAAAGAAAGGAAGACATAGGAGGAAAAGAAAGAAAGAAAGAAAATAAGGCTAAGCGTATTAGGCAAGTATTCATGCATTCTTTTGTTTTACTTTATCTTTGCTTTGAAAGCTACTTCCTTGATTACTCTTATATTATTCAAGCTACTTCCTTGATTACTCTTATATTCTTCAAGCTACTCTTATATCCTTCATGCATATGAAATGGAAGTGAGGAAAATGAATCCATTTTAGGAAACTTAAAGGAAATAGGGAAAAAGGCTAATTTGCATTTCATATTCCTATATTTCTAAAACTGCCATCAAGAAACCTTCATTGTCATGTATGAATGCTTGTTGAGTTTCGACTCACTTTCCTTCATCTTGATATGCAGATTAATTAGTACCATGGATGTGTATTGTTTTCCTTGGAGAAAGGCATGATCTATATAATGAGAAAAGATGGCAAGTGGATCTTGTTTGGAAAACATAGAAGAATTTGTTTTGAATACAATTACGTAATGTAGGGTTGCTTTTGTATAAGGCTGTGATATGTCCTTAACATATCTACCTAGTAATGGTATTAATTTTAAAAGAAAGTCTAGTATTACTAAAATTGACTATTGTATAAATAAATAGGTGTGATATTGACTTTGTAATCCTTATGTTAAATTCGGCTATGTAATTCCTTAAGAGAAAGAGAGTTAAATTATTTAATGCACAAATGAAACAAATGGTAAAATATCAATTAGGATTAATTGGTTAAAAGGTCTAGTACTAATCGGTCATTGAAGATAAAATTGGGTGAATAAAGGAAATAGTACTTCTAAAGGGTAATTTGATATGTAGCCTTGATAGGAAAATATTAATAAGGTAGTAATTAAATTAAGATGTAAAGGAAATTCTAATTTTAAGGTATGGCTGAGAAAGAAGATAAAGAATTAAGGATGTAAGGTTAAGAATAAATGAGGAATTAGGAATATGAATTAATCTAAGACTTGAAGAGGGTAAATTTGAATAAGAAAATTAGCTAGAGTGTCTTGTATAAGAGTCATTAAGAGGATTAATAAATAAGGAAAGTAATTGTTGTAACATGTTCTCTTACAACTAATAAAGAATAAAATATCACTTAATCAATCAAGAATAGTTGGATTCGGCCAAAGAAGAAAATGGAATGAACTTGGTAGATAATTTAATGAATTCGGCCATAAAAAGAATAAAAGGAAAAAGGAAAATTTAGGCGAAGCAATGGTCTAAGGCGCTTCAAGAATTAAAAGTATAAAAGGAAGAATTTAGTCTCTTGGATAATTAAGGGTTAATTACAGATTAATTTAAGCAGTAAAATATTAATTAACTTAAGTATAGGATTAGGAAAGTGGGGTGTCACAAAGTGTCCTCCCATTAAAGACTCATAAAGTCACTTAGCTTACACTTACTGCCAATCCACATCTAATCATATAAGAAATATGCTTAAGCCTATCCCAAATAATTACATAAACTATATGGACTTTTACCAACATGTCTTAAATAGACTGAACCTTAAGCCCGTTTTATTATTAAAACAAAACCATACAATTAATGGTGGCCCACATAAGGAAATTCTAACATTCTCCCACTTGGGCAACATTAATTGTAGTTTAAAAATTTTAAAAAGCATATTTTTAGAAAATGACTCTCAGGCAAAGTATAACTTTTATGTGGCCATAATTTTAAAAGAAAAACTTTAGTCCTGAGACACACTTCAAACAATCCAGTCCAATTAAGTTATTAACATAGAATCAAGGCAATCATTGTGCCACTTAAACGACACAAGACCAATCCATGGTTACAAATGCCAACAACCTAATCTACAATGGATCTAGATGTGGTAGTATAGCAAGAAAATAGCATCTAAATGTGATCAACATATGCTATTTTCATTGTCGGTCCTCCAGGTGATTTCATTAAAGCTGGATACTTTCCAAAGCACTAGAAATCACTTAAGCTTAATTTTAAGCTTGTATGTCTTAACAACCATCTCGAGATATCCAATTAATGTCATTTGAGACATACCTCCAAATTGACAAAACTATCATACTTAATACAGACACAAAGTCTTAAGATTTCAATGCAATGACATGTCATATATAAATAACCATATGTGCACATATAATATCAATCATATCATAATGAAAATAATTATAATTTTCATTAATAAAACGTACCATCCAACATGAATGTAAGAAAAACTTAGGCCACAAAATAGCATACATAATATGCTACTTTGAACAAAATAAAGCAAACTCCCACTAACCAAAAAACATCAAATGACTCCACAATACTCATATTATTAACATGACTTTTGAAAACCCCAATATTAAGTTTCTTGGTTAAAGGATCTGCCAACAGTGTACTGTATCAATATTTTCAAATACAATGTCTCATTTTTTCACCATTTTTTTTTTTCACAAAATCTATAGTCATCGCCTCTCGATGCACTAGAAATCTTACTGTTCTTTGAAAAAAACACAGTAGAACTATTGTTAAAATAGATCTCAAGCATTTAAAAATCAAGACAACAACACAAAGAAAAATTATCATGTTCTTCAACCACATATCATGCTTGTATAGTGAAAGAAGCTTTTGCATGGAGCAATTCCAGATGTAGCTCCTAAAGTTAACATGAAAATATATCATGAAGTGGATTTAAGATCATCTTTGCAACTAGCAAAGTCAAAATTAGAATAACTAATTAATTTAAGGTGATCAATCATTCTATGCATTAGCATAAAAACTGTAGTTCTCTATAAATATTTCATATCTTATGTTCTGATCCTGGGTTTGACTATGCCAAAAACTCTCACTGCAAAAGCAATGTTAGAGCTAGTACAAACCAAAGCATACAAGCTTCTAACTGCACTAGCATGAAACACATTTCTCATGGACTTTCTTTAAACTTATTAACGAGACACCAATTTAAACTGAACTTGTCATTCTTGACAACAGGCACATCCCTAGTCTTGTATTTATGTACATTGAACCTATATATACTATATCAATCAATCTTGCGTTTATGTTTCCCCAAGATCCTTTATGCTAAAGGCTTAGACAACATCAACTTTGTCTCACAAAATAAGTCAGTGTCATTATTGATAAGAAGCAAAATATCATTAACTATTATTAGGATATGATAAAATTGCTCCCACTGACTTTAAGATATATTCATTTATCAATCTTATTCTTAATATAACTAAGACAGGTGACTATCTTATCAAAAATTTCAATAACCATTATCTAGATGCTTGTATGAGACCATTTGATAGATTTGTTAAACCTGCAAATAATATTATTCTCTTCATTCTATTTGAAACCTTCACCATGTAAACATGCTTTATAAGGTTTCCAATCAAGAAAGATGTTTTCACTTCCATCTGAAACAACTCAAGGTTGATAAATGAGTCACCAAGGTCATGATCACCCAAAATAATTTTATTTATTTATTATATTATATTATTATTTTAGTTGAGATAGTAGAGAAAATCTCACTAAAAGTACACAATCCTTTTGAGTGAAAAATTCTCGATTATAAGCTTTACTTTGAAACACTCAATCTCCTGATTTGAATTATTCTTAATCTTATAAATCCACTTGCACCCAATGAATATAGAAAACCATGGAATTTCAACCATCTCCCATACACCATTATTTATGATGGACTATATCATATCTAACATGGCATTAATCCACATTCCCAACAGTAGGCTAGAGACAAGTGCTTGTGCAACTGTATTCTAATGTTAAGGAGCTACACCAACAAATGCGACAATTTTAACCAAAATAGGTAATGCAATTTCAATTATTCTTAACTTTCCCCAATCACCTATTCTCACCACATGTACAGGTGATGTGGTTAGTGACAAGATATACAAGTGAAGTATGACAAATTTATTTTTCTTTCTTTACTAGTAGTTGAAAACCTTTTCAACTCAATGAATCAAATTCTAGGAATTTAGCAGTGTGACAAAACTACTATCTAGGTTCCACGCGTGGATAGAACATATCTCCCTTAAAGTGATTTGGATAATTAGTAAAGTAATAGTGAGTAGAAAATAGGGCGATTTTCTTCTCATTTGTGTTATATATTTTATTTTAGTTTAACAGCCTTAGAAACAAAAAAGGTTCAAGCTAGATTTTCTCCTATTCCACAACTCAAAAATGTATTTTAAACCTTGATTTACTAGAAACCCATTAAGGATGTTCAAGACAATTTAGGGATTTCTCCCCAAAAGTATTCAAGGAAGTTTGATATATTCATCATATTTTCCATCATGCCCATAAGGACATGAGTATGTCTTTTAGCCACAACACTTCGTTTAGGGTTACCAGACATGGTATAATAGGTTACAAACCCACACTCTAGTAAGTACCTGGTAAAAATCCTAGATGTTGTCTATCAACATCATGTTTTCCATAGTACTACCACCACAGTCAGACCTTTAAGCTTTAATAACTTTCACTAATTATATTTCAACTTCAATTTTGAAAATTTTAAAATTTTCAAGACTAATCAGAATTTTACTTAATCAAGTATAGAAATCAAAATCGGAAAAGTCATTAATGAAAGTGATAAAAGAAATATATATATATATATTTATTATTATTAATTTTTTTTTGCCAATCAGTGGAATAAAATTTACTAAAATTAGTGTGAAAAATCTCTAAGAAGCTTGAACTATTAGCTTCCCCATATTTCACTGTTTTGGACAATTTACTCCTAATGCAATTAACCCAAAAACCTTAAGTTTCCAAAAATAATGAAGGGAAATAATATCCTTTATGAGATTTTCAACTCTTTCCCTTAAATTTAATCTAGATGTTTAAAATGACTTTCGAGTCATGAAAAGACTACTCCAATGAATCCACTTTGACGTCATTCCAGACTCAAGGTTTTATCCTTTAATTCACTTAGGTTCCTTTTAAACACATTTCTTGGTTTTATAACCAAGACATGAATTTAAGGCAATATGCCTTCACATAATCTCTCGTACTTCACTAGAAACACATGAGGTCCATTTTCATGACAGACTTAGAATCGTCCATATTAGATTTTGACTGTTACCATGCCTTTTAGCATCCTGAGATTCTTATGATAAGTATGTTTCAATTTACCATAAAAGTACTTGCTAAAATTATGTTTGAACTGAGAAACTTAAAAGTTACCCTCAGTTTCAGACAAACCATCATGATGTGTTAAGAGATAGATATTTTGAGGTGGATAAGGCTTAACCTATTAGATTTTTAGTATCAATGCAAACAACATGAAGAGCAACAAATTATAACTTACATGGTTAAATCATGTCCATAATTTTTAGGACAACCTCAATGTCTTGCTTCCATTAATTAAAATATAACCCATTTAGCAATCTAATGCAAGCAGTATAGTTGCTAACAACAAATGTGATGATTCAAAATTAAAAAATACAACATGCCAAAGAATATGAGTAATTAATAACAAAAATAAAACTTATTCTTCATGATTCCAAGGCGCATCAATGCAAACTCTCATTTGGGCAGAGAATGTAATATGCCATTAGGATCTCACTTCAACCCATGAAACTAAAACACGAGAGCATCACAGGTTTCAAAAGTCCATCCTCTTTGGGAAGAAAAACCTTTTAAGCTAGAAATGCAATATGTCAATCAAAATGGGTACAAAATGATCAAGAATAAAAATTTATTTTGCATGAATCCAAAGTGCATCATTACAAACTCCCCTTTGGGCAGAGAATGAAATATGCTATTTAGATCTCATGATCAACCCATGAAACTAAAATTAGAGCATCCTAACTTTCAAAAAGTCTATCACCTTTGGGCAGATAAACCTTCTAGGCTGGTATACCCTAAACCATATGTTTCATGTATTTTCCAAAATTAAAGTATATAATAACCCCCTTTGGGCAGGAAATTATATACAATAATTTAAGAAACATCCCGTACTATAGCTTTCGAAAATCTCATAAATCTATACAGATAGACCACTTTGGTGGCAACCACTTATATAAACCTATAAGATTTCTTAAGCCGGGAAAATTTAATTACTCTAATTTATCATTCTTAACTGAAATACTATTCAAAAGTATCTCAAAGGATCACTTAATGCATGTTGCAAACTTTAAACAAAATTGAATCAAAATAAAAGTTTCTACTAACACATCTTATAAAAACATGAGAGTAAGATAATATTTATCTCTAATTAGGGAGAGTACCTACTGTTTTTAGTTTAAAAACGTATAAAACATGTAAATCCAATAAGCCTCAACAATTACATATGTGCAATTATATTAGTTTTAAACATAACATAATAGCATATACTGATACTATAATTTATGCACATAATTTTTCAAATCTAACCATACCATAAAATTGGAAAATTCAAGTAAAAAATACCATAACAAATTTGGTAAGAGAAGACCACCGGAGGGCCGAGGGTGAACCTCACTCTCCCTTGGCGCGAGTGCACTTCATTCAAGATTGGTTGAAGTTTCTTCAACCTCCAAGCTGGGTCAACTTGACCCGGTTTGGATATATTAGGATCTTTTTGACCCGTTTTCAGAAAAGTGGGATTTTCACCACAATTTTTATGGTTTTTCTCAAAACTTTTGTATGGTTTTGTTTTAAATTAGTATTCTAACAAAAACCCTCTAACAATTTAATGTTATATATCAAGAAAAATTGTCAATCAATTGAAATTGAAAAATTATGAACCCTAACTTGAACCAAAAAGGGTTTTAATTCGAATTCTAAAAATTATGTGATTTCTTACATTCAATTAGTTTCTAATGAGTATAGAAACATGCTAGAGGCAAAACCCATGATCATAATAGATCAAAACAACATGAAATCATAACTTTTCTAATCCAAAAATTAAAATTCATTTTTATGTCAAATCGAATCTTAAATCCAAATTTCTCAACCTATAGTTAATGAAATCATACAAATAATATATTAAATTAAAGATATTTTAAAAAGGAACAAGACCCCTAATATTAGGAATTCAATTTCATACATATAAGGTTTCAATTATTGAGTTTAAAAATCTAACTTAAATGAACCCTATTATTTTATATCAATTAAATAAATTTCAAGATTCTAAATCCATATAAATTAGACTCTAATACCATATGTAATAAATATATAGGATCTCATACATGAATTTAGAACGCATTAATAATAAGATTTGTGTACCTAATTCAACCATAGCAACAGATATGTGAAACCTTAAACAAGCACGCCTCAGTAGAATACTTATACAGCCAGGTCTTCCTCTCCGTACTCTCTGTATTTAGTGGCAGCTCTCAATAGAGCAAGATCAATTTGTTGAGAAAGGAGAGAGGACCCAGCTATTTATTATCTGATAAAACTCTAAGAGTCCTCCCATTAAAGACTCATAAAGTCACTTAGCCTACACTTACTGCTAATCCACATCTAATCAAATAAGAAGTGTGCTTAAGTCCTATCCTAAATAATCACATAGACTATATGGGCTTTTACCAGCATGTCTCAAATAAATCAAACCTTAAGCCAGTTTTATTATTAAAACAAAACCATACAATTAATGGTAGCCCACATATGAAAATTCAAACAATATTTTCTAACTTTTCTAATTCTTTCCTTCTAGCCTATGCATTACCAATTTATATAAAATGTCTCTTCATTAACAACCTTTCTATATAAAATATAATTCATACTACTTGACATGCAATGGTTTAATAAAAAACACTTCACAATCAAACCTATCACGTATAGAGTCCACTCAATCATCTAAACTTAATGCCTTACACATTGAGAGGCATACTAAAGCTAATTTTTGGTGCACACAGCCTTGTATTCTATGTATGGGATGTTACAGTAGTGCCTAAGTGTTCAGAGTAGCTGTGCAACTTTCAAATACATCCTTTTTGAATTAGACTAGGACACTACTCAAATAAATGTTGGCCTGTTTTGCTATCTTACACGAATTTTCCTCCAATTTGATTTTTAAAGAGACTCATTCATGCATTAGACCTTCAAAACATACAACTAAGTTAAGTATGAATAAAATTCTTATAAAACACCTAAATACTAGCCAAAATAAACTAGGATTCAACATCCCAATATGATAAAGACTTAACTAAGAATTTAACTAAAAACTAAACACAATTCAACTAAAACTCTCGAACACAACTAAAATAATATGAGTAAAAGGATATGAAATAACTCTATTTCTAAGAGTTATCTCACCCTCAAACTTAAAGTTTTGTTAGTCCTTGAGCAAAAGACAAATAAAAAAACAAACGAAAATGACAAGCAAGAGATGAATCAAACTAATTCAATGATTTCCAAAGTATCCTTAAATATATTTTTGAAATCTATTAACTTAAGGACAATTATAGGCAATTATGCAAATTCATGATTTAATTCAATCACTAGTTTCATTCTCGATTGGATTTCCACTTCTGTGTGGTTGATCTTTTTACCTAAAACTTCAATGCACTCTGAATAAGTTTATGTTTATGAAATGTAAAGCATAGCATTCAAACCCCATAGGTTAGCTTTTCAACCCTCTCTCCACTAATACATACTAACATTAAGTCTACAATCATTAGGACATTATAAGCTTGTAATGTAAGGTTAGGATAATGGTAGGATAAAGGATAAACAATAAGGCATAAACTACCCTAAGCACATTATTCATTTTAGGACTTTTGTTGAAATTTCCTTCTCATTCTAATTAATCCACCCATATTTGGCTTATGTTTTTCTTTTGTGTCCACCAATATAAACAATATTTTTTTTTCCAACATTCCTTTTTTTTGTTTCTTTTTCTTTACCAAAATTTGAAGAAATTTTGATCTTAATTCAAAAGAATTCCCATACCCCTCAAACTTAAAGTTAACATTGTCCTTAATGTTACAAGAAAGAGCACAAGATATTGAAAAAATTCCCTTATTAAGTAAACACAAATTCCCTTCTTAACAATTCCATGGCACACTCCCAAACTTATTTTAATCTAGTTATGAATAAGAGGGTGAACATGGAGCATAAATAAACTCCCTCTTTTTTATTTTTTTTATTTTTTTTAACTTCACCCTTTCACTTTTTTTTTCATCATATTTACTCCTTAATCTTCTTCAAAAGATCAATGCTTAAGAATGAATGGTGAAAAAAGAATTTAAATAAGGGCTAGGCAAAAAATTTAATGTGATTTGAACAAGAAAAGGTTACTTTGGCTCTAAGGGGTATACCAGGGGTAACATATAAAACAAGGTTAGTTTGAAATGCTCAAACGGTTCAAAGATGACCTAAATCATGTCCTTAACTTAATATTGTCTAGGATTTCACATCAAGAGAGAATCAAACAAATTCAAGGGTTCTTAACCAAAATTAAACTTTCTAAACATAATCAATCTCTAAATAAGTATGTCATTCCAAGTAAAAGATCAAGTGCATAAATTTTGGAAATCACATCCTAACAATATTATTAACACAAGAATTTAACATAAACTTAAATCATGCTTATAATTTCCCAAAAATTCAAAATCATAATTACCCACAGTATTTTCATTGGATATGGAAAATCATCAAAAAAACATAAAGCATCTCAAGCAAAAGACTAACTACAAAAAACAAGTACACCAATAAAACCCTCCCCCCAATATAAGACAAACATTAACTTGATGCAAAATTATAAAAGGAGTAAGGATAAGAGGAAACTCCCTGTCAATGTAGCAAAGTGAAAAGCTCACTAATTCTCGTCCTTAGTAATGCCCAAGTTGGAAAGAGGTGAAAAAATAACATAACTACCCAAAAAAAACTAAACAAAGCTTAGTGAGAAAATTATCAATAAGAACTAAAACATAGGATGAAAGGAAAAAGGAAAAGATTTAGAGACTTAGGTTGCCTCCTAATAAGTGCTTGATTTATAGTCGTTAGCTTGACTATTGGTAAAGTGCTCCTTAACGGACGACTTTCGTCCATAGTAAGTATCATTTAACACAATAAATGAGTCTTGATTTAAGATATCCTTAAGCTTGGAAGGATATGAAAGTTATTGGCATATACGCCCAACATCACTTGACTTTAAAAATCTTGCTTAGTATTGGAAGAGATTTGATGCTAAGGAAGGTGGTTCGAGGAGTTGGCCACATAAGGTCTTCATAGATATAAAATTTAGTAGCTATTGGAAACTCAAGAAGTTATCGTTTTTCTTTAATAATTATGTCTTGAGTTAATTCCTCACTGTGAAAGTCTTCTTCTATAACTAATTGAAGCTCACTAATTTAGTCATCTAGGATGTTGTCATGAAATTCTTTTTAAATGACTATATTAGGCTCAATAGCTTGGGCACCATGAATTTCGTCATGTAATTAATCTTCTATAAAGTGAATACATGGTGGAAGGGAACTTTGTACCCACTCTTGAAACATCTCGAAAGGTTCATCTCTTTGTGTAGGCTTATCCTCACTTGGTGTAGACTCACTCATGGGTATGAAAGGATAGGCTAAGGTCTCAAATAACTTATAAGCTTTGTCCAGACTTAGATTCATAAGGTCTCCACCAGCTAGCCTATCACTCACTTTATATGTCCTCTCATGCAAATCATTGTAAAATATATGGAGTTAAAGCCATTTTGGTATGTTGTGATTTAGACACTTGCTCAGTAGATAGTTGGACCTCTTCCAAGCATCTTAGAATGATTCCAAGTCAAATTAAGCAAAACATGTAAAGTGAAAATATTGAGTATATGTCTTCAAAGTACCTCACAAAACAAACAAAATAAACATTAAAAAGATAAAAGGAAAGAAAAATAATTTTGAATTAAAACTAAGATTGCTTAGTATGAATATTAGTTAAAATTAGTAAAACAATTCCTCAACAACGGTGCCATAAACATGTCAATTCTAATCATGCAAGTATACATATCATTACCAAGTAATATAGAGTAAAGTAGAGGGAAATTGTAACTAAAATTTAGCTAATTCCTAAATTAACACAATCTTAATTTTATTTAAACAACAAATTATGGTAAAAAAGCTAATTTAAAATAAACATAACTAATAACAAATTAAACTAGAGAATTCAATGGGTAATGACCTAGAATTATAATTTTCGTCAACACTTCACTTGACTTATTAGTATCTTATCTTGCTTAGTTATGGTATCAAATTATTATCTAGGGTTCTAATTCAATTATAAGCATATCCTTTGTCTTATAAATATATATCTCACTTAACAAATTCAATATGAGAATTAAGTTTAGCAAGTCTCATTAAGATTAGACCTAAATTGACTACACAAAGCATATAGTTATATTCTTATCCTATTTACAAGTCAAATTCAACAAGCATGTGTATGAATTTAATCAAGTGTTATTTCAATCAAGGGTAACACTAAACTCCCTTTTCCAAGTTTGTTTAGGTTACCAAATCAATCTAAATGGTAGATAAGAAGCATAAAGCAAAAAATGAAATAAATAATTCAATTACCAAACCCTAAGCAATCAATAAATAATAAAAACCATCAAGCTACATGTTGAGTTCGATTGTAATCCTGGAGAATAAATTAGTTCATGGTAGCTAGTGTAGACATAAACTCAAATAAAATCACCATCAAGGAAAAACAAAACTAAAAGAAAGGTGTAGGAAAATTAGTTCATGCTGATTTTAGGAAAAATTTCTAAATAAAAAAGCTACTTAACTTTCTAAAGTTAATATCTCAACTTGGTTTTATTAAATAAGTATATAAATGAAAATAAACAAATATCCAATGGGGCTGTGAAATGCCTAAAAGGAGTAAACTTTAAATAATTAACTGTACTAATATACACATCCAAATAATAGATATGATACCTATCTAGAAAGATATACTTGTCTATTAATAACTCCAACAAATGGAATTGGATTTCCTTTTTCTTAGAGAAACTTATGTTCAAATAACTAAGGTAAGATCAGAGTTGTCAAAATCCTGAATTTTGCAGAATTTAATGCAATTTCAAAAAATAAATTGTATTGATATATAAATCTAAAAATTTCAAATGATATACCATTATAAATCTACATGTGTCTAGTATCTAATAAATTTTACAAAACTGGATTTGGAATTTCCTAGAGAAAGATATGACCGTTAGAGTGAACATTGGACAAAATCCCAAGTTTGGACAGTTTCAACATCTCTAACTCATTAGTGTTTTTTGTAATTTTTAATTGTTTCCTTCTACCCTATGCATTGTCAAGACATCTAAAATGTTTTTTCATTATCAACCTTACTACAAAAAGTATAATTCATACTATTTGACATGTAATGCCTTAATAGAAAGCTTTTATAAAGAAATCTATATAAGTTGATATATAAGCTTAATAATTAAAGATTATAACAATAAAATTTATGAACTAAGTATTATTTGAAACTATAAATTTCAGTTGTGGACCCCTTTGTGGGCCTGATGACACACTTGAGCATAAGAGAAAATGATGAATAGGATTTGTAAATCGGTGAGTAGTTAATTATTACCCCTTGGTTGCTAGATTAGTTTATTTGATTGTTTTATATATTTGTGTATATATATGAATATATATGTTATATAAAAGCAAATAAGAATTGTATTACTATGATTAAATTATGTGGATTGTGTTTGATGTTTACAATTGTTTGTGGTTGATAAAGGCCAACACAAAGTGATTTTTCTAAAATGATTTTATTTCTAAAAATGAAATCCAGGTGCACCTAGGATATTTTAATTTAATATTCTGATATGAAATTTTTCTGATAAGTGTTTTTTAAACAATTAAGTGCTTAGCCCTAATGGGTGGATTTGAAAAAGGTTTTAAGTGATTATGTTTCTGATTCTATTAAGTGTGCGGGCACAAAATTGCTAGGTGGGAGGTGGTGTACAAAGCTAAGTTACTCAGTTGGCCATTTGCTTGCTTTGTATGATTCGTGTGCTATGATTTCTTTGATTGGATTATACAGATTGTTATTTGAAATATGTTTGCTAAGCTTTATAATTCCTTATTTGGATATGCGTAATCTTATTAGTTAGTAATATATGATATATTGATATTAGTTGATTATATATTCTATATGTGTGTTAAGTGATGCTGGTACCCTTTGTGTAAGCTTTTCCACTCACGGAGTCTATATGACTCATCTCTCTCCTCGTTAAAGTGTTTTTTTATTAACCAGATCTCACTGGACAACAATTATCCAAACTGGACTTGTCGAGTGTTTGGCGGCAAGGTAACTTTTGGAAATCTCAATATTGACGTCAAAGGGTATAAATTTGTAGTCACACTAGAGCTGTGGGGAGTCTAGTTTTATATAATATAACAGCCTAGTTATTTGTTATTGTGATGAAGAATGGAGCAGAGCTCCTTGCTGTCACTATTGTTGTGGTTTGGTTATGATTGTCATTATATAAAAACAAGAATGTGTGTTTATATTATTTAGGCATGTTCTACTTTACGGGGAACTTCTGCCAAAATTTATATTAAATTGTTTTAAGTTTTAGTAAGAAAATCATTTTAGTCAACTTATGTTTTATAAATTTTACTTTTACTCTTTAGTTTAGTCAAAAGTCGTGTTCATTTCTTGTTTTTGAAGCCAAGGTTACGGAGGTTTGGTTATTTATTTCTCTGGCCAGTCATACCTCCGTGAAGGATGTGACACATAGATCAAGATTGACATCTAGTAATGTATCATGACCACCCAAGTACAAGAGAAGTTATGATCATCAATCAAAGCTTTTAAGGCTTGGCTAATATGTAATTCATTCATTTGATCAAACATATCCCAAGATAGACATAGGGCATTGATTCTAGTGTCAATCTAGGTTTGTCTAAATCAATTTGTACTTGAAACCAAGTTTACGTTTTGCTCCTTAAAGAGATTCAAGAAAGCACTTTTCTTAATCTTATTCACTTTGCAAAGATTCTCGGGGCAAGACATACTTATCTTAAGAGGCCATGAGATATTCGTCTTCTTTACTACAGATGATGAATTCTTTATCTATAACTTATCTACGTTAATATACTTCATTACATATCCAATAATCACCCTTGTATTATCCTTATTACAAGATAAAGGGAATAACATCAAACATATAGATTCAAATATAAGGTAATAAGATGATCTAAAGTCAATGAATCACTTACACCACCAATACTTTAAGAACTTCCATTAACACATGAGTAAAGATTTCACATGGTTTCTTGTATTGGGTTAATTCAATATATTTGCTGGACTAACAAGCACCTATATGTATGTTTCAGCATTTTCATACTTGTAGTTTATGAGATCACTACTCTTTTTATAAGAGAATGACAAAACATATGCTAGTCTCGAAGAATCATCAATATCTTTATTCTTGGTGATTCATTAACTAAGAATACTTGTAGAATAATATTTTTTGTATATCATAGCTCACAATTATGATCAACGTCATAATTAAGCATACATAGTATTAATTCGAGGGACTTTTATATCACTGTACTAAATCTCATTAAACAATATAATAAAGAATACCCAATAAATATTATTACATGCATTAGATATAAATAATATGTCATTACAACAACCATTTATTAACTCTTTGACACTAATACTAACACATCCAACTATCATTCATGTATTTCCCTTTTATAGGACAAGTGGAATGATATCAAAACATGATCTCAAGTCAAATGATCACTTACACCACTAACACTTTGAGAACTTTCATTGACATATGAGTAAAGGTTCCAAATGATTTATCAGTGTAGGCTAATTTTGCGTACTTGTTCCACTTTCAAGCATCCATTGTCTAAGAATTACCATGCTTGTAGCTATAAGATCACTACTATCTTTATAGGAGAATGACATAAAATATCCAAGTCTCAAAGAATCATCGGTATCCAAAGAATCATCAGTATCCCTTTTCTTAATGATTCATTGGCTAAGAATGATTCAAAATAATATTATATGCCTAACATATCTCACAATTATGATCAATATCATAATTATGTATATACATTTATTATTATAGGGATTTTAAACATAACTATAGTAAAGCGCATTTACACTCATAATTAAAGAATATCTAAATAACATAATATATATAAGTACAAATTAATGTTTCACCACAGCCAACTATTGATTGACTCTTGTACTCTATTACTAACAACACGTGTAAGCATCAACAAATTCATAGTTTGAGAGTGAGGTACATTCTTCATTCTGTGTTAAGGAATGTATGATCAATATCTAGGGAATGTATATTAAGGATCACATATTTGAACTGGTCTGAAATGCCATTTATCAAATGTACATGCAATCCAAATATAATGTAAAATTCAATTTGTAATTAATAAAATATTAGACAAAATTAAAATTCAATTAAATGTTACTTATTATCTTCTGATTTAATTCAACAATCTCCCTCATTTTTTATTTATTACAAAATAATTTTGGCAATTAAGTAGATTAACAATTTAAGCTCCCCTCGGTATAAGCTCAGTTTAAATTCCAAATTTTTCTTCTTTACTATAATCTGTTAATTCATATTCTCAACAATTTTTTATCAAATAAGTTTTCTCCTTTTTATTTTTATTTTTTATGGTTTAAACAAAAAGTAAATAATCATAGTAAAGAGAGAAACAATAGAGCAGGAAATGACAAGTACTTAAAAGAACATATATTTCAATAAGTAAGAATTGTACAATAAATGTATTGAAAATTAAAATAAACATGATATGTAATACATGGGGGGTTTAATGGGATTTGTTAACAAGATCTTTCACAGTATTTCTCAGAATCTACAGTTGTCGTCTAGTAGCTTCTAATTCAGTTGTCAGATGATGAAGATTAGATAGAGAAGCGACATAAGAAGTTGCATCTATTGTAGATTGCCAACTACAAATTACAAGAACTAAAACTTCAAGATGATCTCTTAGTGCTTTGTCATGTTCAATAATCTAAGCATCCAGAGACTTTACATCTACTTGGATGTCTGAAATTTGAGTCACTTACTTCATCTAAGGAACTTTGTGCAACTATCTGAGGTTATCATAATATACTCTTTCCAGATGATGATAGAACTACTAGAAGTTGGCCTTTACTTTTACCTTTCGTGATTGTAGATTTCTTGGGAGCCTGCGGCATAATAGGATCCTTGAAGATAATTGGTAGCATTGTATTTGTGGGAAGAACGGAAAAAGCAGCAGGCTTGTTGGAGTATAGTTCTTGAGTTCTCCCCTTGATAAAGACCAATTCATCAAATGATTTGGAACTAGCCTTGTTATCTTAATAGAGATCCACTCTAGTAGTCAAAGCATCAATATTTTTTCCCATCTATTGCATCTTTCTTTCATTGGCCCTCTGATGGCCTGTCTGCATATCTATTAGGTACTAGATGTTTCTCTTGGTTACATGGTCCTTAATAAATAGTAAGATTTTTTTTAAAAGGTCCATTTCACCCCTCATGTCATTGGAACAAGTGGAAAATGATCATTCTTTATGTAAGAAGCTATGAAATCAGCAACATTTTAATCAGTAGTTAGAGTTGGAGGAGAAAGAGCTGGAACTTGTATAGGAGCTCGAGTTGGAGCAAGAGTAATAGCTAGAGTATGAACAGATGGAGTTTAGAGCTACTCTTGGTGCTTTAGGTGGAGCTCTTGATGGAGCTGTTGAACTGGAGTAGGAGGAGGGGCAGAATATTCCACTTTTTGCAAGCAAAGAGAGGAAAGATGAGAGAATGCGGATGAATCAATGATTAAGACCATAAAGTTCTTTGGTAGATGAGAGACGGAGGATTTTGGGCTTTTTCAACAAAAGGTTAGGGATAAGCATCAGTTGTCTCTTAACCTAACTTTGGTTAGCCTTTTGAACATATCCTTGTAGATCTTTCAAGACAGATACTTAAAAGTGGAGCACTTGGCTTCAATTCCATCCTTTAGGTCCACTTCAATGTGCTTGAATATCTTGGAGAATTGCCTTGAGTAGCAGAATGCTAAGTTCTTCCCCTTGGTGTTGTTTAGCAGATTGGTAATGATCAAAGTTTATGTTTCTTTGCCTAATTAGTCTTCAGATGATGATAGCTCATTGTTGGAGATTATAGTGAGGCTACTTTCTCAGAGAACTATGTTATTAGTGCTGAACAAAATTGTACATCCTATGTTCTATCTTGAAGGCATTGTTGTCATGAATGCTTCGGTTTGCAGGGTAACCTAAATCCCTTAAGACGGTGGACCTAACCTCAATTTCTTGTCTACTAGAAAGTATTCAAAAAGCTCATGCAGAATGTCTTCAGAGATTCTAGCTGTGTCCCTAAAGATTAGGCTTTTGATTCAATTCCCAACTTTCACCAAATTTGCAAAATAAATAAATAAGTAAAACAAATACACAAGGTCAGGGTATACCTTGTCCTTATAGTTGAAAAATGGTGTAATCATTTGGAAATCAAAGTGAACAGAGGGTTTTTCTTTGAAGTAGAGGTAGGAGTCTAGATGGATAAAAAGTCCTAAAAGAATCACCCATTTCTTCATTATCATCCCACAATAGTAGTTGAAATGGGATTGAAAGTGGTGCCTCAGTGGGTTGAAATCAGTAGGAGCATGGATGCTTTAGTCTTTCTTTTGCTTCTTTGCAGATGAAGATAAAGTAACATAACTATAAGACCTTTTAGGTGACATTGAGATGAAGATTGTAGATAAAGTGTGCTTTTAAGAGTGACGAAAAGGCAAGGGAGCTTTTGTACAAAATGTGATTTTCTCAAAGTGATTTAGTGGAAGAGAAACACTTGAACTTTAACCAAGTTGAATTAAGAGTCCTTTCTAATTAAGAACAGAGAGTTGACGTTTTTGGGGTTAAAATGGTAATGGTGCAATGTATGCATTACTAATCTTGTTTTAAATTTTAAAATAGTTAATATGCATTGGACAAACTCAATATAGAGATTTGATTCAATTCAAATTGAAAGATATAAGCAATAAGTTGGATCAAATTTCAAAAAGATGAATTATTCTCTAAGCTTGGTTCAAAAAAATTGAATTCGAAAAGAATTATTTTGATGAATGAAAATTTTATTCTTGTTTTTTGTATTTAGTTGGCTCATCAGAGGTGCTGAAGGTTTTTATGTCTAATCATTCACAAATGCCCGTTATCACAGTAAATGATCCAAAGGACAAGTGTTGGCATATGAGAATTCATAGCCTAAGAGTGAGGTGCATTCATCGTTATGTGTAAAGGATTTTACGTTGTTTGGATACTAATGTGCCAGAAAGATATAGAAGATTTGTCTTTATACACAGAAAATAGTAGAAACAATAACGACTTTGAAGGATTAGCTCTAAACATTATCTGTTGGAACAGTTTTGAAGGATCGTTAACTGTTGGAATATCTCTTATAGATCAGTTATTTTTATTTTAACTCTCAAGTTTTCAGCTCTTCAGAGTTAAGCTCTTGAGTCTTTTGCAGTCCATTATTTAACTTTGAATTTTCAGCTTTCAATTTTTCATTTGTTAGGAAAATATTAGCTCTCGTAACCAAGCACTTGAGATAAATGAAATTATGCATTTAGCATATTCAGTGCAGTTCTTAGATATCAGCTCTAATATTGTGAAGTAGCTATTCATTAAATGAAATGGTGCATTTGAAAAAATAATAATAATTAAACAGCTCTTAAATTTTCAGGTCTTTAGATAACAACTATTTGAGAATGAAACAGTGCATTTGAAACAAACAGCTCTTGAAGTTTTAAGCTCTTCATATATCATCTCTTTGATAAGTCTTTTAATTAGACTTATTTCATATCTTTTTTATTAATAAATTTAACTATGTTCTTGAGTTTTAATTTGATTTTGCTTAGTTTTAGTTGAATTCCTAGTTGAATCCTTATCATATTAAGATGTTGAATTTTAATTGATTTTGACTATGATCTAGGTTTTCAATGAGTTTTAACTCATATTAATTTAGTATATGTGATTTGAAGATTTAATGCATATATGAATCCTATTGGAAGTCAAATTCAGGCTCAAAACATTGAAATGCAAAATAGTGAGTGCTGATAGTATAAGGGATATGGCCACTATGCTACTTTTTAGCAATAAGGATAGTAGCAACCAGCGTCACGATGGCAGAAAAGGGTGGTTATAGCTCCTAACGTGATGCTTCATCCGATTTTCAATGCCACTGTGCCAGAAAAGCATGACCGTTGTGCTAGCTCAATTCCTACTCTAAATTAAATTCAAATTTAGGTTTTAAACCCTATTTAAAGAGGAATAGCTTTAGGGATTAAAAGTCATAATTAAACAAAGTTTTTTTAAGAGATTAAAGCCATCAAGATTGCTAGAAGGTAAGAGAAGCTTGAATGAGTATTGATTAAAGATTGACAACCTTCTAGTTTTCTTTTACTCCGCCCTCTCTTTTAGTGTTCTTGTATTTACTTTGATGGTGAACTTATTTTACTTCATGCCTACAATAGGTAGCATGAAATAATTCATTCTATAGGATTACAATAGAACTCAAAATCTAGCTTGGATTCTCTTTATTGATTATTTAGGGTTTTGGTATTTGACTTTTTTATTTCATTCTTTGCTTAATGTTTCTCTACCAATTAGATTGATATGATAACCTAAAGGAAATTGACAAAGAGAATTTAGTGTAGCTTTGATTGAAATATGTAATATCTCGAAATTTCAAAATGTTGTATAAATGCATATTTTCATGTCTTTATACTTGTATACTTGTTGGTGCCCTTGAATTGCCTAAATTTTATGTAGCAATAATTCAATTGTGAGTAAATTTGGAGTTGTACTAATAATAATGTGGTTAAGTGCATGGAAATAATCTAGTAATGTTTTATGTGCTTACTTGTTTGTAAGAATTGCAGCATATTGCATTAATTGCAAGCATGAAGTGAAAATACATGAAAACTTTGATGCTAGCATAAAACTATTCAATTAGATATATGACCTTTGTTCACTCAGATACTTATATCTTTTCATAGAAATGTCTAAATGTAATTATAATTGGTATGTTAGAAAATAGACTAGTGTATCTTTAAAATGACATATGAGTTGTAATATTTAGACTAGTAAATTAGTCCAGGTAATTCACCACAATTAGGTTAAAATCCTGAAAATACAAGATTCTAGCATATTAACCTTTTAGTAATCCAACAAGCATAAATTGAGTTAAACAAATGCAAATAACAATCTTTTGTAAGATAGATTAGTAAACACATGTAGCTTTCTATACTTGTATCATACATAATAATTGAATGTGTATATTAATATAATTAATTCTTATAAGTTAAGCCAAATTCTGCCAAACATATAGGAGAATCAAAATCCAATTCCATTGCTTGGATAAATTAATAACCATATATACATTTCTAAATAGGTATTACATGTATTGTTAGTAAAATAGTATAATTAATAGTTTGAAATTAGCTGCAATTATGAATTTGCATGCAGGAAATTAATATGGAACAAGCTCAATTGTTTGACCTATACATGCTAATATTTTATCTTTGGCTATAAGTATATAAATGAAATGTGGATAGATTTAAAAAAAGAAAAAAGAAAGAAAGACTAGCATAATATTAAAATGATTTATAGCATGTGATAATTGGACTCATTCATTAGTTTAGGTGATTCCTAAAAGTTAAGCAAAATCTGAAAAATGTAATAATGTTAGCAATTTTACCTTTAAGTGGTCTAATTGCTACAACTTAAGTTATAGGAAAGCTTATAATGATCTAATTGTTGGTGAAATAGTAAATGTATGTAGGTTTGCATACATATATTTTATATTCTAATTGAACATGACAATGAGTACAATCAAATCAATGAAGTTAGGAGATAAGCTCTGTGCTAGATATGAAGTCAAAATGTGTTCATATAACTTATGTTTATGTGATGACAAGTAATTTCGATTGTGCCCAATTAGTGAAATGTAAGTTTCACGTAAATGTTTCGAACTGGTGAGAATACTTATTGATCACCGAAAACTATTTTGAATATTTTAAAGTTGATAAAATTATTTTAGTAAATTACACAAACTTTCATTTTACACAATAACTAAATTAATTTTTTTACATGATTTAAATAGTACAAGGATTTTAAAGTTAAGCATTTACAATTTTGGGAGTTTATATTAAACAAGCTAAAACTTTGGGAACCCGTTTTCAAATTTTAACTTTGAGAAATCCTTATGGACCACACAATGGGAGACAAGTGTCCTCATCAACATTTTTTTTTATCCTTTTTCTTTTTTCCATCTTTCTTTTTCCCTTTTTCCCTTTTTCCCTTTTTCCCTTTTCCTTTTTTTCAGCTCTATTTCAGCTCTTTTTTTTATGGCTAATTTCAATCCTTTTTTGCTCTATTTTCCAGCCACTTTGGGTGGCCATTATAGCTCCTATTTGGTACCTAAACTACCCTAAATCATCAAGGTGAATTAGTAGCCTATGGGTCCTTCTTCTACTCTTGAATTTCCTTGCATTATAATAAGCTGATTCCTTTACTTGTGAGCTCGAAATTGCAAATGAAATTATATTCTCATGAATTAAATTGTAGGTTATTTGAACTCTTATTGTTTTCCCTAAATTAGAAATCCTAGCCTCATCTTACTTATTGAAATATCTATGTATTAAGTCTTGGTTATTTGTGTGGCTTTGGTTATGAAAATTCAAATATAAAAATATCATTTTTGGTGTTGGAATGTTGGTTATAAACTAAATGTGAAAATTGTGTAAATTCAATTGTTGGGATTTTTAAGCTGTAAGTTGTTATAAGTGTGGTAAATGGAATTATTGGTTGATTTCGGTAAATGGGTAGTTCTAAAACATAATTTAGAATTGCCTATTTTTGTTAGTTTGCGAAACTTTAAAAAGCTTGGTATTTAGTATATGTTTAGCTATGGTATATCTACATACTTTTTCGTTTTGAGCTCATTAAGGTTAATTTAGCACATTTTAGCCACTTTTGGAATTCGTTGGAATTGGATGTTTGCTTATGGGTTAGGATGTGTTATTTGGGGTTAACTTTGAATTCGAGCTTTGTGGGGAAACTCATTGCTTCTAATCCTTGGTTATTTGGTTTGACTCTGAGATGCTTATTGTATCATCATTTAAAATTGTTATAGGCTCGCTGGAGATGCCCACACTTTCAATTGGGTGACTTTCAATTCCTGACATTCTTGGAAGTTTCGTTTGTATTGTGAGTGGATAGTTCATAGTGTAGTGTTTTCATTGTGCTCACTACTTCTTGTACAAACATGTTTTACTTAAACTTGAATTATGGTCTTTCAAGCTTTTCAAACTAGTTTATAAGTAAATGATTTTGAAAGCGCATTTAAACTATCAAACATTTTAAAAATCCATTTTAAATAACTTATGCATATATAGATTTTATTATTAGTTACTTTACATTCTCGAACATAGTCATTAGGGACAGACACTTCAACATTTCATCCTTTTTTTGGACATATGCTTTGAATATATTTGAAATCAATATTGCCACTTGAAATGAAAGTTGATTTATGATATTTTGGTTATTGATGTACAACTGTATTTGACTTTGGATTTGATGGACTTATTGATTTCAAAAGTAAATGTTAGAATGTTTGTTATTTGGATAATGATGTTGGAGACACTTCCATTCATTTTCTTAGTTTTCATCTTGGCATTTCTTTGTTATTCAAATAGTATGTTTCATTTCAGATTTTTTTTATTAGAATGGTACTTTTCAGAATACCTTAGCTAATGAGGTATAGTTAACCTATATGCACATACTATTTCGGATATGGTACCCAGTCAGGGAGGAATATCCTAACCGCAAGTGTGGGCCAACACATATGGCAATGAGTTTGATACCTTAGTTAGTGGAGATTTGGCACTAACTCGTTATAACCAAAGGATTTGACGGTTTGTGTGAATTGATGGATTTGATACTCTAGTTAGTGGGGGTTTGGCACTGACTCGTTATAACCAAAGGGTTAGACGGTTTGTATGAATTGACGAATTTGACACCCTAGTTAGTGGGGCTTTTGCGCTGACTAGTTATACCCTATGGATATTTTGGTTTGATAGTTCTAACATTATATAATGCTTAATTATGATTTTTCATAAAATTGATTATGTAAAATGGTTTGCTTATGTTGCTTTAAGATTTTGGTTTTACTTCTTTTACCAAATGGTTATTGAAAACTTTTTAATCACCTTGCTTATGTTATTAAAAATGTATCTTTATGTAAACTGACTATTGATAAAATATTCGTACTTTGGCTTGTTCTCTACTTGCTACATTACATACTATCTACTTACAGAGTTTTTGTGACTCACTCTTGTTAATTGATATTTTTATTTTCAGATAGCTAATCTTGTCCTTTAAGTTTTGATTCGGGAGAAGGTGTCTGTGTGAAGTTTCTTTTCGGTATTCCTAGCCTTTATATTAGCTTTGGCCTAGTTGTATTTGTATCTTTTTGTATCTAGATATTTGTATGTGTATATTCTTAAGTTAGACTCCATTGCAACCATATTCTGGGATTTATTCTCTTATATTATGTGCTTTTGATCATGGATGACTATTTGTATATTATGTTGCGATTCTATCAAGTTTATAAACTTTTAAGCATCTAATTTTTAGACGAACTATTGTAGTTTTATTTCATTTTTGTAGGCTTGTTTGGGTCATGATGGGCCTATGTTCACCCTAATCTTTTTGCCAGTCATGGCCCCGGTTTGGCTCGTGATAAAATAGCACTTGGTTGAATTCATTAGCCTAGATGGATGATTTTGATTCGAATGTAGAATAGACAGATACCTCCATAACTTGTGTAGCCTAGTTAGGTCTAATTTTAATGACTCTTGCTTAACTCAATTCTCATAGAAATATAATGAATTGGTTAAGTGACGTATTATTATAAGCAACTCGAAAGATACTTATAATTAAATTAGAACTCTAGGTTAACAATGTAGTATCATAACGAAGCATGATAATATGAGAATAATTCAAGTGAAGTGATGATGGAAACTGTAATTCTAGGCTTTTATCTATTGAATTCTTAAATTTAATTTGTCATTAGTTAAGTTTAGTTTAAATTAGTTTTTTCCATCATAATTCATTTATTTGGAAATTTATTTGGAAAAAATTAGGATTACGTTAATTTTAGTACTTAGCTAGATATTAGTTTGCAATTTTTCTTGGGTTCGACACTCTACTTTATCACTTTATTACTTGTTAATGATACATGTACTTATGGTAGTAAATTCCAAATCAAGTTTTTGGCACTGTTGTAGGGGAATTGTTTTATAATTTTAATTAATATTATGACTAAGCAATTCTAGGTTTTTTTTAATTATTTTTTTCCTTTTATCTTTTAAATTTTATTGTTTGTTTGTTTTGTAAGGCACATTGAAGATATTTAATCAATCCAACCTCACAATTTTTGTTCAATTTGACTTTGAGTCATTCCAAGATGCTCGGGAGAGGTTCAATTACATGCTTAGCATATGTCCAAATCATGACATACCAAAATGCTTTCAACTGCACATATTTTACAATGGTTTGCGTGATAGGATAAAGACGTTTTTTTATAAGCTAGCTGGTAGAGCTTTTGCATAACTAATGGAGGGCAAGGCATATATGTTGATATTGACTTTGGCTTATCAAGTGAGAATGAACTTACACCAATTGAGGAGCTTTAGAAATGTCTTAAGATTTGGCACAAATTTTTTCCTCAAGAATCACATGGGAAAATCCATGGTACCCAACCTATTGAGCTTAATTTGATCATAGAAAAAGAATTCTTTGACAAAATCTAATATGACCAAATTATTAAGTTTCAACTAGAAGCTGACTCTTATAGTGAAGAAGCACCTGAAGACATAGTTATAGAAGAAAGATCACGACCTCTTGATATCTATTTAACCCATGTGGCCAACTCCTACACTATCTTCCTTAGCAAACTCCTCTTCACATACCAAACAAAAGTTCCAAAGCCAAGTGATGTTGAACGTATATGCTAATTACTTCCATATATTGCTAAGCTTGAGGGCATTATGAATCAAGACTCAAATATAGTGTTATATGACATTTACTATAGGCAAAAGCCTCTTGTTTAGAGGCACTTTTCTAATAGTCAAGCCGATGACTATAAATCAACCGCTTTTTAGGAGGCAACCCAAGTTTCTAAATTTTTCTTTGTTCTTTGTTGCTTATTATTAATTTATTTTTTCAGGCACATCATTTAGGCAAGCTTTTTTCAGGCACTTTGCTTATTTGGAAACTTTTTATGTTTAGGAAGTTCATATTTAGTTTGGAACCTTCTAATTTGTTTGATTCTCTCTTGTGGCATAATTCTAGACAAAACTAAGTTAGGGATATGATTTAGGTTATCTTTGGACCATTTAAGCCTTTAAAGCTAACCATATCATATATTATATCCTTAGTTACCCTATTGAGCCTATATTGCTTTTTCTTAGTCACTCACAAAATTGTTTGCCTATTGGCATAATTCTAGACAAAACCATTTTGATTAAATTCTAGTTTTGAACCCTTGCTCTTATGCTTATTGATCATTATGGGAGTATATTGAACTATGTTATAAGAATAGGAGGAAATGTTGGAAATATATATATATATATATATATATATAAACAAGTATATGTTGTGCCTCTTTATCACCCCTATAGTCATAATAAAAAATATAAGTTTGGAGATGTGACAAGAGTTGGGCAAAAACGAAAAAGAAAAGCAAAGCAAAGTAGAAAAAAATATAACATGGTGAAAAGAAAAGAATATGCCAAGTGGGTATTACTTGGGTTATGATAAAAAGCTCTTCAAGGTTCTAGAGTGGTAGTCTACATTAGTGGAGAGAGAGATTGAAAAGCAAAAGGGCTTGAGTGCTAAGTAGGATTTTTCATAGACATAAACTTATCCAGATTGCATGCATTCCTTTGTTAAAAGATCATTACACACCCAAATTGAAAATCCATTTGAATTTATGAATTTGAACGATACCATTGGGTTGACATTTAGTTAAGTTCATATGAAACATTTGAGAGCATGGTAGAAAGTCATTGTTCTAATGTAATGCATCTTTGGCTATTCATTTTCATTTGTGTTTTAGTTTTTCTATTGCTGAAAGACTAGCAAAATCTTAAGTTTGGGGGTGTGATAAGTTTTTGAATTAGACTTATCTCATGTCCTTTTGATTAATTAATTTAGCTATGTTCTTGAGCTTTAGTTTGATTTTGGTTAATTTTAGTTGAATTCCTAGTTGAGTCTTTATCATATTAGGATGTTGAATCCTAATTGATTTTAGCTAGAATTTAGGTTTTTGATATGAATTCTAACTTATATTAACTTAGTTTATGTGTTTTAAGGTTTAATGCTTAAAGGATTCTTATTGAAAGTCAAATTCAGACTCAAAACACTCAAAAATAACAAAACAGCATATGCTACTAGCATTAAGGCTTAGGCCGAGGAGCCAGAGAGTTGGTGCCGTGGCACTAAAGATAGTAGCAACCAGTGCTGTGGTGCTAGGGACAGTAGCAACCAGCGTCGAGGCACCTAAAAAGCATGGTTATGGCGCCCAACATGGTGCTTCATCTGATTTTCAGTGCCACGACACCAGAAAAGCATGGTTACGGTGTTGGCCCGATTCCGAATCAAATTAAACTCAAATTGAAGTTTTAAAACATATTAAAGAGGAATAGCTTTGGAATTAAAAGACGCAGTTAAACTAAGTTTTTATGGAGAAATGGAAGCCATCAAGAGTGCAAGAAAGCAAGAGAAACTTGGATGAGTATTGATTAAAGACTAACAACCTTCTAGTTTTTTTGTTTTAGGGAACAATAAGTCCTACTTTTTATTTAAGACTCCAAATAAGTCATGTAATATTATTACATAATCAATATATCCTACTTTTAAAATTTTCTTCTAAATAAGTCCTTTTACCTCCTAATAATACATATAATGCCAACTTTACCCTAAAATTGATAAACCCCGTCATATTTTAGTTTTAAATGTATAGTTATTGTAGAATATAATTCAAGTGTGGGACCCAGTTTTGAAAAGTCAAAAATATTTTGTTTACAAAAAATTTAAAAAGTCTTCACGTGCCAGTCATCATAATCTATGTTCTAAACTTCTCTATTAATGACCACATCAAATATTCATGAAAATCTTTACTTAAACTTCACTCACTCTACCTATTTTTCAACTCAAAATCATTTTTTGAGCTAAAACCTTCATCAATCACGTTTGCTTATTATTTTCCAATGGAACTTTTATTTATGCTATTCCAAATATAAGATAATTTCTTGATTTTTTTTAATATAGTAAAAGTAGTCCAAATTAAACTAAATGACATTAACAAAATGCATAAATAAAAGTCATTAAACTGAACACGTTAAAAAAAAAAAAAAAACTAAAAACAAAAAAACATTAATAGAGACTTTTATAGATATATGACTTTGGGCAAAAGAAAGAAACAGTCATTTCTTAGTTTTGAAAGTCTAAACTAAAAGAAATTCAAAAAATGCAGACATCATAAGCATTTTTTTTTATATACTAAAAAAAAAAAGACATTAACAAAAGTTCAAAGAGATATACGATTCCCAGCAAAACAGAGAAAGACTATTCATGTATGGATTTAAAAGCATTAGACTTCAACTTGCAATCTCAAGCAAACAAATTGTCACCTACAAACAAATAAGAAATATGAAGAAAGTCATATGAACCTATATTTAAATAAGCATATCAAAAAGTTTGTCAAACAATTCATTTTATATCTAGAAAGATGAACAAATAACAAAGAACCAAAAAGGAAAATTTAATACATACTAATTGATTGACTTTTTACAAGTCTTTCTGCTATAACCATCTTTAGTGCAACAGCTACAATGCAATGGCCTTTTATTAACATGTTGTGATCCAATTCTCTTTCTTTTTGGATGTCTTGAATGTTTTTTAGTGCGTGGAAGAAGAAGTAACATTGTCTCTATACTAAACTCCAAGTTATTAGCATTTAAAGAGTCAAAGAAAGCCATATCATGTGTTGGTACAAGATACATAGATTTAGGAATATATTTAGCATTGAGCCTCCTTGTGATAATACTTCTCAACAAAATCATAAATGTTGGCTTTTGTCTTCAAGATTGCAGCACAAGCATGCTCACGTGAAAGTCCAGTTTGCTTCCCACATACCATAACCACATGAGCTACTTATTAGATCTACTCTAAAGCTATAGTGTCTTCAAGATTAAGCCCTTTTTTTTTTTAAGGTATAATCTAAAGTTTCCTTTTTTATCTTGAGCTTCAAAGAAAAATCAGAACATGCCATTGTTTAAAGCCTTGCACCAAGAAAGAAGTTGGAAGTTAAGTTCTCAAAAATTCTTTTACTAACCAATGCTTTCCAATTCAAAGTGCCATTCTTTCTTTCAAAAATGAGCTTTATTAATTTTTTTTTTCTAGTATGATCAACTATACCTATAATTGGCATGGCTTCTTCCTTTAAAACCCATCCACTGAAAGTTTTTGTGATTTGAAGTCATTTTGTTGTATCTTCTTTTTGGAAATAAGGAGTTAGCCTAATAAGTAGGTTTGTTTCTTTGTACCCAATCATATACATCAGAGCACAACTTGTTCATTTTAGACAAATCCCCATCATATGCCTCCTTTTGGTATGAATATACAACCAAATCTTAAAGGTTTTTCATAGTATGTTTACATGAATTTGACAAATGAAATTGACTTGTAAACTTGAAAAACTTATCTTTCAAGTAATGATAGCAAAGTTCATGTACTTCATTAGAAAATACCAGTTCAACTATAGCTATAATGTTTTGGTTCCTATCCGATATGATAATTATCTCTCTATCATCATTCAATGTAGATTTTAGTTATTGAAGAAACCACAACCAATCCTCACATGACTCTGACTTTACAATCCCAAAAGTTACTAAATACATCCCATCATTTGCATTTAAAGTAGTTGCTCCAAGCATACATCAACGGAAAGACCCATTTAAAAATGTTCCATCAATAAACAATAAAGGACAACATCCTGTATGAAATCTATGTAGACAAGCATGGTAGGCAATAAAAAGTTGATGGAAGTGATTCTCCTTATCCTTAGAACAAATAGCAATGGAAGTGTTTCTCCTTACATGAATCCTTGATTCTCCTTATATGAATCCTTGATTGCCCTTCTAATTGCTTCTTTTGCTTTGCCCTTTGCTAACCAAGCCTGTTTGTAGTTTAAATCCACAGCACAATCAGTAGAGAAATATGAAATAATTTGTTTTGGTAAGTAAGATGGATTGTCTCTCACTTTGTCTTCAACTATGCCATTGATAAATTTTGTCAGCAGGATAATTTCATTTCTTTTTTATCTTGTGCAGAGTGTACATGCTCATTTATGAACTTTCATACCATCAACATGCTAGAATCTCCAACTTTACTGGCAATCAATTTTCAAGGATAATCTTTCATAACACATTTTGTCCTAATATAAGAAGGTTCATTTTTCAAGTATGAATATGAAAATTGATGAGCTATTGCAAATTTGTGTAGTGTATTATGAAGATCTGCAAAATTATCAAACAATTGCTCTTTGTATTCTATTATTGATCGCCAAAGACTTGAAGCAAGTGGTGGCAATTGAGTTGAACTACTTAAGCATAATGCAGATTCCTTGCACTCCTAAAGAATATGATATTTTATATAAATAAAATTATTTAAAAAGATGAGAGGAAAAGGAGAAAGGATATGCAATTACCTTGCAATTATTACGGTTCACAGTAGTAGTATCTTGTTTTGTAAATGTATAAATATCTGCAATTCCTTCATTAAATCTTAGCAAACTTTTAAGTGCATCTTTTCCATCCAATGGCAATAAGCGAGTTTTATCAACTTGAATAGAATACTTCATGGTTAAGGTGTTTCTGGGAGCACTAAGAATTGCATGTAATTTCTCAAAAAAATTATCATATCCAGTTTGTTGATCAATTAAGAATTTATGAATCCACCTTCATAAATGACAGACTTGTCATCCTGAAGTTTGAACTCTCCTCCAATATGGCAGCAGCAAAACAAACTCTTCTCAAAGTTGAAATTCATTCTTAGAAGACTAGTGTAAAAATGAAAATAAAACGCCAAGATATTAGATCAATTCAAAATAATAATATTAGAAACATCAAATTAATTTATGAGTGCTTATTAGTAATGATTTGAACACAAACATTGTATAAGTTTTGCAAATAATTTCATAGTTTAGTACTTTTGGTATTTAAAACATTGATAATTGTATACTAAATTTCCCTTTTATAATGCACAAAACTGAATCAAATACAAAAGCAGAATTACAAACAACATCGTTCTAATATACTAAATGCCCATATTCATATTGTAAAACCTAAAAGAGAGATACCCAAAATATTTTGATGAATTGGATGAGTATTTCTCATACCAAGATAATATATTTATACTACCAGATTGTATGGAGTACAAGTTTGTGTGGAGTACAAGTAAGTCAACTATACATAAATAAGGAAACTATAAATAAGAAAATTTGACCCACTAATTAAGCTGTCTATATTTACACTCTAACTATCCCCCTCAAGCTAGAGCATAAAGATTATATGTTCTAAGCTTGTTGCATGGATATCAGCAGTCGGTTTCCTACCAAAGATTTTATGAATAAGTCTGCTAACTGATCTTCTGATTTTGCATATGTAGTCTTGATTGTATTATCCATAAGCTTCTCAAGAACGAAATGACAGTCAACTTCTATATGTTTTGTTCGTTCATGAAAGACTGGATTTGATGCAATATGTAATGCAGCTTGATTATCATATACTAACTCCATATGCTGTGAGTGCTAAAATCCAAGTTCGTCTAATAGATTTTTCAGCCAAACTAACTCAGCAGTGATATGAGTCATGACCCTATATTCAGATTCAGCACTGGATCTTGCAACAACAGTCTGCATTTTGCTTTTCCATGAAACAAGATTTTCACCCAGAAATATACAATATCCTGTAGTAGATCTTCTGTCAAATTGAGAGCCTGCCCAATCAGCATCGCTATAACCTTGAACTGGAGTAGAAGTATGTTTATGGACTAATGTATGACCACCATGACCATGTCTTCGAACTAGAGTGTGCCCATGATTCTTATATAATAATCCCTTTTCGGGTGCAGTTTTAAGGTATCTTAGGATACGAATGACAGCACTCCAATGAGATGTTCGAGGTTGAGAAAGAAATTGACTAACCATAGTAGTTGCAAAAGCAATATCTGGTCTAGTGACTGTGAGATAATTCAGATTACTAACAAGACGTCTATATTGCTCAGGATTTGTCAGTATCTCCCCCTCATCTGGTACAAGTTTAGTGTTGGGATCCATAGGAGTGTCTACAGGTTTGGAATCCAACATACCTATATCACTCAAAACATCCAGACAATACTTTATTTGAGAAAGGCAAATACCTAATTGTGATATCCCAACCTTAATGCCCAAGATGTATTTTAACTGTCCTAAGTCTTTAGTTTGAAACTTAGACTGTAAGAATGATTTCAATTGCTGAATCCCATGATTATCATCACCTGTAATCACAATATCATCCACATATACAATTAAAATAATTTTTTCATTAGGTGTATGTTTATAGAAAACCGAGTGATCAACAGTACACCTTTGAAGGCCAAAACTAAGAATAACTCCACTGAATCGACCAAACCAAGCTCTGGGAGATTGCTTTAAGCCATATAGAGACTTTTTCAATCGACACACCATACCAAACTCCCCCTGAGCAACAAAACCAGGTGTTTGTTCCATAAAGACTTGTTCATCAAGGTCACAATGTAAGAAAGCATTTTTGATGTCCAATTGACAGAGTGGCCAATCAAAAATAGCAGCTAAAGATATAAATACCCTGACAGATGTAATTTTAGCTATAGGAGATAAAGTTTCTGAATAATCCACACCATAGACCTAAGTGTAGCCTTTTGCTACCAATCTAGCCTTTAAGCGATCAACAGAACCATCAGGATGAACTTTCATGTTGTATACTCATTTACATCCAACAGTGAATTTTCCATAAGGTAAAGAGACCAGTTCCCAAGTACCATTAGTATGTAAGGCATTCATTTCATCAACCATGGCATGCCGCCATCTGGGATGAGCAAGAGCATCACTGGTGGACTTTAGAACAGAAATAGAAGACAAAGAGGATACAAATGCATAATAGGGTGAAGATAAACAATGATAACTCAAAAGAGTATAAATAGGATAAGGATTACGAGTTGAACGAGTACTTCTTCATAAAATAGGTGGCGAAGCAGGATCCGAGGCACGGGAAGGTTTTAGTACAGAAGGTGAGTCATCAGGTACATCAATAGTGTATGCTGGAAGATCAGGTAGTGGTGTAGATGATGCATGGTCATTTGGTCCAAGATAAGGAATCGGAAGAGCCTTAAAGATAGAAGGTGACTCGGGAATAGTCGAGGGAAAGAATGAAGATTCCTCAAAAAATGTGACATTAGCAGAGGTAAAGTAACGATTCTTATCTAGGAAAGTAGCATTTATACCCTTTTTGAAAGCGAGAATAACCCAAGAAGATGCACTTAATTGATTTGGAAGAGAGTTTATCCTGTCCAGGTGTTAGATCATAAACAAAACAAATGCAACCAAAGATACGAAGCAGAAGTGAATATAAGGGATGATTAGGAAAGATGATAGAATATGGAATTTTGTTATGCAATGTAGAAGATGGCATATGATTAATAAGGTAGCATGCAGTAAGTACATCATCACCCCAAAACCGAAGTGGAACATGACCATGAAGTAATAGAGTGCAAGCTGTTTTAATTAAATGTCTGTTTTTGCGCTCAATAACTCCATTTTGTTGAGGGCTATGAGAACAAGATGTCATAAAGTGCTAAAATGATGTAGAAAAATATTCACGTGTATTATCACTATGCAAAATACGAATAGAAACACCAAATTGTGTTTTAATTTCAGCACAAAACTGTTGGAATTTAGAAAATAACTCAGAACGATTTTTCATTAAAAATAACCACATGCAATGAGAATAGTCATCAATAAAGGTTACAAAATATTGAAATCGCAAAGATGAACTAACATGACTAGGACCCCAAACATCAGTATAAACAAGATGAAAAGGAGACTCTACTCTAAAACGACTATGCTTTGGAAACGAAGCACGTGTGTGCTTGCCAAGCTAACATGACTCACAATTTAAAGATGACAGAGATGACAAATGAGGAACCATCTTCTAAAGCTTGGATATACTAGGATGACCCAATCGAGTGTGAATGAGAATAGGTGATACATCTGTAAAGTAAGCCACTGAAGATGTAGGTAGTGTGGTAAGATGATAGAGGCCCTGTGACTCACGCCCTGTGCCAATCGTTCGTCTCGTACGTCGGTCTTGTATAGTAAAGGAATCATCAATGAAAGTGACACAACAATTTAGAGAACAAGTCAATTAACTAATAAAAATCAGATTGAATGAACATTCAGGGACACAAAGCATAGACTCTAAAGGCAAAGAAGATAATGGTGTAGCTTGACCTATACCTTTAGCAATGGTTATGGAACCATTAGCTATAGTGACAGTGGAAAGTGATGATGGATTAATAATGCTAGAAAAAAGTTTGGGATTACCAGATATGTGATCAGAGGCACCAGAATCAAGAATCCAAGTGTCAGAAGAGGTCTGAGAGAGACAAGCGACAGAATTACCATGAGAAGATTGCTGGGTAGCTTGATACTGTAGGAACTTATCATATTCAGTAGCTAATAATGAGACATTAAGAAGCTTGTCTTTAGATGGTGAAACTTCAAGTGAATTGGCTGACTGAACAATGTTAGATGTAGTAATAACAGGGGATCCAGAAAACACAGAGGTAAAAGTACTTGGTTTTGACATACCTATTTCAAATTTTTCAGAGGTAGACATACTGATGAACAGTGTGATGAAGAGTATCGATGAACAGTGTGATGAACAGTACCCCCCCGATGAACAATAATCGTACTGCTGGAATGAAACACAGCAATAGAGAAGCACACTGGAAAGAAACATAGCAAAAAATAAAAATTAAGGTTTTTTCTCCCTAAGCTCTGATACCATGTAAAACCTAAAAGAGAGATACCCAAAGTATTTTGATGAATTGGATGAGTATTTCTCATACCAAGATAATATATTTATACTACCAGATTGTGTGGAGTACAAGTAAGTCAACTATACATAAATAAGGAAATTTGACTCACTAATATCATCCCAAGACTATACGCTACACTTTTCCTTTAGAACTCCTAAACTAATTCAATCCTAAAAGCATTTGAAATACAAGATTTTTGTAACATTTCATGAAGATGATAACAACTCATGCTCTAGTTCAAACCTATCTTAATTATATAAGTATTGTTGAGAAGGATGAACCTTTCACTCCTTTTTTTTTTTCCTCCCATTGCCTCCTTAATTTAATTTTTTTACTTAAAATTATGATGCCCTTGATGGCCTTCATCTCCTCCCTGCAATTCAACCATATTTATAGAGAAGCAAATCATGTGGCTAATAAGCTTGGGAAGGAAGATTGTAATCTTAGTGTCCTTTTTTTTTAATATTTATTCATGACTGATAAGCAAATCATATGGCTGATAAACAAATCATGTGGCCACGTTAGTGGAGTAGGCTCAGTTTGCTACTGTATCAATATCTTATACCAATCATAAGCCACATCATATAACTGATAGCTAACCAACTCAACCACACGGACGGGATCACATTCCAAAGCTATACATAATCTATCTGACTCCTCTAGGAAAGCATAAGGATCCTAAGCTAGGTTAACCCCCAAAAATCTCGGTCACTATATCTTTCTAAAGTCGTGTAGTGTTACAAATACCCCCCGATCCTAATGAACTGAAGCTGGAGGGTTTACCTCTTGCTGAGGGTGAATAGGTAGAGCTACTAGGTGGCTGCTATTGGGCCAAAACCCCAACTAAGTCACATACAGTCTTCTGAAAGCGGTCTAATCCCTACACCAACTACTTCATATCTAGACCAGGAACTACTGCCTGAACTGGTTCAATAGCCCTGCCTCAGCCTCTACCCCTACCACGTCCCCGTTGACCCATTCCTCTAACCGCCAATGTCTAGGTACCAGTAGATCCCTGATCAGAGCCAGCCTCTTGCTGCTCCTCTCGGCCAGCAACACGATCACTTCTTCGCATTACGTCTAGAACAAATACACAAAATTTTAATATACATTCATAAGACAAAATAAAAGGCAATGCCTTTAAATAATCGTAACTTGGAGTTTTAGGACGAATTAGAACGTATCACTAAGTCCGTACACACCCTGGGTAATGTACGCGAACTAAGCGATAACATTTCGTACTTGCAGTCACAGACCTCTAACTATGCTCTGATACCAACTTGTTACACCTCCAAATAAGAGGATAACTGGCCGGAGAATTGAGTAATCATACATCCGTAACCCTGGAGACTCAAATATTGTATATTCATGACTCTTAACACATTACCAGAAGGACAACTACAATATTACTGATTCAAAAATGAAATTCGAATTCAATCGTTAACCATCAAACGATCACTAAAAATATCGGCAATGGTTCCCTATATGAGGGAACATGCCATAACACATATAACAACCTGTTTATAAAATTGTCAGTAACTCATAGTCTCACAAAATACAGAGGAGCTCCACCCCTATTAAAATATGAAAAACATCATGGTAATTTTGATATATATATATATATATATATATATGACAATAATGTATAACATCCTAAGTGACAGCAAGTACCGTCCTTTACACTCCAAGTGTGTAATTCCTGAGATATACCTTGCCGCAGTAGAATCGGCAGGTATCAAATTCAATCACAAACAACAGTGATTTTCTGGAAACTAAAAAAAATGACCACAAAGAAAAAAGGGTGAGTCACAAGGACTCAATGAGTAAATTATGTACCCTAAGGGTACTAGCATCACACAATACATATATCATAGATCTAGTTCATATTTAAATTATTCATGCACGTACGTAGTTATCACTATCATACGATCACAATTCACTTAGCTCACAATTCTCAACATATCAACACTTATACAAACAAAAAAACAATTAAACAGCCAATTAACAAACAAATGACCAACGAGTAGCTCAGCCTCGCACAACATTATCTTCCCATACCTGACATTTACGCGCCCGCACAACAAATTAATAATCCGTACACAATCCATCCCACTGAGGCTGAGCACTCCAGTTGTTTTTAAAATAATTATCAGCATTAGAATAATTCATATCAAACATCAAATTTAAATATCCTAGGTGCACCTAGACTTTAATTTCAAAAATAGAAACCATTTCTCAAAAAATTTCATGTTGTTGGTCCTTATCAATAACACTCAATATCAAACACATATAATTCAATTAAATCATTGAAGTAACTTATTTGCTTATTTTCCACTATAACACATAAGTTCAAAGATGCGTATAGTTGCACATAATAATCTGGTAACCATAAAATATATAATTCTCTCACTAGCTTAAAGACGTGGTTCATCAGTTCGTCAAGCTTGCGAAGGTGCAGGAATGTCCTCGACACGATCCGAAGCTGAAAATCACCAATTCGTAAGTTACTACCACCGTTTCTTTCAAAGTTAATCTTACGATTCCTAAATTAATATAAACAACTTAATACAGTTGTTGACAACTCCATTCCTTTAAATTTTATATAACATCCTACCATGAATACATATATATTTACTTATTTTCTTATTCATATATGTATCTAAGTATACGTATACTAACAAATTCCTTTAACTTATAAAATTATTTCTATACCAATTGTTAATTTTTTTAATTCACCTAGTTATCAACTTAAATCAAAATTTTAAATAGTAACATGTTTTCAATTCCAACTTTTGATGCTTATCTTTAACTTTTCTATGTTAGCCTAATTGCAATCCAAATCACTTATTTTATATTCCTAATACCTTAAGAAAATTACAACAATTTCAATTAACTAACTTTCCAACTTTTATTTATTTATTTATTTTTCTTTTACACATAAAGATATATTTTTATCATATCTACTTACTTATCTTAGTTTCTAACCTCCCCTCCCTCCCCCCCCCCACTATTTTTTATAGCCACGCCTTTACTTCTTGGAATTTTCTTTCTACTGTCATCCTTACAGTAAAGAAAAGAAGAGTTAAACGCCTTCTATTGCTGCTCAAAACAGAGGTAGCCAAACCCAACTCATAATATTTCTAATCACCTACCTACACAGTCAAGATAGAAGGACTGAAACTATCAAAAACTCTCCACCCTTTTAGACTATCATGCTCTAAATTTTTTTTTTTCCAGTCAGCTGGCCATAGGGTGGCAGATTATTGTCTAAAACAGAGCAAAATTTTTGCCACAACATCCAATAGAATCCTTGCTACTCACAGTGAAATCAAACCCCAACACAACACACCCATACCAACAAGGGAGACTTCCCCATCCACACGACCAGAACTGCCAACAAGGAAGTTGGAAGCAAGGACGTATGAAGCAACAACAATAAGCTGCTACCAACCAATCCCAAGTGAGCCACTTTTAGCTCCTAAAACCTTTACCAAGAAGCTTCTTTGCCAACAAAAAGAAAAGGGAAAAAACTTTAAATAGTAACATGTTTAGGCGGAAGAAAGCAAAAGAAGAAGAAGATGGAGAAATAGAGCACAGCCACCGTAATGGCAAGGAACAACACTTCCTAAGTCGGTTAAGCAAGAGTTAGAAGGGGACAAAACAATTGTTATAATATAAACTAATGATTTAGCTTTGTTGTAATAATTTATGGTACAAATTAATTCAATTATTTGTATGCAAAATCATTATTTTTCAATTCGATATATATATACCTAATATATACATGTATTAATATTGTTTATTCATTCCATTTACATAAAATAAAAATCTAAGTCTAAGTCAACCCACGATATGATGGAAATAGATATAATCATGATAATTTACGTATATCATCCCAAAATGTATGTTAAATTTTCGGTTTGTAATAATCTCTCCCTCTTAAAAAAAATTGGTCACGAATTTCAAGCGAAACATTACTAATATATTGTTTACCTAAATTATTCAAATAAATAGGGATAATATTGTTTCATCTCACTCTCAGATTCCCAAGTGGCTTCGTCTTTCCCATGATGTTGCCATAAAATTTTTACCAAAGGAATAATCTTCTATCGAAGTTTAAGGACTTGTCTATCAATGATTTTCACTGGTTGCTCCTCATATGTCAGGTCCTTGTCAACTTGCACCTCCTGAATTTGTAAAATATGGGACTTATCTGGCAAATACTTACGAAACATTGATACATGACATACTGGATGCACTCTATCCAAATCCAGGGGTAATGCCAGTTTGTATGCTACCTCTCCAACCCTATCCAGGATCTAAAAAGGTACAATAAATCTCAGACTTAGCTTACCTTTCTTACCAAATCTCACAGTACCTTTAAATGAGAAATCTTTAGGAACACGTGATCACACACTTCAAATTCTAACTGCCTCCTACAGTTATCGACATACGACTTTTGTCGACTCTGAACTATACGTAATCTATCACGAATCACCTAACCTTCTCCACAACATCCTGAATTAATTCAGGCCCCCAACAACTGATGCTCGTTGGTCTCAAACCAACCAACTGGAGACAGGACACTTCCTACCATATAATGCTTCAAATGGCGCCATCCTAATGCTATTATGATACCTGTTATTATAAACAAACTCCATTAATGGAAGATGCTAATCCCAACTACCTTTAAACTCCATCATACAAGCTCACAACATATCCTCCAAAGTTTGTATAGTTCTCTCAAATTACTTATCAGTTTAAGGATGAAAAGCAGTACTGAACAATAACTGAGTATGAAGAGACTCCTGAAAAGATTTCTAAAATGCAGCAGTAAATTGAGGATCCTGATTAGAAATAATAGAAACTAGTACTCCATGTAATGAAACAATCTCGTCCAGATACAACTTTGCATACTGATGTGCTGAGTAAGTAGTCTTTATTGGAAGAAAATGTGCGGACTTCGTCAACTAATCAACAATCACCCAAATATAATCAAAACCCCTAAGAGACTTAGGAAGTCTTGATACAAAGTCTATAGTAACTTTTTCCCACTTCCACTCTAGAACATCCAGTTTTTGTAATATCCCTGCCGACTTCTGATGTTCAATTTTCACTTGTTGACACAAAAGGCACCTAGAAACAAAATTAGCAACATCTTTCTTCATACCCTTCCACCAGTAAATTTTTTTTAAATCCTGATACATTTTGGAAGAACCAGGATGCATAACAGATGATAAACAATGAGCTGCTTCAAGAATCTTCTTTCTCAACTCTAAATCAAATGGCACCACAATCCGATCACCACACCTCAGTACTCCTTCACCATACCTCAGTACTCCTTCACCATCTACTCTGAAAACACTAGTAATCCCTTAATCACATTTAATTTTCTCCGTAATCACCTCTAGACCAACCATTTGTGATGCTTTTATGGCTTCCACAAAAGTGGATTTCACTTGAATATGAGAGCTAGTAATATCCCCTGAGGAGACACTTCAAATCTAACTTCATCCACCATACATCACTGCAAATCTCTTTCCACCTGAGTACGCACAACTGCCAAATGGGATAAACTACCCATAGACTTTCTACTCAGAGCATTGGCGACTACATTTGCTTTGCCTAGATGATAAGAGATCGAACAATCATAATCCTCCAATAGTTCAATCTATCTGCGTTACCTCAAATTTAGTTCCTTCTGATCAAAAATATATTTAAGACTTTCTAATTTGAAATCTGGCAAGACATCCACACCTTGTTTAAGCCCTCTTTCTATCACCTATGTTTCTGAACTTTTCATCTCCCTTGCCCTTTGTATCACAAACCTAACGACACCCTATTTTTTCTCCATTAGGCTTATTAAAATAAATCTATCCCTTCAAACACCAATTCCACTATCCTTCGCGTATGCATGATAGAATTGCTCAGCCAATTCAAAGCTTTCAAACTTTTTAGACATTACCTCCAAAATAGTTAGCTCAGTGCAATGTTTTATTGATATTGCCATTGTCATCTCCCTTTCCATTATTACATTCATTTTCGTTACTACCACCATCAAATGATCGGTAGTAGGCTCGTTCAAATCAATGTTAAGTTTATCAGTTCTTGAGCCCATTTTCTAATCTTCACAAATTGTTTCTCTGTAATCATTTTAAGAGAAATATTATTTTTCATTTAAATTTTCACATTTTAAAATTTCATAAAAACTGATATAAATTTTTTAAACAACTAAATGTATATTGCTTAATACTAAAAAGCCAACCTAAATGGGGCTGAGAAAAAAAAAATTAATAACCTTAACTTATGCATGGAAGAAAAAACGTATACCGATTTTATACAATTAAATTGTATACTGCTCAACAAAATCACATAAAGTGCTTCTAATTAAATGAAGTTTACAAGAAAAATATTTTATTTAAAACGAAAATATATGGAGCAACAAATTTATTTATAAAACTTACCTTATATATGGAAATGTTTTGTGATTGAGTTGAGAATAGAAGTTGGAGAAGAAGGAAAGCACCCATTTGGAGAAGAAGGAAAACATAATGGATTTGAAACTTTTTTTTTTCCTTCTAAACAATGGTTTGAAGCTAACATTTTTGTTCTACTTGTTATTAATTGGTCTTATTAATTTTCTACATTTTGGTTACTTGTCAAATTTGTTTATATAACTGCAAGGAGACGTTGAGAAATTCAATAACGAGTGAATGACTTCAAATTGGAGCACAAAATTAAATTGAGCCAAAAAGTACAACTTATAAAATATGAGAGAAAATATGAAAATAATATAAATTGCCCATTAGCTACTCCACTGATTAGAAATTTTGGCTAGGAAACCAAAAAAATACATGACAGATGCTTTTCAAGAATTTTATGTGTTGGGCTGGAAAAGGTGCCATGATGCTTTTTCATGCTTTCCAAGAATTTTACATGCGTTAGACTGAAAAGGGTGTCATGTAAGCAAGGCACTAGGTACTCAAAAGTGGGGTTGAGTACCTAATGGGTCGCCTCAAATATATATATGAACAAATCCATTGGTTAGTTATGTAACTGACATATAAATCACCATGGTAATATTTAATGAGTTTTTCTAACTAGTGCCCAAATGACACTTGATGAAATATAATAAATATAAACTTTGAAATTTGAAATATTCTAAAAGTATAAAATTATTTATTACACAGCACTGAACTCATGGTCAACTACTATAGTTAATAATACAAAATTTTATATTTATTATATTAACAAGTACCTTATATATAGTTATTAGAAAAATTCATATTTAATTTATTTATTTTTAATATTATCAAAATCAATTCAGTTGTACTTTCAGTGGATAAACAAGGCTTGCCCTACGTATTACGCAGGCCATGGATAAATAATTGTTTTCTAGTAATTTAAAAGATAAGTACCACATTTCCAAAATAAATCTAAGACGACTGAGTTGCATCTTATTAATATTTAAGAGCTCCAAAGTGAAATTAAGACAATCACGCCATAGAAAGAGTAAGTCCTAAAACCTTGGAGATACATGGGCCTCCAATGGATTCTTCATCACCACAGTAAATTCCTGTTTCTCTGACAAATCAACATCACATCCTTCCTTTGTCTTCCACTCAAATTTCCAAACCAAATTTGCCACAAAATACTCCAAATGCAACAATGCTAAGCCAGAAGCTGGGCACATCCTCCTCCCTGCACCAAATGGCATCATCTTAATCTCTCTGCTTCCTGTTATGTCAAACACTTCCCCTCCTTCATTATTACTCTTCCCATTCAAAAACCTCTCTGGCTTAAACGCCATTGGTTCCTCCCAAACATTTGGATCCCACCCAATCTCTGCCACCATGAAATTCAGAGTCCCATTTTTAGGCACAACATAACCATTCAAAACCGCGTCCTCTGTCACTGTGTGTGGCAACACAAAGTGCCCTGGTGGATGTCTCCTCAAACCCTCCAAAATCACAGCCTTTAGATACTGCAAATTCTGCAAATCATCTTCTTTCACTTCATTTTCATCTCTGTTTTCAATAACCCCTTTAATTTCCTCCAAAATCCTTTTCTGGACATGTGCGTACTTCACCAAATTCGCCATAACCCATTGCAAAGCTGTCGATGTTGTATCTGTCCCAGCGTTGAGAAACTCAGCGCACAAACTCACCATTTCACCTTCGTCAAGCTTCCTCCTGTCCTCCGGCAACTGCAAATCCAAAAGCGTATCCACATACGACAACACGAATTCATCGCCCTCTTGGGCTAATTTTCTCTCTTCCTTTGCTTTCTTTCGAGCCCGAATCAAAGGAATCAACACCTTCTCTTGCTCCCTCCTCAACTGAAATAACTCATTCTAACGCCTGCGGAACAATACCTTTCCGATTCTGGGAAAGAAATTGAGGATATTGAATTTGTTTAAGTTCAATAGAAAACGCCGGTGAGCCTCTTCGATCTCTTTGATTTGCTTTTCATCAAGTTTATCGCCGAAACACATGAGGACCAACAAACAGAACATGGCGTACTGGAAATGGTCGACAACCCGAATCAATTTTCCCGATTCCGACTCCGATTCAAGGCGGCGGAGGAGAATATCTAAAACCCACTTGCGGGCACGAGAATAGGATTTCACTCGCGATGGGTGGAGTATCTCGGAGGTGAGGTTGCGGCGTAAGAGTCGCCATGTGGGGCCGTAGGAGGCAGAGCTGATATTGTGTTGGTTGCTATTGAGGATTTTACTGGTTACGGTAGCCTTAGGGCGGTCGGAGAAGACGGCGCCGTTTTGGATTAAGGCATGGTGGGCAAGGTTACGGTCGGCGATAAAGAAGGCAGGGTGAGAGCCAATACGGAGAGTGACAATCGGGCCATGTTTGGCATGAAGGTTTCTGAGAATAGGTTCAATTTCGGAGAACGATTTGCGGAGCCAAGCAAGGCTGCTTATGATGGGAAGATTACTGAGGACCAGGAGGAAGAGGATGAGAATGAGAGAGAAGGTTGAGAAATGCTTTGAGTGAAATAGCGAGACAGAGTGATACGAAGACGATGAACCAAACGGACTCCATGGGCACAGAGATATTGGAATTGGATTTAATTGGACTCAAGAAAGAAAGGAGGTGAGTTTTTGTGTGTGGCTGTGGCAGTGGTTACGGCACGTATGTGTATTGGATGAAGTATCTGTCATTCGACAGTACCTACAAAAGCCTCAGTATCATCCATGCATGACTTACCTCATAAGAGGACATTTAGCACTGCCAACTTTATCTGTTGATCACTAGTGAAACATTAAATTTCATTTTATTTTTCTTTTTTCTAGATTTTGTTAAGGATTTGTTTCTAAGAAAATTAACTATATTTTTATCTTGAAATTCAAAATAATAATAAAAATACAGTGAGATAACGTGTGTATTGAAAAATCAATGTTTTATTGAAAACAAAAATGTAAAAATCAAGATGAGAAAAAGGGAAAAAAAAGAAAAGAAAAGAAACCTGAAAACTTTGTGGCCAAAAGCAAACCTGTAACCGTGAATAAAGCTGAACAAAGGATAAACTATGTCAAGATAGATAGATTTGATATTTTGTTTGATATTATATTTTATGTCATGAAAAACTTAAAAGGTTGTACGCATGACTTTTCTTCACATGCTAAAGGAAGAGAAAACAAGTAGTTCTCTTTCCAAAATAAAATTTTGTAGAGGACTACCTAGTGAAGGTTGTCCATGTATGGCTAAATTATTCATATGAAGCCAAATTTAGGGATTGACAATAATTTGGCGCCAACTTATACTTATTTTCAAAGGCACCAACTTTTTTTATGCATCTTTCTATTTTGTTCAATTTTATACAAATTCAACTGAAAATTTTTAACCAGATTTAAAAGAAAAAAAATAGAGTTAGTATATGAGTGAGAGTGGTATAAGTAATTATTAGCAGCCAAAACTAAAAGAAGAAGGAATTGTAATTTGTATGTGAATATCTGGGGTAATGAGAAATTATAAAAGAGATAAATTAATATTTTAATTAGTTTTTAATTAGTTTAATTAAATTAAAATGAATTAATTTATACTATTATAAAATATGAGACAGACAGTAAAATTCTTCTAATTTTTAGAATGATATAGATGTATTTTTTTTCAGTCATGGTCTATTTCCACACCAATTTACTTACATGCACATAATATTATAGGGCAACACAAGCATGCATTTACAATGTCCTTATATTCACACCAATTGACTTACATGTACAAATTTTAAATTCGTTAACAAAACTTGGTTATATGAATTATGATTAACATAGAATTAGGATTAAAATTCAGCCTAATTTAATCTAAATTTTGTTGCAGGCAAAGATAGAGATAAACTCATAAATCACCATGCATCCCAAATTATATATAGTTCTTTGAGTTTAGTCCTTGCCTAATTTTTCTATAATGGTCTCCATATAAATTTAAAATTAAGGTAACATGCTTATAAATTTAAACTAGTTTTCAATTTAATCCAATTTATAAATGTGGAAATGAATTGACTTTGACGTTTAGCTTTCAAAATTAGTTGACTTTGATTTTTGTCCTAAATTTAACGAGTAATTAGGAATTGGATTAATAATTTATTTGTACGTAGGTGATGCGTCATTATTTTTCCACAAATGATCCCACTTAGGTAAGGATGATTAGGGTTGATAATTAAATGACTTTGACTTTCATTCTGAAATTTAGAAACCTAATTATGTAATTAGAATTAGGCTTAATCACCTAATCATACGTGATGCGTGAAGTAATTAGGATTAGGCTTAATCACCTAATCATACATGATTAGTGAAGTAATTAAGATTAGGCTTAATAACCTAATTATGGGTGGAGCATGAAGTAATAAGGATTAGGCTTAATCACCTAATCATAAGTAATTAGTGAAGTAATTAGGATGGTAGGAGATCTCAAGTCTCAAAATAGTGTCTTAATTCATGTCCTACTAATAAAATTTTGCCACCTATTAAAAATTTTCACATTGTAAACTAACTGTGTGAATTCAAATAATCCTCTATCTCCTCAAGATTAATAAAGAAACTTAGTATGAGTAGAACTCTCCAAAATCGGTTAATGTCAGTGGATCAGACTAATGGTGAGGAGTGTTGGAGAGAGCAATGCTAGGGGAAAAGCAAATTTGTTTCCTTCTTACGACATTCAACTGATTTGCTTCTCAATTTATATAATTGTTTATATTGATGATGTTTTAGTTATTTCTCCCTCTATTGAAAAATATTTTAAACATCTTCATATGTTCTTGAATATTGTTACCCAAGCAGGATTGGCAGTTTCAGCAAAGAAGGTAAAAATATTTCAAACTGCTATTTATTTTTTAGGTCACACCATTTCTAAGGGATCGATTATACCAATTGATAGGGCTATGCAATTAGCTGATAAATTTCCTAATGAGTTAAAGGAAAAGCAACAATTGTAAAGATTTATAGGGAGCCTTAATTATGTAGGTGAATTTTATAAAGATTTAGGTTTAGATTGTAGATTATTATTTACAAAACTAAAGAAAAATCCTCCAGAGTGGAATAATGACTTCACAGAAGCTGTAAAAAGAATAAAGCAAAGAGTTAAAGAGCTTCCCTGTTTATGTATTACTCATCCAGAAGCCTACAAAATAGCATAAAATGATGCTTCAGAAGTAGGTTATGGAGAAATACTTAGACAGAGAATTGCTAATAGAGAGGAATTAGTTAGATTTATATCAGAAACATGGAAAACTGCTTAGCAGAATTATTTGACAATAAAAAAGGAAATGTTATCTATAGTTCTATGTATTACTAAATTTAAGTCGGATTTATTAAACAAAAAATTATTATTAAGAATTGATTGTAAATCTGCCAAAAATATATTATTAAAAGATGTTAAAAAATGGCATCTAAATTGATATTTGTAAGGTGGCAAGAGATTTTATCTGTCTTTGAATTCGATATAGAATTTATTAAAGGAGAATCTAATTCATTACCTCACTTTCTAACAAGAGAATTAAGGATCCTAAAGGAAAAGGAATTATGTCTTCTCAAGCAAGTTCTCCAGCAAAAAGAAATATTTCAATTTCTAATGTTGAGAAACCAAATAATCATGAAAAGAAATTCTTGAGTGACAAAGCCTATGAGCTAGATCTTTCTTGTAATACACCCTTACATACCTCTATCTTATAAAAAGATAGCACCAATTGAAAAGAAATATATTAATTTAGCCCCATATGAGATAGCTCATTTCTATCTCAATCATAATCTTCCTCCTGAATTGGGATTCAAGGGTACTTCATATTATCTAAATATCCTTGTAGATACTGAATCAGTTTCACATAAATCCTGGATTAAAACTGGGTTTGAGTGGGCTTATTTCAAACTCATAATTTATAAAGTTATAAAGCCCGAAGAATGAGGTATGGACTTATACTGCCAAAAATAATTGAGAGACAAGAAAATATTCCCTAGGTTATATAATTATTTTGATTATATGGGCGCTTGGAAAAAATTGCTTTTATTGGAAAACATAGCTAGTTTCTTAGATTTACTTTTAATGAAAAACCATCCCCTAATTCGTTTTCTCAATAGTTTAAAACCTAGTATTTCTCATGGAGATTATTTCTTATCTCCCTTCCAAAATACATCCATCAATATTGGACAAGATTTTGTGCGAATAATAATTCTCTAAATCCTCAAGATCAATTGATCATGTTTACAGCATATTATCAAATCCATGGATAGTAAAATGGGAATATATCTTGAAAGACTGTACTACTTCAATTTTCGGGATTAATCAGACAGTCCTATGGTTAATTAGGAGAACCCAAATCAAATGGTATGATAATTTTTCTAATTTTGAAAAAAATCTTAATAATTTTAAAAAATTTGGAATTTTAATATCCCAAACCTCAGCTCATAAACCTTATTTAACTGAAAATAAAAAGGTTTTAGATATGGTTAAAGGTTTAGTAGCCTCTACTTCTAAAGATGATGTTCAAAGAGAATTATTAAAAATTCTTGAAGATAATTGTTCAAACATGAGTTAAGACGATCCAGCTTATTTTCAAGATTCTCAAGATCCAGATGATGAAGCAGCTAAAAATTTTCTTGAGGAGAGAACCCATCCCTGACTTACTTTTGAAAAGTAAAGAATTCAAAAAGATTTACTTTTGAAAAATATTTACTTCACTCTTCAAAAAGAAGTTTGTTTTTGGTGTTAAAAGCCAACAAATCTAATATCAAAAAATTTACTTTATTAAAAAGTAAGTTTCTCTTCTTTTCTGGCTGTTTGACTCTAAATTATCCATGACACGTGCCTAGACAAGATTAAGTGTCTTATCCAAAGGAATCTACTTTATTCATCCTTATCTTAAGGGTGTTTAGCTTTTAAGTCTATATAAGTTTTTCTTTCAGAAGGTTTAGTAAGTTTAAGTGTTTCAAGTGTAGACTTGGAGATTTTTAGCTTGTCAAACACTCAAGACTTATCTGTTATAACCCGGTATTACGACGTTAGAAATATTTGATGTAATAACGTCAAGATTTAGGTAACGTAAAACAATTTTTTTACAAATAAATAAGTGTCGATGTGTACGTGAGAGATGGTGGTAAATAACATGGGTATAGAATGGAGTAAGTAGATAAATAAATTCTATGCACAGTAAGACAAAATTAATTTGAGTTGGAGCTTGATATTATAGTGTGAAATTTTATAAGAAAAATAAAAGGTAAAACACACGTGGGAATACAACAAACATTTATACAAATACATGCATATATAAATTAAAGAATAAATATAAACTAATTATTTTTTTGTGACTTTGACTACGTTTTTTTTTATTGTTTCTTTTCTCCTTTTGCTTATATGTTGGCCGATTTTTTTCTTCCCCTTTTTGTTGTTCACTACCTTCTGTTTTCCTTCCCTGTTTCAGTCATTCTAGAGAAACTTGGAACCTTCCCCAATTTCAGCTGAGGCTTCTTTCTTGTTCTCTTGTTCTAGAATTTTTCCCATCCTTCTCCTTACTGGCCGAGAGCTTCAGCTCTTTCTTTGCTTAGCCGTTCAATTCCTCCCCTTTCCCTTAAGCCCCATGTGTGTGTGTGTTAAGAGTGAACCATACAACCAGCAAGCTGCCGAGAGGATGTAAACTCTGATTAAGCGTTGTTTTGGCTATGCTTGTCTCCTTCCTTTTGGGCGTAATCTTGGCTATGTTAGTTTGGAATTGTTGGACAATAGCTTTATATTTTCCTCTTTTCCTTCCTTCTTGCTTGGAAGGCATGTCTCTTCCTTTCTTGATGCAGCAGCCAACTCTGTTTCTGGATATCGTTGGGCAGCAACAAGTCATTTTTTTCCTCTCTCATGGCCAACTATAGGAGCTGACACGGAGTATGATTTTGGGGTTATAAGGAAACAAGGCAGTAAGGGTATGAAATCTTAACTAAGTGACTTGATTATGGCTTTATGTAGGATAGCTGAATTTTTCTTTTAGAAGTTTTGTCAGCTTAGTTGATATATATATATATATATATATATATATATAAGGAATCTTTGATGAATGGTGAATTAGTTTAGAGGAGTTAGAGTTAAAGTTATAAACAAAGGTTAAAGAACTTATATGGTGAGTGGTTGTGTTTGTGTGGGAAATCATGCATGCAAGATGTTTGATAAAATGCCTAAATAAAACAAGTTGTAATAGAATAAGTAAAACTTGATTGGATTGATATTAGAAATTCATAAGTTAAGTTTTTGATTAATTTTAAATCACTAATACAATCTTAAATTTAATTGGACTAGGAGTAATGTTAGTGAATTAGTATTGAGTGAAGAGTACTGAATTGAAGCTTGAAAGTGGTGGAAAATGAGAGTTAAGTGGTTTTGGAGGTGGTGCAAGGGCAGATTCGTGGATGAGAGAAATACTGTATTTTGAGTGTTTTCGAGACTGAATTAAATTAAGAGTTCAAAAGATGAAATGTATCTTATAGTCTTGACATATTTTTTGCAAAAATTTGTACCCTTATTCCAAGTATGTTGTTATAGCTGTTATAGCTGTTAGACTCCGGCTAGGTCAGACAGGATTCGTACTGCTCGATTTTTGGTTCATGTAAGAAATTGAGTGGGTTAATGACAGATTCTAGGAAAAGTTTCTAAATAATAAAGATAGATATATTTTTCTATTAATAAACCCAACAAACGGAATTGGATTTCATGTTTCCTAGAGAAAGTTATGTATAATTAACTAAGGTAAGGTCAGAGGTGTCAAAATCCTGCGTAGTACAGAATTTGATACAACTTCAAACAATAAACTGTATTGATATACAATTCTAAAAATTACAAATGATATACTATTATAAATCTACATGTGTCTAGTATTTTACAAATTTTACAAAACTAGATTCGGAGTTTCCTAGAGAAAGATATGACCGTTAAAGTGGACACTGGTCCAAACCTCAAGTTTGGACAGTTTCACATCTCTAACCCACTAAGTGCTTTTTATATTTTCCAATGGTTTCTTTTACCCTATGCATTGTCGAGACATTTAAAATGTCTATTTAATATTAACCTTATCACATAAAGTCTAATTCTTATTAATTAGCTTGTAGTAGCTTAATGGAAAACTTCATAAAGAAACATATCGAGTTGAGATATAAACTTAGAAATTAAAATATTATAACAATAACGTTTATGAACTAAGCATTATTTGAAAATATGAATTTCAAATCCGAATTCTAATGTGGACCGATGAGACACGTGGACTCAAATGTGAGTGACGAGTAGAATAGGTTGTAGGTGAGTGATTAATTGCTGCCTTTAGGGGCTAGATTAGTATGCATGATTATATGTTTATTTGAATATGCATGATATATGGAAAGTAAGCAAGTAAAGTATTTCAGTAATTTATTTGAATTATGTTTGTTTGATATTGGTTGCTTTGTTTGACATTGGTTGTGATTGATTAGGGCCAACTCATGAACATTTTCTAGAAAATGATTTTCATTTCTGAAATTAAAAATCCAGTTGCACCTAGGATACTCTGATTTCTAAAAAATTGGGTGCTCAGCCCCGGTGGGATGGATTGTGTATGGAGAATTAATTTGGTGTGCGGGCCTGTAAATGCCCAGCAGGGGGTGATACTGGTGTGCGGAGCTTGGGTTACTTGTTGGTCTTTTGGTTGTTTTGTGTGAAATTATTGTTCTGATTAATTTGTGATCCTGTGTTTCTTGTAAATTGTGAATTTGTGAAACTTACAATGTGTACGTGTAATGTGAAACGTTATGTGAATCATGTTACATGATGTTAATATATATATATATTATACGTTTGTGCTGAGTGATACTAGTACTCTTTGGGTACGATTTTTCACTCACGGGGTCCGTAGGACTCACCCCTTTCTTGTGGTTATTTTTTTTCAGTAGCAGGACCTCAAAAGAAGTTAACCACTAATACGAGGTTTTGCTAAGAATTTGATAACAAGATATGCCTCGGAATCTCATACTTGGAGTTAATGATGAAAGTTGCAGTCACATTAGCACTGTGGATGTCAATGTGGTATGATGTAATATCCTAGTACTTTTTTTTTTGATGATGTGAAAGGAGCAGAGCTCCTTATTGTCTTTGTATTATGTTGAGTAATAAAAGAGTTTATAGGATTGTATTTTAAGGCATGTTCTATATTGTAAGGGACCTCTGCCGAAATTTGCTGTAAGTTGTGATTTGTTGTAATCAACAAGTTTTTTTAATGTTAACTTTTGTTTTTATAATTTATTGGTTTTATTTATTGGTGAGTCAACAGTCATGGTCGTTCCTTTATTTAAGTCAGGGTTATGGAGGTGTGGTTACCATTCCTCCAGCCAGTCATGCCTCCATGAGGGGTGTGACATTATCTTACAAGAACTTTTACCCTTCAAACACTTAAACTTACTAAACACTCTAAAGGAAAAACTTATATAGATTTAAAAGCTAAAACCCTTAAGATAAGGATGAATAAAGTAAATTCCTTTATATAAGACACTTCATCTTGTCTGGGCACGTGTCCTGGATAATTTGGAGTCGAATTGCCAAAAAAGAAGAGAAAGTTACTTTTTAATAAAGTAAATCTACTGACATTAGATTTGTTGGCTTTTAACACCAAAAACAAATTTCTTTTTGAAAAGTAAAGTAATTACTTTTCAAAAGTAAGTCAGGGATAGGTCCATTCCTCAAGAAAATCTTCAGCTACTTCATCATCCAGATCTTGAGAATCTTGAAAATAAGCTAGACCGTCTTGACTCATATCTGAACAATTATCTTCAAGAATTTTTAATAATTCTCTTTGAACATCATCTTTATAAGAAGAGGCTAATAAAACTTTAAATATATCTAAAACCTTTTTATTTTCAGTTAAATACGGTTCATGACCTGAGGCTTGGGATCTTAAAATTCCCAATTTTTGAAAGTTATTAAGATTTTCTCTAAAATTAGAAAAATTCTCCTACCATTTGATTTGGGTTCTTCTAGTTAATCATGGGACTATCTGATTAATCTCAAAAATTGAAGTAAAACAGTCCTTCAAGATATATTCCCATTTTGCTATCCATGAGATTTGATAATATGCTGCAAACATGATCAATTGATCTTAAGGATCTAGAGAATTATTATTCTTACAAAATCTTGTCTAGTATTGATGGATGTATTTTGGAAAGGAGATAGGAAATAATCTCCATGAGAAATACTAGGTTTTAATCCATTGAGGAAACGAACTAGGAGGTGCTTCATTAAGAGTAAATCTGAGAAATCAACTGTGTTTTCTTATTTTGTTTTCAAATAAAAACAAATTTTTCCAAGCGGCCATATAATTAAAATAATTATATAACCTAGGGAATATTTTCTTGTCTCTCAATTGTTTTTGGCAGTATAAGTCCATACCTCATTCTTCGAGATTCATAACTTTATAAATTATGAGTTTGGAATAAGCCCATTCAGACCCAATCCTAATCCAGGGTTTATGTGAAACTGATTCAGTATCCACAAGGATATTTAGATAATATGAACTGCTTTTGAGTTCTAATTCAGGAGGAAAATTATGATTGAGATAGAAAGGAGCTATCTCATATGAGGCTAAATTAATATATCTCTTTTCTATTTGTGCTATCTTTTTATAAGATAGAGGTATGTAAGGATATTTAAAATCCTTGGTATTACAAGTAAGTACTAGCTCATAAGCTTTGTCACTCAAGAATTCCTTTTCATGATTATCTAGTTCTTCAACATTAGGAATTGAAATATTTCTTTTTGCTGGAGAACTTGCTTGAGAAAACATAATTTCTTTTCCTTTTCGTTTAGAATCCTTGCAAAAATTTCTTTATAGAAAGTCAGGTGATGATTTAGATTCTTTTTTAATAAATTCTATGTCGAATTCAAAAACAGATAAAATTCCTTGCCACCTTGCAAATATCTGTTTAGATGTCATGTTTTTAACATCTTTGAAAAGTATATCTTTGTCAGATTTACAATTAATTCTTAATAAGAATTTTTTGTTTAATAAATCCAACTCAAATTTAGTGATATACAGAAACTACAGATAACATTTCCTTTTTTATTATCGAATAGTTATGCTGAGCATTTTTCCATGTTCCTGATGTAAATCTAACTAATTGCTCTCTATTAGCAATTCTCTATTTAAGTATTCCTCTATAACCTATTTTTTAAGCATCAGTTTCTACTATTTTGTAGGCTTCTAGATGAGGAATACATAAACAAGAAAGCTCTTTAACTCTTTAACTCTTTGCTTTATTCTTTTTACAACTTATGTGAAGTCATTATTCTACTCTGGAGGATTTTTCTTTAGTTTTGTAAATAATAACTTACATTCTAAAGCGAAATCTTTATAAAAGTCACCTACTAATTAAGGCTCCCTAGAAATCTTTGCAATTGTTGCTTTTCCTTTAACTCATTAGAAAATTTATCAGCGAATTGAATAGCTCTATCAATTGGTATAATTGATCCCTTAGAAATAGAATGATATAAAAAATGAATAGCAATTTGAAATATTTTTATCTTCTTTGTTGAAACTGCTAATCCTGCTTAGGTAACAATATTCAGGAGCATGTGGGGATGTTTAAAATGTTTTTCAATAAAGGGAAAAAACACTAAAATATCATCAATATAAACAATTATATAGTCTTGATATGGATTAAAAATATCATTCATAATATTTTGAAATTCAGATGGAGCATTTTTTAAGCTAAATGGCATGATATTCTATTCATAATATCCAAAGAAAACTGTGAAAGTAGTTTTATGCCTATCATTTTCAGCTATCTGAATCTGCTAATAACCAGATTTCATGTCAATTTTGGAGAATACTTTGGTAGCTTATAGTCTATTGAGAAGATCTTTTTTATTAGGGATTAGATATCTTATCCATCTTAAAGTTTTATTTAAAGGTTTATAATTAATAACAAGTCTAGGAGCTTCTCTTTCTAATCCAACAACATTTTCAATATAAAATGCTGAACAACTCTAAGGATTATAACTTTTCATAATAAGTTTTTTTTTTTTTTAAAATAATTCTTCTATTTCATTTTTACAAATCTCTAAATGCCTTGGACCCATTGCAATAAGTCTATCTTTTGTAGGTATTTGCCTTTCAGTAATATCTGGCTCATAAAGCAATTCAGTTATATGTTGCTTCCTATTCCAAAAGGCATTAGGAATTTCAATACATATATATATTTTTTTATTTTGATATTTTTTAATTTCTTCTTGCAATTTTGGATTTTTTAATAGTTCTTCAATCCTTTTGTATTCTATTTCTTCATTTAAAGACATCAAGAAATTTTCTTTTTTCTTAATTGTATCTCTTATTAGATTTATCTTATGCAATAGAGGGAGAAAACACTATAACATCCTCAATATAAACAATTATATAATCCTGATATAGATTAAAAATGTCATTCATAATATTCTAAAATTCAGATGGAGCATTTTTTAACCTACATTGTATGACAATCCATTCATAATATCCAAAAGGAACTGTGAAAGCAGTTTTATATCTCATTTTTAGCTATCTGAATCTGTCAATAACCAAATTTCATGTCAAATTTAGAGAATACTTTAGCAGTAGATAGTCTATTGAGAATTTTTTTTTATTAGAGATTGGATATCTTATCCATCTTAAAGCTTTATTTAAAGGTTTATAATTAATAATGAGTCTAGGAGCTCCTATTTCTAATTTAGCAGCATTTTTAACATAAAATGCTGGATAAATCTAAGTACTATAACTTTTTCTAATTAGTCTTGTTTTTAATAATTCTTCTATTTCACTTTTACAAATCTTTAAATGCCTTGGACCCATTGCAATATGTCTAGTTTTTGTCGGTATTTGCCTTTCAGTCTAATCTGGCTCATAAGATAATTTAGTTATATGTTGCTTCCTATTCCAAAAAGCATTAGGAATTTCATCACATATTTTTGTTTCTATTTTATTTTGATTTTTTTTTTAATTTCTTCTTGCAATTTTGGAGTTTTTAATTGTTCTTCAATCTTTATGTATTCTATTTCTTCTTTTAAAGGCATCAAGAATTTTTCTTTTTTTCTTAATTGTATCTCTTAATAGATTTATCTCATGCATTCTTGGTTCTTCAATAAACTTAAATTTAACTTGTCTTCATTTAATATTTGACTTTATTCCTGTCTCATCTATTCTAGTGATAGGAAATAACATATGCAGGAAATGATTTTCTAAAATAATCCCTTGAGCTAAACTTTTCACTAAAACAAAAGGTAAAGGAAAACAAACTTTATTATTATAAACTGCTATATTAGATAACTTATAATCTCTTATCAGACGATTTTCATCCCCAGCATGAAGAATTTGAGTAGGTTTTTTGATAAAATTTGGATGGTACCAATTCTTCATTGATACAATTTAAGTCTGCTCTTTAGTCAATTAGGGTAATGGATTGAAAACTAAATTCATTGTTCACTACAATAGTTACTTTAGTGAACCATTTTTGAGCTATTACTAATTCTATAGTATAAATCCATTCTTCTGGATCATTTAATATATTAAGAGATCCTTCTTCAAGTTCCTGAATCATTATACTTTTTCCTTTATTTTCAGGTTCCTGATCTTTTTCCTCATTAGTAGATTCCTACATAAGATCCTGAAATTTATCATTATCTGATTCTTTTAACACTGAAACTCTTCTTTTTTGAGTTTTTAAGTCTTCCTTTATTTCATTTATTTTTAATTTTAAATCAGCTATTGTTGGTTCGCTAGAAGAAATATTAGCGATTTTTACTCTTTCAATTATATTTTTGAAAAAGTAGGAATCATCTCTTACACTTCCTTTGATTCTTGGATTATTCTTTCTCCTAGAAGACGTTTGAATATAATTTTCTAATTATATTCGTCTTCCTTCTGGGTTTTAAATTTTATCTATTAAATCTAAAATTAGGCTTTCTTCTTTGGAAAGTACATTAATACTAAGATTATTTGACCCTAAGTTTTTGATAATACACTCCTCACAATCTACATGACCAACATTGAGATTTTTTAGAATTTTCATACTCATAATCAGATTTTTCTACTTTTGAGTATGACTCTGACTTTTCTAAGGGCTGCTCTAAAATAAAAGCAAAAGTCTATTCTTTTTCTTCAGAGTCTTCTAAAAGAATCTAATATAAGAAATTTTTGAATCCTTCATCTATCTGAAGAGTATTTATCTTCTTTTTTAACTCGACATTTAATTTGATAATGTCTTGGTTTTTCATATTTATAGCAGATAGGAACCTTTTTAAAAATAGTTTCCGTTGTTATAAGTTTTTTACTTAATTCTTAGTAGCCTATTTTAGTTTTATCCTCTTTTTTATAATATTTTCTCTTGTATGACTTATTAGAGAACTTTTTACTAAAATTTTGAGTCTTTTTACATTGTTTGTAATGACTCCATGTAGAGTAACCAAATAGTTCACAAAAGGTTCCTAACGCCTTTTTTTCACTTAATTTTTCTTTATCTATTTGGCGTTTTAACCTTATATCATTACATAAAGATATTCCTACAGAAACTACTTCTGAAGCTAACTCTTCGTAAGTATAGGTACTATAAGGTATATTACCTCCATATTTTTCTTTTAATTTATTTCTAATCTTATCAGCAAATAGAGTTGGAAGATCAACTAAAAATTAGCTTAGCTATTTGGCCTTTGATAAACTCTAGATAGAAAACATATTTATACCATTGAAAATGAGATAAATGTGGGTATCTTAAATTTGTTAATTGCTCATAAGATCTATCTAATCTGAGCATATTTGCTCTCACAAAATGATTTATCATTATATAAATTAGAGTATTAACTATATCAGTAACAAAATTTATATTTTCTTGTTTTACTGAGTTTAAAATCTTTTGTTTAGAGATTTTTGACAAATGAAAATCCCACTCTTCAAGTAACTGACCAGTGAATTCGCTTATTATAGCTAAAACTATTTCACGGTATTTATTTTCATTTGATCTACATGCTACTGCATACATAAGTATGTGTTTAGTAGTTTGAAGAATTTGATATTCTGCCAAATCATCAAAATTTCATTCAACTATTGACTTTCCAACAAATTGTACCATATCCTAGATGGCTTGGATGACATTATTTTCATATTGAAGATCCTGAGGTGATGGTCTAGGGTAATATATTTTTGATGGGGCAGTGAGCATTGTTTTATTCCAATAAAGTTTTTTAACTTCCAAGTAAGAATCTTTATTTTTAGATGAATCTGATTTGTTTTGGCTTAACACATTAACATTTGTATTTTTCTTTTCAAACAAATTTAATGTTTGTAATCTGGATACTAAATCATCAACAAAAGTTTTATCATTAACTTTTGTTTCTTTTCTAAATTTTAGATGTACTTCAGTAGGAGATTTCATCATTATTGGGTCTACTACTGGTGTTTCTTTTGAAGAGGATCCTGAAGCTTGAGAAAAGATTTGCTACGAAGATTTTTCTTGTATAAAAAAATTTTCTATCCTAGAAGATTGTTTTCTGAAAGATTGTAGGAATAAATTTGTATAGTTATTCTAGTTAGATATTTCAACCTAAGCACTTGAAGTAGATGTTTCTTTTAGCATAGCAAAGTAAGGATTTGCCAAAATTTCTCTTATAGATTTTTTAACAGAAAGGGAGGATTCTGGAAGATGAATTAAGGAAATGTCTTTTCCTTCTTTTGTAAAGAAATTTTGGTAAGCAGCTTCTACACCATTTAGGAATTGAGGATTCTCAAAATCAAGCCATTTTTTTTTATAATATCTAAAAGCTCTTTCAAGCCAATTAAATAATCTAGGTTTCTTATGGAATTTTTCCATGTACTGTTTATGCATAGAAATCCAATAATTTCTTTCCTTTCACTAAGAGTAGTGTAAAACTATTTATGCTTATTTGTAAAAAGATCAAGAGAATCTTTTAAAAATAATATGCAAACACTGTATCCCATTTCTCAAGGGGTAGGAGAGGTATTTCTAGAGCGGGATTTTAACTCTTGTGTAGAAGATGTTTCTACTTGATATTGTGGGTAACTGACTTGATCTTTTGACTTGATGATTCCTTCTATAACCCTTTTCCTTTCATTTTCTGTTGAAGGTATAGAAGAGGTAGAAAACCTTCTAGAAGATTCTCTTAAATTTAGCCTAAATTTTCTATTAGATGAAAATTTTATTTCTATAGATGAAAATTTTATTTCTTCATCTCCATCGGTATATTCTATTACCAATTCCAAATCTCTTGTTTGAACTTTTTTTGGATAGAATTCCTTGATCTATTTTTCAAGTTTCAGGTAATTTAACCTAATTCCAAGTTATCGTTTTAGGTACTACCATATTTGTTTTAGCTAGATTAGCTATAAACAAAGTTGTTTCATCTTTCTTAGATTCTATTCTAGCATTAGGTGTCATGGTATTCATAACTTTGTAATAGGACATACCTCTGCAGAATAAAAAAAATGAATTAACATAATTTTATGAAAATAGTGTGAGTTAAAATTTAACATTATCTAATTAGTAAGTTCATTAGCGACACTAGTGACAATCAATATAACCTTCCTTTTGCTACAAATATAAAAGTAAAAAAAGAAAATGTATTTTTATGATAAATGTGTTACTAAACAAGAAGAATTTAATACTATCACGATTAAAAGAATTAATAAAATATGAATTTATTAAATAAAATTTTTTATTTACTATCCTGATTTATTATTATTAGAAACTCAAATAAAATAAGACCTTTTTTTTATTATTATTTTTTTTTTCGGGTTCTTCATCTATCTGGTTAGGTCCCAATGAAGTTAACACACCCAAGCCGGTATTAAAGAATTGCTGGAAATTTTACTTGTTATAACTCGTTACCGTAACGGTAAGTTTTAGGGAATAAAAAAGAAAAACTTAGTACGTTTGGTTATAAACACAAACTAAATAAATGAATAAACAAAATAAAATACCAAATTTTTATCGTTTTATTTTATTTTCCTTTTCGTCCTATTTTCCTATTCTTTTCTTTATAGAATTTTTTTTCTCTTTGTCTTCCTCCTCCATGCCTTTTTCCTCCCCCTACTTTCTCGACTCTTCCATTAGCTTCATTCAAGAAGGCCAAAGCACCAAGTTCTCATTAGCAGCTTGTGTCTTGATCTTCCTTAGCCCATGCTTGAGCCGAGAAGTAGCTGTCGTGGATTAGCAACACCTCTAATAGCCACCGCATCAGCAAACAATAGCACCTCCAACAGTTGCTCAGCCACTTTTCTATTTTGGGGTAGTTCAAGTAATTCTCTTGTTTTTTTGGAGCTGATTCCTTTTCCTTTTTGTTTTGTTTGAGGATTTAGATGTTGAGATTGAGTGGGTTTGTGAATGAAACAATATGATCAAGGTGGTGAGAAAAATAGTGGGTAAAGTTTTGTTTGGTTCTTGCGGAATTCCAAGATTTAAGCTCTTTATTATCCCTAAATGATTCATCCAATTTCAATCTAGTATTTGAATTGTGGTTAGTGTTGGTGCTAGTTTTGGTTACATACATAAGATATATATATATGAATTGGAACAAAGTATGCTTTCAAGGTGTTTGATAAAATGACTAAAAGAAGTTATTGTAAATTAATATTTTGGAATTATTATGGTCAAGTCCTTATGAGTAGGGACTAATAATATATGAAATTTAGAAACTAAACAATACTTGGAAATGTAATTTCAGCTCTAGAACATGACACTATCTCGACGACACTTTTGGACTCTAGGGGAAGCCACGAACAACAACTGTAAAGTTGTGAGTGAAAGATATTATCTTTTGGTTACTAGTTGTGTTTTGAAATGTTTTCTATAAGTATATTATTGTTGGGTAAAGATGTGTTTAGTACTTTGAGTTGAATATAAATGTTGAATTATGTGATAAAATTCTAAATCTTCATAAATTAGTAATTTAGTGTGTTGTTGGATAGTTTGAATAATTTTTATGTGGTTGATAGGACCAGAGAATTCATTTTTAATATGATTTAGAATACAGGTGGACCTAGGATAAATTTGATTTGATTAAGTGATTATATAAATATATATTCGAGTAACTCAGTCCCGGGGAGGTTACTGTGGGAGATTATTTGTTATGGTGTGCAGGAGCTGAATAGCCCAAGGAAGATATATGTATACATACATATATATTTTATATATATATGCTCTACTTGTGGTGTTAGACATCTATATTGTCACTACAAGAAAATCACTTATTTGCTATGGTACTGGACCCATCACAAATAAACCCGTCTTTGATGTCATCTTCTGCTACTATGCTTGTATATTAGAAATGGCGCAATTTAAAGAAACAAATTTTAATTATTTACGATAGTATAATAACTTATTTGCTATGGGTATGCATTGTAGCAAATAAGACAATTGCAAATATTTTTTCTAAGTCGACCTTTTTACATGGGTGATGACCCACAACCGTAACAATAGTGAAAATTAAGAAAATAAACCTAATATCCACTTTCTCAGTTTGCATTCTATTCTTTTTTCTCATTTTTGATTCTCTACCTCTCCCTCACTCACCGACTTCACATCACATCTCACTCTGCTGTAAGCCACCAAGTACCAGTGGTGGCTCTCTAACCCACCAAGGCTCCATAGGAAAAGCTTAGAGACCACTTTACAAAAGGAGATTGGGATCCACAATTACCTCACCTGAACTCGTTTTCTTATAAAAGTGATGCATTTTTTCTCGGATTCAGATCTGGCTACTTTTATACCTTCCTATCCTTCGTCTTCTTCAATTTTAATTATACAGAGAGTTTGGGGAGTTTTCATGGCTTCTCCTACTGCATCAAACTGTCTGGCTTTCAAATCCTCTGAAATTTCAAGTATCACTAACAGAAAAGTGGATCAGTTTGGACAGTGGTTTCATGCTTGTTGAGTTGAATCAAGTGAGCTCTGTTCTCGTTTTGGTCTTCAATGCAGATCGAAGAGTTCATTTAGCTCAACTAGTATATAGATCCTTGTATTGCATTGGACTTATTTTCCTATTTTTCACACCTTAGATGTTGTGAATTTTCACTATTGAAAGCTAGAAGAATATAAAAATTTTGTTGAGCTAACACTGACTTATTACCCATATTGAAACCCAAAAGAAAAAAAAAAGATCTCTAGTTGTGCGGTGATGGAAAATTTGAATTTACGATATGGAAGGCAAATTCTTCCTTTTTATGTGGGTGCTTTTTTAGAAATTCTAATTTTTTTTTATATTTCATACTACATGAAGAAGATTGGTCACTATTACTAATAATTAGGTTTGTAAAACATCTATTTTATTTTACGCTAGTAAGAATAGTAGCATTTGTATGTCTTTGATGTTCTTCTAACATGGGTGCTTCGGATTGATTTTTGTAGCACAAGCTGGATGGTTGTTTATCAGAGCACTAAAAAGAGAGCTAGTTGGCTTAACTGTCCTATATCAGGGGTAACCTCTTATTGTCATTCTCATCCTAAATTTTAGGTTTTTATCAATTTTGTTTTACTGCATTTTAGAAAGATAATAAAATATCCATTGGTATTTTACCTTTGTGGTGTGACAAATATTGGCTTGTCTTTAGAGATTGATTGGAGATAGGTGATAATTTTATTGCATTGAACGTTATATTCATCACTTCTGGGCTTATTTGGGGTTAGATTGCCCATTTCTATCCTTAGTTCATTTCAATAGTTAGGTTGTCTACTTTTGTTACTATATTAATTACTTTACTTGTAAAAGTTGACCATCTAGCTATTTGTGGCTCATTTGAAATTAGTAACTAATCTATCATAGAGCAAGTTGATGTTTTATACTTTTAGGCTGTTTATATGCAAACATGCGAAGAAGATGTTTATTTGAGCTATCACTTTTTCCTTATCATTTTAATTAATGCTATGAACTATGTTGTCATTTGAAACTGTAGGATTATTGGTAGATGCAGAAAAAATGATGAAGGTATATAATGTTAAATTGGTAAAAAAAAATATATATTTTAACATGCAAATGTTATCATTCAATATTGAATTGGATGACAAAGTTTGATAAATGAAAAAATATATTATTTTTTTAAAAGTAATATCATTCAATATTCAATATATATCATGCAAATGCTATCATTCAATATTCAATATATATCATTCAATATATATTTAAGCTATCACTTTTTCATATATTTCAACCTATAAATGAAAAAATATATTATTTTTTTAAAAGTGTTTGAATTTATCTTTTAAATTCAAAGAGATTTGCATTTTTTAATTTCGTATTTAATACTCAAATTCAATGTAACATATATATATATATATATATATGTATATACTAGTTATCTACAAGCACATACTTGTATATATCTTACCTATATTTAATTTTTTTAATTAATTTAATTTGATAAAAAAATAAATTATATATTTTAAAAGTGTGGGAGAGAGTAGGAGAGTGGGAGTGTGGGAGAGTGGAAAGGTGGGTGGGTGAGAGTATGAGAGTAGTTGTCACACTCATTATAGAGGCATGATTGGCCGGAGGAATGGATTGCCAACTCTCCGTAACCCATACTCTAAAATAAGAAAGAAACTACTACTCTTAACGAAACTAATGAACAAAAGTAAAGATTTATAAAACAAAACATTTATAAAAATCCTAAAATATAAATGTTTGATTAAGAAAGCACATACATATTCCATCTCGTCGGGATCGAGCACTCAAACTTTTAAAACATTTATCAAAATCAAAATATCTTAGAATTTCAAATCAACATATCATAGGTGCACTGAATCTCAATTCCAGAAATAAAAATCATTTCTCAGAAAAATTTCAATTTGTTGGCCGTTAATAATCACAAACAATTTGACAGCTCTAGGAAATTCCAAATCCAGTTTAGTAAAATTTATAAAATACTAGACACATGTAGCTTTATAATGGTATATCATTTGAAATTTTTAGATTTATATATCAATATAGTTTATTCTGTGAAGTTGCATCAAATTCTACAAAACATAGGATTTTGGCAGCTCTGACCTTACCTAAGTTATCTGAACATATCTTTCTCTAGGAAAAGGGAAATCCAATTCCGTTTGTTGGAATTATTAATAGAAATATTCATAACAAGGAATTAAAACCTACACCACTCCAGCTTACTCCAAATTTACTCTTTATATGTTAGGAACAACTTTTATTTAGAGGTCCTAAGCTAATTCCAACACAAGCCCCGACAAAGTTTCTCGAACTGACTGAAGCTCACTAAAATTCATGTCTGGAACTAGCCTCAGTTCCATAGCTCTAACAATCCGTATACTTCGAATCAGGTTACGAAATTTTGCATGTATCATCTTAAGACCCTAACCTACACTTTTTATTTGGAACTATTAATTTAATTCAGTTTTGAAAATATTCAAAATGTTAGATTTCTCTAACTTGCAAAATCTGCCCCTGCTTCACTTCAACAACCACTTCCAAGTTACTTTCCATGATTTTTAAATCATACATAATTACACTAAATATATTTCTTGAAAATTAAATCTCCTTAACTCTTTAACCAAATATTTTAAAATTACATTAATTAGTTCCATATCATATTTCTTAATTAGCTATTTTATTTATCAAACCCAGGGAAGTCAACTTCTAAATATACGATAACACTTAATTTCTTTTATACACGTTGTCAAATACTTTTAAAAAAATTATTAATTCCCATTTGTGTGTATGCATTTGTATATACATACACTAAGAACTCAACATATCTCATCCTTTTCATTCTACTTATATCCCCACTTTGAATCCTAATTAAATTACTTATCTACAATTTATCTTATGTAAGAGTATATAAGTCCTATATTATCAAACTTAAATTTCCAATTTCCTCATTGTACAATTCGACATAATTATCTTATATATTCATTGTTCTTAAACTTTTGCTTAGAATTTTCTTAGTTCGTAATTCTAAATCATTAGCTATATAAAAAAAATTTAAAGAAATCAAAGCCACAAACAAACTAGCTATTGACAAAACTCATGGCAATGAGGAGTTTTCTGCATCTAACTCCTTTTGCTTCCATGGCTAGATTAGGAAGAGTGGGGAGCTATCCTAGAAAGAACTAATTGACATTTTTCTCTTGAACCTAGAAAGAAAACTAAATTAGGTTGACATGTTTTTTCATTTCAAGTATCTGATAGGATAGTGAAAATGAATCCTACATGACTAGAAAAAGCAACTAAACTGTAGCACCAATTACATCTTAGCGAAGATGAGCACCAATTACATCTTAGCGAAGATGGTGGCTGAGAGGTGGAGATGTTGGCTCTGTGGCCTGTACTTGTAGTTCATAAAAAATAAATATATTTTGGGGTCAAATATAATTACTCTATTTTTTAACAGTACAGGTAACAAGTTAATATAAATAAATGGTTCTGATTCGCTCAAATAAAATTGATGATGAATGAATGATATACTTCAGCTGGGTCTTAAATACAGTACAAAAAGAGTTGGGTATTGTATAACTTATCTAGTACCATTATCAAACAAGATATTACATGATAACTACTTTTACATATACAATCTTTAAAAAATTTGCTATAAAGCCAATGTTTAGAAAGACACTTTCTTTTATTATCAAATATACTCTGCATTTTTTTTTTTAGTTATAACTACTAAGCTAATACAAACTATTATGTACTAAGGTGCATTTTTAAAAATGTTCATACAATTTAATTATAGTTTTGTTGCTACGCTGATAATTAACTTGTTTTGGTTAACCTTTTCATAAGTAACTTTTTTTACAAATTGTGAGATATATAAGATTAAATCAATTTGTGCATAAAAAAAATAAATGAGATACCACTTTATTTATTTCTTCATTTTGTTCTTTAGATTTTATAAAAATAAAATAAAAAATACAAACCACTTGAGTTAAGCTAGCCATAAAAAATTACCAAATAGGAAGAAGAAAAATATTATATAGTGCATGTGCATAACAATAACATGTACACACATTATTTTACATAAATGAAAAAGTTATTTCTCTTTTATTTTTTTCAAGTTGTATAGAAATTAGTATAACAATTTTATTTTTATTTTTGGTACAAAAGGGAATAACATTAAGTAAGAAACAATACAAAGTCTTAGGAAACTGACTCCTATTAAATTACCCATAAGCATATTAGCACTATAACTAAGAACAATAAAGAATAACTTAAGGTTTTTGGATGGCATTCCCATTTTTACTAGTCCATCAGCAATTCAGCTTAACTATTAGACTCTTTCAAGCAATGCTCAATGCTGGAAGGAGTCCATCAAGTTACTGTAGTCATATATCAAGTTGTTCTCTGTTTAACAAAATCATTGAACCAAAGAACAACTTCAAACTAGAGAAGGAAACTTCAATTGTTTTTTGTTCAATGGCTCATATAGCCATAACCCTTAGGTCTACAATTGCTTCTTCAATTATATGCTTCTAACCCTAATTGAATATGAAAAAGGATACTGATCAAATGAGGTGATTCAAGTTCTGAACAATGGGTAAAAAAAACTAAAAAATTAATCATAGAAAAATGGAAAGTCTCCCTCCTAAATCCAAAGAAATTAAAAAGAGAAGTATTTCTCTAAAAGAAATGGAAACAAATGCATAACAGAAGGAAAGTTTCCCTCCTAAATTAAAACAAATAGAAATCAAGTCTTTCTCAAAATAAAAGAAAAATTATAATACATAAAAGAAAAGGAAAGTCATATTCCCATAATAGCAATTAGGAAATTAACTAAATATTAATTACCCAAATTGGATGCTAAAAGGAAAGTAACTAATGTATTTCATCATTCAAGTTCAACGGTTCATATTACATCTAGACCACATGCCTTAGCCTATATATAACTCACAAACACTACATAATATAGACATGCATATTTAGGTGAACTCTTAGTTGAGTTTTTTTGATTTGGTTTTAAGCCAAATTCGGGGCTCTCTGCTCACCAACTCTAGAAGGAGGTGATGGTAGAACTTAGATGCTAGTTCATGAAAAACTCTGATGGGGTTACCTTCATCTCTTTGGTATTGGTTTGAAGGGAGCTCCGATTGTGGCTCTAAGGCCATGAATATCTCTTACTTTTTTTTGTTTTGGATTACTAAAGAACTCCCGCAGGTATATATAACTCTCTCACTTTCTCTTCAGTTTCTATTTAGATTGAGTACCTTGTTACGTACAAAATGTGTTTTAACACATTATTAATTAATTTCTTACATTGGCAGATAAGAAAATTATTAATTTCTTGTGTTAATATTAGCACATATGTACTCTTTTCAATAAAGGATCAATGATTTTTTTAAAATTTTTTTTATTTTTTTAGTAAAAGCTGTAGATCAGACCCACAACTTGGATGTGAGGAATAATTGATTTCTTTCAATTGTAGACAAAAAAAGCATAAATTTATCATGCTCATAGGGTATACACAAGTTATTACTAGTATTTGTATTTGTCTTTTATATTCTCTTATATAAATTTTAACAAATTTTTATATGCAAATCATCAAAACATAAAAGTATTTAGCCTTAGTAATAATCCACCTTGTTGGAATACACAGAAGAAATATACGCATTAAAACATTAGAACACAATTTATGTCAATTTTTTTAAAATTGAAAAAAAAAAACAATATTGATTTTGGAGTTAAGTTTTAATTGTGGTCTAACCAATGATATCATATAAATATTTTATTTAATTTTTATAAATGTTAAACATAATATAATTTTGTCTACATGAATAAGTTTACTAATATATATTACCGACTTAGGAAAATAAATTAATAATTTAAATTTATTTAATATAGTCACACCTACAAAATATTCAATTTAATCTTCATAATATTACATTAATAATTTTGCATGTATCATCTTAAGACCCTAACCTACACTTTTTTATTTGGAACTATTAATTTAATTCAGTTCCGAAAATATTCGAAATGTTAGATTTCTCCAACTTGCAAAATCTGCCCATGTTTCACTTCAATAACCACTTTCAAGTTACTTTCCATGATTCCTAAATCATACATAATTACACCAAATATATTTCTTGAAAATTAAATCTCCTTAACTTTTTAACCAAATATTTTAAAATTACATTAATTAGTTCCATATCATATTTCTTAATTAGCTATTTTATTTATCAAACCTATGGAAGTCAACTTCTAAATAGATGATAACACTTAATTTCTTTTATACACGTTGTCAAATACTTTTAAAAAAATATTTAATTTCCATTAGTGTGTATGCATTTGTATATATACATACACCAAAAATTCAACATATCTCATCCTTTTCATACTACTTATATCCCAACTTTGAATCCTAATTAAATTACTTATCTACAATTGATCTAACTTAAGAGTATATAAGTTATATATTATCATACTTAAATTTTCAATTTCCTCATTCTACAATTAGGCATAATTATCTTATATATTCCTTGTTCTTAAACTTTTGCTCAGAATTTTCTTATTCCTTAATTCTAAATCATCAACTACATAAAAAAATATGAAGAAATCAAAGCCAAAAACTAGCTAGCTATTGACAAAACTCATGGCAAGGAGGAGTTTTCTGCACCTAACTCCTTTTGCTTCCATGGGTAGATTAGGAAGAGTGGGGAGCTATCCCTCTTCCTTCTGGCTGCTATTATATCCGTCCTAAATCAATTATGTAAAAATCGAGTTTTAGACATAATGTGTAAATTAGAATTATAAAATAAATAAATTAAATGAATAACTATTCAATTAAACATGTTATAACCCGATATTAAAACTTGAAATTTGAACAATTTAGTATAAGTTTTGATTATAAAAATAAGAGCAAGTATAGATAAAATAAACGTTATACATATATATAAAAAATTTAAACTTACTTGATTTTGATCTTGACTTTTTCATGTAATTTTATTGATAAATGAAATTAATGTATAAATACAATAAAGTAGTGTATATATATATATATAGATATAAAACTAAGAATAATTGTGAGCCATACATTTCCTTTTTCATACTTTGACTTTACTTTTTTTTGTATTTTATTTTATACCCATTACAATTTTTTTTTTTAAATTTTATTCCTTCACCTTTTTGGATCAATTTTTTTCTACCTTTTCTTCTCTTTGTTGCTTCCACCGCCTTTGAGATCTTTTTGTCCCCTACTTCCCGAAAATTCGAGCAGGTTCTACTTCTTTGTTTCCTGTCTTGGCCGAGGAGAACTCTTGGCAGTCAACCCTCCCTAGTCCAGCTGCAGAGAATTCAAGTTGGGACAGCAAGTAGCTGCTTCGTTGTGGCCGAGCACTGCTCTTTCTTTCGTCTGTTTTGGGGTGGTAATGAATTCTTTGTGGGACCATCCTCCTTGCAGATGCCTTTTTGCTTTGCTGGCCATTCCTTCCTCCTTCAATTTCAGTCCTTCTGCTAGTTGTAAACAGTCCAAATTAAATTCCAAGGAAGTCACGTAAGAACAGCTTTCTAAGTTCCAAGTAACTTTCAATTCCTCTCTCTTTATATTTTTGAATTTATTTTTAGTTTCCTCTGAATACTTATATGAAATGCACAAAGTCTATTATGATTTTCTACCTTTCATTATGTCTTGGTTGCGTGGTTCTGTATGTCAAAGTAATATTATTCAAAACATTGAGAATATTTGTAGCTCTGTAAGATTAAAACACCATTGGCTTAGATTAAGGATCTGCTTTGAGTCCTTTGTTTTTTTTAGTTGATGTGCATGTATGTCCAAACCAATATGAGTTCCGTAGGTGCATAGCTCTGTCAGTAATATAGTTGATGGCTCTAATGACTCTAATCAAGTTAAGCCTTAAACAAAATTGGAAATTTAAATGTAGCGATATAGGAGTTGGCGAATTGTGTTAATTCTTGTAGGATATATAATGAATAGAACTTAATAAGATTGAAATATTGAGAGTTAGGTATTAATTGAAATTGAAGCTAATGTTTGGAACTTGATGTTGGGAAATACATATATATATATATACACACATACAACAATAGAAGGAATTTATGCACCTAAGATGCTTGTAAAAATGCCTAAATGAAACTAGTTATAATAAAATGATTAAAACTAGGTAAACTTAATTCTTGGTCATGAAGATTTAATAAAAGTGGGTAGTGAGTATGAACAAAGAATGGTTAGTTGGGGGGGTGAAGTGTTGTAATTGGGAGTTAGGTGAACTATGTAGGGATGCAGGGCATATTTCATGAGTAACAGAAATTCGGTATTTTGAGTGTCTTCAGGGAAGAATTAAATTAAGAGTTTAAAAGATAAAATGTAGCTTATAGTATTGAAATATTTTCTGCAAAATTTCGTAACTTGGTTCCAAGTATGTTGTTAGTTAGAGTTGTAAGACTTCGGCTAGGTCATGCAGGATTTTTAGTGCCCTGTTTTTAGTTCATGTAAGAAATTGAGTGGGTTCAATACTGATTTTAGGAAAAGTTTCTAAATAATAAAGAATGATATACTTATCTATTAATAAACCCAATAAACAGAATTAGATTTTGTTTGTCCTTGACTAAGTTATGTTCAATTAACTTTTTATAGAATTTGATTCAATTTCAAATAATAAACTGTATTGATACACAATTCTAAAAACTAAAAATGATAAACCATTATAAAGCTACATGTGTCTAGTATTTTATAAATTTTACGAAACTAGATTCGGAATTTTCTAAGGAAAGATATGACTGTTAAAGTGGACAGTGGTCCAAACCCCAAGTTTGGACAGTTTCAACCTCTCAAACTCACTAAGTGCTTTCTATCTTTTTTAATGGTTTCTTCTATCCTATGCATTTTCAAGAAATTTAAAATGTCTCTTCATTATTAACCCTATCACAGAAAGTCTAATTCATATTAATTGACATGTAATAACTTAATGGAAAACTTTCATAAAGAAACCTATGCAAGTTGAGATATAAGCTTAGTAATTAAAAAGGTTATAACAATAACATTTAGAAACTAAGTATTATTTGGAAACATGAATTTTAGTTCCGTATCCTAACATGGACCTGATGGGATGCGTGAATGTAAGTGCAAGGTACAAATGGAGTCAATTGAAGTTGAGTGGTAATTGCTGCTTTTTGGGACTAGATTAGTTTGTGTAATTATATGTTTATTTGAATATACGTGATATGTAGAAAATAAGCAAGTAGAGTATTTTAGTAATTTATTTAAATTATATTTGTTTGAAATTGGTTGCTTTATTTGACATTGGTTGTGGTTGATAAGGGCCAACAAAGTGAGATTTTTATGAAAAGTGATTTTTATCTCCGAAATTAAAAAAAATCCAAGTGCACCTAGGATGTTCTGATTTAAAATCATAAGAAAATTCTGATTCTGATAAATGTTTTTTTAAATTGAGTGCTAAACCTCGGTGGGATGGATTGTGTACGGAGATCAATTTGTTGTGCGGGGGTGCAAATGCCCGGTAGGGGGTGATAATGTTGTGCGAGGCTGAGTCACTCGTTGGCCCTTTGGTTTCTTTGTTTGATATTATTGCTCTGATTAATTTGTGATCATGTGTTTCATGTAAATTATGAATTTATGACGATTATAATATACACGTGTAATGTGAATTAAGGTATGATCAATGTTACATAAGGATATTATTTATATGTTATACATTTATGTTGAGTGATGCTAGTACTCTTTAGGTATGATTTTTCACTCATAGAGTCTATAGGACTCACCCCTCTCTTGTGGATTTTTTTTAGTAACAGAGGTTCGGTACCTGGTGTCACCAAACTTGTGACTTACTGATTGAGTGTGGCAAGGTAATTCCAGGATCTCAGACTTGAAGTTAAAGAATGAAAGTTTGTAGTCCCACTAGAACTGTAGAGTGTATAATTTTGAATTATGTAAGCGTCTAGTTATTTATCTTATCTATGATTTGGATGGAACGAAGTTTCATGTATCTTTATGTTATGGTTGTGCGGAGTCATGAGCATATGTATTTAATGTATTTTGATGCATGTTCTATATTACAGGGAATCACTGCCAAAATTTTCAATAACTTGTTAATTGTTACAGGAAATTAACTTTTAAGGTGAACTTTGGTTTTAGTAAAGCTACTTTTATTCTTTAATTGGGTCATGAGTCAGGTTTATTATTTTGTTTCTAAGTCAGGGTTATGGCCAGTCGTGCCTCCGTGAGGGGTATGACAGCTGCCCTGCCACCTGAGGAACACGGCAGCTTTGCCATTAAACATAAAGTCCTCCATGGCCTGAGGTGAACCAGCTGACTGAAGGGAGGTTCCAGTACACATCAAAGTGCATAACAGGGCAACTACCTCTTTTGTTGTCTAAGCTAAGCTAAGGAAGAAGAATACATTAGACATTGAAATGATACAAGGGCACACAAGAGCTATACAAGGGAGAGCAAAAAGGAAGAGTGTGGTAGCAGTACTGATAGAGCATGGCGGCAAAGTAAGGAAAAGGAAAACTAGGCTCGGTTTTTTGAAGATTTTAGCTGTCCAACTAATTGCCATGGTAGCTAGGCTTAACGGAAGGCTAGACCAAAGAAAATCATACCAACAAAAATGGAGGAGAATAGTGTTCATAGCTGAATTTCAAGAAGATACCGACATACTCCAGAACCAACTAAAATAGAGGAGGAGCAAGTGATAGAGGGAAGAAGGTACTTGGCCCCAAAAAAAAAAAAATATTATATCATAGAAATAAAATATTATATCATAGTACACAACTGATAATTATAACTCTAATTTATCTATAAATATATATATATACTCAATTATTATTTTATAATTCATTATATTCATAACAAATTTTATTTACCAAAACACTTAAAATGAAATCAATTCCAAGTCCAAGTCAATCTATAGTATAATTAAAATACATTTTCCAATTTATACATGAGTTTGTATATATATATATATATATACTGTGTATATATATTGCTTGAGCCGAGGAGTAGCTGTTGTGGATTAGCAACACCTCCAATAGCCATCGCATTAGCAAACAATAGCACCACCAACAGCTGCTCAGCCACTTTTCTATTTTGGGGTAGTTCCAAATACCTCTAGCTCAAGTAATTCTCTTGTTTTTTTCGGAGCTAATTCCTTTTCCTTTTTGTTTTGTTTGAGGATTTAGATGTCGAGATTGAGTGGGTTTGTGAATGAAAGATTATGATCAAGGTGGTGAGAAAATTAGTGGGTAAAGTTTTGTTTGGTTCTTGTTGAATTCCTAGATTTAAGCTCTTTATTATCACTAAATGATTTATCCAATTTCAATCTAGTATTTGAATTGTTGTTAGTGCTGGTGCTAGTTTTGGTTACATACATAAGATATATTTATATAGATATTTGAATTGAAACAAAGTATGCTTTCAAGGTGTTTGATAAAATGACTAAAAGAAGTTATTTGTAAATTAATATTTTAGAATTATTTTGGTCAAGTCCTTATGATTAGGGACTTATAATATATGAAATTTAGAAACTAAACAATACTTGGAAATGTAATTTCAACTCTAGAACCTGACGCTATCTCGACGACACTTTTGGACTCTAGGGGAAGCCACGAACAACAACTGTAAAGTTGTGAGTGAAAGATATTATCTTTTGGTTACTAGTTGTGTTTTGAAATGTTTTCTATATGTATATTTTTGTTGGGTAAAGATGTGTTTAATACTTTGAGTTGAATATAAATGTTGAATTATGTGATAAAATTCTAAATCTTCATAAATTTGTTATTTAGTGTGTTGTGCAATAGTTTGAATAATTTGTATGTGGTTGATAGGGCCAGAGAATTCATTTTAAATATGATTTACAATCTAGGTAGACCTAGGATAAATTGGATTTGATTAAGTGATTATATAAATTTATATTTGAGTAACTCAATCCCTGGGAGGTTACTGTGGGAGATTATTTGTTATGGTGTGCGGGAGCCGAATAGCCCCGAGGAAGATATATGTATATGTACATATATATTTTATATATATATGCTCTACTTGTGGTGTTAGACATCTATATTGCCACTACAAGAAAATCACTTATTTGCAATGGTACTGGGCCTATCACAAATAAACTCGTCTTAGATGTCATCTTTTGCTACTATGCTTGTATATTAGAAAGGGCCAATTTAAAGAAACAAATTTTAATTATTTACGATGGTATAATAACTTATTTGCTATGGGGTATGCATTGTAGCAAAAAAGACAATTGCAAATTATTTTTTCTAAGTAGACTTTTTTACATGGGTGACGACCCACAACCATAGCAATAATGAAAATTAAGAAAATAAACCTAATATCCACTTTCTCAGTTTGCATTCTATTCTTCTTTCTCATTTTTGGTTCTCTACCTCTCCCTCACTCACCGACTTCACATCACATCTCACTCTACTGTAAGCCACGAAGTACTGGTGGTGGCTCTTTAACCCACAAAGGCTCCACGGGAAAATCTTAGAGACTATTTTAGGGAAGGAGATTGGGATCCAAAATTGCCTCACCTGATCTCGTTTTCTTATAAGAGTGAAGCATTTTTTCTTGGATTCAGATCTGGCTACTTTTATACCTTCCTATCCTTTGTCTTCTTCAATTTTAATTGCACGGAGAGTTTAGGGAGTTTTCATGGCTTCTCCTACTGCATCAAACTGTATGGCTTTCAAATCCTCTGAAATTTCAAGTATCAGTAACAGGAAGTGGATCAGTTTTGACAATGGTTTCATGCTTGTTGAGTCGAATCGAGTCAGCTCTGTTCTTGTTTTGGTCTTCAATGCAGATCGAAGAGTTCATTTGGCTCGACTAGTATATAGATCCTTGTATTACATTGGACTTATTTTCCTATTTTTCGCACCTTAGATGTTATGAATTTTCACTACTGAAAGCTAGAATAGTATAAAAATTTTGTTGAGCTGACACTGACTAATTGCCCATATTGAAACCCAAAAGAAAAAAAAAGATTGACAAACTAAGTAATACTTGAAAAATATAATTGTAACATTGAAAAATGTTGTTTAGCCAACAACGTGTGTGAATATAAGAGGAAGTGACGAGCAAAATAGTAAATGGTGAGTGCATAAATGCTACCTTTTAGTTAGTAGATTAACATGTGAATTTGTTAGGTATATTTCAATTGATATATTTATATAGAATCATAAGCATGTGTAGTGTTTCATTAAGTTATTTGAATTGTGCTTGACTTGTGACTTTGTTTGTGTTTGATAAGGGCCAATAAAAGTGTTTTTCTTTTAGTAATGATTTTTACTTCCAAAATAGAATCCCGATGCACCTAGGATATTTTTATTTGATTATTTAACACTGATTAAAAATATTTGAGTCACTCAGCCTCGAGAATGGATTTGTGAGGAGCTATGAAGATTTCAGTAATTTTGTATATATTTGTGTATGGTGTGTGGGCGCAAAAACAGCCCGGAAGGGAGAATTTTTGTTTGGTGTACAGGTGATGAGTTACTCTATTGAGCCCTTTGTGTGTTTTGAGTATTTTGATTATCTTAATTTGATTGTATCGTGTATTACTTGAACTGTCTTTGTTAAGTTGATGTTTTCCATATTTGCATACGTGTAACCCTTAGTTGTTTTGAAATTCATGATATGTTGATATTAATTGACTATATATTATATATGTGTGTAGAGTGATGCTAGTAATCTTTGGGTACGTTTTTCCACTCATTGAGTTTGTGGGACTCACCACTCTCTTGTTGATTTTTTTTTTTAGTAACAGGATCTCTGTGAGCATCAATAACTGATACTTGGCTTGCCGATTGTATGACGGCAAGATATGCATTTGAGATCTCCGACTTGAAGCCACAAGATGAAAATTTGCAGTCACTTTAGGGTTGGATGTCTAATTTTGTATTGTGTTATAGTTTAGTTTATTCGTTGTTGTGTTATAAAGCGGTGCGGAGCTCCTTTTGGTATATTGTTGCTGTTAGTAATTAGTTGAATGTAACTAGGGATTATATATTTGTATTTTGGGTATGTTACAAGGTACAGGGAACCTATACTGAAATTTTTAATAAATTGTATGTACTTTAATAAATAACATTTTGGTTTTAATACATTGGATCAGTAGTTGGTAACACCGACTTGGCTGGCCGGTAATGACCGATCAACTTCATCTTTTTGGCCACACATTTTTCCTAACTAATTTCACCAACAAACTTACATCGGTAATATTGTGTTTTTGATCGAAATTCTATTTTGGTTAGCTTCTTAAGTAGTTTCAAGTAAATTACACCCCTTCCCTTGAGTTTTTGTGAAATAACACAAGTTCAAAACTTGGAGAAATTGATAATCCCCTCTCTTGGATAGATAGAAAAGTTAACGATGTTACAAAATAATTTTTGTAAAATACTACAAAATCATGTTTATATCTCTAAAGTAACAAAAAATCTTATTTTTACTTTTCACTTTTCAAATGAGTTATAATACTTACTTTTTTTTATATAATCCTTTATTTTTTAAAATTTATTTTCCTAATAACAACCTCAATTTTTATTTATTTTATTTCTACTATATTATCCCTAATGAAAAAAATTCTTGAAATTAAATAGATTAAATTTATTAGTGATATTCTAAAAACAACCTATGACATAACTTTACGAGAAAAATAAGTCTGAATTTTAGTATTTTCTCTTCAAATAAATAGACTTTAAATTTCAACATATTTTTACCACTTTAATTTGTTAAAAAATAAATAAAGTTAAAAAACTTAAATAAATTGTGTTATATTAATTAATAAAAGAATAAAGACTTATACTAATAATAAAATATTAACATTTTTCATTTTCATATATTTCAACCTATAAATGAAAAAATAAATTATATTTTGAAAAGTGTTTGAATTTATCTTTTAAATTCAAAGAGATTTACATTTTTTAATTTTGTATTTAATACTCAAATTCAATGTAACATATATATATAAATATAAATATATATATATATATTTATATACTAGTTATCTGTAAGCACATACTTGTATTTATCGTACCTGTATTTAATTTTTTTAATTAATTTAATTTCATAAAAAATAAATTATATATTTTAAAAGTGTGAGAGAGAGTATGAGAGTGTGAGAGTGGGAGAGTGGGAGAGTGGGAGAGTGGGAGAGTGGGAGAGTGGAAAGGTAGGTGGGTGAGAGTATGAGAGTAGTTGTCACACCCTTCACGGAGGCATGACTTGCCAGAGAAATAGATTGCCAACTCTCCGTAACTCGTACTCTAAAATAAGAAAGCAACTACGACTCTTAACCAAGCTAATGAACAAAAGTAAAGATTTATAAAACAAAAGTTAGCTGTAAAAGTTTGTTTACTAAAATATAAAGAAAGCGTGAGAATACTATATACATAATATTATTCTTTATGTAATCTTTCTTACTATAGTAAAATCTCTCTTCTCATCTGCTGAAGTTGGTCTGGGTGCCAAGTCATGTTAAATGTTATGTGTCAAATGTTCTTTCTCTTCTCTTCTAGTTATATTTTGCATGGCTATCTTTTTTGTATTTTTGTTATATCTCATTGAATTTTGAAGTGGGTTTTAATTTGTATAATTCCCAATATAAATAAATTTCTTAACAATAGTATCACGATGAGTTATACAATACCAAACTCTATTTACTGGGTATTAAATGTCCAACTAAATTGGACACATGTTTTCTTGATAGTTTGACAAATCATTACACCTGCTAACTATTTGTTTACCTCTTAAGGAAACCTGCCAATAAATTTGTGTATTTATGTTTCTCAACCCAATCTTATTAAATGCTTTAAATTTAATCCTTAACAAATAAAAAACCCTAAATTCTTTTCTTCTACTTGGGCTCAAACCCACAAAATTTGAAACTCAAAAACCAAAATTTCAAATCCATGAATCAAGAACAGACTGCGACGAAGGAGCCAACAACACCACCTCTTATAATCACAACTCTCCTTCTATATCCAACTTGTTCTTGCTTCTCCTTTATTGGTATCTTTCATTTAAATAGAAAATTGATTTATGGTATTTTAGTCAAAGCATCATAAATAATCTTGAATTCCTGGTCCAATATTCCATATTAGTAAAGACTCCTTACATACACAATATTAATCAATAAGGCCAGAGTTGAACAAGAATTTATCCTTCTAAAAAAGTGTACATAATAAAATGCCTATTTTTTATCCCATAGATTGTCTTATTAAAGATTAAAGGTGGTGAAACATTTTTTACACCACCACTTAAATGCTATTACTACCATCACTACCTCCAACTCCACCACATCATAAAACACCACCCAATGCAAACCCATTATAGCCATCCCACTGATCACAGGCTCACAGCCATGACCACCACCATGACCACGTGCCTCACCTTAACCTCTTAGCTGCTTCTAGAACATCCAATTAAGGATTGATAAATTAATAGTTCTTCATGTAAGTTGAATTATTTTTGTCAAGCATAAATTAATACACATAGATAAATAATTTGCTAGATATGAACAAATTTACATTATTCTCTTAAACCTAGAAAGAAAACTAAATTAGGTTGACATGTTTTTTCATTTCAAGTATCTTGAGAGGATAGTGAAAATGAATCCTACATGACTAGAAAAAGCAACTAAACTGTAGCACCAATTACATCTTAGCGAAGATGGTGGCTGAGAGGTGGAGATGGTGACTCTGTGGCCTGTACTTATAGTTCATAAAAATTAAATATATTTTGGGGTCAAATATAATTACTCCATTTTTTAACAGTACAGGTAACAATTTAATATAAATAAATGGTTGTGATTCACTCAAATAAAATCGATGGTGAATGAATGATATACTTTAGCTGGGTCTTAAATATAGTACAAAAAGCGTTGGGTATTATATAACTCATCTAGTACCATTATCAAGCAAGATATTACATGATAACTACTTTTACGTATATTATCTTTAAAAAATTTGCTATAAGGCCAATGTTTAGAAACACACTTTATTTTATTATTAAATATACTCTTCCTCTTTTTTTTTTTTTTTTTAGTTATCACTACTAAGCTAATATAAACTATTATGTACTAAGGTACATTTTTAAAAATGTTCATACAATTTAATTATAGTTTTGTTGTTTCACCAAAAATTAACTTGTTTTGGTTATCCTTTTCATAAGTAACTTTCCTTACAAATTGTGAGACATGTAAGATTAAATCAATGTGTGCATAAAAAAAAAAAATGAGATACCACTTTATTTATTTCTTCATTTTGTCCTTTAGATTTTATTAAAAAAGAAAATACAAACCACTAGAGGTAAGCTAGCCATAAAAAATTACCAAATAGGAAGAAGAAGAAGATTATATAGTGCATGTGCATAACAGTAACATGTACACACGTTATTTTACATAGATGAAAGAGTTATTTCTCTTTTATTTTTTTCAAGCTGTATAGAAATTAGTATAACAATTTTATTTTTATTTTTGGTACAAAAGGGAATAACTTTAAGTAAGAAACAATACAAAGTCAGTAAACTGACTTCCATCAAATTACCCATAAACATATTAGCACTATAACTAAGAACAATAAAGAATAACTTAAGGTTTTTGGATGGCATTTCCTATTTTTACTAGTCCATCAGCAATTCAGCTTAACTATTAGACTCTTTGAAGCAATGCTTAATGCTAAAAGGAGTCCATCAAGTTATTGCAGTCATGTATCAAGTTGTTCTCTGTTTAACAAAACCATTGAACCAAAGAACAACTCCAAACTGGAAAAGAAAACTTCAATTGGTTTTTGTTCAATGGTTCATATAGTCATAGCCCGTAGGCCTACAATTGCTTCTTCAATTATATGCTTCTAACCCTAATTGAATATGAAAAAAGGATACTGATTCAATGAGGTGATTCAAGCCTAGAACAATGGGTACAAATTAAAAAAAAAATTAATCATAAGAAAAGGGAAACTCTCCCTCCTAAATAAAAGAAATTAGAAAGAGAAGTATTTCTTCAAAGAAATGGAAACAAATGCATAACAGAAGGAAAGTTTCCCTTTTAAATTAAAGCAAATAGAAATCAAGTCTTTCTCAAAATAAAAGAAAACTTATAATGCATAAAAGAAAAGGAAAGACATATGCCCATTACAGCAATTAGGAAGTTAACTAAATATTAACTACCCAAATTGGATGCTAAAAGGAAAGTAACTAATGTATTTCATCATTTAAGTTCAACGGTTCATATTACATCTAGACCACATGCCTTAGCCTATATATAACTCACAAACACACATAATATAGACATACATATTTAGGTTAACTCTTATTTGAGATTTTTTGATTTGGTTTTAAGCCAAATTCGGGGCTCTCTGCTCACTAACTCTAGAAGGAGGTGATGGTAGAACTCAATTGCTAGTTCATGAAAAACTCTGATGAGGCTACCGTCATCTCTTTGGTATTGGTTTGAAGGGAGCTCTGATTTTGGCTTTGAGGCCATGAATATCTCTTACTCTTTTATGGTTTTGGATTACTGAAGAACTCCCGCAGGTTTATATAACTCTCTCACTTTCTTTTTAGTTTCTATTTAGATTGAGTACCCTAGTACGTAAAAATTGTGTTTTAACACATTATTAATTAATTTCTTACATTGGCGTATAAGAAAATTATTAATTTCTTGTGTTAATATTAGCACATATGTACTATTTTCAATTGAGGACTAATGAATTTTTTTTTTGATTTTCATTTTTTAGTAAAAGTTGGATATCAGACCCACAACTTGGAGGTGAGGAGTAATTGATTTCTTTCAATTGTAGACAAAAAAAGCTTCAATTTATTACTAGTATTTGTATTTGTCTTTTATATTCTCTTATATAAATTTTAACAAATTTTTATATGCAAATTATCAAAACATAAAATTATTTAGCCTTAGTACTAATCCACCTAATTGGAATAGACAGAAGAAATATACGCATTAAAACACAATTTATGTCAATTTTTTAAAAATTGAAAAAAAAAATATATATTGATTTTGGAGTTAAGTTTTAATTGTGGTTTAACCAATGATATCACATAAATATTTAATTTAATTTTTATAAATGTTAAACATAATATAATTTTGCCTACATGAATTAGTTTACTGATATCTATTACCAACTTAGGAAAATAAATTAATAATTTAAATTTATTTAATATAGTCACAACTACAAAATATTCAATTTAATCTTCATAATATTAAATATAATATAATTATACTGACATTAATTATATTACTAAAATATTGATATTATATATTAACAACCTAGGAAAATAAAAATAAAAATTTGACATTTATTTAATATAGTCACACCTACAAAATGTTTACTTTAATATTTATAATATAATTATTTCTTCATTAATAAGATTATTAATATATCGATACTATATATTAACAACTTAGGAAATAAAAATAAAAATTGAAATTCATTTAATATAGTCACATTTACAAAATATTATATTTCAATTAGTGTGTTTTGTTGATACATAACACGTTTTGGGGTTTTAATTAACTTTTTAACTAGATTTAAATGCATATTAGTGTGACCTATCAAAATATTGAAAATTCAATTCAATTTTAATTTTTTTAGACTTTAGGAAAAAAAAAAAAAAAAAAAAAGAAGTGAAATCTAGACTATTCAGACCTGTCTTATGTCGTCCAATTTACACAATTCAATCCACAATATTTTTATGGTTCAAATCAGTGTTTCTCTACCATGCAACTAACGTTCTAACCATTCGAGTGGATTAGATTTTTAAAACACCAATTTATTTTTGTGAAATGCAAATTTAGTATCAACCCATATAACTAATCTCCATGATTTCTTTTATTTCATTAATAACATAACTGTATATTTCAGGACTAAAAATGGATAATGAAAATAACAAAAAAACATATTATTAAATTACATGGTATGGCTCTCTTACTTGCTTCATATAAATATCTTTGCCAGAATTTCGGCATATGTAATTGAGAGTTAAGGTATTTTTTGCTTATTAGTGGTGTTTTTTTTTTTTTTTTTTCAATATCATTAAAATTTTAGTTAACATATGTACAATTATAATTAGATTTTTTCTTGTAAACACTTTTATAGATAAACTCAAAATCAAATAAATGGATTTCTAGTTTCTTCAACCATCTTGTTTCTAATTTTATATTGCCAAATAAAATTCAAACAATTTTACCTTATTGATATCAATACATTTTTCTTAAACTACAATTAAAATTTCTCTTTTTCTATAGGATTTTTTTGTTTTTTTTAATGATGTCTTAGAGATACTTGTTGTTAAGGTTTAATGGTTAAAAATTAAATTTTAAAATAAATAAGAATCCATCAAATACTTGGCACTTAATCATCATCGAGATAATAAATGATTAAAAAAATACAAATGCACTTTAACAAATAATAGTGTTCAACCGAACAAGATGATTGGGGTTTCGATAAAATTCACTTGACCTGACCAAATTGATTTGATTAAAATTTTTCTTGATTTTTGAAGTCAAATTATCTGTGACTATATAAAATTGTACCTAATTAAAAATTCAGTTAGTCACTGATTGCATATTTCGTTAATTGGGCCTTATCCCACAATGGGCCAATAATTATTTAAAACAAAAACTAAGAACTAGATACCATAAATTCAAATATTTTCATAATCTTCTTATCCATTGTTTTCTCATAACTCATTACATTTTTTTCATAAACATTAGGAAATATATTGATCACATCATCCTTGTTCCATGTTAAATGTTATGTGTTAAATATTCTTTCTCTTCTCTTCTCTTCTAGTTATATTTTGCATGGCTATCTTTTTTTTATTTTTGTTATATCTCATTGAATTTTAAAAAGGGTTTTAATTTGTATAATTCTCATTATAAATTAATTTCTTAACAATAGTATCACGGTGAGTTATACAATACCAAACTCTATTTACTGGGTATTAAATGTCCAACTAAATTGGACACATGTTTTCTTAAGGAAACCTGCCAATAAATTTGTGTATTTAGGTTTTTCAGCCAAATCTTATTGAATACTTTCAATTTAATCTTTAACAAATAGAAAACCCTAAATTCTTTTCTTCTACTTGGGGTTAAGCCCATAAAATTTGAAACTCAAAACCCAAAATTTCAAATCCAGGAATAAAGAACAAACTGTGAGGAAGGAGCCAACAACACCACCTCCTATAACCATAACTCTCCTTCTATATCCTACTTGTTCTTGCTTCTCCTTTATTGGTATCTTTCATTTAAATAGAAAATTGATATATAGTATGTTAGTCAAAGCATCAGAAATAATCTTGAATTCCTGGTCCAATATTCCATATTTGTTAAGACTCATTATATACACATTATTAATTTAAGGCTAGAGTTTAACAAGAATTTCTCTTTCTAAAAAAGTGTACATAATAAAATGCCTTTTTTTTACCCCATAGATTGTGTTATTAAAGGTCAAAGGTGGTGAAACATTTTTTACACCACCACTCAAATGCTATTACTACCATCACTACCTCCAACTCCACCACATCATAAAACACCACCCAATGCCAACCTGTTGTAGCCACCCCATAGATCACAGGCTCACAACCATGACCACCACAACTACCACGTGCCTCACCTTAACCTCTTAGCTGCTTCTAGAACATCTAATTAAGGATTGATAAATTAATAATTCTTCATGTAAGTTGAATTTTTTTTTTCAAGCGCAAATTAATACGCATAGATATATAATTTGCTAGATATGAACTAATTCACATTATTTTCTTGAACCTAGAAAGAAAACTAAATTAGGTTGAAATGTTTTTTCATTTCAAGTATCTTGAGAGGATAGTGAAAATGAATCCTACATGACTAGAAAAAGCAACTAAACTGTAGCACCAATTACATCTTAGCGAAGATGGTGGCTGAGAGGTGGAGATGGTGACTCTGTGGCCTGTACTTGTAGTTCATAAAAATTAAATATATTTTGGGGTCAAACATAATTACTCTATTTTTTAACAGTACAGGTAACAAGTTAATATAAATAAATGGTTGTGATTCACTCAAATAAAATCGATAGTGAATGAATGATTTACTTCAGCTGGGTCTTAAATACCGTACAAAAAGAGTTGGGAATTTTATAACTCATCTAGTACCATTATCAAACAAGATATTACATGATAACTACTTTTACGTATATTATCTTTAAAAAATTTGCTATAGGGCCAATGTTTAGAAAGACACTTTCTTTTATTATCAAATATACTCTGCCTTTTTTTTTTTTTTAGTTATAACTACTAAGCTAATACAAACTATTATGTACTAAGGTGCATTTTTAAAAATGTTCATACAATTTAATTATAGTTTTGTTGCTGCGCCGATAATTAACTTGTTTTGGTTATCCTTTTCATAAGAAACTTTCTTTACAAATTGTGAGATATGTAAGATTAAATCAATTTGTGCATAAAAAATAAATTAAAAAATGAGATACCACTTTATTTATTTCTTCATTTTGTTCTTTAGATTTTATAAAAAAATAAAAAATACAAACCACTAGAGGTAAGCTAGCCATAAAAAATTACCAAATAGGAAGAAGAAGAATATTATATAATGCATGTGCATTACACTAACATGTACAAACGCTATTTTACATAGATGAAAAAAATTATTAATTTTTTTTTTTTTCACGCTGTATAGAAATTAGTATAACAATTTAATTTTTATTTTTGGTACAAAAGGGAATAACATTAAGTAAGAAACAATACAAAGTCTTGGGAAACTTACTCCCATTAAATTACCCATAAGCATATTAGCACTATAACTAAGAACAATAAAGAATAACTTAAGGTTTTCGGATGGCATTTTCCATTTTTTCTAGTCCATCAGCAATTCGGCTTCACTATTAGACTCTTTGAAGCAATCTTTAATGCTGGAAGGAGTCCATCAAGTTACTGCAGTCATATATCAAGTTGTTCTCTGTTCAACAATACCATTGAACCAAAGAACAACTCCAAACTTGAGAAGGAAACTTCAATTGTTTTTTGTTCAATGGCTCATATAGCCATAGCCCTTAGGTCTACAATTGCTTCTTCAATTATATGCTTGTAATCCAAATTGAATATTAAAAAGGATACTGATCAAATGAGGTGATCCAAGCCCTGAACAAATGGGTAAAAAAAATAAAAATTAATCATAGAAAAATGGAAAGTCTCCTTCCTAAATAAAAAGAAATTAGAAAGATAAGTATTTCTTCAAAAGAAATGGAAACAAATGCATAACAGAAGGAAAGTTTCCCTCCTAAATTAAAGCAAATAGAAATCAAGTCTTTCTCAAAATAAAAGAAAACTTATAATGCATAAAAGGAAAGGAAAGTCATATGCCCATTACAGCAATTAGGAAATTAACTAAATATTAATTACCTAAATTGGATGCTAAAAGGAAAGTAACTAATGTATTTCATCATTTAAGTTCAACGATTCATATTACATCTAGACCACATGCCTTAGCCTATATATAACTCACTAACACACATAATATAGACATGCATATTTAGGTTAACTCTTATTTGAGTTTTTTGATTTGGTTTTAAGCCAAATTCGGGGCTCTCAGCTCACCAACTCTAGAAGGAGGTGATGGTAGAACTCAACTGGTAGTTCATGAAAAACTCTGATAGGGTTACCTTCATCACCTTGGTATTGGTTTGAAGGGAGCTCTGATTATGGCTCTAAGGCCATGAGTATCTCTTACTCTTTTTTTGTTTTGGATTACTGAAGAACTCCTGCAGATATATATAACTCTCTCACTTTCACCCCAGTTTCTATTTAGATTGAGTACCCTGGTATGTACAAATTGTGCTTTAACACATTATTAATTAATTTCTTACATTGGCGGATAAGAAAATTATTAATTTCTTGGGTTAACATTAGCATATATGTACTCTTTTCAATTGAGGATCAATGAATTTGTTTTTAAATTTTTATTTTTTAAGTAAAAGTTGCAGATCAGACCCACAACTTGGAGATGAGGAATAATTGATTTCTATCATTTGTAGACAAAAAAAGCTTCAATTTATCATGCTTATAGGGTATACATAAGTTATTACTAGTTTTTGTTTTTGTCTTTTATATTCTCTTACATAAATTTTAACTAATTTTTATATGCAAATCATCAAAACATAAAAGTATTTAGCCTTAGTAATAATCCACCTAGTTGGAATACATAGAAGAAATATACAAATTAAAACATGAAAACACAATTTATGTCAATTTTTTTAAAATTGAAAAAAAATTAAATATTGATTTTGGAGTTAAGTTTTAATTGTGGTTTAACCAATGATATCATATAAATATTTAATTTAATTTTTATAAATGTTAAACATATTATAATTTTGCCTACATGAATTAGTTTACTAATATATATTACCAACTTAGGAAAATAAATTAATAATTTAAATTTATTTAGTATAGTCACACCTACAAAATATTCAATTTAATATTCATAATATTAAATATAATATAATTTAATCTTCATAATATTAAATTAGTAATTTTGCATGTATCATCTTAAGACCCTAACCTACACTTTTTATTTCGAACTATTAATTTAGTTCAATTTTGAAAATATTGAAAATGTTACATTTCTTCAACTTGCAAAATCTGCCATTGCTTCACTTCAATAACCACTTCCAAGTTACTTTCCATGATTCTTAAATCATACATAATTACACCAAATATATTTCTTGAAAATTAAATCTCCTTAACTCTTTAACCAAATATTTTAAGATTACATTAATTAGTTCCATAATTAGCTATTTTATTTATCAAACCTAGGGAAGTCAACTTCTAAATATACGATAACACTTAATTTCTTTTATACATGTTATCAAATACTTTTAAAAAAATATTTAATTTCCTTTAGTGTGTATGCATTTGTATATATACATACACCTAAGAATTCAACATATCTCATCCTTTTTCATACTACTTATATCCCAACTTTGAATCCTAATTAAATTACTTATCTACAATTTCTCTAACTTAAGAGTATATAAGTCCTATATTATCATACTTAAATTTTCAATTTTCTCATTCTACAATTAGACATGATTATCTTATTTATTCATTGTTCTTAAACTTTTGCTCAGAATTTTCTTTGTCCTTAATTCTAAATCATCAACTATATAAAAAACTATAAAGAAATCAAAGCCACAAATTAGCTAGCTATTGACAAAACTCATGGCAAGGAGGAGTTTTCTGCACCTAACTCCCTTTGATTCCATGGCTAGATTATGAAGAGTGGGGAGTTATTCCTCTTGCTTCTGGCTGCTATTATAACCATCCTAAATCGATTATGTAAAAATCGAAGTTTTAGACATAATGTGTAAATTAGAATTATAAAATAAATAAATTAAATGAATAAATATACAATCAAACATGTTATAACCCGATATTAAAACTTGAAATTTGAACAATTTATTATAAGTTTTGATTATAAAATAAACGTTATACATATATATAAAAAATTTAAACTTACTTGATTTTGATCTTGACTTTTTCATGTACATTTATTGATAAATGAAATTAATGTATAAATGCAATAAAGCAGTATATATATATATATATAGATATAAAACTAAGAATAATTGTGAGCCATACATTTCCTTTTTCATACTTTGACTTTACTTTTTTTTGTATTTTATTTTATACCAATTACAATTTTTTTTTAAAATTTTTATTCCTTCACCTTTTTGGATCAATTTTTTTCTACCTTTTCTTCTCTTTCTTGCTTCCACCACCTTTGAAATCTTTTTGTCCCTTGCTTCCCGAAAAATCGAGCAGGTCCTGCTTCTTTGTTTCCTGTCTTGGCCAAGGAGAACTCTTGGCAATCAACCCTCCCTAGTCCAGCTACATAGAGTTCAAGTTGAGACAGCAGTAACTACCTTTTTGTGACCGAGCCCTGCTCTTTCTTTCCTCTATTTTGGGGTGGTAATGAATTCCATGCGGGACCATCCTCCTTGCAGATGCCTTTTTGCTTTGCTGGCCATTCCTTCCTCTTTCAATTTGAGTCCTTTTATTATTATGATTTTCCACCTTTCATTATGTCTTGGTTGCGTGGTTCTGTATATCTAAGTAATATTATTCAAAACATTAAGAATATTTGTAGCTCTATAAGATTAAAACACCATTGGCTTATATTAAGGTTCTACTTTGAGTCCTTTGTTTTTTTTAGTTGACATGCATGTATGTCCAAACCAATATGAGTTCCCTAGGTGCATAGCTCTGCGAGGAATATAGTTGATGGCTCTAATGACTCTAATCAAGTTAAGCCTTAAACTAAATTGGAAATTTAAATGTAAAGATATAGGACCCACATTGTTAATTAATTTCTTACATTGGCGGATAAGAAAATTATTAATTTCTAGTGTTAATATTAGCACATATGTACTCTTTTGAAATGAGGATCAATGATTTTTTATTTTTTTAAAGTAAAAGTTGGAGATCAGACCCACAGCTTGGAGGTGAGGAATAATTGATTTCTTTCAATTGTAGACAAAAAAAAGCTTCAATTTATCATGCTCATAGGATAGACATAAGTTATTACTAGTATTTTTATTTGTCTTTTATATTCTCTTATATAAATTTTAACTAATTTTTATATGCAAATCATCAAAACATAAAAGTATTTAGCCTTAGTAATAATCCACCAAGTTGGAATAGACAGAAGAAATATACTCATTAAAACATTAAAACACAATTTATGTCAATTTTTTAAAAATTGAAAAAAAAAAAAAAAATTGATTTTGGAGTTAAGTTTTAATTGTGGTTTAACCAATGATATCATATAAATATTTAATTTAATTTTTATAAATGTTAAACATAATATAATTTTGCCTACATGAATTAGTTTACTAATATATATTACCAACTTAGGAAAATAAATTAATAATTTAAATTTATTTAGTATAGTCACACCTACAAAATATTCAATTTAATCTTCATAATATTAAATATAATATAATTATACTGACATTAATTAAATTACTAAAATATTGATATTATATATTAACAACCTAGGAAAATAAAAATAAAAATTTGAAATTTATTTGATATAGTCACACCTACAAAATGTTTAATTTAATATTTATAATATAATTTTTTCTTCATTAATAAGATTATTAATATATTGATATTATATATTAACAACTTAGGAAATAAAAATAAAAATTTGAAATTCATTTGATATAGTCACATTTACAAAATATTATATATCAATTAGTGTGTTTTGGTGATACATAACACATTTTGGGGTTTTAATTAACTTGTTAGCTGGATTTAAATGCATATTAGTATGACCTATCAAAATATTGAAAATTCAATTCAATTTTAATTTTTGTAGATTTTAGGAAAAAAAAAAGTGCAATCTATACTAAGCGGATTTGTCCAATGTCGTCCAATTTACACAATTCAATCCACAAAATATTTGTATGGTTCAAATCAGTGTTTCTCTACCGTGCAACTAACGTTCTAACCATTTGAGTGGATTAGATTTTTAAAACACAAATTTATTTTTGTGAAATGCAAATTTAGTATCAACCCAAATAACTAATCTTCACAATTTCTTTTATTTCATTAATAATTACAATATTATGAACATAACTGTATATTTCACAACTAGAAATGGATAATGAAAATAACAGAAAAACATATTATTAAATTACATGGTATGGCTCTCTTACTTGCTTCATATATATATCTTTGCCAAAATTTTGGTATATGTAATTAAGATTTAAGGTCTTTTTTGCATTTTAGTGGTGTGTTTTTTTTTTTTTTTTCAATACCATTAAAATTCTAGTTAACATATATACAATTATAATTAGATTTTCTCTTGGAAACACTTTTATAGATAAACTCAAAATCAAATAAATGGATTTCAAGTTTCTTCAACCATCTTGTTTTAATTTTATATTGCCAAATAAAATTCAAACGTTTTTACCTTATTGATATCAATACATTTTTCTTAAACTAGAATTAAATTTTTTTTTTTTTTTTTTTAATGATGTCTTAGAGATACTTGTTGTTAAGGTTTAATAGTTGAAAATTAAATTTTAAAATAAATAAGAATCCATCAATTACTTGGCACTTAATCATCATCGAGCTAATAAATGATTAAAAAAATACAAATGCAATTTAACAAATAGTAGTGTTCAACCGAACAAGATGATTGGGTTTTCGATAAAATTCACTTGACCTGACCAAATTGATTTGATTAAAATTTTACTTGATTTTTGAAGTCAAATAATCTGCGACGATATAAAATTGTACCTAATTAAAAACTCAGTTAGTCATGATTGCATATTTCATTAATTGGGCGTTATCCCACAATGGGCCAATAATTATTTAAAATGAAAACTAATAACTAGATACCATAAATTCAAATATTTTCATGATCTTCTTATCCATTGTTTTTCTCACAACTCCTTACATTTTTTTCATAAACATTAGGAAACATATTGATCAAATCATCATCCTTGTTCCATGTAAAAATTATGCCTCACATCTCACTCACCTCTACTGTGTTCAACAACTCAGCTTTTAACAACTCATTACACTATTTTATTCTCCATTTTCTCCCTCCTCCTCGTGGATCCATTTGGGCATGAGTTCAATATGCCGATAGCAAACTAAAATATGATCAAATAGAAAACATTGTCAATAATAAAATAATTATTTAAAAAAAAATAATAATAAGAAGAAGAATAATTTATAGATGTAAAGAAGCAAAAGAAAAGATGTACACACCGTAACAAAAAGAACATGTAAGCACGTTCACAATTGTAAAGCCTGCTCTCCAGTATTCCTAGACAATACAGCCACATATACGATCTCTAGGTATGGTGCCAGGGCCTTTACCTAAAGTTGTAAAACTAGTGAGAAAGGCTTCTAGTATGGTTCAAAGGTTGCTTTGATGGAAAACTACCATCATTCTCCTCCTCCTTTATTTCTAAACACACATAGGAAACAAAACCAAATTAGTTACAAATAATTTTTTATGAAATGAAAATGAAAACTTCTAATGTGAATTGCAATGAATAATACCTTTTTTGATGTATCATTGATTTGATCGGTAGATGAAGAAAAATTTCTTCTCCAATTAATATCATCAATTTCATCGCATTCGTCTTCTTCAACTACTTCAGTGGCCATGGATAACATACAAGAAGACAGAGTTGTGTTGTGGCTTAACGACCTTAGGCTTGTCACTTTATATAGATGATATATGTTCTACCTACAACTTGTCTCCATTGCTATTATTGGGTGATGAGTGTATGCTTTTATATTTCATTAAGAAAACTATAGGCAAGAGTAATACAATGTACCTGGTTGGTTTAGCTTGGATAAAAGTGATATCGTTCAAGTTTGGCAATTGTTAGATGCATGCAGTACCCAAATCAAGCATTGGGTTTCCTAACTTCATATTTACCATTTTTATATAAAGGGCACAAGCCTTCCAATGTAACTTCATTTATAGAGATATTAACAACTATAATTAATTCGTGAACTAATTGATAGGCAAGAAAAACATGTAAAAGGAGAATCAGTGAGAATATTAATTTCATGTGTTAATATTAAAATCAATGAAATGTACATTAATTTTATGGTTTTATATTTCAAAGACTTGCTTTATATTTTCTTTATGCATTGACAAACAAGAAAAATATATATAGATATATCATTGATTTGATCGGTTGATGAAGAAAAATTTCTACTTAAAATTAATAGCATCATTTTCATCAACTTCATCTTCTTTAACTACTTCGGTGGCCACATATCACACACGAGAAGATAGAGTTGTTGTGCCTTAGCAATGCAACCTCAGACTTGTCAATTTATTCGATTTATATAGATGATTATGTTCTATCTACTATATATCTCCATCACTATTGTTGGGTGATGACTGTATGGTTTTAGGTTTCATTAAGAAAACTATAAGCAAGAGTAATACAATGTACGCAGTTGGTTTAGTTTGGATAAGAGTTATGCTATTCAAGTTTAGAAATTTTTAGATACATGCAGTACCTTAATCAAGCATTGGGTTTCCTAAATTGCTATTTAAAAGTTTTATATAAGGTCACAAGTTTTACGATGTAATTTTATTTATAGGGATATCAACAAGTATAGTTCATTCGTGAACTACTTGTTAAAAATATTGGATAGAGATCAACTAGTTTTCTAAACAAGTCAGAGTTTAAGTTTTATTTTTGATTAGTTCACCAAACAAGTGAAACTCAATCTTAGTAAAGCTCATCCACTAAACTCGTGAGTCTAACTTCTTAAATATATAATATAAATAAATATATACTATCTAATTTAATATTTAATTATGATGATATTTTCTAATATATATATATATATAAATTCATGATAAGTATTTAAATGAAAATAATATAAGAATAAACTTACTGGCCGGAAGATTGGGTAACAAACCCATCGTAACCCTGACTTCAAAACAAAGTAACAAACCTGACTCATGACCCAACTAAAGAATAAAAGTAGCTTTTCTAAAACCGAAGATCATTGTAAAATTTTATTTCCTGTAATAATTAACAAGTTACTGAAAATTTTTAGGTAGAGGTTCCCAACAAAATGGAACATGCCTCAAAATACAAACACCTATGTTCCTGATTTCACACAACACTAGCACAAAGATAACAAGGAGCTCCGCTCCGTCCACATTTAATCAAGAAGAGTAATTAGACTTTTACATATACCAAAATTAGACACCTCACAGTTCTAGTGTGACTGCAAACTTTCATCATTGACTTCAAGTCTGAGATTCTGGAAATACTTTGTCGTACTCAATCGGTAAGTCACAAACTCGGAGATGCCATGTACCGAACTCTTATTATAAAAAAAAATTCACAAGAGAGGGGTGAGTACTATGGACTCCATGGGTGGAAAATCGTACCCAAAGAGTACTAGCATCACACCACACAAGTGTATAACATATATAGTAACATCATATAACATTGTTCATACCTTAATTCACATTACACATATACATTATAATCGTCATAAATCACAATTTACATGAAACACAAGGATCATAAACTAATCAGAGTAAGAATATCAAACAAAGTAACCAAAGCGCCAACGAGTGACTCAGCCCTGCACAATATTATCATTCTCTACTAGGCATTTACATGAGCGCACAACAAATTGATCTCCGTACACAATCAATCCCACCAGGGCTGAGCACTGAATTAATTAAAAAAAAAATTTATCAGCATCAGAATTTTTATGATTTTAAATCAAAATATCTTAGGTGCACGTGGATCTTAATTTCAGAATAAAAATAATTTCTCATAAAAACTTTCATGTGTTGACCCTTATCAACCATAGATAATTTCAAGCAAGAATAATTCAACTAACTCACTAAAATATTGCACTAGCACATTTATTTAAATACACATACAATTGAACATAATAATCTAGCCCCTAAAAGCATCAATTAACCACTCACTCGTAACCGATCCCATTCGTCACTCATATTTGCGTCCATGCATCTCATCAGGTCCACATTAGAATCCGGAACTAAAATTCATATTCCCAAATAATATTTAGTTCATAAACGTTATTGTTATAATCTTTTAGTTACTAAGCTTATATTTCAACTTCTATAGGTTTCTTTATGATAGTTTTCCATTAAGCTATTGCATGCCCATTAATATGAATTGGACTTTATGTGATAGGTTAATAATGAAAAGAAATTTTAAATGTCTTGACAATGCATACGGTAGAAGGAACCATTAGAAAAGATAGAAAGCACTTAGTGAGTTAAAGGTGTTGAAACTGTCCAAACATGTAATTTGGACCAGTGTTCACTTTAACAGTCATATCTTTCTCTAGGAAATTCCGAATCCAGTTTCGTAAAATTTATAAAATATTAGACACATGTAGTTTTATAATGGAATCTTATTTGTAATTTTTGAACTTTTATATGAATACAGTTTATTCTTTGAAATTGCATCAAATTCTGCAAAATGTAGAATTTTGACAGCTCTAACCTAACCTTAGTTAATTGAACATAACTTTCTCTAGGAGTTCAAGAGCTCTAACTCACAACATACTTGGAGCCAAGCTACGAAATTTTTTGGACAACATTTCAAAACCATAAGCTACATTTTATCTTTTGAATTCTTAATTTAATTATGCCTGAAGACACTCGAAATACCGAATTTCTGTTACTTATGAAATCTGCCCCCTGCACCCCTTCCAAACCACTTAACTCTTATTTTCCACACTTTATTCCCAACTAACCCTCCTTTGATCATATCCACTACTCACTTTCATTCACTCCTTTACTCAATGCATCCACCAACCCTTTGCTCTTGCTATGAACTTAAATTTAGCAAGTTTTAATTAAAAAGTTATACTCAATCAAATATTCTAAATTACAAAGAGATAAACCAACCTATAATCTAATTTTTAACTATCACGAAATAAAAGGAAAGAACTTCATGAAAATACAGTAAATACTTGAGGTTTAGAAACTACCCACACCATGGTTCACTAGGTAGCTAGCCGATGCCTTACTTGGTGTCCTCATGGTGGAAACAAGGGTGCAAGGCAAGGCAAGGCAAGGCTGCTGTCTCTACTCTTACCAAGCTTCACGGTAACCTTGAAGTTGCTATGGGAGAGAAAGGAGTTGTACGTCCAAGACAAGGGACAGCTACTACAAAAAAATTGAACACAGGCAACTGTTGTAGGCCAAAAGAAAGGCTGCTTTTCACTGTTGTAAGGTAGAACAATACCTCTTGGCTAACTGACAACTAAAAGCTAGACAAGGCAAGGTAAAAATGAAGAAGGGAGGAGAGAAATTTGGCTGCAAGAGGAAGGTTTCTTCACGGCAAAACAAAAGGAGTAAAACAAGGGCACATGATGAAATCGAGAGGCAGAGAAATAAAAGGAAAACAGAGGCAGTTGTCATGAAAATTGAAAGGAGTAAAGACAACTAAGTAGCAGCTAACCAAATCAAGGATTGATGAAGAGAAAAAATAGGGAAGGGAAGGTGGAAGACTCGGCCAAGACTTCTCCAGAGAAAGAAGGGTGGTGGCCAAACCAAAAAGGAAAGAAAGAAAAAAAACTTCATGGTCAAAATTTATATATTATATCTAAAACATGACTTTATGATACGGGATTAAAACGGTTATTACATTTAACATTCTAAATGTTACAATATCGGGTTATAACAAAAAATGAAGAATTACAGATTTAAAAACTATGAAAAACCAAATTATGTTTGTGAAAGGAAAAATTGGTATAGACCTATAACTTATATCTATTATTTCTTCATTTTCATTAAAATTAATTTTTATGTCATGCATGTTACGCTAGCCATATTTACATTAGGAAATTTGCTAGAAATAAAATCTTTTATTACAAAATTTCTTAATTTTCTAATCGTTAAAAAAAAAAAATTAATCCTTAACATAAGTTCTTGATTTTTATTTTTTATGTCATGTAATGAACAACAATCACGTAAACATTACAAAATAATATAAAACTAATTTTTCGAGAAAAAAAAGGATCCATTTAATATAAAGATTGTAATTGTCTTCACAAATATAACTAGGAAGAATTTAACATACCCCTTGACCGGATAGTTAAGAAGTTGTGCTCCCTTCATTGACTTTCTTTATTTGAATATTCTTGGGGAGAGCTTAAGGACTAAACTCCTCACAAATTTCTTAATTTTGACGTGGATGTCCTGTCTTTGACCAAACCGAAAAGGTGATCAATCGAGGTGTGCGTAAAATGGCCCGGATGTACCTCTGCGGAATAAAAAAAATGAATTAACATAATTTTATGATAATAGCATGAATTAAAATTTAGCATTATCTAATTAGTAAGTTCATTAGCTGCACTAGTGACAATCAACATTAACCTTCCTTTTGCTACAAATATACAAGTAAAAAAAGAAAATGTATTTTTATGATAAATGTGTTATTAAACAAAAAGAATTTAATACTATCATGATAAAAAAGAATTAATAAAATATGAATTTATTAAATACATATATATATTTACTATCCTGATTTATTATTATTAGAAACTCAAATAAAATAAGACATTTTTTTTCTTCGTGTTTTTCATCTATCTGGTTAGGTCCCAATGAAGTTAGGACACCCAAGCCAGTATTAGAGAATTGATGGAAATTTTACTTGTTATAACTCGGCACTATAACAGTAAGTTTTAGGGAACAAAATGGAAAAACTTAGCACGTTTGGTTATAAACACAAACTAAATAAATGAATAAACAAAATAAAATTCTGATTTTTTATCCTTTTATTTTATTTTCCTTTTCCTCCATTTTCCTATTCATTTCCTTATAGAATTTTTTTCTCTTTGTCTTCCTCCTCCATGCCTTTTTCCTCCCCCTATTTTCTCGACTCTTCCATTAGCTCCATTCAAGAAGGCCAAAGCACCAACTTCTCATTAGCACCAACTTCTCCTCCACGCCATTTATTAGTAGTTGTCGTGTATTAGTAACACCTCCAATAGCCACTGCATCAGCAAACAATAGCATCTCCAATAGCCTCCAACAACTACTTGGCCACTCTTCTATTTTGGGGTAGTTCCAAATACCTCTAGTTCAAGCAATTCTCTTGTTTTCTTGGAGCTGATTCCTTTTTATTTTTGTTTTGTTTGAGGATTTAGATGTTAGGATTAAGTGGGTTTGTGAATGAAAGAATATGATTAAGGTGGTGAGAAAAATAGTGGGTAAAGTGTTGTTTGCTTCTTGTGGAATTCCAATATTTAAGCTCTTTATTGTCCCTAAATGATTCGTCCAATTTCAATATAGTATTTGAATTATGGTTAGTGTTGGTGCTAGTTTTGGTTACATACATAAGATATATATATATAAATTAGAACAAAGTATGCTTTCAAGATGTTTTGATAAAATGACTAAAAGAAGTTATTTGTAAATTAATATTTTGGAATTATTATGGTCAAGTCCTTATGATTAGGGACTAATAATATATGAAATTAAGAAACTAAACAATACTTGAAAATGTAATTTCAACTCTAGAACATGACACTATCTCGACGACACTTTTAGATTCTTGGGGAAGCCACAAACAACAACTGTAAAGTTGTGAGTGAAAGATATTATCTTTCGGTTACTAGTTGTGTTTTGAAATGTTTTCTATATGTATATTATTGTTGGATAAAGATGTGTTTAATACTTTGAGTTGAATATAAATGTTGAATTATGTGATAAAATTCTAAATCTTCATACATTTGTTATTTAGTTTGTTGTGCGATAGTTTGAATGATTTGTATATGGTTGATAGGGCCAGAGAAGTCATTTTTAATATGATTTAGAATCCAGGTAGATCTAGAATAAATTAGATTTGATTAAGTGATTATATAAATATACATTCGAGTAATTTAGCCCCAGGGAGGTTATTGTGGGAGATTATTTGTTATGGTGTGCGGGAGCTGAATAGCCCCGAGGAAGATATATGTATATGTACATATATATTTTATATATATATGGTGTACAGGAGCTAAGTAACTACAATTACTGGCCCTTGGATGCTTTGTTTGATTTGTTTATTATATGTTTACTTGCGAGTATGTAAGTTTTACGTAATCCATATGTGTATGTATGTATATATATATATATATATATATATATATATTATGTAAGGATTGTAATTGGATAATGAGTTATGTTATGATTTTTTATAACTTTATGATGCTTTAAGCTACTGCCCTTTTGGTACGTCTTTCACTCACTGAGTTTATATGACCCACTCTTCTTTCTTCTATGTTTTTTTTCGCTATAGGTTCTTCTTAAACTCCTCCAGTACTACCTTGACTTGCTAGTAATTGTTATGGCAAGATACTCTTGAAAGGATGCACAATTGAAGCCCCGAGAATGAAACACTACAATCATATTAGGGCTTAATATTATGTATTATGTATTTTGGATCATTGTGTCTTATTGTTATATTTTTTTTTTTTTTTGGTTCTTGATGCAACGAAGCTACCTGTGTATATGTTCCCCCATAAAGTAGAACATCTTTGAATAATACAATCTAGATACCTCTATGTGGTGTGTAATAAGTTGGTACCGAAGCCCAGTTTAAAGATTCGTGACTACAAGTGTAGGATGTGATTACTTTGTTCACGTATGTGGACTTAGTAATGCAGTCTTAATTCATCATGAAACTTCAAGTTGTATTGTTGCAATGAATTTTTCTTTGCCTTATATGAAAAATATATATTAAATTCATTTGTGGTTGTTTTAGATACGATATAGTGCAATAACCATGTTACCGGTCATGGTAGGCAATCAGATGCTGGCTCCAACTAGGGTTCCACCAGTCCTCAAGTGCCAGTAGCAAGAGGTTATGGTCATAAAGGACGTGGTAGAGGCAGAGCCACTAGACAAGTTGAGGTAGGAGGCACTTGATCCTAATATAGAATAGCTTATGGAAGGACTAGATAAAGTCTAGAGAATAATGGGTGACTGAGTTGAAATTTTAGCTCAATAACAACCTCAACAAAGTCAACCACAATCTCCTCAAGTTCCTCCTACTTAATCTTACCGAAGAGGTCAATCCTTGAGTTTCAGCTCAGCAAAGTCAATAGGCATTTGTGACATTACATGATTTTAGGGAAAATGCAACCACTAAAGGTACTCTCTTAGAAGAGTCTGACCTACTATGTGTGGCATTAGGGTATGACCCTGTTCGGGCATTGAAATTAGCTGGCTACTAGTTTCATGTGGCATATGAGTGGTACAAGGTCTTGCTACAACGTTGAACTAAGCCAACTTCACTTTCTCGGCCTGAGTTCAACAGAGCTTTCACTAAACGCTTTCTACCTAAGAGCATGAAGGATAAGTATGCTTGGGAGTTTCAGTGGCTAGTTCAAACTAAAGGAATGACAATGATGGAGTATGAGACTCAATTTACCAGATTATTCTGTTTTACTCCACATATGGTGTTAACTGAGTAGAAGAGAATGAAGAGATTTGTTAAAGGCTTGAGAGATTCTCTGTTTAGGTTAGTGTTTGTGACGGACACTACTACCTACACTCAGGCTATGGATTCTACTTATCAATTGGAAAAATGATACTTAAAAAGACAGATAGAATGAGAGAGCCATAAAAAGTCTCGACAGTTAGGTCCTTTCATCTCAAGGCTAGGTGGTTCTCGAAGGTCTGGAGATGAACCTATCATAAGACGTTGCTCATTTTGAGGAAATTTTACGAAAGGAGATTGGATCCAAATTGCCTCACCCAATCTTGCTTTCCTATAAAGGTGAAGCATTTTTTCTCGGATTCAGATCTAGCTACTTTTATATGCTCCTATTCTTCGTCTTCTTCAATTTTAATTGCACGGAGAGTTTGGGGAGTTTTCATGGCTTCTCCTACTGCATCACACTATATGTCTTTCAAATCCTCCGAAATTTCAAGTATCAGAAACAGGAAAGTGGATTAGTTTTGACAATGGTTTCATGCTTGTTCAATCCATTCTACTGAAAGTGATATTGCAAATATAATGTAAAAGTTTAGACAACTTAAGGAAGACAAGGTAGTTTAATTATCTATATCAGTCCATTCTACTTAATAAGATTGCAAGATGCCATTTTCTTCGACGGGCTTATCTGCGATGGGAACCTGTAGTCCATGATTGGTTTTTATGCGATCTATGACAGTTTTTGCCTGTCGCATATAAGTTTTTCTCTTGTAGTGTGCAACCAATTCATACACCGATTAGTAACCTCCAGCTTCCTCCTCCTCTCTTCCTTTCCTATTTTGGAGTTCCCTTTCTCCTTGTTTGCCAGCAGTAAGGCAGCAGCAGCTTCCCTTCAATCATTCAGCCAGGTTGCCCTGGTTTTGGTTACCTTTTATTCTTGCTCTGTAGCTCTTCAACTATAGCAGCCATCATAAGGAAGAGGTAACCAAGATGTAGGTTTAGTGCCCCGTTTTGGCAACCTTGGATCTCTTATTTCAGCTATGGAAGCCTTGCCATGTACCTTGAGTGAGTGGGCTACTTCCATGTCTCCATATAATTAATTCATTCTTTTCTTTTACTTATTGATAATTAAGGACCGGTTTAGCTTAGTGAGTTTATGAGGAATAGTTAGAATTTGATATTGACGAAAAGTGTGATAGTTAATCATTTAAGGGAAAAAGAAAGATTAATTTAGATAGGATTATATAGTTGGAAATATATGTAATTCAAGTTTTAATTACTTTGATTAACTAAACCAATTTCAAGTTTGATTTTGGAATACTAGTAACATGGGAATTAATTTTGTGTTAACTATTTTGGGGTATGTATAGATATAATACACATACACATGAAACAAAATTAATAATGCCCTTAAGATGTTTGTAAAAATGCCTAAATGAAACTAGTTGTAATAAGATGAGTGAAACTTGGTATGTTAAAACTTTTATGGTTAGGGATTATTTGAATAAAAATTGAAAGTTTAGAGAAAATAGGTATTGAAAAGTTATTTTGTTACCTAAATACAAGGAAGCTTGGAAGATGATAAAAGAATGAGAACATGATAGGTAGTAATAATTGAAAAAGGAAACATGGGAATTTAATTGTACTATGATGAAAAAAAATGGATAACGCAAGCTTTTCATGGATCTTATTAACTTAATGTTAAAAATATTAGTAATATAGGAATTAATGAGATCGTGTTGATTTTGTTGGGAAGTGTATAGATGTATATATATATATATATACACACATAAACAAGCAATGATATAAAGTGCAATTAAGGTAATGGTTGACAAGCCTAAAAGAACTAAGCATGCGAGTCACTTAATTTCCCTTACTTTTTTTTTAAAACTTAGTTACATCATTGTGGCATGGTTTAAAATGTTTGGATTTGAGAATTTTTAAAAGGTAAAATACAAGTTGGTGGTGATGGAAATAATTGATCTTGAATTGATTGGTTAATGAAAAAGGGAAAATAGGGTTAGATTATATAAGTTAGAGAAATCAGGTATTTCGGGTGTTCTATGGACTGTATTATTTAGGAGTTAAGATAAAGTGTAGCTTTTGTTCTTGGAATGATATCTAGAAATTTTTGTAACTTGATTTGAAGTGTATTTATTATTAGAGATATTGAATTGCAGCTGGGTTCGTGCAGGATTTTAGGTGAGCTTTAGTCAATCTGGAGGACTTTGACAGGGGTTAGGTTGTGGTTTGAATTAGCTTAATGCCTTTGAATAGGAATTATTCCTAACATATTAATGGACAATTATGCAGCTTTATAGGTTTTAATTTTATGTTATATGTGTTTTGGAGGTGTTGGAAGTCATGGTTGTGATTTTCGAGTCCTTATTGAACCTGTTTTAGTGTAATTAAGTTTGGAGGGTCTTAAAAGATGATTTAGAGTGGAGTGATATTAGATGAATTGTTCCTAACATATTGATAAACTATATTGGAAAGTTTCATAATTTAATTCCTAAGTATGAGAATTTTACAAGCATTAGAATCCGAGATTGGCAACTAGAAATTGTGCAAGTGCCCTGCTTTATTTATGTGAGGATTTGAGTAGGTTCAAGACTACTTTTAGAAGAAGTTTCTAAATAAGAAAGATAGCTAACTTCTTAAAAATAATGTTTAGACTTTGTTTTCTTGAATTTGATTAAGTATGTAAATTGAAATCAAATATATCTCCAAAGTGGTTGTGAAAATGTCTAAGAGGGGTTAACTTTAAATAAATGAATGAAACTTAGTATTTATAGATTTTCATAATTAAATAGTTAACCTATAAAATTGACAAACTAAGTAATACTTGAAAAATATAATTGTAACATTGAAAAGTGTTGTTTAGCCAACAACGTGTGTGAATATAAGAGGAAGTGACGAGCAAAATTAGTAAATGGTCAGTGCGTAAATGCTATCTTTTAGTTGCTAGATTAACATGTGAATTTGTTAGGTATATTTCAATTGATATATTTATATAGAATCATAAGCATGAGTAGTGTTTCATTAAGTTATTTGAATTGTGACTTTGTTTGTGTTTGATAAGGGCCAATGAAAGTGGTTTTCTTTCCGTAATGATTTTTACTTCGGAAATAGAATCCGAGTGCACCTAGGATATTTTTATTTGATTATTTGACATTGATTAAAAATATTCGAGTAACTCAGCCACGGGAATGGATTTGTGAGGAGCTATGAAGATTTCAGTAATTTTGTATATATTTGTGTTTGGTGTGTGGGTGCAAAAACTGTCTGGAGGGTAGAATTTTTGTTTGGTGTGGGGGTGCTGAGTTACTCTTTTTGGCCCTTTTTGTGTTTTGAGTATTTTGATTGTCTTGATTTGATTATACAGTGTATTACTTGAACTGTGTTTGTTAAGTTGATGCTTTACATATTTGCATACGTGTAACCCTTAGTTGTTTTGAAATTCATGATATGTTGATATTAATTGACTATGTATTATATATATGTGTAGAGTGATGCTAGTACTCTTTGGGTATGTTTTTTCACTCATTGAGTCTGTGGGACTCACCATTCTCTTGTTAATGTTTTTTTTAAGTAACAGGATCTTTGTGAGCATCAATAACTGATATTTGACTGTGCTGATTGTATGACGAGAAGATCTGCATTTGAGATTGCGGACTTGAAGCCACAAGATGAAAATTTGCAGTCACTTTAGGGTTGGGTGTCTGATTTTGTATTGTGTATTCGTTGTTGTGGTATAAAGTGGTGCGGAGCTCCTTTTGGTATATTGTTGCTGTCAGTAATTAGTTGAATGTAACTAGGGATCATATATTTGTATTTGGGGCATGTTACAAGATACAGGGAACCTATACTGAAATTTTTAATAAATTGTATGTACTTCAGTAAATAACATTCTGTAGTTTACTTGTGTTTTTTTTTTTTTTTTTTTTTTTTTTTTTTAAATTTTACTTTTATTTTTTGGTTTAGTCAAAAGTCATATTTGTTTCTTTGTTTTGAAGTCAAAGTTACGGAGGTTTGGTTATCCATTCCTTCGGTTAATCATGCCTCCGTGTAGGGTGTGACAGAAAGTGCTTTTATAGACATGACATATGAATTTTTGGTTCTAATACATTGGATTAGTCGTTGGTAACACCGACTTGGCCGGCCAGTAATGACCTATCAACTTCATCTTTTTGCCCACACATTTTTCCCGACTAATTTCACTAACAAACTTACATTGGTAATATTGTGTTTTTGATCGAAATTCTATATTGGTTAGCTTCATAATTAGTTTCGAGTAAATTACACCCCGTTCCCTTGAGTTTTTGTGAAATAACACAAGTTCAAAACTTGGAGAAATTGATCATTCCCTCTCTTGGATGGATAGAAAAGTTAACGATGTTACAAAATAATTTTGGTAAAATATTAAAAAATCATGTTGGTATCTCTAAAGTAACAAAAAGTCTTATTTTTACTTTTCACTTTTCAAATGAGTTATAATACTTACTTTTTTTATATCATCCTTTATTTTTTTAAATTTATTTTCCTAATAACAACCTCAATTTTTATTTATTTTATTTCTATTATATTATCCCTAATTAAAAAAAATTACTTGAAAATAAATAAATTAAATTTATTAGTGATATTCTAAAAACAACCTATGACATAACTTTACGAGAAAAATAAGTCTGAATTTTAGTATTTTCTCTTCAAATAAATAGACTTTAAATTTGAACATATTTTTACCACTTTAACCTGTTAAAAAATAAATATAAGTTTATCATTTGAACATACTTTATATTGTGTTATATTAATTAATAAAAGAATAAAGACTTATACTAATAATAAAATATTACCATTTTTCATTTTCATATATTTCAACCTATAAATGAAAAAATATATTATTTTTTAAATGTGTTTGAATTTATCTTTTAAATTCAAAGAGATTAAAATTTTTTAATTTCATATTTAATATTCAAATTTAATGTAACATATATATATATATACTAGTTATTTGCAAGCACATACTTGTACATATCTTACCTGTATTTAATTTTTTTAATTAATTTAATTTGATAAAAAAATTAAATTATATATTTTAAAAGTGTGGGAGAGAGTAGAAGACTAGGGAGAGTGGGAGAGTGGAAAGGTGGGTGGGTGAGAGTATGAGAGTAGTAAACATACCTTTCACGGAGGCATGACTGGCTGGAGGAATGGATTGCCAACTCTCTATAACCCTACTCTAAAACAAGAAAGCAACTACGACTCTTAACCAAACTAATGAACAAAAGTAAAGACTTATAAAACAAAAGTTAGCTGTAAAAGTTTGTTTACTAAAATAAATAATAATTTACTGAAAATTTCGGCAGAAATTTCTCATAATATGGAACATGCCTAAAATAGAAATGCATAATCCTGTTTTTATACAATAACCAGAGTAACAACAACAAAGACAACAAGGAGCTCCATTACGTTTCTTGTCACAATAACAATTAATTAAACTATTACACATTATAAGACCAGACACCCCAAAGGGGTACTAGCATCACTCAACACAAGTAATATAATATATAAAATAATATCATGTAACAATGTTCATGTTTTAATTCAAAATACACATACATATTATTATTCATTATAAATTCACAACTTCCATGATTCATAAGATCACAAATAAATCAAAGCAATTATAACATACAAAGCAAACAAGGGGGCAACGAGTAACTCAGCCTTGCACAACAATATCACCTCCTACCCGGCATTTATGCACCCGCACAACAGATTAATCTCCATACATAATTCATCCCATCAGGATTGAGCACTTAAACTTTTAAAACATTTATTAGAATCAAAATATCTTAGAATTTCAAATCAACATATCCTAGGTGCACCTGGATCTCAGTTCCTGAAATAAAAATACTTTCTTAGAAAAATTTCAATTTGTTGGCCCTTATCAATCACAAACAATTTCAAACAAGTATGATTCAAATAACTCACTTAAACATTGCATTTGCACATTTATTTAAATACACATACAATTACACATAATAATCTAGCCCCTAAAGGCAACAATTAACCACCCACCTTTAACCGATCTCATTCATCACTTACGATTGCATTCACATGCGTTGTTGATTTAACCACACTTTCCGAAGCTAGAAGTACATTGTCCAATTTATATAATCAACATTTGGTATAGATAGGTTTGTTTATGAAAATTTTCTATTAAGCAAAAGAAGCAAAAGAATTGTAAAGATGTAAAGAAGCAAAAGAAAAGATGTACACACCATAACAAAAAAAACATGTAGGCATGTTCACAATTGTAAAGCCTGCTCTCCAGTATTCCTAGACAGTACAGCCATATATACGATCTCTAGGTATGGTGTCAGTGTAACATCCCAAGAAATTTAATCTAGTTTAAACTAGGCTAAATAGGTAGTAATTACGGTAAAGTACATAATTAGCTTAATATATGCATTGAATAGGAATTTTCATGCATTTACTCTATGCATTTAATTTAGGAAATTTTAGGTGAATTTCCAAATATGGAAATAGTAACATCGTGATGACATCATCATGACATCATGTAGTTTGATGACATTATCATTTAGTTAAGTTAGTTAGAATTTAAGGATGAAGAGATCATTAGGATGACATCACCAAGACATCATCATTGTATCACCATGTCTTCATCATGACATCATCATTTGTAATTATGGAAACATATCATAATGAAACTAGGAAGTTGAGAGATAGTTAGAATGAAACAAGAAAGGAACTAAACTAGGTAGAATCAAACTAAAACCATGGAAAAGAAGTTAGGAAGGTGTGAATGCATTAATTAAACTCACTTAGGTGTAAGAACTATATTAAAAGAAGAAGGAAAATGATAAAATATAGGTTACTTGCTTAGAAAGGAAATGTGATGGTTTAGGTGTAAGAAGGAGGTTAAGTGTGGCAATTTGTAAAGAATGCAAGGGGGTGAGTTGTAAAGTTTCAATAAATGCAAGGATGTGGTGTAAAACCATGTGACAATAGGTGACAAGCCAAGTATTAGTAAACTAAGAAAACTAGGAGAAAAAGACATGTGTAAAGGAGGTAGACAACTTGGAAGAAAACTAGTGGAAGATGGAAAAGTAGGAATGATTAACATACATTAATGAAGAAAAAGCCAAGGAATGGAACTCCTATATAAACCTACCATGTCTCCTTAAAACCCACACACACACACTTCCTTAAATCCATACCAAAAGAAGATAGAAAACCTTAACCCTGGACATGTACCAAAAGAAGTAAAAACCATAATCACCAAGAAAAGAAAACCAAAACCGTAGGCTAGGAAAAGAAAAGGAAAAACGTGAACTAGAGTAGGAGAAAGCCAAGCCATAGGAAGGAGAAAAGAAAAGGAGAATCGAAACTAGGAGGAAGGAAAGGCGTAGGAAAAGAAGGAAGAAAAATAAATAAGCTAAGGGTATTAGACAAGTATTCATGCATATCCTTATCTTTCTCATCTTGATTCATACTCACTTCCTTTATTCCTTCATATTCCTCATGATATTCTCATGATCCTTCATGCATATGAAATGAATATGAAATGAAAATGATGAAAATCTTTCCCTTTGTGGAAAGTTTAAAGGAAAGGACTAATAATTCTTGTAACTTGTCTTGAGTTAATGTTAGACAAAAGTTGCTAGGTATCCCAAAGGAAGGATACTCAAACCATAGTATGGTTCCTACCATTGAAAGGGGGTGCCATGTATACGAGAGGTGGTATCCATGGTATGGTGCTATGTATACGAGAGGTGGTATCCATAATATAATGAAGTTCTTATAAGGAAGCCTCGGGTTTACATGAATGGTCAAGAAATGTTACTAAGGAGTGGATAAGAAAAAGAAAATAATAAAGTTTACATTTGCATATTCTTATATTCCAAAATTGCCGTCAAGATATTCCCCTTTGCTATGTATGAATGCTTATTGAGGTTCGACTCACTTTCCTTCATTTTGATGTGTAGGATAATTATTTTTCTATGGAAGTGTTTATTGTGCAAACTTTTCTTCTGTTTTTTGGTTCTTGGGAGGACGGTACCGTATATGTTACCAAGGGATGGCAAGTGGTTAATTGGTGGCACGAGGAATGAGATGAAAATAGCCCTCTTGCAATTGTATGTGTAGTACCACTTACCACCTAAGTGGATGATGGATAAATGTTTTGATATTATGGTCATTGGGTCCTAAGTGAATATTTAGTAATGACCATAGCTATGACTATATATGGCTTGGACTTAACTTAGAAGTTTATGAGGATCTTGTAAAATAGTTGAAATGTTTCTCTTTTGGTCCAAATTTAGTGTGGAGTCTATGTAATAATAGGCATCTTATAAATTAATACAATAGAATACTATGTCCCTTTATAAATCTTTAATCATCCATTTGATAGAACCGGCCAAGTAGTATTTCCTAAGAAAAATCAAGTATCTAATTCGGCTAGGTAAATGAATAGGATGGTTATTAACATAGTATAAAGGAAACAAATGGTGGAAAACATGATAGGAATAACTGGTGAAATGGTATAATACTAGGCTGCCAAGGAAGAAGATATAATGAACTTGGTAGATTGTTTAATGAAAATTTAGGAGGAAAACAATCTAGGGCGGTTTATAAATTAAGGGTTTTAAAAAAAGAAAGTTTTAGTCACTTGAATAATTAAGGAATAATTACCAATTAATCTAAGTATTAAAATATTAATTAGCTTAAGTATAGGATTAGGAGAGTAGGGTGTTAAAATCATTGTATCAGAGCAACGGTTTAGGCAAAAAGTAGGATAAGGAAGTTCAAGACTATGTACCATGGTATCATGTACGTCGCCTTCTCCCAAGGTTTGGTTGTATTCCTTGTTTGATGATATGCCTATTGGTTGCCTATTATTTGCTTATTGTTTACAAAGTTGTTTCTATGATAAAGTACTTTATGTTACATGCCTTGTGTAAATGTGTTTACCTATTTCATATATATGCCATATGATGAAAAGAAGAAGTGTTTAATGAAAAAGGAAAGGACATGCTTATTACAGCATGTAAAGAGGAAAGGAAAGGACATGCTAAATATAGCATGTCAAAAGGAAAGGGAATGTTAAATGTTGCATGAAGGAAATGTTGAATATTGCATGAAGGAAATGTTGCATATTGCATGTATAGTAGAAGAAAGGAATATGGCATGCATACATAGTAGAAAGAAGAAGGCATGTCATGCATATTAGAAAGGAAGTAGTATAACATATATGCATATTAGGAAAAAGGAAAAGAGCATAGCATGCTATAACATTAGGAAAATCTCAATCTAGGAATAATACTAAGAAGTGTAATTGTGTGTGCATTCTAGGATGGGTCCAGAGTAAAGATCCCAAAATGAGCTCCTGAAAGGCATACTCAATACACTAAAAGAAGTGTCGGGAGTGATGAGAGAACAAGTAGATACCCAAAATGCGGCTATAGAAGTTGCAATGGCTGCTACCAACGTTGCTACTGATGCGGCAGCAAGAATAAATGGTGCAGGAGAGAACGTTGAGCCTCGAATGCACGGACCTTGACCAAGGGAAGTAGGGGCGTTAATGGACTATTTTAGGAAAGCCAACCCACCTAGTTTTTTAAGAAATTGTTACTATACCATAGCTGAGAGGTGGATGCATCAATTAGAAAAGATTTTTAGGGTAATGGAATGCGAGGAAAATGATAAGTTAATGTTAGCGGTATCTATGTTAGAGGGTGAGGTTGAGTATTGGAGGCAAAGTATGGAGAGGTTACTCATAGCTAGAAGTGTAGAGGTGAATTGGAGGAGTTTTAAGGAGGCTTTTTATAGGAAATATTTTCCCGATAGTGTTAAGCAAGATCCTGAAGCTGACTTTAATCAACTCAGACAGGGGAGTATGAGTGTAACGGAGTACGAGCATAGATTTGAAGAACTATCTAAGTTCTCTACCTACCTCCAAACCCTATTACGATGATAGGTGGAAAGCCAATAAGTTCCAACGAGGGTTAAATCCTAATGTGAGGGGTAAGATAGCAACCTTAGAAATAGAAAACTTTGCCCAATTAGTAGGAAAAAGTAAGATTGCAGAGAGAATATGATAGTTCCAAAATGTTTAGGGAGATAGAGAAGAATAGGAGTAACAAATGGGGAGCTGGAGCTGTAACTGGGAGGCCACCGTATTGGCCGAATAGAGGGAAATAAGTAGGAAGTCAATCGAGGGAGGAAGGATCGTGTAATAAGTGTGGAAGATTTCATGTTGGTAGGCCATGTTAAATGGGTACCAATAGTTGTTTTAAGTGTGGAAAGGAGGGTCACGTAGTTAGGAATTATCTGGAGTTGAATAACCCGAAAGCCACTAAGAAACCAATGGTGCTAGGACGAGTGTTTTCCTTGAACCAAACAGAAGCTCAAGAGGATGATAACGTCATTCTTGATTACTAGTGAAAACCCCGGTAGGAAAGCCCTTGTGTGTGAGTGAAGCGTGTAAGTCAGTAGAATTAGAAGTCCATAGTAGGCTAAGCTATCCTACTCTAGTTTGTTTACCTATGGGAGACTTAGATTTGATTTTAGGAATGGATTGGTTAGAAGAACAACAAGTGTTAGTGGACTGTAAGGATAAGAAGATAGTATTTCCCCTGATCAATAGTTGTTCACCAAAACTGAAACCTACCTCGATGTTTATTTCAGCCCTTCAAGCTAAGAAAATGGTGTCACAAGGTTGTATAGGATTCTTAGCTGTCCTAATAGAGGTTAAGGATGAAAAGAAAGAGTTAGATCAAATCCCAATAGTTAGAGATTTCCCTGAAGTATTCCCTAAGGATATATCTGGTATACCATCTGAAAAAGAAATAGAATTTTCCATAGAAACCTTACCAGGTACCACTCCAATATCCAAACCTCCATATAGAATAGCACCAGTAGAACTTGTAGAACTTAAGAAACAATGAGAGGAATTACTTGATAAAGGTTACATTAGACCTAGTGTTTCACCCTGAGGAGCTTCGTTAAGAAAAAGGATGGGACGTTTAGGTCGTGTATAGATTATAGACAACTTAATAAGGTTACCATTAAAATACCCTTTACCTAGGATAGATGATTTGTTATATCAATTACAAGGAGTCGCATTATTTTCTAAGATTGATTTGAGGTCAGGATACCATCAGTTGAGAGTTAAGTCTGAGGATATTCCCAAAACAGCCTTTAGGACAAGGCATGGTCATTTTGAGTTTGTAGTTATGCCTTTTGGAGTAACCAATGCACCTGCGGTATTTATGGATTTGATGAATAGAGTGTTTAGACCTTATCTTGATAGGTTTGTGATAGTGTTTATAGATGATATTTTGATATATTCGAGGAATAGGCGAGAGTATGAGGAACATTTGAGGATAGTGTTGCAAACCCTTAAGAATGAACGATTATATGTTAAGTTTAGTAAATGTGATTTTTGGTTAGATGAGGTGAGATTCTTAGGACATATGATTAGTGGTGAGGGAGTTGCCGTAGATCTTAAGAAGGTTGAAGCGGTATTAGAGTGGGAAGTACCAACAACGGTCACTAAGGTTAGGAGTTTTCTAGGTTTGGCAGGCTATTATCGAAGGTTTATTCAAGGATTTTCTCAAATAGCTATGCCATTAACTAGGTTAACCCGTAAGGGAGTGAAACGGGTATGGACTGAGAATTGTCAAAGGAGCTTTGAGGAATTAAAGGAACGATTAACTACTACTCCTGTATTAGTCATACCCGATCCTAAGGAAAAATATACCGGATATAATGACACATCTAGTAAAGGATTAGGTTGTGTCTTAATGTAACAAGGTAGAGTAGTAGCTTATGCTTCTACGCAATTAAGACCTAATGAGGAACATTACCCTACCCATGATCTATAACTTGCTGCTGTAGTGTTTGCCGTGAAAATTTGGAGACATTATTTGTTTGGTGAGAAATTTGAGGTTTTTACTAATCACAAGAGTTTGAAGTATTTGGTTGATCAAAAGGAATTGAATATGAGACAAAGAAGGTGGTTAGAGTTTTTAAAGGATTATGAGTGTGAATTAAAGTACCATCCCAGTAAGGCTAATGTAGTTGCCGATGCTTTAAGTATAAAGTTCAGGCACATGTCTAGGTTGATGATCTAAGAGTAAAAATTGTTAAAGGATTTTAGAGATGTCTATGACTTAATTGAATTGGAGTCTAGATGTATGGCTATTCGAGGATTTAGGTGGTAATCCGATTTGAAGCAAAGGATAAAAGAAGGACAAGATCAGGATGCTTGTGTAAAGAAGATTAGGCATAAGATGCAAACTGAAGAGTTGAGAGATTTTAGGCTGAATGATGAAGGGTTGCTTGAGTATTGAAATAGACTTTGTGTACCTGAGGATAGTAGTCTTAAGAAATTGATCTTAGATGAAATTCACAAGTCTAGGTATTCTATTCATCCTAGAAATTTGAAGATGTATAAGGATTTAAAGACTCAATTTTGGTGGCATGGGATGAAAAGAGATGTTGCGGAATATGTGTCTAGGTGTCTAACATGTCAAAAAGTGAAAATAGAACACCAAAAGCCTACAGGGTTATTACAACCCATAGAGTTACCAATTTGGAAATGGGATGAGGTAACCATGGATTTTCTTGTAGGATTATCGAGGACTACTAGTGGGAATGATGAAATTTGGGTGATTGTAGATCGACTTTCTAAGTCAGCACATTTCCTTCCTATTAGGTTGAATTATTCTCTTGAGAAGTTAGCACAAATTTATGTTAGGGAAATTGTGAGACTTCACGGTATACTTAGAAGTATTATTTCAGATAAGGATCCTAGGTTTACTTCAAAATTTTGGCAAGCCTTACAACAAGAGGACAATCTAAACTTTAGAAGATATGCTCAGATGGACAATCCGAGAGGACAATCCAAACTTTAGAAGATATGCTCAGAGCCTGTGTCTTAGAATTTAAGGGAAATTGGGATGATCATTTACCTTTAGTAGAATTCACCTACAACAATTCTTTCCACCAAAGTCTTCAAATGGCACCCTATGAAGCGTTATATGGTAGAAAGTGTAGATCACCATTATGTTGGTATGAAGTAGGAGAAAAACAGTTATTAGGACCTGATCTTATCCAACAAACCACTGAAGCCATTAGGAAAATTAGACAAAAGTTAAAAGTAGCTCAGGATAGGCAAAAGAAATACACGGATAGGAGAAGAAGACCATTAGAATTTCAGGAAGGTGAACACGTATTCGTAAAGATTACACCCTCAACTGGTTTTGGGAGGACTAGGAAAATGGGAAAGCTTAGACCAAGGTACATAAGACCTTATGAAATACTAGAAAAGATTGGGAACGTAGCATACTGAGTAGCATTACCACCGAGCATGGACAATGTGCATGACATTTTCCGTGTTTCATAACTTCGAAAATATAAACCGAGTCCTGATCACGTTCTAGAGTATGAACCCATAAGAATAGAAAGTAATATCCAAACTAGACCTGAACCCTTAAGGATAAAGGCTAGGAAGACCAAGTTCGAGAGAGGGAAAAGGATTCCATTAGTAAAGGTAGCATGGAAAGGATATTTAGAAAAGGATGCAACGTGGGAAGACGAAAGTGAAGTGAGGCAAATTTACCCACAACTATTTAATGAGGTTAGTATGAATTTTTAGGACAAAATTCTTTTTAAGAAGAGATGAAATGTAACATCCCAAGAAATTTAATCAAGTTTAAACTAGGCTAAATAGGTAGTAATTACGGTAAAGTACATAATTAGCTTAATACATGCATTCAGTAGGAATTTTCATGCATTTACTTTATGCATTTAATTTAGGAAATTTTAGGTGAATTTCCAAATATGGAAATAGTTACATCATCATTTAGTTAAGTTAGTTAGAATTTAAGGATGAAGACATCATTAGGATGACAACACCATGACATCATCATTTGTAATTATGGAAACAAGTCATAATGAAACTAGGAAGTTGAGAGATAGTTAGAATGGAACAAGAAAGGAACTAAACTAGGTAGAATCAAACTAAAACCATGGACAAGAAGTTAGGAAGGTGTGAATACATTAATTAAGCTCATTTAGGTGTAAGAACCATATTAAAAGAAGAAGAAAAATAACAAAATATAGTTTACTTGCTTAGAAAGGAAATGTGATGGTTTAGGTGTAAGAAGGAGGTTAAGTGTGGCAATTTGTAATAAATGCAAGAGGGTGAGTTATAAAGTTTCAATAAATGCAATGATGAGGTTTAAAACCATGTGAAAATAGGTGACATGCCAAGTGTTAGTAAACTAGGAGAAAACTAGGAGAAAAAGACATGTGTAAAGGAGGTAGACAACTTGGAAGAAAACTAGTGGAAGATGGAAAAGTAGGAATGATTAACATGCATTAATGAAGAAAAAGCCAAGGAATGGAACTCTATATAAACCTTACCATGTCTCCTTAAAACCCACACACACACACTTCCTTAAATCCATACCAAAAGAAGATAGAAAACCTTAAACCTAGACATATACCAAAAGAAGTAAAAACCGTAATCACCAAGAAAAGAAAACAAAAATTGTAGGCTAGGAAAAGAAAAGGAATAACGTGAACTAGAGGAGGAGAAAGCCAAGCCATAGGAAGGAGAAAAGAAAAGGTGAACCAAAACTAGGAGGAAGAAAAGGCATAGGAAAAGAAGGAAGAAAAATAAATAAGCTAAGGGTATTAGGCAAGTATTCATGCATATCCTTATCTTTCTCATCTTGATTCATACTTACTTCATTGATTCCTTCATATTCCTCATGATATTCTCATGATCCTTTATGCATGTGAAATGAATGTGAAATGAAAATGATGAAAATCTTTCCCTTTGTGGAAAGTTTAAAGGAAAGGACTAATAATTCTAGTAACTTGTCTTGAGTTCATGTTGGACAAAGGTCGTCTGGTATCCCAAAGGATGGATACTTAAACTAGAGTATGAATCCTACTATTGAAAGGCGGTGCCATGTATACGAGAGGTGGTATCCGTGGTACAGTGCTATGTATACGAGAGATGCTATCCATAGTACAATGAAGTTCTTATAAGGAAGCCTCAGGCTTGCATGAATGGTCAAGAAATGTTACTAAGGAGTGGATAAGAAAAAGAAAATAATAAAGTTTGTATTTACATGTTCCTATATTCCAAAACTACCGTCAAGATATTCCCCTTTTCTATGTATGAATGCTTGTTGAGGTTCGACTCACTTTCCTTCATCTGGAAGTGCAGGATAATTATTTTTCTATGGAAGTGTTTATTGTGGAAACTTTTCTTGTGTTTGTTGGTTCCTGGGAGTACAATACCGTATATGTTACCGAGGGATGGCAAGTGGTTGATTGGTGGCACGAGGAGGGAGATGAAAATAGCCCTCTTACAAGTGGATGATGGATAAATGTTTTGGTTTTATGGTCAATGGGTCCAAAGTGAATATTTAGTAATGGTCATAGCTATGACTATATATATGGTTTAGACTTAACTTAGAAGTTTAGGAGGAGCTTGTAAAATAGTTGAATGTTTCTCTTTTGGTCCAAATTTAGTGTGGAGTCTATGTAATAATACGCGTCTTATAAATTAATACAATAGAAGACTATATCCCTTTATAAATCTTTAATCGTCCATTTGATAGAACTGACCAAGTAGAATTTCCCAAGAAAAATCAAGTGTCTAATTCGGCTAGGTAAATGAATAGGATGGTTATTAACATAGGATAAATGAAACAAATGGTGAAAAACAAGATAGGAAGAACTGGTGAAATGGTCGAATACTAGGCGGCAAAGGAAGAAGATATAATGAACTTGGTAGATTGTTTAATGAAAATTTAGGAGGAAAATGGTCTAGGGCGGTTTATAAATTAAGGGTTTTAAAAAAAGAAAGTTTTAGTCCCTTGAATAATTAAGGAATAATTACCAATTAATCTAAGTATTAAAAGATTAATTAGCTTAAGTATAGGATTAGGAGAGTAGGGTGTTACAGCCAGGGCCTTTACTTAAAATTGCGAAACTTGGGAGAAAAACTTGTAGTATGGTTCAATGGTTGCTCTGATGGAAAACCACCATCAGTCTCCTCCTCCTTTATTTTTGAACACACATAGGAAACAAAACCAGGGGAAAAAATAGTTACAAACAATTTTTTATGAAATGAAAATGAAAACTTCTAATGTGAATTACAATGAATAGCACCTTTGATGTATCATTGATTTGATCGGTAGAAGAAGAAAAATTTCTTCTCCAATTAATATCATCATTTTCTTTGTATTCGTCTTCTTCAACTACTTCAGTGGCCATGGATAACACACAAGAAGACAGAGTTGTGTTGTGGCTTAATGACCTCAGGCTTGTCACTTTATATAAATGATATATGTTCTACCTACAACGTGTCTCCATTGCTATTATTGGGTGATGAGTGTGTGATTTTATATTTCATTAAGAAAACTATAGGCAAGGGTAATACAATGTACCTGGTTAGGTTTAGCTTGGATAAAGGTGATATCGTTCAAGTTTGGCAATTGTTAGATGCATTCATTACCTTAATCAGGCATTGGGTTTCCTAACTTCATATTTACCAGTTTTATATAAGGGGCACAAGCCTTCCAATGTAACTTCATTTTTAGAGATATCAACAAGTATAATTAATTCGTGAACTAATTAATAGGCAAGAAAAATATGTAAGAGGAGAATCAGTGAAAATATTAATTTCATGTGTTAATATTAAAATCAATGATATGTATATTAATTTTATGGTTTTATATTTCAAAGACTTGCTTTATATTTTCTTTATGCATTGACAAACAAGAAATATATATATATATATATATTGATTTGATCGGTTGATGAAGACCAATTTCTACTTTAATTAATAGCATCATTTTCATTGACTTCATCTTCTTCAACTACTTCGGTGGCAACGGATCACACACAAGAAGATAGAGTTGTTATGCCTTAGCAATGCAACCTCATACTTGTCGATTTATTCAATTTATGCAGATGATTATGTTCTATCCACTATATATCTCCATCACTATTGTTGGGTGATGAGTGTATGGTTTTAGGTTTCATTAAAAAACTATAAGCAAGAGTAATACAATGTACATGGTTGGTTTAGTTTGGATAAGAGTGATGCTATTCAAGTTTAGAAATTGTTAGATACATGCACTACCTTAATAAGGCAATGGGTTTCCTAAATTGCTAATTAAAAGTTTTATATAAGGTCACAAGTTTTACGATGTAATTTTATTTATAGGGATATCAACAAGTATAGTTAATTCGTGAACTACTTGTAAAAATTTTTGGATATAGATTAACTAGTTTTCTAAACAAGTTGGAGTTTAAGTTTTATTTTTTATTAGTTCACTAAACAAGTGAAACTCAATCTTGGTAAAGCTCATCCGCGAAACTCATGAGTCCAACTTCTTAAATATATATATATAAATTTGTGATAAATATTTAAATGAAAATAATATAAGAATAAGCTTACTGACAATCCACTTGGTTAGAAGAAAAAGAAGAAAAATCTCACACCCCTCACTGAGGCATGACTGGCCGGAGGATTGGGTAACCAACCCACCGTAAACCTGACTTAAAAACAAAGTAACAAACCTAACTCATGACCCAAGTAAAGAATAAAAGTAGCTTTTCTAGAACAGAAGATCACTGTAAAACTTTATTTCCTGTAATAATTAACAAGTTACTGAAAATTTTTGGCAGAGGTTCCCAACAAAATGGAACATGCCTCAAAATACAAATGCCTATGTTCTTGATTTCACACAACACTAACACAAAGACAACAAGGAGCTCTGCTCCGTCCACCCACATTTTAATCAAGAAGTGTAACTTTTACATATACCAAAATTAGACACCTCACAGTTCTAGTGTAACTGCAAACTTTCATCCTTGACTTCAAGTCTGAGATCCTAGAAATATTTTGCAGTACTCAATCAGCAAGTTACAAGCTCGGCGACGCTATGTACCGAACTCCTGTTTTAAAAAAAGGTTCGCAAGAGAGGGGTGAGTCCTATAGATTCTGTGAGTGGAAAATCGTACCAAAATGGTACCACCATCACACCACACAGTGTATAACATATATAGTAACATCATGTAACATTGTTCATACCATAATTCACGTTACACGTGTATATTATAATCATCATAAATTCACAATTTACATGAAACACTGGATAACAAATTAATCAGAATAAGAATATCAAACAAAGCAACCAAAGGGCCAATGAGTGACTCAGCCCCGCACAATATTATCATCCCCTACCAAGCATTTATGCGCCCGCACAATAAATTGATCTCCATACACAATCCATCCGACCGAGGCTGAGCACTCAATTAATTAAAAAAAAAATTTATCAGCTTCAGAATTTCTTATGATTTTAAATCAAAATATCCTAGGTGCACCTGGATCTTAATTTCAAAATAAAAATAATTTCTCATAAAAACTTTCATGTGTTGGCCCTTATCAACCACAGACAATTTTCAAACAAGAATGATTCAACTAACTCACTAAAATATTGTACTAGAATATTTATTTAAATACACATACAATTGAACATAATAATCTAGCCCCTAAAAGCATCAATTAACCACTTACCCGTAACTGATCCCATTCATCACTCACACTTCTGTCCACACGTCTCATTAGGTCCACATTAGAATTTGGAACTGAAATTCATATTCCCAAATAATATTTAGTTCATAGACGTTATTGTTATAATCTTTTAGTTACTAAGCTTATATCTCAACTTGTATAGGTTTCTTTATGAAAGTTTTCTATTAAGCTATTACATGTCCATTAATATGAATTTGACTTATTATGATAGGGTTAATAATTAAGAGACATTTTAAATTTCTTAACAATGCATAGGGTAGAAGGAACCATAAGAAAAGATAGAAAGCACTTAATGAGTTAGAGGTGTTGAAAATGTCCAAACTTGGGCTTTGGACCAGTGTCCACTTTAATAGTCATATCTTTCTCTAGGAAATTCAGAATCCAGCTGTCGTAAAATTTATAAAATACCAGACACATGTAGCTTTATAATAGTATATCATTTGTAATTCAAAATCCAGTTGCATCAAATTCTTTAAAATGCAGGATTTTGACAGCTCTAACCTAACCTTAGTTAATTGAACATAACTTTCTCTAGGAAAAACGAAATCCAATTCTGTTTGTTAAGTTTATTAATAAATAGGTATATCTATATTTCTTATTTTGAAACTTTTCCTAAAATTGGTCATGAACCCACTCAATTCCTTACATGAACCGAAAACAGGGCACTAAAAATCCTATGTGAACTAGCCAGAGTCCAAGAGTTCTAATTCATAACTTATATGGAACCAAGCTACGAAATTTTCCAGACAACATTTCAAGACCATAAGCTACATTTTATCTTTTGAACTCTTAATTTAGTTCTTCCCCAAAGACACTTGAAATACCGAATTTTTGTTACTCATGAAATCTGCCCCTGCAACCATTCAAAACCACTTAACTCTCAATTTTCACACTTTATTCCCAACTAACCCTCCTTTGATCATATCTACTACGCACTTTCATTAACTCCTTAACTCAATACATTGACCAACCCTTTGCTCTTGCTTTATTTAAATTTTTAAAACAATTAGCCATCAAGACTTAAATTTACCAAGTTTTAATTAAAAAGTTCTACTCAATCAAATATCCTAAATCACAAAGAGATAAACCAACCTATAATCTAATTAAGCACCACACTTCTACTACTTCACTTCTTAATTTATCCTCCAAACTTCTTTATATCTAAACCATTTATCGAATTTTTAACTATCACAAAGGAAAAGGAAAAAACTTCATGAAAATAAAGTAAAAACTTGAGGTTTAGAAAATACCCACACCACGGTTGACTAGGCAGCTAGCAGTTGCCTTGATTGGTGTCCTCACGGTGGAGACAAGGGTGCAAGGCAAGGCAAAGCTGCTGTCTCTACTCCTACCAAGCTTCACGGTAACCTTGAAGTTGCTATGGGAGAGAAGGGAGGTGCACATCCAAGACAAAGGACAACTGCTACAAAAAAAATTGAAAACAGGGCAGTTGTTGTAGGCCAAAAGAAAGGCTGCTTTTCACGGCTGCAAGGTAGAACAATACCTCTCGGCTAACTGACAACTAAAGGCTAGATAAGGCAAGGTGAAAACGAAGAAAGGAGGAGAGAAATTTGGCTGCAAGAGGAAGGTTTCTTCACGGACAAACAAATTTGAATCTTCTAGGGGAGAGCTTCAAGACTAAACTCCTCACAAATTTCTTAATTTTGACGTGGATGACCTACCTTTGACCAAACCGAAAAGGTGATCAATCGAGATGTGCATAAAATGCCCCGGACATACCTCTGCGGAATAAAAAAAATGAATTAACATAATTTTATGATAATAGTGTAAATTAAAATTTAGCATTATCTAATTAGTAAGTTCATTAGCTACACTAGTGACAATCAACATTAACCTTCGTTTTGCTACAAATATACAAGTAAAAAAAAGAAAATATATTTTTATGATAAATGTGTTATTAAACAAGAAGAATTTAATACTATCATGATTAAAAGAATTAATAAAATATGAATTTATTAAAAAAAAAAATTTATTTACTATCCTGATTGTTTTTCATCTATCTGGTTAGGTCCCAATGAAGTTAGGACACCCAAGCCGGTATTAGAGAATTGATGAAAATTTTACTTGTTATAACTCGGTACCGTAACGGTAAGTTTGAGGGAATAAAAAGGAAAAACTTAGTACGTTTGGTTATAACCACAAACAAAATAAATGAATAAACAAAATAAAATATCAATTTTTATCCTTTTATTTTATTTTCCTTTCCTCCTATTTTCCTATTCTTTTCCTTATAGAATTTTTTTCTCTTTGTCTTCCTCCTCGACGCCTTTTTCCTCCCCCTACTTTCTCGACTCTTCCATTAACTCCATTCAAGAAGGCCAAAGCACCAACTTCTCATTGTACGTTCCTATCCTTCGTCTTCTTCAATTTTAATTGCACGGAGAGTTTGGGGAGTTTTCATGGCTTCTCCTATTGCATCAAACTGTATGGCTTTCAAATCCTCTGAAATTTCAAGTATTAGTAACAGGAAAGTGGATTAGTTTTGAAACTGGTTTCATGCTTGTTGAGTCGAATCAAGTCAGCTCCATTCTTGTTTTGGTCTTCAATGTAGATCAAAGAGTTCATTTGGCTCAACTAGTATATAGATCCTTGTATTGCATTGGACTTATTTTCCTATTTTACACACCTTAGATGTTGTCAATTTTCACTACTGAAAGCTAGAAAAGTATAAAAAATTTGTTAAGCTAACACTGACTTATTACCCATATTGAAACCTAAAAGAAAAAAAAGATCTCTAGTTGTTCCGTGATGAAAAATTCAAATTTAGGATCTGGAAGGCAAATTCTTCCTTTTTATGTGGGTGCTTTTTTAGAAATTCTAATTTTTTTTTTATATTTCATACTACATGAAGAAGATTGGTCACTATTACTAATAATTAGGTTTGTAAAGCACCTATTTTATTTTTACGCCAGTAAGAATAGTAGCATTTGTATGTCTTTGATGTTCTTCTAACATAGGTGCTTCAGATGGATTTTTGCAACACAGGCTAGATGGTTGTTTATTAGAGCACTAAGAAGAGAGCTAGTTGGCCTAATTGTCCTATATCAGGGGTAAGCTCTTATTATCATTCTCATCCTAAATTTTTTAGGTTTTTAACAATTTTGTTTTATTGCATTTTAGAAAGATAATAAAATATCCATTGGTATTTTACCTTTGTGGTGTGATAAATATTGGCTTGTCTTTAGAGATTGATTGGAGATAGGTGATAATTTTATTACATTGAATGTTTAATTCATCACTTCTGGGCTTATTTGGGGTTAGATTGCCCATTTCAATCCATAGTTCATTTAAATGGTTAGGTTGTCTAGTTTTGTTACTTTGTTAATTACTTGACTTGTAAAAGTTGACCATCTAGCTATTTGTGGCTCATTTGAACTTAGTAACTAATCTATCATAGAGCAAGATGATGTTTTATACTTTTAGACTGTTTATATGCAAACATGTGAAGAAGATGTTTGTTTGAGCTATCACTTTTTCCTTATCATTTTAATTAATGCTATGAATTATGTTGTCATTTGAAACTGTAGGATTATTGGAAGATGCAGAAAAAATGATGAAGGTATATACTGTTAAATTGGTAAAATAAAAAGTTTTAACATGCAAATGCTATCATTCAATATTGAATTGGATGACAAAGTTTAGAATATTTGTATATGCATTTGAAAACATATCTTATCAAATGTTTTATAACTTAGCATGACTAGTAACTCACATTATTTTACTTAGAATTTTAACTGAATAGAGTTTGCTCAATCTTGTGTATATAATCTTTGTGATTGATGGTCTTAGTAAAAAAGAATCTTTATTATTATATTTTCTTTTGGTTTTCCTTCTAGTATGTGTGGTAGCTTATATGCTCCAAAAGTAGACTTAATGGTGTACCTCTACTTGCCAATTGAAGGATTCTTTCAGGTGCTTCAAAATTTCGAATTAACTAAAATTGAGCAGTTGTTTTACTTTTTTGAAGATTGATTTTTCTGTTTTTAAATTTTGTAGGCTGAAAGTGATATTGCAAATATAATGTAAAAGTTTAGAAAGCTTAAGGAAAACAAGGTAGTTTAATTATCTATATCAGTCCATTCTACTTAATAAGAATGCAAGCCATTAACTTGCACAGACATTGGTTATCTGCAATGGTTATGGATAAGTTTATCTGGAACAGTTGTTTTTACCGTTGTAGAAATTGATTATTAATGACACCTTTTTCTTCGATGGGCCTATCTGCGATAGAAATCGGTTGTCCATGATGGGTTTTTATGCGATCTGTGACAGCTTTTGCTTGTCACAGATAATTATTTTTCTTGTAGTGTGCAGCCAATTCATACACCGATTAGTAGCCTCCACCTTCCTCCTCCTCTCTTCCTATCCCATTTTGGAGTTCCCTTTCTCCTTGTTTGCCTGCAGCAAGGTAGCAGCAGCTTCCCTTCAAACTTTCTGCCAGGTTGCCCTAGTTTTGGTTACCTTTTACCTTTTATTCTTGCTTTGTAGCTCTTCAACTATAGCAGCCACCATAAGGAAGCTGTAGCCAAGATGTGGGTTTGGTGCCCTATTTTGGAAACCTTGGATCTCTTATTTCAGACATGGAAGACTTTCCATGTACCTTGAGTGAGTGGGCTATTTCTATGTCTTCATATAATTAATTCATTCTTTTCTTTTACTTATTGATAATTGAGGAAGGGTTGAGTTTAGTGAGTTTGGGAGGAGTAGTTAGAATTTGATATTGATAGAAAGTGTGATAGTTAATCTTTTAAGGGAAATAGAAAGCTTGAATTAGATAGGATTATATAGTTGACAATATATGTAATTTAAGTTTTAATTCCTTTGATTAACTAAACCAATTTCAAGTTTGATTTTGGAATATAAGTAACATGGGAATTAATTTTATGTTAACTATTTTGGGGCATGTACAGATATAATACACATACACATGAAACAAAAGTAATTATGCCATTAAGATGTTTGTAAAAATGTCTAAATGAAACTAGTTGTAATAAGATGAGTAAAAACTTTTATGGTTAGGGATTATTTGAATAAAAATTGTAAGTTTAGAGAAAATAGGTATTGAAATGTTATTAGTTGCTTGAATAGAAGGAAGCTTGTAAGATGATAAAAGAATGAGAACATGATAGGTAGTAATAATTGAAAAAGGAAACACGGGAATTTAATTGTATTGTAATGAAAAAATTGGATAACGCAAGCTTTTGATGGATCTTATTAACTTAATGTTAAAAATATTAGTAATATAGCAATTAATGAGATTGTGTTAATTTTGTTGGGAAGTGTATATATGTATATATATATATATACACACACACACACACATAGACAAGCAATGAGATAAAGTGCACTTTAGGTAATTGTTGACAAGCCTAAAAGAACTAAGCGTGTGAGTCACTTAATTTCCCTTACTTTTTTAAAAAAATTAATTACATCTTTGTGGCATTGTTTAAAATGTTTGGATTTGAGAATTTTTAAAAGGTAAAATACAAGTTGGTTGCGATGGAAATTTTCCACTCACCGAGTTCGTGGGACTCACCACTCTCTTGTTGATTTTTTTTAGTAACAGAATCTTTGTGAGCATTAATAACTGATGCTTGGCTTGCTGATTGTATGATGGCAAGATATGCATTTGAGATCGCCAACTTGAAGCCACAAGATGAAAATTTGCAATCACTTTAGGGTTAGGTGTTTGATTTTGTATTGTGTTATAGTTCAGTTCATTCGTTGTTGTGTCATAAAGCGGTGCGGAGCTCTTTTTGGTATATTGTTGCTGTTAGTGATTAGTTGAATGTAACTAGGGATTATATATTTATATTTTCGGCATGTTACAAGGCACAGGGAACCTATACTAAAATTTTTAATAAATTGTATGTACTTCAGTAAATAACATTTTGTTTCTAATACATTGGATCAATAGTTGGTAACACTGACTTGGCTGGCCGATAATGATCGATCAACTTCAACTTTTTACCCACACATTTTTCCCGACTAATTTCACCTACAAACTTACATCGGTAATATTGTGTTTTTGATTGAAATTCTATTTTGGTTAGCTTCATAATTAGTTTCGAGTAAATTACACCTCTTCCCTTGGATGGATAGAAAAGTTAACGATGTTACAAAATAATTTTGGTAAAAAAACTAAAAAATCATGTTTGTATTTCTAAAGTAACAAAAAGTCTTATTTTTACTTTTCACTTTTCAAATGAGTTATAATACTTACTTTTTTTTTATATCATCCTTTATTTTTTAAAATTTATTTTCCTAATAACAACCTTTATTTTTATTTATTTTATTTCTACTATATTATCCCTAATAAAAAAATACTTGAAAATAAATAGATTAAATTTATTAGCGATATTCTAAAAACAACCTATGACATAACTTTACAAGAAAAATAAGTCAGAATTTTATTATTTTCTCTTCAAATAAATAGACTTTAAATTTGAACATATTTTTACCACTTTAACCTGTTAAAAAATAAATAAAGTTAAAATACTTAAATAAATTGTGTTATATTAATTAATGAAAGAATAAAGACTTATACTAACAATAAAATATTACTATTTTTCATTTTCATATATTTCAACCTATAAATTAAAAAATATATTAATTTTTTAAAAGTGTTTGAATTTATCTTTTTAATTCAAAGATATTTGCATTTTTTAATTTCGTATTTAATACTCAAATTCAATGTAACATATATATATATCTATACTAGTTATCTACAAGCACATACTTGTATATATCTTACCTGTATTTAATTTGATAAATAAATAAATTATATATTTTAAAAGTATGGGATTGAGTAGGAGAGTGGGAGAACAGGAAAGGTGCGTGGGTGACAGTATGAGAGTAGTTGTCACACCCTTTACGGAGGAATGACTAGTCGGAGGAATGGATTGCCAACTCTCCATAACCCATACTCTAAAATAAGAAAGCAACTACGACTCTTAACCAAACTAATGAACAAAAGTAAAGATTTATAAAACAAAAGTTAGCTGTAAAAGTTTGTTTACTGAAATAAATAACAATTTACTGAAAATTTCGGCAGAGATTTCTCGTAATATGGAACATGCCTAAAATATAAATGCATAATCCTGTTTTTGTAGAATAACTAGAGTAACAACAACAAAGACAATAAAGAGCTCCATTACGTTTCTTATCACAATAACAATTAATTAAACTATTACACATTATAAGACCAAATACCCCACAGCTCTAGTGTGACAGCAAATTTTCACCCTATTGACTTAAAGATTGAGATTCCCAAGAGTTACCTTGCCATCAAACACTCGGCAAGGTCCATTATCAGTAATGGCCATCCTCAAATCCTGTTACTAAAAACAATACCCCAGAAGAAGAGGTCAGTCTTATGGACTCAGTGAGGAGAAAATAGTACCAAAGGGGTACTAGCATCACTCAACACAAGTAATATATTATATAAAATAACATCATGTAACAATATTCATGTTTTAATTCAAAATACATGTACATATTGTTATTCGTTATAAATTCACAACTTACATGATTCATAAGATCACAAATAAATCAAAGCAATCATAACATACAAAGCAAACAAGAGGGCAACGAATAACTCAGTCCCGTACAACAATGTCACCTCCCACCCGACATTATGCGCCCATACAATAGATTAATCTCCGTACATAATCCATCTCATCGGGACTGAGCACTCAAACTTTTAAAACATTTTTCAAAATCAAAATATCTTAGAATTTCAAATCAACATATCGTAGGTGCACCTGGATCTCAATTCCAGAAATAAAAATCCTTTCTTAGAAAAATTTCAATTTGTTGGCCGTTAATAATCACAAACAATTTGGCAGCTCTAGAAAATTCCAAATCCAGTTTCGTAACATTTATAAAATAGTAGATACATGTAGCTTTATAATGGTATATCATTTGAAATTTTTAGATTTATATATCAATATAGTTTATTCTGTGAAGTGGCATCAAACTCTGCAAAACACAAGAAACTACCTTTACTACCTTTATTATTTAGAAACTTTTCCTAAAATCAGCCTTGAACTCATTCGATTCTTTATATACACAAAAACAGGGCACTCACAAAATTCTTGGTTATTAATATCATACTCCAAAGCTTATAAAAACTTCATATTTGATAATTTAATTACAAAAATTTCTAGTCTAACTTATCAAGATATTAGGAGCATTTCATCTTAAGAACATTATTCCTAAATCAACCTTTAAGACTCTCTAAAGTTAGTTACACTAAAACTGGTTCAATCAATATCTGAAAATCATAACCCTGAGTTCCATCACCTCCAAAATACTCATAACAAGGAATTAAAACCTACACCATTCCATATTTACTTTTTATATGTTAGGAACAACTTTTATTTAGAGGTCCTAAGCTAATTCCAACAAAAGACCCGATGAAGTTTCCCAAACTGACTAAAGCTCACTAAAATTCCTGTATGGAACTAGTCTTAGTTCCGTAGCTCTAACAATCCGTATACTTCGAATCAGGTTACGAAATTTTACACGTATCATCTTAAGACCCTAACCTACACTTTTATTTGGAACTATTAATTTAATTCAGTTTCAAAAATATTCGAAATGTTAGATTTCTCCAACTTGCAAAATCTGCCCCTGCTTCACTTCAACAACCACTTCCAAGTTACTTTCCATGATTCTTAAATCATACATCATTACACTAAATATATTTCTTGAAAATTAAATCTCCTTAACTCTTTAACCAAATATTTTTAAATTACATTAATTAGTTCTATATCATATTTCTTAATTAGCTATTTTATTTATCAAACCTAGGGAAGTCAACTTCTAAATATATGATAACACTTAATTTCTTTTATACACGTTATCAAATACTTTTAAAAAAATAATTATTTTCCATTAGTGTGTATGCATTTGTATATAGACATACACCAAGAATTCAACATATCTCATCCTTTTCATACTACTTATATCACCACTTTGAATCCAAATTAAATTACTTATCTATAATTTATCTAATGTAAGAGTATATAAGTCCTATATTATCATACTTAAATTTCCAATTTTCTCATTCTACAATTAGACATAATTATCTAATATATTCATTGTTCTTAAACTTTTGCTTAGAATTTTCTTAGTCCTTAATTCTAAATCATCAGCTATATAAAGAAATATAAAGAAAACAAAGCCACAAACTAACTAGCTATTGACAAAACTCATGGCAAGGAGGAGTTTTCTGCATCTAACACCCTTTGATTCCATGGCTAGATTAGGAAGAGTAGGGGAGCTATCCTTCTTGCTGCTGGCTACCCTGGTACTTGTGGTACACAGCAGCTTTGCCATTAAATTTAAAGTCCTCCATGGCCTGAGGTGAACTAGCCTGATTGAAGGGAGGCTCCAGTACATGCCAAAATGCAAAACAAGGCAACTATCCCTTTTGCTGTCTTGGCTGAGATGAGGAAGAAGAATACATTAGACATTGAAATGATACAAGGCCATACAAGAGCTATAGAAGGGAGAGAAAAAATGAAGAGTGTGGTAGCAGTACTTAAAGAGCACGGCAGCAAAGCAAGGAAAAGGAAAACTAGGCTCGGTTTCTTGAAGATTTTGGCTGTAGTCCATGCTGTCCAACTAATTCCCATGGCAACTAGGCTTAACGGAAGGCTAGTCCAATGAAAATCATACCAACAAGAAGGGAGGAGAATAGTGCTCATAGCTAAATTTTAAGAAGACACCGACATACTCTAGAACCAACTAAAATAGGCGAGGAACAAGTGTGGCGGTGGAAAGACAGAGGGAAGAAGCTACTCGGCCTAAAAGAAAAAAAACTTAGAAATAAAATATTATATCATAGTACACATGTGATAATTATGACTCTAATTTATCTATAATTATAAATATATATATATATATATATATACACTCAAATATTGTCTTATAATTCATTTTATTCATAACAAATTTTATTTATCAATACACTTTAAATGAAATAAATTCCAAGCCCAAGTAAATCTATAGTATAATCAAAATACATTTTCCAATTTATACATATGTGTGTGTATATATATATATACGGTATATATATATATATATACACACACACTAGTGTTTATTCACTTTAAACCTAATTTACCTAAAATTTTATTCGCCTAATAACACTGCTCATGTACAAATATTTTGAAACATACATTAAATTATTAGGATATCACAGTAGTAAAATGTGGAGATTATTTTTTAATAATTATCAAGTGATTAGATGAAATTTATTAATTAAATTTATATTTTAAATAATTTAAATATGTATAAAATAATGTGGAGACCATAAAAGTCTTTTGACCTTTAAAATTGTATAGATATATGTGTACATTATTTTTATTTTATTTTATTAAAATAATAAATTGAAGTTTCTATTAAGAAAACAAGTTAAAAATTAAAGAATAATATAAAAAGGTAAATATTAGGATTCATTTGAAAAGGAAAAAAAAATGTAAAATTAAGATATTTTGAAATTTTGGATATACAAACATGATTTTTAGTATTTGACCCAAATTATTTCATGACACTGTTAGCTTTTCCATCTATACAAGGGGAGGGGAGTGTTGATTTCTTCAAACTTTGGATTTCAGTGTTATTTCACTAAACCTAAAGGGAAGGGGAATGTAATTTTCTCATTAGTTTACTATTAGTGGGTAAGAAAAATTATTTAGATTATGATTTAAATTTCTTAAAGAGACTTACTTTGATCATTAGATTGAGATTGTAATATAGTTTTTATAAAGTAAAGGAAAAGTTTGCTTGATGGATAAGTTCTACGAAGTATAAATAAATAAGCTTGTGAGAGTTGTAAGATATAGAGAAAGTGTGAGAATACTATGTACAAGATATTATTCTTTCTGTAATCTTTCTTACTATAGTAAAATCTCTCTTCTCATCCGCTGATGTAGGTATGGGTGCCAAGTCATGTTAAATGTTATGTGTTAAATGTTCTTTCTCTTATCTTCTAGTTATATTTTGCATGGCTATCTTTTTTGTATTTTTGTTATATCTCATGAATTTTGAAGGGGTTTTTATTTGTATAATTCCCAATATAAATTAATTTCTTAACAATAGTATCACAGTGAGTTATACAATACAAAACTCTATTTATTGGGCATTAAATGTCCAACTAAATTGGACACGTTTTCTTGATAGTTTGACAAATCATCACACCTACTAACTATTTGTTTACCTCTTGAGGAAAACTGCCAATAAATTTGTGTATTTATGTTTTTCAGCCCAATCTTATTTAATGCTTTAAATTTAATCCTTAACAAATAGAAAACCTTAAATTCTTTTCTTCTACTTGGGCTCAAACCCACAAAATTTGAAACTCAAAAACCAAATTTGAAATCCAGGAATCAAGAATAGACTACGAGGAAGGAGCTAACAACACCACCTCTTATAATCACAACTCTCCTTCTATATCCTGCTTGTTCTTGCTTCTCCTTTATTGGTATCTTTCATTTAAATAGAAAATTGATTTATGGTATGTTAGTCAAAGCATTAGAAATAATCTTGAATTATTGGTCCAATATTCCATATTAGTAAAGACTCCTTACATACACACTATTAATCGATAAAGCCAGAGTTGAATAAGAAATTCTCCTTCTAAAAAAGTGTACATAATAAAATGCCTCTTTTTTACCCCATAGATTGTGTTATAAAAGGTCAATGGTGGTGAAACATTTTTGACACCACCACTCAAATGCAATTACTACCTATCACTACCTTCGGCCCCACCACATCATAAAACACCACCCAATGCCAACCCATTATAGCTACCCTACTAATCACAGGCTCACAGCCATGACCACCATCACCATCACGTGCCTCACCTTAACCTCTTAGCTACTTCTCGAACATCCAATTAAGGATTGATAAATTAATAGTTCTTCATGTAAGTTGAATTATTTTTGTCAAGCACAAATTAATACACATAGATATATAATTTGCTAGATATGAACTAATTCACATTATTCTCATGAACCTAGAAAGAAAACTAAATTAGGTAGACATGGTTTTTCATTTCAAGTATCTTGATAGGATAGTGAAAATGAATCCTACATGACTAGAAAAAGCAACTAAACTGTAGCACCAATTACATCTTAGCGAAGATGGTGGAGATGATGACTCTGTGGCCTGTACTTGTAGTTCATAAAAAATTAATATATTTTGGGGTCAAATATAATTACTCTATTTTTTAACAGTACAGGTAACAAGTTAATATAAATAAATGGTTGTGATTCGCTCAAATAAAATCGATGGTGAATGAATGATATACTTCAGCTGGGTCTTAAATACCATACAAAAAGAGTTGGGTATTATATAACTCATCTAGTACCATTATCAAACAAGATATTACATGATAACTACCTTTACATACACTATCTTTAAAAAAATTTCTATAACACAACAACGAATGAACTGAACTATAACACAATACAAAATCAGCCACCCAACCCTAAAGTGACTACAAATTTTCATCTTGTGGCATTAAGTCGTCGATCTCAAATGCATATCTTGCCGTTATACAATCAGCAAGCCAAGCATAAGTTATTAATGCTCACAGAGATTCTATTACTAAAAAAAATCAACAAGAGAGTGGTGAGTGGAAAATTTCCATCACCACCAACTTGTATTTTACCTTTTAAAAATTCTCAAATCCAAAAATTTAAAACCATGCCACAAAGATGTAATTAAGTTTTAAAAAAAAGTAAGGGAAATTAAGTGACTCACATGCTTAGTTCTTTTAGGCTTGTCAATAATTACCTTAAGTGCACTTTATCTCATTGCTTGTCTATGTGTGTGTGTATCTATATATATATATATATACATATATACACTTCCCAACAAAATCAACACGATCTCATTAATTGCTATATTACTAATATTTTTAACATTAAGTTAATAAGATCCATCAAAAGCTTGTGTTATCAATTTTTTTTCATCATAGTACAATTAAATTCCCGTGTTTCCTTTTTCAATTATAACTACCTATCATGTTCTCATTCTTTTATCATCCTACAAGCTTCCTTGTATTTAAGTAACTAAATATCCTTTCAATACCTATTTTCTCTAAACTTACAATTTTTATTCAAATAATTCCTATGCATAAAAGTTTTAACATTCCAAGTTTTACTCATCTTATTACAACTAGTTTCATTTAAGAATTTTTACAAACATCTTAAGGGCATAATTACTTTTGTTTCATGTGTTTGTATATTATATTTGTACATACCCCAAAATAGTTAACACAAAATTAATTCCCATGTTACTTATATTCCAAAATAAAACTTGAATTACATATATTTCCAACTATATAATCCTATCTAATTCAAGCTTTCTTTTTCCTTTAAATGATTAACTATCACACTTGCCTCCCATATCCTAAATTCAAATTATTCATCATGGAACAACTAGAGATCTTTTTTTTTTTTTTTTGGGTTTCAATATAGGTTATAAGTTAGTGTTAGCTCAATAAAAATTTTATACTCTTCTAGCGTTCAGCTACTGTAAACAATGAAAATTCACAATATCTAAGGTGCGATTCTCTAAACTGGGCTCCAGTACCAACTTATTACACTCCGCATAGAGGTATTTAGATTGTATTATTCAAAGTTGTTCTTCATTATGAGGGAACATATACACAGGGAGCTCCATTGTATCAAGAAACAAAAAAAAAAAAAAAAACAATAATAAGACACAATGATCTAAAATACACAATACATAACATTAAGCCTTGATATGACTGTAGTGTTTCATTCTCGGGCCTTCAATTGTGCATCCTTTCAAGAGTATCTTGCCACAACAACTACTAGCAAGTCAAGGTACTGCTGGAGGAGTTTGAGAAGAACCTAAAGCTAAAAAAAACATAGAAGAAAGAAGACTGAGTTATATAAACTCAGTGAGTGGAAGACGTACCAAAAGGGTAGTAGCTTAAAGCATCATAAATTTATAAAAAATCATAACATAACTCATTATCCAATTACAATCCTTACATAATATATATATATATATATACACACACATATGGATGACGTAAAACTTACATACTCGCAAGTAAACATATAATAAACAAATCAAACAAAGCATCCAAGGGCCAGTAATCATAGTAACTCAGCTCCCGCACACTATATATATATATATATATATAATATATATGTACAAGTACATATATCTTCCTTGGGGCTATTCAGCTCCCGCACATCATAACAAATAATCTCCCACAGTAACCTCCCTGGGACTGAGTTACTCGAATGTATATTTATATAATCACTTAATCAAATCAAATTTATCCTAGGTCTACCTGGATTCTAAATCATATTAAAAATGAATTCTCTGGCCCTATCAACCACATACAAATCATTCAAACTATCGTACAACACACTAAATAACAAATGTATGAAAATTTAGAATTTTATCACATAATTCAACATTTATATTCAACTCAAAGTACTAAACACATCTTTATCCAACAATAATATACATATAGAAAACATTTAAAAACACAACTAGTAACCAAAAGATAATATCTTTCACTCACAACTTTACAATTGTTGTTCGTGGCTTCCCCTAGAGTCCAAAAGTGTCGTCGAGAAAGCATCATGTTCTGGATCTGAAATTACATTTCCAAGTATCATTTAGTTTCTAAATTTCATATATTATTATTCCCTAATCATAAGGACTTGACCATAAAAATTCCAAAATATTAATTTACAAATAACTTCTTTTAGTCATTTTATCAAACATCTTGAAAGCATACTGTGTTCCAATTCATATATATATATATATATCTTATTTATGTAACCAAAACTAGCACCAACACTAACCACAATTCAAATACTAGATTGAAATTGGATGAATCATTTAGGGACAATAAAGAGCTTAAATCTTGGAATTCCAAGAGAACCAAACAAAACTTTACCCACTATTTTTCTCACCACCTTGATCATATTCTTTCATTCACAAACCCAACCAATCTCGACATCTAAATCCTTAAACAAAACAAAAAGGAAAAGGAATCAGCTCCAAGAAAACAAGAGAATTACTTAAACTAGAGGTATTTGGAACTACCCCAATATAGAAGAGTGGCTGAGCAGCTATTGGAGGATTTAGAGGTGCTGTTATTTGCTGATGCAATGGCTATTAGAGGTGTTGCTAATCCAAGAGAGCTACTCCTCGGCTTAAGCATGGGCTGGGGAAGATCAAGACATAAGCTGCTAATGAGAAGTTGGTGCTTTGGCCTTCTTGAATGGAGCTCATAGAAGAGTCGAGAAAATAGGGGGCGGAAAAAGGCGTGGAGGAGGAAGACAGAGAGAAAAAAAAATCTATAAGGAAAAGATTAGGAAAATAGGAAGAAAAGGAAAATAAAATAAAAGGATAAAAAATCGGTATTTTATTTTTTTTATTCATTTATTTAGTTTGTGTTTATAACCAAACATACTAAGTTTTTCCTTTTTATTTCCTAAAACTTACCGTTACAGTACCGAGTTATAACAAGTAAAATTTCCATCAATTCTCTAATACTGGCTTGGGTGTCCTAACTTCATTGGGACCTAACCAGATAGATGAAAAACCCAAAAAAAAAAAAAATGTCTTATTTTATTTAAGTTTCTAATAATAATAAATCAGAATAGTAAATAAATATTTTTATTTAATAAATTCACATTTTATTAATTCTTTTATTCATTATAGTATTAAATTCTTGTTTAATAACACATTTATCATAAAAATACATTTTCATTTTTTACTTGCATATTTGTAGCAAAAGGAAGGTTAATGTTGATTGTCACTAGTGCAGCTAATGAACTTACTAATTAGATAATGCTAAATTTTAATTCACACAATTATCATAAAATTATATTAATTCATTTTTTTTAATTCCGCAGAGGTACGTCCAAGCCATTTTACGTACATCACGATTGATCACCTTTTCGGTTTGGTCAAAGACAGGTCATGCACTTCAAAATTAAGAAATTTTTGAGGAGTTTAGTCCTTAAGCTCTACCCAGAAGATTCAAATAAAGAAAGTCAATGAAGGGAGCACAACTTCTTAACTATCTGGTCAACCCCTTGGGGTATGTTAAATTCTTCCTAGTCATATCTGTGAAGACAATTACAATCTTTATATTAACATATATTTTAAATAGATCCTTTTTTTTCTTGAAAAATTAGTTTTATTTTATTTTATAATGCTTACATGATTGTTGTTCATTACATGACATAAAGATAAAAGTCAAGAACTTACGTTAAAGATTATAATTTTTTTTTTAATGATTAGAATAATAAGAAATTTTTGTAATAAAAGATTTTATTTCTAGCAAATTTCCTAATGTAAATACGGCTAGCGCAACGTGCATGACATAAAAATTAATTTTAATGAAAATGAAGAAATCATAGATATAAGTTATAGGTCGATACCAATTTTTCCTTTCACAAACATAATTTGGTTTTTCATAGTTTTTAAATCTGTAATTCTTCATTTTTTGTTATAACCCGATATTATAACATTTAGAATGTTGAATTTTATAATTGTTTTAACCCGGTATCGTAAAGTCAAGTTTTAAATATATAAATTTCAATATAAGCAACAACGACATAAAAAAATTAAAGAAATAACAACAAAAATTAAACATGTCTTAAATCGATTTCATAGTGATACATTTTAGTGATTTTTTTACAAAGAAATTGTGATAAACCGATATGTCCTTATTTTATTATCAATGTTTTAATATATGTTTTGGAGTGTCATGCATAATTTATGAGGCATTTAAATTAATAATAAAATATTATACATAGTGGTATTAAATATTATAATCCGATATTCCAGTGGGTATTTAAAAATGTTGTACGTGAATTATTGTAGTTATGTACATTGTTATAACCCAACATCATGAAATCAAATTTTAAGTATAATGTGAAAATATTAGTTATAAGTTTACAGTCACACTAGAACTGTGAAATGTCTAATTTTGGTATATGTAAAAGTCTTGTTACTCTTCTTGATTAAAATGTGGATGGAGCGGAGCTCCTTGTTGTCTTTATATTAGTTTTGTGTGAAATCAGGAACATAAGTGTTTGTATTTTGAGGCATGTTCCATTTTGTTGGGAACCTCTACCAAAAATTTTCAGTAACTTGTTAATTATTACAGGAAATAAACTTTTACAGTGATCTCCGGTTTTAGAAAAGCCACTTTTATTCTTTAGTTGGGTCATGAGTCAAGTTTGTTACTTAGTTTTGAACTCAGGGTTACGATGGGTTGGTTACTCAATCCTCAGGCTAGTCATGCCTCCGTGTAGGGTGTGACATTTTTCTTCTTTTTATTCTGACCACGTGGATTGTCAGTAAGCTTATTCTTATATTATTTTCATTTAAATATTTATCATGAATTTATTATTATATATATGCTAATTTTGCTAAGAAAATATCATCATAATTAAATATTAAATTAGATAGTATATATTTAAGAAGTTAGACTCACGAGTTTAGCGGATGAGCTTTACCAAGATTGAGTTTCACTTGTTTAGTGAACTAATCAAAAATAAAGTCTGAGGTTGCATTGCTAAGGCACAACAACTCTATCTTCTTGTGTGTGATTCGTGGCCACCAAAGTAGTTGAAGAAGATGAAGTCGATGAAAATGATGCTATTAATTGAAGTAGAAATTGTTCTTCATCAACCGATCAAATCAATGATATTTATATATATATATATATATATCTTGTTTGTTAATGCAAAAGAAAATATAAAGCAAGTCTTTGAAATATAAAACCATAAAATTAATATACATATCATTGATTTTAATATTAATACTTGAAATGAATATTTTCACTGATTCTCCTCTTACATGTTTTTCTTGCCTATCAATTAGTTCACGAATTAATTATACTTGTTGATATCTCTATAAATGAAGTCACAATAGAAGGCTTTTCTGCCCCTTATATAAAATTGGTAAATATGATGTTAGGAAACCCAATGCTTGATTAGGGTAATGCATGCATCTAACAATTGTCAAACTTGAACGATATCACTTTTATCCAAGCTAAACCAACCAGGTACATTGTATTACTCTTGCCTATAGTTTTCTTAATGAAATATAAAATCATACACTCATCACCCAATAATAGTAATGGTGACACATTGTAGGTAGAACATATATCATCTATATAAAGTGACAAGCCTTAGGTCGCTAAGCCACAACACAACTCTATCTTCTTGTGTGTTATCCGTGGCCATTGAAGTACTTGAAGAAGACGAATGCGATAAAATCATGATATTCATTGAAGAATAAATTTTTCTTCATCTACTGATCAAATCAATGATACATCAAAGGTATTATTCATTGCAATTCACATTAGAAGTTTTCATTTTCATTTCCTAAAAAATTATTTGTAACTATTTTTTCCCCTGGTTTTGTTTCCTATGTGTGTTTAGAAATAAAGAAGGAGGAGACTGATGGTAGTTTTCCATCAGAGCAACCTTTGAACCATACAACTAGCCTTTCTACCAAGTTTCACAATTTTAGGTAAAGGCCCTGGCACCATACCTAGAGATTGTATATGTGGCTACTGTCTAGGAATACTAGAGAGCAGGCTTTAGAATTGTGAACATGCCTACATGTTCTTTTTGTTACGGTGTGTACATCTTTTCTTTTGCTTCTTTACATCTATAAATTATTCTTCTTCTTATTATTTTTTTTAAAAAATAATTATTTTATTATTGACAATGTTTATCTATTTGATCATATTTCAGTTTGCTATTGGCATATTAAACTCATGCCCAAATAGATCCACGAGGAGGAGGGAGCAAATAGAGAATAAAAAAGTGTAATGAGTTGTTAAAAGCTGAGTCGTTGAACACAGTAGAGGTGAGTGAGATGTGGGGCATAATTTTTACATTGAACAAAGATGATGTGATCAATAAGTTTCCTAATGTTTATGAAAAAAATGTAATGAGTTGTGAGAAAAACAATGGATAAGAAGATCATGAAAATATTTGAATTTATGGTATCTAGTTCTTAGTTTTCATTTTAAATAATTATTGGTCCATAGTAGGATAAGGCCCAATTAACGAAATATGCAATCATGACTAACTGAGTTTTTAATTAGGTACAATTTTATATCGTCACAGATTATTTGACTTCAAAAATCAAGTAAAATTTTAATCAAATCAATTTGATCAGGTCAAGTGAATTTTATCGAAAACCCAATCATCTTGTTCGGTTAAACACTATTATTTGTTAAATTGCATATGTATTTTTTTAATCATTTATTATCTCGATGATGATTAAGTGCCAAGTAATTGATAGATTCTTATTTATTTTAAAATTTAATTTTCAACCATTAAACCTTAACAACAAGTATCTCTAAGACATCATTAAAAAAAAAAAAATTCCTATAGAAAAAGTGAAATTTTAATTGTAGTTTAAGAAAAATGTATTGATATCAATAAGGTAAAAATGTTTGAATTTTATTTGGCAATTTTAAAATTAGAAACAAGATGGTTGAAGAAACTAGAAATCCATTTATTTGATTTTGAGTTTATCTATAAAATTGTTTTCAAGAGAAAATCTAATTATAATTGTACATATGTTAACCATAATTTTAATGGTATTGAAAAAACAAAAAGAAAAACACCACTATTATGCAAAAAAGACCTTAAATCTCTATTACATATACCAAAATTCTGGCAAAGATATATATATGAAGCAAGTAAGAGTTCCATACCATGTAATTTAATAATATTTTTTTAATTTTATTTTCATTGTCCATTTTTAGTCGTGAAATATACAGTTTTGTTCATAATATAGTAATTATTAATGAAATAAAAGAAATCGTGGAGATTAGTTATATAGGTTGATACTAAATTTGCATTTCACAAAAATAAATTGGTGTTTTAAAAATCTAATCCACTCGAATGGTTAGAATGTTAGTTGCATGGTAGAGAAACACTGATTTGAACCATAAAAATATTTTGTGGATTGAATTGTGTAAACTGGACGACATAGGACAAATCCATTTAGTCTAGATTTCACTTTTTTTTCTTTTTTTTTTTTCAAAAATCTAAAAATACTAAAATTGAATTGAATTTTCAATATTTTGATAGGTCATACTAATATGCATTTAAATCTAGTTAAAAAGTTAATTAAAACCCCAAAACGTGTTATGTATCCCCAAAACACACTAATTGATATAAGATATTTTGTAAATGTGACTATATTAAATGAATTTCAAATTTTTATTTTTATTTCCTAATTTTTTTAATATATAAAATCAATATATTAATAATCTTATTAATGAAGAAAAAATTATATTATAAATATTTAATTAAACATTTTGTAGGTGTGACTATATTAAATAAATTTCAATTAATTTAATTTAATTTTCCTAGATTGTTAGTATATAGTATCAATATTTTAAGTATAATTATATTATATTCAATATTATGAAGATTAAATTGAATATTTTGTAGGTGTGACAATATTGAATAAATTTAAATTATTAATTTATTTTCCTAAGTTGGTAATATAAATTAGTAAACTAATTCATGTAGGCAAAATTATATTATGTTTAACATTTGTAAAAGTTAAATTAAATATTTATATAAACTAGCAGTTGAGTTCTACCATCACCTCCTTTCAGAGTTGGTGAGCAGAGAGCCCCGAATTTGGCTTAAAACCAAATAAAAAAAACTTAAATAAGAGTTAACCTAAATATGCATGTCTATATTATGTGTGTTTGTGAGTTATATATAGGCTAAAGCATGTGGTCTAGATGTAATATGAACCGTTGAACTTGAATGATGAAATACATTAGTTACTTTCCTTTTAGCATCCATTTTGGGTAATTAATATTTAGTTAATTTCCTAATTGCTGTAATGGGCATATGACTTTCCTTTTCTTTTATGCATTATAAGTTTTCTTTTATCTTGAGAAAGACTTGATTTCTATTTGCTTTAATTTAGGAGGGAAACTTTCCTTCTATTATGCATTTGTTTCCATTTCTTTTAGAGAAATATTTCTCTTTGTAATTTCCTTTTATTTAGGAGGGAAACTTTCCATTTTTCTATGATTAATTATTTATTTATTTTATGTTACCCATTGTTCAGGGCTTGAATCACCTTATTTGATCAATATCCTTTTTCATATTCAATTAAGGTTAGAAGCATAGAATTGAAGAAGCAATTGTAGGCCTAAGGGCTATGGATATATGAGCCATTGAACAAAAAACAATTGAAGTTTCCTTCTCCAGTTTGGAGTTGTTCTTTGGTTCAATGGTTTTGTTAAACAGAGAACAACTTGATATATGACTGCAGTAACTTGATGGACTCCTTCCAGCATTAAGCATTGCTTCAAAGGGTTTAGTAGTTAAGCTGAATTTCTGATGGATTAGTAAAAATCGGAAATGCCCTTCATAAACCTTAAGTTATTCTTTATTGCTCTTAGTTATAGTGCTAATATGTTTATGGGTAATTTAATGGGAGTCAGTTTCCCAAGACTTTGTTTTGTTTCTTACTTAATGTTATTCCCTTTTGTACCAAAAATAAAAATAAAATTGTTATACTAATTTCTATACAGCTTGAAAAAAAAAAAAAAAAAATTTCATCTATGTAAAATAACGTGTGCGCATGTTAGTGTTATGGACATGCACTATATAATATTCTTCTTCTTCCTATTTAGTAATTTTTTATGGCTAGCTTACCTCTAGTGGTTTGTATTTTATTTTATTTTTATAAAATCTAAAGAGCAAAATGAAGAAATAAATAAAGTGGTATCTCATTTTTATTTTTATTTTTTATGCACAAATTGATTTAATCTTACATATTTCACAATTTGTAAAGAAAGTTACTTATGAAAAGGATAACCAAAACAAGATAATTATCAGCGAAGTAACAAAACTATAATAAAATTGTATGAACATTTTTAAAATTGCTCCTTAATACATTATAGTTTGTATTAGCTTAGTAGTTATAACGGAAAAAAAAAAGAGGCAAAGTATATTTGATAATAAAAGAAAGTGTCTTTCTAAACATTGGCCTTATAGCAAATTTTTTTAAGATAATATATGTAAAAGTAGTTATCATGTAATATATTGTTTGATAATGGTACTAGATGAGTTATACAATATCCAACTCTTTTTGTACAGTTTTAAGACCCATCTGAAGTATATCATTCATTCAACATCAATTTTATTTGAGTGAATCACAACCATTTTTTTATATTAACTTGTTACATGTACAGTTAAAAAATAGAGTAATTATATTTGACCCCAAAATATATTTATTTTTCATGAACTACAAGTACAGGCCACAGAGCCACCATCTCCACCTCTCCGCCACCGTCTTTGCTAAGATGTAATTGGTGCTACAGTTTAGTTGCTTTTTCTAGTCATGTAGGATTCATTTTCACTATCCTCTCAAGATACTTGAAATGAAAAAACATGTCAACCTAGTTTAGTTTTCTTTCTAGGTTCAAGAAAATAATGTGAATTAGTTCATATCTAGCAAATTATATATCTATGTGTACTAATTTTTGATTGACAAAAATAATTCAACTTACATGAAGAACTATTAATTTATCAATCCTTAATTGGATGTTCTAGAAGTAGCTAAGAGGTAAAGGTGAGGCATGTGGTGGTGGTGTGGTGGTGGTCATGGCTGTGAGCCTATGATCAGTGGGGTGGCAACAATGGGTTGCATTGGGTGGTGTTTTATGATGTGGTGGAGCTGGAGGTAGTGATAGTAGTAATAGCATTTGAGTGGTGGTATCAAAAATTTTTCACCACCTTTGACCTTTAATAACACGATCTATGGGGTAAAAAAGAGGCATTTTACTATGTAAACTTTTTTAGAATGAGAAATTCTTGTTCAACTGTGGCCTTATCGATTAATATTGTGTATGTAAGGAGTCTTTACTAATATGGAATATTGGACTAGGAATTCAAGATTATTTCTGATGCTTTGACTAACATACCATAAATCAATTTTCTATTTAAATGAAAGATACGGAAGTTGGTGTTTTTGGCTCCTTTCTCGCAGTCTGTTCTTGATTCCTGGATTTGAAATTTTGATTTTTGAGTTTCAAATTTTGTGGGTTTCAACCCTAGTAGAAGAAAAGAATTTAGGGTTTTCTATTTGTTAAGGATTAAATTGAAAGCGTTTAATAAGATTGGGCTGAAAAACATAAATACACAAATTTATTGGCAAGTTTCCTTAAGAGGTAAACAAATAGTTAGCAGGTGTGATGATTTGTCAAACTATCTAGAAAACATGTATCCAATTTAGTTGGACATTTAATACCCAGTAAATAGAGTTTGGTATCGTATAACTCTCCGTGATACTATTGTTAAGAAATTAATTTATATTGGGAATTATAAAAATTAAAACCCCCTTCAAAATTCAATGAGATATAACAAAAATAAAAAAAAGATAGCCATGCAAAATATAACTAGAAAAGAAAAGAAAGAACATTTAACACAAAACATTTAACATGACTTGGCACCTATACCTACATCTGCGGATGAGAAGAGAGATTTTACTATAGTAAGAAAGATTACCAAAAGAATAATGTCTTGAACATAGTATTCTCACACTTTCTCTATATTTTACAACTCTGACAAGCATATTTATTTATACTACGTAGAACTTATCCATCAAGCAAACTTTTTCTTTACTCCATAAAAACTATATTACAATCTCAATCTAATGATCAAAGTAAGTCTCTTTAGGAAATTTAAATCATAATCTAAATAATTTTTCTTACCCACCAATAGTAAACTAATGACAAAATTACATTCCCCTTCCTTTAGATTTAGTGAACTAACACTCAGATCGAAAGTTTGAAGAAATCAACACTCCCTTCACTTGTATAGATGGAAAAGCTAACAAAGTCACAAAATAATTTGGGTAAAATACTAAAAATCATATTTGTATATCCAGAATTTCAAAATATCTTACTTTTACTTTTTTTTTTCTTTTCAAATGAATCCTAATATTTACTTTTTTATATCATTCTTTATTTTTTAACTTATTTTCTTAATAGAAACCTCCATTTATTATTTTAATAAATTAAAATAAAAACAATGTATACATATATCTATACTATTCTAAAAGTCAAAAGACTCTTATGGTCTCTTACTATATAATATATACATATTTAAATTATTTAAAAAATAAATTTAATTAATAAAATTCATCTAATCACTTGTTAATTATTAAAAAATAATCTCCACACTTTACTACTGTGATATCCTAATAATTTAATATATGTTTAAGAATATTCGTACTTGACCTGTGTTATTAGGCAAATAAAAATTTAGGCAAATTAGGTTTAAAGTGAATAAACACTAGTGTGTGTATATATATACACACACTCATATGTCTAAATTGGAAAATGTATTTTGATTATATTATAGATTGACTTGGACTTGAAATTCATTTCATTTAAAGTGTTTTAGTTAATAAAATTTGTTATGAATATAATGAATCATAAAACAAAAATTGAGTATATATATATATATATATTTATAATTATAGATAAATTAGAGTCATAATTATCACGTGTACTATGATATAATATTTTATTTCGAAGTTTTTTTTTTTCTGTGGGGCCGAGTACCTTCCTCCCTCTGTCTTTCCACCGCCACACTTGTTCCTCCTCTATTTTCGTTGGTTCTAGAGTATGTTCGTATCTTCTTAAAATTCAGCTATGAACACTATTCTCCTCCCTTCTTGTTAGTATGATTTTCATTGGCCTAGCCTTTCGTTAAGCCTTGCTACCATGGGAATTAGTTAGACAGCAGGGACTATAGCCAAAATCTTCAAGAAACCGAGCCTAGTTTTCCTTTTCCTTGCTTTGTCGCCGTGCTCTTTAAGTACTACTACCACACTCTCCCTTTTTGCTCTCCCTTGTATAGCTCTTGTGTGGCCTTGTATCATTTCAATGTCTAATGTATTCTTCTTCCTCAGCTCAGCCGAGACAACAAAAAGGGTAGTTGCCCTGTTTTGCATTTTGGTATGTACTGGAGCCTCCTTTCAGTCAGCTGGTTCACCTCAGGCCATGGAGAACTTTATGTTTAATGGAAAAGCTGTCGTGTACCTCAAGTGGCAGGGCAGCTGTCATACACCTCACAGAGACATGACTGGCCGTAACCCTGACTTCGAAACAAAATAACAAACTTGACTCATGACCCAATTAAAGAATAAAAGTAGCTTTACTAAAACCGAAGTTCAGCTTAAAAGTTCATTTTCTGTCACAATTAACAAGTTACTGAAAATTTTGGCAAAAGTTCCTTGTAATATAGAACATGCATCAAAATACAAATACATATGCTCATGACTCCGCACAACCATAACATAAAGATAACAAGGAGCTCCGCTCCATCCATATCATAGACAAGACAAATAACTAGACGCTTACTTCATTCCAAATTATACACCCCACAGTTCTAGTGTGACTGCAAACTTTCATCCTTTAACTTCAAGTCTAAGATCCTGGAATTACCTTGCCACACTTAATCTGTAAGTCACAAGTTTGGCGATACCAGGTACCGAACCCCTATTACTAAAAAAACTCAACAAGAGAGGGGTGAGTCCTATGGACTCTGTGAGTGAAAAATCGTACCTAAAGAGTACTAGCATCACTAAATACAAATGTATAACATATATATAATATCCTTATGTAACATTGATCATACCTTAATTCACATTACACGTGTGTATTATAATCGTCATAAATTCATAATTTACATGAAACACATGATCACAAATTAATCAGAGCAATAATATCAAACAAAGCAACCAAAAAGCCAACGAGTGACTTAGCCCCACTCAACATTATCACCCCTTACTGGGCATTTACGCACCCGCACAACAAATTGATCTCTGTACAAAATCCATCCCAGCGGGGCTTAGCACTCAATTTAAAAAAAAACATTTATTATAATCATAATTTTCTTCTGATTTTAAATCATAACATCCTAGATGTACCTAGATTTTTTTTAATTTTGGAGATAAAAATCATTTTTCATAAAAATCTCACATTGTTGGCCCTTATCAACCACAACCAATGTCAAGCAAAGCAACCAATTTCAAACAAATATAATTTAAATAAATTACAGAAATACTCTACTTGCTTATTTTATTCATATCTCGTATATTCAAATAAACATATAATTACACATACTAATCTAGCCCCTAAAGGTAGCAATTACTACTCACCTTCAATTAACTCCATTCGTGCCTTGCACTTAAGTTCACGCATCCCATCATGTCCATGTTAGGATTCAGAACTGAAATTCATGTTTCCAAATAATACTTAGTTTCCAAATGTTATTGTTATAACCTTTTTAATTACTAAGCTTATATCTCAACTTGTGTAGGTTTCATTATGAAAGTTTTTCATTAAGTTATTACATGTTAATTAATATGAATTAGACTTTCTGTGATAGGGTTAATAATAAAGAGACATTTTAAATGTCTTCAAATTGCATAGGATAGATGAAACCATTAGAAAAGATATAAAGCACTTAGTGAGTTAGAGAGGTTGAAACTATCCAAACTTGGGGTTTGGACCAGTGTCCACTTTAACGGTCATATCTTTCCCTAGAAATTTTCGAATCCAATTTCGTAAAATTTATAAAATACTAGAAACATGTAGATTTATAATAGTTTATCATTTTTAATTTTTGGATTTGTGTATCAATACAGTTTATTCTTTGCAATTGAATCAAATTCTACAAAACTGCAAGATTTTAACAGCTTTGACCTTACCTTAGTTAATTGAACATAACTTTCTTTAGGACAAACAAAATCTAATTCTGTTTGTTGGGTTTATTAATATACAATTATATAATTATTTATTATTTAGAAACTTTTCCTAAAATCAGTATTGAACCCACTCAATTTCTTACATGAACCAAAAACAGGGCACTAAAAATCCTGCATGACCTAGCCGAAGTTTAACAGCTCTAACTAATAACATACTTGGAACCAATCTATGAAATTTTGTAGAAAAAATTTTAAGACTATAAGATACATTTTATCTTTTGAACTCTTAATTTAATTCTTCCCCGAAGACACTCGAAATACCAAATTTCTATTACTCACGAAATATGTCCTGCATCCTACATAGTTCACCTAACTCCCAATTACAACACTTCACCTCCAACTAACCATTCTTTGCTCATACTCAATACCCACTTTTATTAAATCCTCATGACCAAGAATTAAGTTTACCTAGTTTTACTCATTTTATTACAACTAGTTTCATTTAGGCATTTTTACAATCATCTTAGGTGCATAAATTCCTTCTATTGTTGTATGTGTATATATATATATTTCCCAACATCAAGTTCCAAACATTAGCTTTAATTTCAATTAATACCTAACTCTCAAGATTTCAATTTTATTAAGTTCTATTCAATATATATCGTACAAGAATTAACACAATTTGCCAACTCCTATATCGCTACATTTAAATTTCCAATTTAGTTTAAGGTAACTTGATTAGAGTCATTAGAGCCATCAACTATATTACACGCAGAGCTATGCACCTAAGGAATTCATATTGGTTTGGACATATATGCGCGTCAACTAAAAAAAAAAAGGACTCAAAGCAGATCCTTAATATAAGCCAATGGTGTTTTAATCTCATAGAGCTACAAATATTCTCAATGTTTTGAATAATATTACTTTGACATACAGAACCACGCAACCAAGACATAATGAAAGGTAGAAATCATAATAAACTTTGTGCATTTCATATAAGTATTCAGAGAAAACTGAAAATAAATTCACAAATATAAAGAGAGTGGAATTGAAAGTTACTTGGAACTTAGAAAGTTGTTCTTACGTGACTCCCTTGGAATTGAATTTGGACTGTTTAGAACTAGCAGAAGGACTGAAATTGAAGGAGGAAGGAATGGCCAGGAAAGCAAAAAGGCATTGCAAGGAGGATGGATTGCAAGGAGGATGGTCCTGCAAGGAATTCATTACCACCCCAAAACAAAGAAAAGAAAGAGCAGGGCTCGGTCACAAAGAGGCAGCTATTGGGACGGCAGCTACTGCTGTCCCAACTTGAACTCTCTGTAGCTAGACTAGGGAGGGTTGACTGCTAAGATTTCTCCTCGGCTAAGACAGGAAATAAAGAAGCAAGACCTCCTCAAATTTTCAGGAAGCAGGGGACAAAAAGATCTCAAAGGCGGTGGAAGCAACAAAGAGAAGAAAAGGTAGAAAAAAATTGATCCAAAAAGGTGAAGGAATAAAATTAAAAAAAAAAAATTGTAATGAGTATAAAATAAAATACAAAAAAAAAGTAAAGTCAAAGTATGAAAATGGAAATGTATGGCTCACAATTATTCTTAGTTTTATATATATACTGCTTTATTGTATTTATACATTAATTTCATTTATCAATAAAATTACATGAAAAAGTCAAGATCAAAATCAAGTAAGTTTAAATTTTTTATATATATGTATAATGTTTATTTTATCTATACTTGCTCTTATTTTTATAATCAAAACTTATACTAAATTATTCAAATTTAAAATTTTAATATCGGGTTATAACATGTTTAATTGTATAGTTATTCATTTAATTTATTTATTTTATAATTCTAATTTACACATTATGTCTAAAACTCGATTTTTACATAATCGATTTAGGACGGTTATAATAGCAGCCAGAAGCAAGAGGGATAGCTCCCCACTCTTCCTAATCTAGCCATGGAAGCAAAGGGAGTTAGGTGCAGAAAACTCCTCCTTGCCATGAGTTTTGTCAATAGCTAATTAGTTTGTGGTTTTGATTTCTTTATATTTTTTTATATACTTGATGATTTAGAATTACGGACTAAGAAAATTCTGAGCAAAAGTTTAAGAACAATGAATATATAAGATAATTATGTCTAATTGTAGAATGAGGAAATTGGAAATTTAAGTATGATAATATAGCACTTATATACTCTTAAGTTAGATAAATTGTAGATAAGTAATTTAATTAGGATTCAAAGTTGGGATATAAGTAGTATGAAAAGGATGAGATATGTTGAATTCTTGGTGTATGTATATATACAAATGTATACACACTAATGGAAATTAATTATTTTTTTAAAAGTATTTGACAACGTGTATAAAAGAAATTAAGTGTTATCGTATATTTAGAAGTTGACTTCCCTAGGTTTGATAAATAAAATAGCTAATTAAGAAATATGATATGGAACTAATTAATGTAATTTTAAAAGGTTAAAGAGTTAAGGAGATTTAATTTTCAAGAAATATATTTGGTGTAATTATGTATGATTTAAGAATCATGGAAAGTAACTTGGAAGTGGTTATTAAAGTGAAGCAGGGACAGATTTTGTAAGTTGGAGAAATCTAACATTTTGAATATTTTTGAAACTGAATTAAATTTAAAGTTCCAAAAAAAAATTGTAGGTTAGGGTCTTAAGATGATACATGCAAAATTATTAATTTAATATTATGAAGATTAAATTATATTATATTTAATATTATGAAGATTAAATTATATTATATTTAATATTATGAAGATTAAATTGAATATTTTGTAGGTGTGACTATATTAAATAAATTTAAATTATTAATTTATTTTCCCAAGTTGGTAATATATATAAGTAAACTAATTCATGAAGGCAAAATTATATTATGTTTAACATTTATAAAAATTAAATTAAATATTTATATGATATCATTGGTTAGACCACAATTAAAACTTAACTCCAAATTCAATATTTTTTTTTTCTTTTCAATTTTTAAAAAATTGACATAAATTGTGTTTTAATGTTTAAATGCATATATTTCTTCTATGTATTCCAACTAGGTGGATTATTACTAAGGCTAAATACTTTTATGTTTTGATGATTTGCATATAAAAATTTGTTAAAATTAATATAAGAGAATATAAAAGACAAATACAAATACTAGTAATAACTTATGTGTACCCTATGAGCACGATAAATTGAAGCTTTTTTTTTTCTACAATTGAAAGAAATCAATTATTCCTCACCTCCAAGTTGTGGGTCTGATCTCCCACTTTTACTATAAAAATAAAATAAAAAAAAATTCGTTGATCCTTAATTGAAAAGAGTACATATATGCTAATATTAATACAAGAAATTAATAATTTTCTTATCCGCCAATGTAAGAAATTAATTAATAATGTGTTAAAACACAATTTGTACGTACTAGGGTACTCAATCTAAATAGAAACTGAAGAGTAAGTGAGAGAGTTATATATCTGAGGGAGTTCTTCATTAATCCAAAACAAAAAAAAGAGTAAGAGATATTCATGGCCTCAGAGCCACAATCGAAGCTCCCTTCAAACCAATACTAAAGAGATGAAGGTAACCCCATCAGAGTTTTTCATGAACTAGCAGTTGCGTTCCTACCATTATCTCCTTCTAGAGTTGGTGAGCAAATAGCCCCGAATTTGGCTTAAAACCAAATAAAAAAAACACTCAAATAAGAGTTAACTAAAATATGCATGTCTATATTATGTGTGTTTGTGAGTTATATATAGGCTAAGGCATGTGGTCTAGATGTAATATGAACCGTTGAACTTGAATGATGAAATACATTAGTTACTTTCCTCTTATCATCCAATTTGGGTAATTAATATTTAGTTAATTTCCTAATTGCTGTAATGGGCATATGACTTTCCATTTCTTTTATGCATTATAAGTTTTCTTTTATTTTGAGAAAGACTTGATTTCTATTTGCTTTAATTTAGGAGGGAAACTTTCCTTCTGTTATGCATTTGTTTCCATTTCTTTTGGAGAAATACTTCTCTTTGTAATTTCTTTTTATTTAGGAGGGAGACTTTCCATTTTTCTATAATTAATTTTTTATTTTTTTTACCTATTGTTCAGGGCTTGAATCACCTCATTTGATCAGTATCCTTTTTCATATTCAGTTAGGGTTAGAAGCATATAATTGAAGAAACAATTGTAGACCTAAGGGCTATGGCTATATGAGCCATTGAACAAAAAATAATTGAAGTTTCCTTCTCCAGTTTGGAGTTGTTCTTTGGTTCAATGGTATTGTAAAACAGTGAACAACTTGATATATGACTGCAGTAACTTGATGGACTCCTTTCAACATTAAGCATTGCTTCAAAGAGTTTAATAGTTAAGCTGAATTGCTGATGGACTAGTAAAAATGGGAAATGCCATCCAAAAACCTTAAGTTATTCTTTATTGTTCGTAGTTATAGTGCTAATATGTTTATGGGTAAGTTAATGGGAGTTAGTTTCCCACGACTTTGTATTGTTTCTTACTTAATGTTATTCCCTTTTGTACCAAAAATAAAAATAAAATTGTTATACTAATTTCTATAAAGCTTGAAAAAATATATATATATATAATTTTTTCATCTATGTAAAATAACATGTGTACATGTTAGTGTTATGCGCATGCACTATATAATATTCTTCTTCTTCCTATTTAGTAATTTTTTATGACTGACTTACCTCTAGTGGTTTGCATTTTTATTTTTTTTATAAAATCTAAAGAACAAAATGAAGAAATAAATAAAGTGGTATCTCATTTTTAATTTTTTTTTATGCACAAATTGATTTAATCTTACATATCTCACAATTTGTAAAGAAAGTTACTTATGAAAAGGATAACCAAAACAAATTAATTATCGGCAAAGCAACAAAACTATAATTAAATTATATGAACATTTTTAAAAATGCACCTTAGTACATAATAGTTTGTATTAGCTTTGTAGTTATGACTAAAAAAAAAAGAGGCAGAGTATATTTGATATTAAGAGAAAACGTCTTTCTATACATTGGCCTTATAGCAAATTTTTTAAAGATAGTATATGTAAAAGTAGTTATCATGTAATATCTTGTTTGATAATGGTACTAGATGAGTTATACAATACCCAACTCTTTTTGTACGGTATTTAAGACCCAGCTGAAGTATATCATTCATTCACCATCGATTTTATTTGAGCGAATCACAACCATTTTTTTATATTAACTTGTTGCCTGTACTACTAAAAAATAGAGTAATTACATTTGACCACAAAATATATTTATTTTTTATGAACTACAAGTACAGGCCACATAGCCACCATTTCCACTTCTCAGCCACCATCTTCGCTAAGATGTAATTGGTGCTACAGTTTAGTTTCTTTTTCTAGTCATGTAGGATTCATTTTCTGTTTCCTATCAAGATACTTGAAATGAAAAAACATGTCAACCTAATTTAGTTTTCTTTCTAAGTTCAAGAGAATAATGTGAATTAGTTCATATCTAGCAAATTATATATCTATGTGTATTAATTTGTGCTTGACAAAAATAATTCAACATACATGAAGAACTATTAATTTATCAATCCTTAATTGGATGTTCTAGAAGTAGCTAAGAGGTTAAGGTGAGGCACGTGGTGGTGGCCGTGGTGGTCATGCTTGTGAGCCTGTGATCAGTGGGGTGGCTACAATAGGTTGCATTGGGTGGTGTTTTATGATGTGGTGGAGCTAGAGGTAGTGATGGTAGTAATAGTATTTGAGTGATGGTGTCAAAAATGTTTCACCACTTTGACCTTTAATAACACAATCTATGGGGTAAAAAAGAGGCATTTTATTATGTACACTTTTTTAGAAGGACAAATTCTTGTTCAACTCTGGCCTTATCGATTAATAGTGTCTATGTAAGGAGTCTTTACTAATATGGAATATTGGACCAGGAATTCAAGATTATTTTTGATGCTTTGACTAACATACCATAAATCAATTTCCTATTTAATGAAAGATACTAATAAAGAAGAAGCAAGAACAAGTAGGATATAGAAGGAGAGTTGTGATTATAAGAGGTGGTGTTGTTGGCTCCTTCCTCGCAGTCTGTTTTTGATTCCTGGATTTGAAATTTTGGTTTTTGAGTTTCAAATTTGGTGGGTTTCAGCCCAAGTAGAATAAAAGAATTTAGAGTTTTCTATTTGTTAAGGATTAAATTTAAAGCATTTAATAAGATTGGGCTGAAAAACATAAATACACAAATTTATTGGCAGGTTTCCTTAAGAGGTAAACAAATAGTTAGCAGGTGTGATGATTTGTCAAACTATCAAGAAAACATGTGTCCAATTTAGTTGGACATTTAATACCCAATAAATAGAGTTTGGTATTGTTTAACTCACCGTCATACTATTGTTAAGAAATTAATTTATATTGGGAATTATACAAATTACAACCCCCTTCAAAATTCAATGAGATATAACAAAAATAAAAAAAAGATAGCCATGCAAAATATAACTAGAAGAGAAGAGAAAGAACATTTAACACATATCATTGAACTTGACTTGGCACCCATACCTACATCAGCGGATGAGAAGAGGGATTTTACTATAGTAAGAAGATTACAAAAAGAATAATGTCCTGTACATAGTATTCTCACATTTTCTCTATATCTTACAACTCTCACAAGCATATTTACTTATACTACGTAGAACTTATGCATCAAGCAAACTTTTTCTTCACTCTATAAAAACTATATTACAATCTCAATCTAATGATCAAAGTAAGTCTCTTTAGGAAATTTAAATCATAATCTAAATAATTTTTCTTACCCACTAATAGTAAACTAATGAGAAAATTACATTTCCCTCTCTTTAGATTTAGTGAAATAACACTAAGATCTAAAGTTTGAAGAAATCAACACTCCCCTCCCTTGTATAGATGGAAAAGCTAACAGTGTCACAAAGTAATTTGGGTAAAATACTAAAAATCATATTTGTATATCTAAAATTTCAAAATATCTTACTTTTACTCTTTTTTTTCTTTTCAAATGAATCCTAATATTTTCTTTTTATATCATTCTTTAATTTTTAACTTATTTTCTTAATAGAAACCTAAATTTACTATTTTGATAAAATAAAATAAAAATAATGTACACATATATCTATACTATTGTAAAGGTCAAAAGACTTTTATGGTCTCCTACTATATAATATATATATATTTAAATTATTTAAAAAATAAATTTAATTAATGATATTCATCTAATCACTTGATAATTATTAAAAATTAATCTCCACACTTTACTACTGTGATATCCTGATAATTTAATGTATGTTTCAGAATATTCATACATGACCTGTGTTATTAGGCGAATAATATTTTAGGCAAATTAGGTTTAAAGTGAATAAACACTAGTGTGTGTGTATATATAATATATATACACACTCACCATATATATATATATACACACATATGTATAAATTGGAAAATGTATTTTGATTATACTATAGATTGACTTGGGCTTGGAATTCACTTCATTTAAAGTGTATTGGTAAATAAAATTTGTTTGAATATAACGAATTATAAAACAATAACTGAGTATATATATATATATATATATATATTTATAATTATAGATAAATTAGAGTCATAATTATCACGTGTACTATGATATAATATTTTATTTCTCAGTTTTTTTTTCTTTTGGGCCGAGTCCCTTCTTCCCTATGTCTTTCCACCGCCACACTTATTCCTCCTCTATTTTAGTTGGTTCTAGAGTATGTCCACTATTCTCCTCCCTTCTTGTTGGTATGATTTTCGTTGGCCTAGCCTTCCATTAAGCCTAGCTACCATGGGAATTAGTTAGACAGCAGGGACTGCAGCCAAATCTTCAAGAAACCGAGCCTAGTTTTCATTTTCCTTGCTTTGCTGCCGTGCTCTTTAAGTACTGCTACCACACTCTTCCTTTTTGCTCTCCCTTATATAGCTCTTGTGTGGCCTTGTATCATTTCAATGTCTAATATATTCTTCTTCCTCAACTTAGCCAAGACAACAAAAGGGGTAGTTGCCCTGTTTTGCATTTTGGCGTGTACTGGAGCCTCCTTTCAGTCAGCTAGTTCACCTCAGGCCATAGAGGACTTTAAGTTTAACGGCAAAGCTACCATGTACCTCAGGTGCCAGGGTAGCCAGCAGCAAGAAGGATATCTCCCCACTCTTCCAAATCTAGCCATGGAAGCAAAGGGAGTTAGATGCCGAAAAATCCTCCTTGCCATTTGTTTTGCCATAAGTAATTTAATTAGGATTCAAAGTTAGGATATAAGTAGTATGAAAAGGATGAGATATGTTGAATTCTTGGTGTATGTATATATACAAATGCATACACACTAATGGAAATTAATTATTTTTTTAAAAGTATTTGACAACGTGTATAAAAGAAATTAAGTGTTATTGTATATTTAGAAGTTGACTTTCCTAGGTTTGATAAATAAAATAGCTAATTAAGAAATATGATATGGAACTAATTAATGTAATTTTAAAATATTTGGTTAAAGAGTTAAGGAGATTTAATTTTCAAGAAATATATTTGGTGTAATTATGTATGATTTAAGAATCATGGAAAGTACCTTGGAAGTGGTTGTTGAATTGAAGCAGGGGCAGATTTTGCAAGTTGGAGAAATCTAACATTTCTAATATTTTTGAAACTGAATTAAATTAATAGTTCCAATTAAAAAGTGTAGGTTAGGGTCTTAAGATGATACATGCAAAATTTCGTAACCTGATTCAAAGTATACGGATTGTTAAAGCTACGAAATTGAGGCTAGTTCCATACAGGAATTTTAGTGAGCTTCAGTCAGTTCGGGAAACTTCGTCAAGGCTTATCTATGTGTATTAATATGTGCTTGACAAAAATAATTGAACTTACATGAAGAACTATTAATTTATTGATCCTTAATTGGATATTCTAGAAGCATCTAAGAGGTTAAGGTGAGGCACGAGGTGGTGGTCATGGCTGTGAGCCTGTGATCTGTGGGGTGGCTACACCGTATATATATACCCACACACATGTATAAATTGGAAAATGTATTTTGATTACACTATAGATTGACTTGCACTTGGAATTCATTTCATTTAAAGTGTATTGGTAAATAAAATTTGTTATGAATATAATGAATTATAAAACAATAATTTGCACCATATATATATATACACACACACATATTTTTTTTTCTTTTGGGTCGAGTACCTTCTTCCCTCTGTCTTTCCACCACCACATTTGTTCCTCCTCTATTTTAGTTGGTTCCAGAGTATGTCGGTGTCTTCTTAAAATTCAGCTATGAACACTATTCTCCTCCATTAAGCCTAGCTGCATAGGAATTAGTAGGATAGCAGGGACTGCTGCCAAAATCTTTAAGAAACCGAGCCTAATTTTCCTTTTCCTTGCTTTGCTGCCTTGCTCTTTAAGTTCTACTACCACACTCTTCCTTTTTGCTCTCCCTTGTATAGCTCTTTTGTGGCCTTGTATCATTTCAATGTCTAATGTATTCTTCTTCCTCAGCTTAGCCTTTTAAAAGGGGTAATTGCCCTGTTTTGCATTTTGGCATGTACTGGAGCCTCCCTTCAGTCAGCTGGTTCACCTTAGGCCATGGAGGACTTCAAGTTTAACGGCAAAGCTGCCGTGTACCTCATGTGGTAGGGCAGCCAGCAGTAAGAGGGATAGCTCCCCACTCTTCCTAATCTAGCCATGGAAGCAAAGGGAGCTAGGTGCAAAAAATCCCTCCTTGCCATGAGTTTTGTTAATAGCTAGTTAGTTCGTGGCTTTGATTTCTTTATATTTTTTTATATAGTTTATGATTTAGAATTAAGGACTAAGAAAATTCTGAGCAATAGTTTAAGAAAAATGAATATATAAGATAATTATGTCTAATTGTAGAATGAGGAAATTGGAAATTTAAGTATGATAATATAGGACTTATATACTCTTAAGTTAGATAAATTGTAGATAAGTAATTTAATTAGGATTCAAAGTTGGGATATAAGTAGTATGAAAAGGATGAGATATGTTGAATTCTTGGTGTATGTATATATACAAATGCATACACACTAAAGGAAATTAGGTATTTTTTTAAAAGTATTTGACAACGTGTATAAAAGAAATTAAGTGTTATCATATATTTAGAAGTTGACTTCCCTGAGTTTGATAAATAAAATAGCTAATTAAGAAATATGATATGGAACTAATTAATGTAATTTTAAAATATTTGGTTAAAGAGTTAAGGAGATTTAATTTTCAAGAAATATATTTGGTGTAATTATGTATGATATTAAGAATCATGGAAAGTAACTTGGAAGTGGTTATTGAAGTGAAGCAAGGGCAGATTTTGCAAATTGGAGAAATCTAACATTTAGAATATTTTTGGAACTGAATTAAATCAATAGTTCAAAAAAAAAAGTATAGGTTAATGTCTTAAGATGATACATGCAAAATTTCGTAACCTAATTCGAAGCATACGGATTGTTAAAGCTACGGAACTAAGGCTGGTCCCATACAGGAATTTTAGTGAGCTTCAGTCAGTTCAGGAAACTTCGTCGGGTTTGTGGATCGAATTAGCTTAGGACCTTTTAATAAAAGTTGTTCCTAACATACTAAAGAGTAAATCTAGAGTGGTACAGGTTTTAATTCCTTGTTATGAATATTTTGGCGGTGATGGAACTCAGGGATATGATTTTCGGATATTGATTGAACCTATTTTAGTGTAGCTAACTTTAGAGAGTTTTAAAGGTTGAATTAGGAATAAAGTTCTGAAGATGAAATTCTCCTAATATCTTGATAAGTTATACCTGAAAATTTTCGTAATTTAATTCCTGAATATGTAGTTTTTATAAGCTTTGGATTCCGATATTGACAACCAGGAATTTTGCGAGTGCCCTGTTTTTGTTTATGTAAAGAATCGAATGAGTTCAAGGCTGATTTTAGGGAAAGTTTCTAAATAATAAAGGTATTTAACATCCTATAGATAATTTTAAGACTAGGTTTTATTAAATTTGATTAAGTATCTAAGTGAAAATTGACATATATCCAACGGTTGTAAAAATGCCTAAAAGGAGTAAACTTTACATAATTAACTATATTAGTATATATTTATATATATATCCAAATAATACATATGATACCTATCTAGAAAGATATATTTGTCTATTCATAATTACAAAAAAGGGAATTGGATTTCCTTTTTCCTAGAGAAAGTTATGTTCTGATACCTAAGGTAAGGTCAGAGCAGCCAAAATCCTATGTTTTGCAAAATTTGATGCAACTTCACAGAATAAACTATATTGATATATAAATCTAAAAATTTCAAATGATATACCATTATAAAGCTACAGTGTCTAATATTTTATAAATTTTACGAAATTGGATTTGGAATTTCCTAGAGAAAGATATGACCATTAGAGTGAACATTGGTTCAAACCCCAAGTTTGGACAGTTTTAATATTTTTAACTCACTGGTATTTTCTATCTTTTCTAATAGTTTCCTTCTACCCTATACATGTCAAGACATCTAAAATGTCTCTTCATTATAAACATTACCATACAAAGTACAATTCATAATACTTGATATGTAAAGGTGTCACACCCCAATGGAGGCATGACTAGCCAGAAGGTTGGATAACCAAATCTCCGTAACCCTAAATTCAAACTAAAGTACCCTATAGTTACTGAAAATTTATATAACATGCCACAAAATATAACATATGTGTTCTTATTTCTACACAACGACACGAGGACAAATATCTAGACTATTACATCATACAAAACTAGACATTCCACCATTCTAGTGTGACTGCAAACTTTCATCCTTGACTACAAGTCTGAGATCCTGCAAATACCTTGCTGTACTCAATTGTCGAGTCACCAGCTCGGCGACGTCATGAACCGAACTCCTGTTACTAAAAGAATTTATCAAGAGAGGGGTGAGTCTTATGAACTCCATGAGTGAAAAATCGTACCCAAAGGGTACTAGCATCACATCACACAAATGTATAACATATATTGTAACATTGTTCATATCGTAATTCATGTTACACGTATATATTGTAATTATCATAAAGTCACAATTTACATGATCCACACTATCACAAATTAATCAGAGAAATAATATCAAACAAAACAACCAAAGGGCCAACGAGTGACCCAGCCCCGCACAACATTATCACCCCCTACCGGGTATTTACGCACCTGCACAATAAATTGATCTCTGTAAACAATCCATCCCACCGGGGCCAAAATTTTCTTATGATTTTAAATTAGGACATCCTAAGTGCACCTGGATTTTCAATTTCAGAGATAAAAATCATTTCTCAGTACAATTTTCATGTGTTAGCCCTTATCAACCACAAACAATTTCAAACAAAAATGATTCAACTTACTCACTAAAATATTGCACTAGAACATTTAATTAAATACATATACAATTACATACAATAATTTAGCCCCTGAAGGCAACAATTAACCACTTACCCGTAATCGATTCCCTTCATCACTCACACTTGCGTTCACACATCTTATCAGGTCCACATTAGAATCCGGAACTGAAATTCATATACCCAAATGATATTTAGTTCATAAACATTATTATTATAATATTTTAGTTACTAAGCTTATATCTTATCTTGCATAGGTTTCTTTATGAAAGTTTTTCATTACCAATTAATATGAATTGGACTTTACATGATAAGATTAAAAATGATAAGACACTTTAAATGTCTTGAAAAATCATAGGGTAAGAGGAACCATTAGAAAAGATAGAAAGTACTTAGTGAGTTAGAAATGTTGAAACTATCCAAACTTGGGGTTTGGACCAGTGTCCACTTTAATGGTCATATCTTTCTCTAGGAAATTTCAAATCAAGTTTCGTAAAATTTTTAAAATACTAGATACATGTAGCTTTATAATCATATATCATTTGTAACTTTTGGATTTATATATCAACACAGTTTATTCTTTGAAGTTGCGTCAAATTCTACAAAACGAAGGATTTTGACAGCTTTGACCTTACCTTAGTTAATTGAACATAACTTTCTCTAGGAAAAATGAAACCCGATTCCATTTATTGGGTTTATTAATAGACAAGTATATATATTTTTATTATTTAGAAACTTTTCCTAAATTCTCTCATGAATCCACTTAATTTCTTACATGAACCAAAAACAGGGCACTACGAATCCTGCCTGACCTAGCTGGAGTTTAACAGCTATAATTCATAACATATTTGGAACCAAGCTAAAAATTTTGTAGACAACATCTCAAGATCCTAAGCTACACTTTCTCTTTTAAACTCTTAATTTAATTTAGCTCTAAAAGCACCCGAAATCCATGATTTCTTTCATCCCCGAGTCTGCCCCTGCACCCCCTTCAAAACCCACTTAACTCTCATTTTCCACCACTTTCAAGCTCCAATTCATACTCCTCACTTCAACACTAATTCACTAACATTACTCCTAATCCAATTAAATTTAAGATTGTATTAGTGATTTAGAATCAATCAAGAACTTAAATTTCACTGTCCAATAACAATCCAACCAATTCTAATTCATTAAGATACAATTATTTTATTATTTTCTAGTAGACATTTTATCAAATATCTTGAATGCAAGATTTACTCTAGTTTATATGTATGTGCATATATATATATAATTAACTCTCTTTTCCATCTCACACTTACTTCAAATTTACATGAGACAAATTTAATATTAAAGTTAAATTGTGTGGTGCATGTTTAAACTTGGGATTATAAAATAATTGTTATTGTGACATGTTTGATCAAAGTCAAGGATTATAAAATGAAAGTGTTTATATATATATTTATATATTTATTATTTCATCACTTTAATTTACTTGATAAAAATATTGGCTTATAACATGTTTGATTGTATCACAAATTTACTTAATTTGTTTACTTATGATTACTTTATAACTAAAATTTACACATTACCTCAGATTTAACGTTATTACATCCCATATTCTAAATGTTACAATATCATGTTATAGCAAAAGGCTTAATAGAAAATTTTCATAAACAAACCTATCTATACCAAATGTTGATTTTATAAATTGGAAAATACACTTGTAGCTTCGGAAAGTGTGGTTAAATCAACAACGCATGTGAATGCAATTGTAAGTGATGAATGAGATCGGTTAAAGGTGGATGGTTAATTGTTGCCTTTAAGGGCTAGATTATTATGTGTAATTGTGTGTGTATTTAAATAAATGTGCAAATGCAATGTTTCAGTGAGTTATTTGAATCATACTTGTTTGAAATTGTTTGTGATTGATAAGGGCCAACAAATTGAAATTTTTCTGAGAAATGATTTTTATTTCCGGAACTAAGATCCAGGCGCACCTAGGATATGTCGATTTGAAATTCTAAGATATTTTGATTCTGATAAATGTTTTAAAAGTTTGAGTGCTCAATCCTGATGGGATGGATTATGTACGGAGATTAATCTGTTGTGCGGGCGCATAAATGCCGAGTGGCAGGTGATATTGTTGTGTGCGGCTGAGTTACTCATTGGTCCTTTGTTTGCTTTGTATATTATGATTGCTTTGATTTATTTGTGATTTTATGAATCATTTATAATGAATAACAATATGTACGTGTATTTTGAATTAGAACATGAACGTTGTTACATGAAGTTATTTTATATATTATATTACTTGTGTTGAGTGATGCTAGTACCCTTTTAGTACTATTTTCCACTCACTAGGTCCATAAGACTCACCCTTCTTCTGTGGTATTGTTTTTAGTAATAGGATTTGAGGATGGCTATTATTGATAATGGACCTTGCCGAGTGTTTGATGGCAAGGTAACTTTTGGGAATCTCAATCTTGAAGTCAAGGGGTGAAAATTTGCTATCACACTAGAGTTGTAGGGTGTCTGGTCTTATAATGTGTAATAGTTTAATTAATTGTTATTGTGACAAGAAATGTAATGAGTTCCTTGTTGTCTTTGTTGTTGTTACTCTGGTTATTGTATAAAAACAGGATTATGCATTTCTATTTTAGGCATGTTCCATATTACGAGGAATCTCTGCTGAAATTTTCAGTAAATTGTTATTTATTTTAGTAAACAAACTTTTACAACTAACTTTTGTTTTATAAATCTTTATTTTTGTTCATTAGTTTGGTTTAGAGTCGTAGTTGCTTTTTTGTTTTAGAGTACGGGTTACGGAGAGTTGGCAATCCATTCCTCCGGCCAGTCATGCCTCCATGAAAGGTGTGACAACTACTCTTATACTCTCACCCACCCACTCTCCCACTCTCCACTCTCCTACTCTCTCCCACTCTCCCACTCTCCCACTCTCCCACTCTCCTACTCTCTCCCACACTTTTAAAATATATACTTTATTTTTTTATCAAATTAAATTAAATACAGGTAAGATATATACAAGTATGTGCTTGTAGATAACTAGTATATATATATGTTACATTGAATTTGAATATTAAATATGAAATTAAAAAATGTAAATCTCTTTGAATTTAAAAAATAAATTCAAACACTTTTAAAAAAATAATCTATTTTTTCATTTATAGGTTGAAATATATGAAAATGAAAAATGGTAATATTTTATTATTAGTATAAGTCTTTATTCTTTTATTAATTAATATAACACAATTTATTTAAGTTTTTTAACTTTATTTATTTTTTAACAGGTTAAAGTGGTAAAAAAATGTTCAAATTTAAAGTCTATTTATTTGAAGAGAAAATACTAAAATTCAGACTTATTTTTCTCGTAAAGTTATGTCATAGGTTGTTTTTAGAATATCACTAATAAATTTAATTTATTTTTACAAGTAATTTTTTTTTTATTAGGGATAATTTAGTAGAAACAAAAAAAAAAATGAGGCTGTTATTAGGAAAATAAATTAAAAAAAATAGAGGATGATATAAAAAAAGCAAGTATTATAACTTATTTGAAAAGTTAAAAAGTAAAAATAAGACTTTTTGTTACTTTAGAGATACAAACATGATTTTTTAGTATTTTACCAAAATTATTTTGTAACATCGTTAACTTTTCTATCCATCCAAGAGAGGGGATTATCGATTTCTCCAACTTTTAAACTTGTGTTATTTCACAAAAACGCAAGGGAAGGGGTGTAATTTACTCGAAACTAACTGTGAAGCTAACCAAAATAGAATTTTGATTAAAAACACTATTATCGATGTAAGTTTGTTGGTGAAATTAGTCGGGAATAATGTGTGGATAAACATGAAATTGATCAGTCATTACCGGCTGGCCAAGTCGGTGTTACCAACTACTGATCCAATTTATTAGAACCAAAAATTCATATGTCATGTTTATAAAAGCGCTTTCTGTCACACCCCACACAGAGGCATGACTTAACAGGAGGAATGGATAGCTAAACTTCCGTAACTTTGACTTCAAAACAAAGAAACAAATATGACTTTTGACTAAACCAAAAAATAAAAATAATTTTTTTATTTTTTATTTTAAATAAAACACAAGTTAACTACAAAATGCTATTTACTAAAGTACATACAATTTATTAAGAATTTCAGTATAGGTTCCCTATACCTTGTAACATGCCCAAAATGCAAAGTATATAATCCCTAGTTACATGCAACTAATTACTAACAACAACAATATACCAAAAGGAGCTCCGCACCGCTTTATAACACAACAACGAATGAGCTGAACTATAAGACAATACAAAATCAAACACCCAACTCTAAAGTAACTACAAATTTTCATCTTGTGGCTTCAAGTCCATGATCTCAAATGCATATCTTGCCGTCATACAATCAGCAAGCCAAGTATCAGTTATTGATGCTCACAGAGATCCTGTTACTAAAAAAAAAAATTAACAAGAGAGTGGTGAGTCCCACGGACTCAGTGAGTGGAAAAACGTACCCAAAGAGTACTAGTTTCACTCTACACATATATATAATACATAGTCAATTAATATCAACATATCATGAATTTCAAAACAACTAAGGGTTACATGTATGCAAATATGAAAAACATCAACTTAACAAACACAGTTTAAGTAATACACTATACAATCAAATCAAGACAATCAAAATACTCAAAACACACAAAGGGCCTAAATAAAGTAACTAGGTACCTGCACACCAAACAAAAATTCACCCCTCCGGGCAATTTTTGCGTCCACTACACCAAACACAAATATATACAAAATTACTGAAATCTTCACAAATCCATTCCCGAGGCTGAGTTACTTAAATATTTTTAATCAATGTCAAATAATCAAATAAAAATATCCTAGGTGCTCCTTGATTCTATTTTGGAAGTAAAAATACTTTCATTGGCCCTTATCAAACACAACAAAATCACAAGTCAAGCACAATTCAAATAACTTATCAAACACTACACATGCTTATGATTCTATATAAACATATCAATTGAAATATACCTAACAAATTCACATGTTAATCTAGCAACTAAAAGGTAGCACTTATGCACTCACCATTTACTAATTTTGCTTGTCACTTCCTCTTATATTCACACACGTTGTTGGCTAAACAACACTTTTTAATGTTATAATTATATTTTTCAAGTATTACTTAGTTTGTCAATTTTATAGGTTAACTATTTAACTATGAAAATCTATAAATACTAATTTTCATACATTTATTTAAAGTTAACCTCTTTTAGACATTTCCATAACCACCTTGGAGATATGTTTGATTTCAATTTACATACTTAACCAAATTCAACAAAACAAAGTCTAAACATTATTTTTAAGAAGTTAGCTATCTTTCTTATTTAGAAACTTCTTCTAAAAGTAGTCTTGAACCTACTCAAATCCTCACATGAACAAAACAAGGCACTCTAAAAATTCTCATATTTCAAAATTAAATTATGAAACTTTCCAATATAGTTTATCAAGATGTTAGGAACAATTCATCTGCATCACTCCACTCTAAATCATCTTTTAAGACCCTCCAAACTTAATGATACTAAAACAGGTTCAATAAGGACTCAAAAATCACAACCATGACTTCGAACACCGTCCAAAATACACATAACATAAAATTAAAACCTATAAAGCTCCATAATTGTCCATTAATATGTTAGGAATAATTCCTATTCATAGGCATTAAGCTAATTCAAACCACAACCCAACCCTAGTCAAAGTCCCCTGACTGACTAAAGCTCACCTAAAATCCTACATGAACCCAGCTGCAATTCAATATTTTTAATGATAAATACACTTCAAATCAAGTTACAAAACTTTCCAGATACCATTCTAGGACCAAAAGCCACACTTTATCTTAACTCCTTAATTAATACAGTCCATAGAACACTAGAAATACCTGATTTCTCTAACTTATATAATCTAACTGTATTTTCCCTTTTTCATTAACCACTCAATTCTATATCAATTATTTCCATCACCACCAACTTGTATTTTACCTTTTAAAAATTCTCAAATCCAAACATATTCAACCATGCCACAAAGATGTAATTAAGTTTTTAAAAAAAGTAAGGAAAATTAAGTGACTCACACGCTTAGTTCTTTTAGGCTTGTCAACCATTACCTTAAGTGCACTTTATCTCATTGCTTGTCTACGATCTCATTAATTCCTATATTACTAATATATTTAACATTAAGTTAATAAGACCCTTCAAAAGCTTGCATTATCCATTTTTTTTCATCATAATACAATTAAATTCCCGTGTTTCCTTTTTCAATTATTACTACCTATCATGTTCTCATTCTTTTATCATCTTCCAAGCTTCCTTGTATTTAAGTAACTAAATAACCTTTCAATACCTATTTTCTCTAAACTTTCAATTTTTATTCAAATAATTCCTAACCATAAAAGTTTTAACATACCAAGTTTTACTCATCTTATTACAACTAGTTTCATTTAGGCATTTTTACAAACATCTTAAAGGCATGATTACTTTTGTTTCATGTGTATGTGTATTATATCTATACATACCCCAAAATAGTTAACACAAAAGTAATTCCTATATTACTTATATTCCAAAATCAAACTTGAAATTGGTTTAGTTAATCAAAGTAATTATTTATCATCTTCCAAGCTTCCTTGTATTTAAGTAACTAAATAACCTTTCAATACCTATTTTCTCTAAACTTTCAATTTTTATTCAAATAATTCCTAACCATAAAAGTTTTAACATACCAAGTTTTACTCATCTTATTACAACTAGTTTCATTTAGGCATTTTTACAAACATCTTAAGGGCATGATTACTTTTGTTTCATGTGTATGTGTATTATATCTATACATACCCCAAAATAGTTAACACAAAAGTAATTCCTATATTACTTATATTCCAAAATCAAACTTGAAATTGGTTTAGTTAAGCAAAGTAATTAAAACTTGAATTACATATATTTCCAACTATATAATCATATCTAATTCAAGCTTTTTTTTTCCCTTAAATGATTAACTATCACACTTTCCGTCAATATCAAATTCTAACTACTCCTCCCAAACTCACTAAACTCAACCCTTCCTCAATTATTAATAAGTAAAAGAAAAGAATTAATTAATTATATGGAGACATAGAAGTAGCCCACTCACTCAAGGTATATGGTAAGGCTTCCATGGATGAAATAAGAGATCCAAGGCTGCCAAAACAAGACACCAAACCCACATCTTGGTTACAGCTTCCTTATGGTGGCTGCTATAGTTGAAGAGCTACAAAGCAAGAATAAAAGGTGACCAAAACCTGGGGCAACCCGGCTGAAAGTTTGAAGACAAGCTGCTAGGAAAGGAAGAGAGGAGGAGGAAGGTGGAGGCTACTAATATGTGTATGAATTGGCTGCACACTACAAGAAAAATAATTATCTGAGTCAGGTAAAAACTGTCACAGATCACATAAAAACCCGTCATGGATGATGGGTTCCTATCGCAGATAAGCTTGTCAAAGAAAATGGCGTCATTAATAACCAATTTCTACAACAATAAAAATAACTATTGTAGATAAACTTATCCACAACAGTTGTAGATAACCAATGTCCGTGCAAGTTAATGGCTTGCAATCTTATTAAGTAGAATAGACTGATATAGATAACTAAACTACCTTGTCTTCCTTAAGCTATCTAAACTTTTACATTATATTTGTAATATCACTTTACAGCCTACAAAATTTAAAAACAGAAAAATCAATCTTCAAAAAAGTAAAACAACTGCTCAATTTTAGTTACTTTGAAATTTTGAAGCACCTGAAACAATTCTTCAATTCGCAAGTAGAGATACACCATTAAATCTGCTTTTGGAGCATCTAAGCTACATGCCAGAAAGAAAACGAAAAGAAAATATCATAATGCAGATTTTTTTTTCCTAAGACCATAAATACAAGGATCTACATACTAGTCGAACTAAATGAACTCTTCGGTCTGCATTGAAGACCAAAACAAGAATGGAGCTGACTCGATACGACTCAACAAGCATGAAACCATTGTCAAAACTGATCCATTTTCCTGTTATTGATACTTGAAATTTCAAAGGATTTGAAAGCCATACAGTTTGATGCAGCAAGAGAAGCCATGAAAACTCCCCAAACTCTCCCTACAATTAAAATTGAAGAAGACAAAGAATAGAAAGGTATAAAAGTAGGCAGATCTGAATCCAAGAAAAAATGCTTCACCCTTATAAGAAAACGAGATCAGGTGAGGCAATTTTGGATCTCAATCTCCTTTTGCAAAATGGTCTCTTAGCTTTTCCCATGGAGCCTTGGTGGGTTAGAGAGCCACCATTGGTACATGATGGCTTACAGCAGAGTGAGATGTGATGTGAAGTTGGTGAGTGAGGGAGAGGTAGAGAACCGAAAATGAGAAAGAAGAATAGGATGCAAACTGAGAAAGTGGACATTAGGTTTATTTTCTTAATTTTCACTATTAATACGTTTGTGGGTCGTCACCCATGTAAAAAGGTCAACTTAGAAAAAATATTTGCAATTGTCTTATTTGCTATAATGCATACCCATAGCAAATAAGTTATTATATGTCGCAAATAATTAAAATTTGTTTCTTTAAATTGGGTCATTGCTAATATACAAGCATAGTATTAGAAGATGACATCTAAGATGGGTTTATTTATAATAGGTCCCATACCATCGCAAATAAGTGATTTTCTTGTAGTGGCAATATAGATGTTTGACACCACAAGTAGAGCATACCGAAACTTCAGAGGCTTGGGGACTACTAGATGATGCCACTTGTGACAGACTTCCATAACTTTATCTAATCTAACCTCTATCCGATTGAAAATTTCCTCAAAATGAGCAACGTCTTATGATAAGTTCATCTCCAGACCTTCGAGAACCACCTAGCCTTGAGATGAAAGGACCCTACTGTCGATACTTTTTATGGCTCTCCCATTCTATCTGTCTTTTTAAGTATCAGTTTTCCAATTGATAAGTAGAATCCATAGCATGAGTGTAGGTAGTAGTGTCTGTCACAAACACTAACCTAAATAGAGAATCTCTCAAGCCATTAACAAATCTTTTCACTCTCTTCTGCTCAGTTAACACCATATATGGAGTAAAATAGAATAATCTGGTGAATCAAGTCTCATACTCTGTCATTGTCATTCCTTTGGTTTGAACAAGCCACTCAAACTCCCAAGCATACTTATCCTTAATGCTCTCAGGTAGAAAGAGTTTAGTGAAAGCTCTGCTGAACTCAGGCCGAGAAAGTGAAGTTAGCTCAGTTCAATGTTGCAGCAAGACCTTGTACCAGTCCTATGCCACATCATGAAACTGGTAGCTAGCTAATTTCAATGCCCGAACAGGGTCATACCCTAATGACACATATAGTAGGTTAGACTCTTCTAAGAAAGTAGAAGGATCTTATGTAGAATCTACACCAAAAAACTTTGGTGGCTGCATCTTCCCAAAATCATGTAATGTCACAAATGCCTATTGACTTTGTTGAGCTGAAACTGGAGGATTGGCCTCTTGTTAAGGTTGAATAGGAGGAACTTAAAGAGATTGTGGTTGACCTTGTTGAGGTTGTTATTGAGCTAAAATTCTAACTCAGTCACCCATTATTCACTAAACTTTATCTAATCCCTCCATGAGTTGTTCTATATTAGGACCAAGTGCCTCCACCTTGACTTGTCTAGTGGCTCTGCCTCTACCACATCCTTTACGACCATGACCTCTTGCTATTGGCACTTGAGGACTGGTGGAACCCTAGTTAGAGCCAGCATCCGATTGCCTTCCATGACCAGTAACACGGTTACTGCACCATATCGTATCTAAAACAAGCATAAATGAATTTAATATATATTTTTCATATAAGGCAAAGAACAATTCGTTGCAACATTACAACTTGAAGTTTCATGATGAATTAAGATGCATTACTATGTCCACATACGTCTCGGGTAACGTACGTGAACAAAGTAATCACATCCTACACTTGTAGTCACGAATCTCTAAACTAGGCTCCAGTACCAACTTATTACACACCACGTAGAGGTATTTAGATTGTATTATTCTGAGATGTTCTACTTTATAGGGGAACATATACACAGGGAGCTCCGTTGCATCAAGAATCAAAAAATAAAAATAAATAAATAAACAACAATAAGACACAATGATCCAAAATACACAATACATAACATTAAGTCTGATATGACTGTAGTGTTTCATTCTCGGGTCTTCAATTGTGCATCCTTTCAAGAGTATCTTGCCATAACAACTACTAGCAAGTCAAGGTACTGCTAGAGGAGTTTGAGAAGAACCGGGAGCTAAAAAAAACATAGAAGAAAGAAGTGAGTCATATAAACTCAGTGAATGAAAGACATACCAAAAGGGTAGTAGCTTAAAGCATCATAAAGTTATAAAAAATCATAACATAACTCATTATCCAATTACAATCCGTACATAATATATATATATATATACACACATATTAATGACGTAAACCTTACATACTCGCAAGTAAACATATAATAAACAAATCAAACAAAGCATCCAAGGGCCAGTAATTGTAGTAACTCAGCTCCTGCACACCATATAAATATAAAATATATATGTACATATACATATATCATCCTCGGGGACTATTAAGCTCTTGCACACCATAACAAATAATCTCCCATAGTAACCTCCCCTGGGCTAAGTTACTCAAATGTATATTTATATAATCACTTAATCAAATCAAATTTATCCTAGGTCCACCTGGATTCTAAATCATATTAAAAATGAATTATCTGGCCTTATCAACCACATTCAAATCATTCAAACTATCGCATAACACACTAAATACCAAATGTATGAAGATTTAGAATTTTATCACATAATTCAACATTTATATTCAACTCAAAGTACTAAACATATCTTTACCCAACAATAATACACATATAGAAAACATTTCAAAACACAACTAGTAACCAAAAGATAATATCTTTCACTCACAACTTTACAGTTGTTGTTCGTGGCTTCCCCTAGAGTCCAAAAATGTCGTCGAGATAACATCATTTTCTAAAGCTGAAATTACATTTCCAAGTATCGTTTAGTTTCTAAATATTATTAGTCCTTAATCATAAGGACTTGACCATAATAATTCCAAAATATTAATTTACAAATAACTACTTTTAGTCATTTTATCAAACATCTTGAAAGCATACTTTGTTCCAATTCATATATATATATCTCTTATGTGTGTAACCAAAACTAGCACCAACACTAATCACAATTCAAATACTAGATTGAAATTGGATGAATCATTTAGGGACAATAAAGAGCTTAAATCTTGGCATTCCACAAGAACCAAACAACACTTTACCCACTATTTTTCTCACCACCTTGATCATATTCTTTCATTCACAAACCCACTCAATCCCGACATCTAAATCCTCACACAAAACAAAAAGGAAAAGGAATCAACTCCTAGAAAAAAAGAGAATTACTTGAACTAGAGGTATTTGGAACTACCCAAAAATAGAAGAATGGCTGAGCAGCTATTGGAGGCTGTTAGAGGTGCTGTTATTTGTTAATGCGATGGTTATTGGAGGTGTTACTAATCCACGATAGCTACTCCTCGGCTCAAGCATAGGCTAGGGAAGATCAAGACACAAGCTGCTAATGAGAAGTTAGTGCTTTGGCCTTCTTGAATGGAGCTAATGGAAGAATCGAGAAAATAGGGGAAGGAAAAAGGCGTGGAAAAGGAAGACAAAGAGAAAAAAATCTATAAGGAAAAGAATAGGAAAATAGGATGAAAAGGAAAATAAAATAAAAGAATAAAAAATTGGTATTTTATTTAGTTTATTCATTTATTTAGTTTGTGTTTATAAACAAACATACTAAGTTTTTCCCTTTTTATTCCCTAAAACTTACCATTACGGTACCGAGTTATAACAAGTAAAATTTTCATCAATTCTCTAATACCGGCTTGGGTGTCCTAACTTCATTGGGAACTAACTAGATAGATGCAAAACCCGAAAAATAAATATCTTATTTTATTTGAGTTTCTAATAATAATAAATCAAGATAGTAAATAAATATTTTTATTTAATAATTTCATATTTTATTAATTCTTTTAATCATGATAGTATTAAATTCTTCTTGTTTAATAACACATTTATCATAAAAATACATTTTCTTTTTTTACTTGAATATTTGTGGCAAAACAAAGGTTGATGTTGATTGTCACTAGTGCAGCTAATGAACTTACTAATTAGATAATGCTAAATTTTAATTCACACTATTATCATAAAATTATGTTAGTTAATTTTTTGTATTCCGCAGAGGTACGTCCGGGCCATTTTACGCACATTTCGATTGATCACCTTTTCAGTTTGATCAAAAACAGGTCATTCACGTCAAAATTAAAAAATTTGGGAGGAGTTTAGTCCTTAAGCTCTCCTCAAGAAGATTCAAATAAAGAAAGTCAATGAAGGGAGCACAACTTCTTAACTATTTGGTCAACCCCTTGGGGTATGTTAAATTCTTCCCTAGTCATATTTGTGAAGACAATTACAATCTTTATATTAACTTATATTAAATGGATCCTTTTTTTTTCTCAAAAAATTAGTTTTATTTTATTTTGTAATGCTTACGTGATTGTTGTTCATTACATGACATAAAAAAGAAAAATCAAGAACCTATGTTAAAGATTAATTTTTTTTTTAATGATTAGAAAAATAATAAATTTTGTAATAAAAGATTTTATTTCTAGCAAATTTCCTAATGTAAATACGGATAGCGCAATGTGCATAACATAAAAATTAATTTTAATGAAAATGAAGAAATCATAGATATAAGTTATAGGTCGATACCAATTTTTCCTTTAACAAACATAATTTGGTTTTTCATAGTTTTTAAATCTGTAATTCTTCATTTTTTGTTTTAACTCGATTTTGTAACATTTAGAATGTTAAATGTAATAATTGTTTTAACCCAGAATTGTAAAGTCAAGTTTTAGATATAATATATAAATTTCAATTATAAGCAACAACGACATAAACAAATTAAAGAAATAACAATAAAAATTAAACATGTCTTAACCCGATATCGTAGTAATACACTTTAGTGATTTTTTTTACAAAGAAATTGTGATTAACTGATATATCCTTATTTTATTATCGATGTTTTAATATATGTTTTGGAGTTTCGTGTGTAATTTATAAGGCATTTAAATAAATAATAATATATTATACATAGTGTATTAAATATTATAATCCAATATTCCAGTGGGTATTTTAAAATGTTGTACGTGAATTATTGTAGTTATGTACATTGTTATAACCCAACATCGTGAAATCAAATTTTAAGTATAATGTTAAAATATTAGTTATAACATATTTTCTTATCTAGTATAAATTTTAGTACGTAAATTATTTATGTTAACTAAATAAATTGGAAAAGTGATAACTAATGGATATATATATATATATATACATACACACCTAGATTCAATTTTCTCCATACATTAGTTATACTTTAGCCAAGAGGTATTGTTCTACATTGCAGCCGTGAAAAGCAGCCCTTCTTTTTGGCCTACAACAGCTGCCTGTTTTCAATTTTTTTTAAGCAGTTGTCCCTTGTCTTGGATGTATAGCTCCCTTCTCTCCCATAGCAACTTCAAGGTTACAAGCTTGGTAGGAGTAGAGACAGTAGCCTTGCCTTGCCTTGCACCCTTGTCTCCACCATGAGGACACCAAGTAAGGCAACAGCTAGCTGCCTAGTGAACCGTGGTGTGGGTAGTTTCTAAATCTCAAGTATTTACTTTATTTTCATGAAGTTCTTTCCTTTTCCTTCGTGATAGTTAAAAATTAGATAACCGGTTTGGAAATAATGATGTTAGGAGGGTAAATTAAGAAGTGAAGTAGTAGAAGTGTGGTGCTTAATTAGATTATAGGTTGGGCTATCTCTTTGTAATTTAGGATATTTGATTGAGTAGAACTTTTTAATTAAAACATGGTAAATTTAAGTCTTGATGGCTAATTGTTTTAAAAATTTAAATCAAAGTTCATAGCAAAAGCAAAGGGTTGGTGGATGTATTGAGTTAAGGAGTGAATGAAAGTGAGTAGTGGATGTGATCAAAGGAGGGTTAGTTGGGAATAAAGTGTGGAAAATGAGAGTTAAGTGGTTTTGAAGGAGTGTTGGGGGCAGATTTCATGAGTAACAGAAATTCAGTATTTCGAGTGTCTTCGGGCAGAATTAAATTAAGAGTTCAAAAGATAAAATGTAGGTTATGGTCTTGAAATGTTGTTTACAAAATTTCATAGCTTGATTCCAAGTATGTTGTGAGTTAGAGCTCTTGGACTCTGGCTTGTTCACACTGTATTTTTAGTGCTCTATTTTTGGTTCATGTAAGGAATTGAGTGGGTGCAAGACCAATTTGAGGAAAAGTTTCTAAATAAAAAAGATATATATACCTGTTTATTAACAAACTTGGCAAACGGAATTGGATTTCGTTTTTCCTAGAGAAATTATGTTCATTTAACTAAGGTTAGGTTAGAGCTGTCAAAATCCTGCATTTTGCAGAATTTGATGCAATTTTAAAGAATAAACTGTATTGATATACAATTCCAAAAATTACAAATGATATACCATTATAAATCTACATGTGTCTAGTATTTTATAAATTTTACGAAATTCGATTCGGAATTTTCTAGAGAAAGATATAACTGTTAAAGTCGACACTGGTCCAAATCCCAAGTTTGGACAGTTTCAACACCTCTAACTCACTAAGTGCTTTCTATCTTTTCTAATGGTTCCTTCTACCCTATGCATTGTCAAGACATTTAAAATGTCTCTTCATTATTAACCCTATCACATAAAGTCCAATTCATATTAATGGACATGTAATAGTTTAATAGAAAACTTTCATAAAGAAATATATACAAGTTAAGATATAAGCTTGGTAACTAAAAGATTATAACAATAACGTTTATGAGCTAAATTTTATTTGGGAATATGAATTTTAGTTCCTGGATTCTAATGTGGACCTGATGAGATGCGTGGACGTAAGTGTGAGTGACGAATGAGATCGGTTATGGGTGAGTGGTTAATTGATGCTTTTAGGGGCTAGATGTGTATTTAAATAAATGTGCTAGTGCAATATTTTTGTGAGTTAGTTGAATTATTCTTATTTGAAATTGTTTGCGGTTGATAAGGGCCAACACATGAAAGTTTTTCTGAGAAATTATTTTTATTCTGAAATTACGATCCAAGTGCGCCTAAGATATTTTGATTTAAAATCATAAGAAATTCTGATGCTGATAAATCTTTTTTTTAATTAGTTGAGTGCTCAGCCCTGGTGGGATGGATTGTGTATGGAGATTAATTTGTTGTGCGGGCGCGTAGATGCCTAGTAGGGGATGATAATATTATGTGGGGCTGAGTCACTTGTTGGCCCTTTGGTTACTTTGTTTCATATTCTTACTCTGATAAAGTGGGTGTAAAATTTGAAATTTGTGGGGTTTCATGGCATGTTTTGAAATCTAAGGAAAAGTTAAGACTGAGATTCGTAGAACTTCTTTCACGAATGTGAGGCTTTCCATTGAGTTTTTATGTTCTCATTTAACACCTAGTTATATCATTTATTATTCAAAAAAAAAATAAAAAATTTCCAGTAACATTGGGTATTTGTTAATAAAGTGCTACAATTAGGTATGGTAACATTAGAAAAATTGATTATAAGTTTGATATAGCGCGAAATTTTTTTTTTAATTTATGAGCAATGATATGTATGTTAAGAGGTGATAGTAAGTAACATGAGTATAGCAGACATAGAAAGTTAATGGTGCTTTGTTTTTTTTTTCTTTCCTTTGGTTCTGCCGTGTGAGCTCTCTATTTTCCATTAGAAAGTTAGATATGCAGTAAAAGGATTTGAAAAGTGAAAGCCCAATTACTATTTGGATTTCTTCCTCTTCATTTGGACCTAGCACACATGCTATCAATAGGTGAAAATGGAAAATGCGTTGCTCCTATGCTAAGCTTCCACCATCATTATCTCATTGCTTTACTCCATGTGAGACTGTAATGGAACTTCTTTCCCTACTCAAAGTAGTTATTGATTTATTTTTATTTTTTTTCTGTATTTCGGCATTTGGGATAAACAATTTATTTTTTTTGTAGTCCACAAACAACGACACTTTGTTTAAATTATCATTTGTTTTCATCCTTAAATGGTCTCATAATCTCTAATTTCTTAACCCTACAGATGACCATTGTTACACTATTGATAAATTCTTCAATCATTTGGAGAAGGATAGTGTCAATACAGAGAATTCTTAATTGATGGTTAATGCTAAACTGGACTCTAAATGTGTCAGTGAGGTCTTAAGTAGATGTTATTCTAAAAGATCTCAGATGGGTCTTAGGTTTTTCATTTAGGCAGGACTTAAATCTAATTATAGACATAGGGTTTACATGTATAGGAGAGCATGTAAATTGCTCGACAATTGTAGTAATCCGCAAATGGTATTTAATGTTATTAAGGCTTATAGAGTTGAAGGCATTTGATTTGTTTGTAGAAATGGAGAAAACAGGTGGTAGTTGTAGTCCTAATATTGTTACATATACATGTGTTGAAATTTAAGATGCCTTTATGACGCTTGATAAAACGCCTAAAAGAAACTAGTTATAACTTTACGAGCAAAACTTAGGACATATAATTCATGGTGATTAGTTGTTATTGGAATTCAAATAAAAAGTTTATAAATGAGAGCCCTATTTTTATTCATGTAAGAAATTAAGTGAGTTCAAGAGTAATTTGAAGAGAAGTTTCTAAATAAGAAAGCTAGCTAACATCCTAAAGTTAATGCTTCAACTTGGTTTTACTAAATTTGATTAAGTATGTAAGTAAAAATAAGCATATATCCAAGGAGGTTGTGAAATGTCAAGAAGAGTAAATATTAAATAATTAATTGTACTAACATACAAATCCAAATGATATTTATAATACCTGTCTAGAAAGATATACCTGTCTATTAATAAATCCAATAACTGGAATTGGATTTCCTTTTTCCTAGACAAAGTTATATTCAATTAACTAAGGTAAGGTCAGAGCTTCCAAAATCTTATGTTTTGCAGAATTTGACGCAACTTAAAAAAATAAACTATATTGATATACAAATCTAAAAATCACAAATGATATACCATTATAAAGCTACATGTATCTAGTATTTAATAAATTTTCCGAAACTGGATTTGCAATTTCTTAGAGGAAGATATGACCGTTATAGTGAACATTGATCCAAACCTCAAGTTTGGACAGTTTCAACATCTCTAACTCATAGTTTTCTTAATGAAACCTAAAACCATACACACATCACCTAACAACAGTGATTGAGATATATAGTAGGTAGAACATAATCATTTGTATAAATCGAATAAATCGTCACGTCTGAGGTTGCATTGCTAAGGCACAACAACTCTATTTCTTATGTGTGATCTGTGGCCACCAAAGTAGTTGAAGAAGATGAAGTCGATGAAAATGATGCTATTAATTGAAGTAGAAATTGTTCTTCATCAACCAATCAATGAATGATATATATATATATATATATATATATAATCTCTTTTTTGTCAATGCATAAAGAAAATATAAAGCAAGTCTTTGAAATATAAAACCATAAAATTAAAATACATATCATTGATTTTAATATTAACACATGAAATTAATATTTTCACTGATTCTCCTCTTTCATGTTTTTCTTGCTTATCAATTAGTTCACGAATTAATTATACTTGTTGATATCTCTATAACTGAAGTTACATTGGAAGGCTTGTGCCCTTTATATAAAACTGGTAAATATGAAGTTGGGAAACCCAATGCTTGATTAGGGTAATGCATGCATCTAACAATTGCCAAACTTGAATGATATTACTTTTATCCAATTTAAACCAACCATGTACATTGCATTACTCTTATCTATAGTTTTCTTAATGAAATATAAAATCATACACTCATCACCCAATAATAGCAATGGTGACACGTTGTAGGTAGAACATATATCATCTCTATAAAGTGACAAGCCTGAGGTCGCTAAGCCACAACACAACTCTGTCTTCTTGTGTGTTATCCATAGCCACTAAAGTAGTTGAAGAAGACGAACTGCGATGAAAATGATGATATTAATTGGAGAAGAAATTTTTCTTCATCTATCGATTACATCAAAGGTATTATTCATTGCAATTCACATTAGAAGTTTTCATTTTCATTTCATAAAAAAATGTTTGTAACTATTTTTTCCCTTGCTTTTGTTTCCTATATGTGTTTAGAAATAAAGGACGAGGAGACTGATAGTTGTTTTCCCTCATAGCAACCTTTGAACCATACTACACGCCTTTTTTCCCAAGTTTCACAATTTTAGGTAAAGACCCTGGTACCATACCTAGAGATCATATATGTGGCTATATTGTCTAGGAATACTAGAGAGCAAGCTTTACAATTGTGAACATGCCTACATGTTCTTTTTGTTACGGTGTGTACATCTTTTCTTTTGTTTCTTTACATCTATAAATTATTCTTCTTCTTCTTATTTTTTTTTTAAAATAATTATTTTATTATTGACAATGTTTATCTATTTGATCTTATTTCAGTTTGCTATTAGCATATTGAACTCATGCCCAAATGGATCCACGAGGAGGAGGGAGCAAATGGAGAATAAAAAAGTGTAATGAGTTGTTAAAAGCTGAGTCATTGAACACAGTAGAGGTGAGTGAGATGTGGGGCATAATTTTTACATGGAACAAGGATGATGTGATCAATATATTTCCTAATGTTTATGAAAAAACTGTAACGAGTTGTGAGAAAAACAATGGATAAGAAGATCATGAAAATATTTGAATTTATGGTATCTAGTTCTTAGTTTTTGTTTTAAATAATTATTGGCTCATTGTGTGATAAGGCCCAATTAACGAAATATGCAATCATGACTAACTGAGTTTTTAATTAGGTACAATTTTATATCGTCACATATTATTTGACTTCAAAAATCAAGTAAAATTTTAATCAAATCAATTTGGTTAGGTCAAGTGAATTTTATCGAAAACCCAATCATCTTGTTCAGTTGAACACTATTATTTGTTAAAGTGCATATGTATTTTTTTTAATCATTTATTATCTCGGTGATGATTAAGTGCTAAGTAATTGATGGATTCTTATTTATTTTAAAATTTAATTTTCAACCATTAAACCTTAATAACAAGTATCACTAAGATATCATTAAAAAAAACAAAAAAATCCTATAGAAAAAGAGAAATTTTAATTGTACTTTAAGAAAAATGTATTGCTATCAATAAAGTAAAAAAGTTTGAATTTTATTTGGCAATATAAAATTAGAAACAAGATGGTTGAAGAAACTAGAAATCCATTTATTTGATTTTGAGTTTATCTACAAAAGTGTTTTCAAGATAAAATCTAATTATAATTATACATATGTTAACCATAATTTTAATGGTATTTAAAAAAAAAAAAAACACAACACTAATATGCAAAAGAGACCTTAAATCTCAATTACATATACCAAAATTCTGGCAAAGATATAAATATGAAGCAAGTAAGAGAGCCATAGTCGTGAAATATACAGTGGTAGAGAAACACTGATTTGAACAATAAAAATATTGAGTGAATTGTGTAAACTGGACGACATAGGACAGATCTGGTTAATGTAGATTTCACTTCTTTTCTTTTTTTTTAAATTCTAAAAAAATTTAAAATTGAATTGAATTTTCAATATTTTGATAAATCATACTAATATGCATTTAAATCCTGTTAAAAAGTTAATTAAAACCCAAAACGTGTTATGTATCACCAAAACAAACTAATTGATACATAATATTTTGTAAATGTGACTATATTAAATGAATTTCAAGTTTTTATTTTTATTTCCTAAGTTGTTAATAGATAATATCAATATATTAATAATCTTATTAATGAAGAAAAAATTATATTATAAATATTAAATTAAACATTTTGTAGGTGTGACTATATTAAATAAATTTCAAATTTTTATTTTTATTTTCCTAGGTTGTTAAAATATAATATCAATATTTTAGTAATTCAATTAATGTCAGTATAATTATATTATATTTAATATTATGAAGATTAAATCGAATATTTTGTAGGTGTGACTATATTAAATAAATTTAAATTATTAATTTATTTTCCTAAGTTGGTAATATATATTAGTAAACTAATTCATGTAGGAAAAATTATATTATGTTTAACATTTTAAAAAATTAAATTAAATATTTATATGATATCATTGGTTAAAGCACAATTAAAACTATAACTCCAAAATCAATATTGTTTTTTTTTTTTTTCAATTTTTAAAAATTGACGTAAATTATGTTTTAATGTGTATAGTTCTTCTGTCTATTCCAACTAGGGGTGGCAATGAGTCGAGGTAGCTCGTGAACAGCTCGTGAACTACTCGTTAAGAGCTAGAAATTTTGTGAGTGCCCTATTTTTGTTTATGTAAATAATCGAATGAGCTAAAGGCTGATTTTAGGAAAAGCTTCTAAATAATAAAGGTAGTTAACATCCTATAAATAATTTTTAGACTAGGTTTTATTAAATTTGATTGAGTATGTAAGTAAAAATAAACATATATTCAAGAGGTTGTAAAAATGCCTAAAAAGAGTAAACTTTAAAGAATTAACTGTATTAGTATATATATATATATCCAACTAATACATATGATACCTATCTAGAAAGATATATTTGTCTATTAATAATTCCCATAAACGGAATTGGATTTCCATTTTCCTAGAGAAAGTTATGTTCAGATAACTAAGGTAAGGTCAAAGCTGCCAAAATCTTATGTTTTGCAGAATTTGATGCAATTTCACAAAATAAACTATATTGATATATAAATCTAAAAATTTCAAATGATATACCATTATAAAGCTACATGTGTTTAGTATTTTATAAATTTTACGAAACTGGATTTGGAATTTCCTAGAGAAAGATATAACCATTAGAGTGAACACTTGTTCAAACCCCAAGTTTGGGCAGTTTTAATATTTCTAACTCACTTGGTATTTTCTATCTTTTCTAAAAGTTTCCTTCTACCCTATACATGTCAAGGCATCTAAAATGTCTTTTCATTATCAACTTTGCCATACAAAGTACAATTCATAATACTTTATATGTAAAGGCTTAATAGAAAATTTTCATAAACAAACCTACCTATACCAAATGTTGATTTTATAAATTGGAAAATGTACTTGTAGCTTCGGAAAGTGTGGTTAAATCAACAACGCACATGAATGCAATTATAAGTGATGAATGAGATCGGCTAAAGGTGGGTGGTTAATTGTTGCCTTTAGGGGCTAGATTATTGTGTGTAATTGTATATGTATTTAAATAAATGTGCAAATGCAATGTTTCAGTGAGTTATTTGAATCATACTTGTCTGAAATTGTTTTTGATTGATAACAGCCAACAAATTGAAATTTGTATGAGAAAGGATTTTTATTTCTGGAACTGAGATTCGGGTGCACCTAGGATATGTCAATTTGAAATTCTAAGATATTTTGATTTTGATAAATATTTTAAGTTTGAGTGCTCAGTCCCGATAGGATGGACTGTGTATAGAGATTAATCTTTTGTGTGGGCGCATAAATGCCAGGTGGGAGGTGATATTGTTGTGCGGGGCTAAGTTACTCGTTGTCCCTTTGTTTGCTTTGTATGTTATGATTGCTTTGATTTATTTGTGATCTTATGAATCATGTAAGTTGTGAATTTATAACGAATAACAATATGTACGTGTATTTTGAATTAAAACATGAACATTGTTACATTATGTTATTTTATATATTATATTACTTGTGTTGAGTGATGCCAGTACCCTTTTGGTACTATTTTTCACTCACTGAGTCTATAAGACTCACCCCTCTACTGTGGTATTGTTTTTATTAATAGGATTTAAGGATGGCTATTGCTAATAATGGACCTTGTCGAGTGTTTGATGGCAAGGTAACTCTTGGGAATCTCAATATTGAAGTCAAAAGGTGAAAGTTTGTTGTCATACTAGAGCTGTGGGGTGTCTGGTCTTATAATGTGTAATAGTTTAATTAATTGTTATTGTGACAAGAAACGTAATGGAGCTTCTTATTGTCTTTGTTGTTGTTACTCTGGTTATTGTATAAAAACAGGATTATGCATTTCTATTTTAGGCATGTTCTATATTATGAGGAATCTCTGCCGAAATTTTCAGTAAATTGTTATTTATTTCAGTAAACCAACTTTTACAGCTAAGTTTTGTTTTATAAATCTTTACTTTTGTTCATTAGTTTGGTTAAGAGTCATAGTTGCTTTCTTATTTTAGAGTTCAGGTTACGGAGAGTTGGCAATCCATTCCTCTGACCAGTCATGCCTCCGTGAAGGGTGTGACAACTACTCTCATACTCTCACCCACCCACCTTTCCACTCTCCCACACTTTTAAAATATATAATTTATTTTTTTATTAAATTAAATTAATTAAAAAAATTAAATACAGGTAAGATATATAGAAGTATGTGCTTGCAGATAACTAGTATATTGTCACACCCCTCACGAAGGCATTACTGGCCGGAGGGTTAGATAACAAACCTCCGTAACCCTGAATGCAAAACAAAATAACAACCATGACTCTTGACACAACTAAAGAATACAAGCCCACTGTAAAAGTTTACTTTTCTGAAACAAATAGAAGCTTACTAAAAATGTATATAACATGCCTCAAAATACAACACATATGTGTTCCTAATTCCACATAACAACACGAGGATAATTATCTAGACTATTACATCGTACAAAAATAAACATTCACCATTCTAGTGTGACTGCAACTTTCATCCGTAAATTCAAGTTTGAGATCCTGAAAAATACCTTGCCGTACTCTGTCGGTAGGTCAATAAACTTAGCAATTTCATACATTGGATTCCTGAAAAAATATTATCCATAAGAGGGATGACTACTACGAACTCCGTGAGTGAAAAATCGTACCCAAAGGGTACTAGCATCACCCAACACAAACAATCACATATATAATAACCTCCTGTAACATTGTTCATACCTTAATCCATATCACACTTATATATTATAACCTTCATAAATTCACAATTTATATAAAACATATGATCACAAATTAATCAGAACAATAATATGAAACAAAGCAACCAAAGGCCCAACAAGTGATCCAACCCTGCACAACATTATCACCCCCTACCGAGCATTTACGCGCCCGCACAACCAATTAATCTCCGTACACAATCCATCCTACCAGGGCTGAGCACTCCACAAAAAAAAAACATTTTATCAGAATCAGAATTTGTTTTCTTATGATTTTAAATCAAAACATCCTAGGTACGCCTGGATTTTTACTTTTGGAGATAAAAATCACTTTTCATAAAAATCTCACTTTGTTGGCCCTTATCAACCACAACCAATGTCAAACACAACAATCAATATTCAACAACATAATTTAAATAAATTACTGAAGTACTCTACTTGCTTATTTTCCATATATCACGCATATTCAATAAACATATAATTGCACATACTAATCTGGCCCCTAAAGACAGCAATTAACCACTCACCCGTATTGATTCCATTTGCTATTTACACTTGCGTCCACGCGTCTTATTTGGTCCACGTTAGAATCCAGAACTGAAATTCATATTCCCAAATAATATTTAGTTTATAAACGTTATTATTATACGCTTTTAATTACTAAACTTATATAAGTTTCTTTATGTAAATTTTTTTTTAAACTATTACATGTCAATTAATATGAATTGGACTTTAGGTGATAAAGTTAATAATGAAGAGGCATTTTAATTAACTTGACAAAGCATAGGGTGGGAGGAACCATTAGAAAAGATAAAAAGTACTTAGTGAGTTAGAAATGTTGAAACTATCCAAACTTGGGGTTTGGACCAGTATCCACTTTAACGGTCATATCTTTCTCTAGGAAATTCCAAATCTAGTTTTGTAAAATTTATAAAATACTAAACACATGTATCTTTATAATGATATATTATTTGTAATTTTTAGATTTGTATATCAATACAGTTTATTGTTTGAAGTTGCATCAAATTCTGTAACACATAGGATTTTTGACAACTTTCACCTTACCTTAGTTAATTGAAAATAACTTTCTCTAGGAAAAATGAAATCAGATTCTGTTTGTTGGATTTATTAATAGACAAGTATATCTATCTTTTTTATTTGGAAACTTTTCCTAAAATCTGTCATGAACCCACTCAATTTCTTATATGAACCAAAAATAGGGCACTACTAATCCTGCTTGACCTAGCCGAAGTCTAATAGTTATAACTAACAACGTACTTGGAACCAAGCTACGAAATTTTGTAGAAAACATGTAAAGGATATAAGCTACATTTATTCTTTTGAACTCTTAATTTAATTCTTCCCCAAAGATACTCGAAATACCAAATTTTGGTTACTCATGAAATCTGCCCCCTGCACCCCTCCGAAACAACTTAACTCTTACTTTGTTCATGCTATTACTCACTTCCATTAACTCCTTAGCTCAACACATCAGCCAACCCTTCGCTCTTGTTATGAACTTTTTATTCAAATTCTTAATAACAATTAACCATCAAGACTTAGATTTACCAAGTTTTAATTAAAAAGTTATAACTAGTTTTGTTGTAGACTTTTTATCAAATACATTAGGTGCATAAATGATCTCCCTAAATGTGTATGTATAACTATTTATATAAACCCCAATTTACTTAATACATTTCAGTAATCCAGCACTACTAATCATTTCAAACCTTAAATCTAAGTCATCAAGTAACCAAGGAAATCAAAGAAATTAAGGGCATGAATTAAAGAGTCCAAGGTTGTTGCCTTACATTATATTTCTCATGGCAGATTATCAAGTGAGAACCAACCAGCCCTAATTACTAGAAGTAGTATGGTGTCTTCACTGCCATGGGAAGGAAAGAGACGAAAACTGAATTGGCAGCCAACATAAAAATGGCTGGAAGGCAGGAACAGGGCATCGCTGGCTGCCCAGCCACCGTCCCTAATCAGCTTAATGTCCCTTGTTTGCTGCCATGATCCCTCAAGAAGCAACGCCAACCAAGCTGTAAGAAAGGTAGAGACAGGTTCTACCAGTAGGACACCTACGGTTCAGTCAAGAATAGAGCAGGGGAACCTCCTGCACAACACCTTTCAATCCCCTGCCTTTCATGGATCAATTGAACACACGCAACCACAACCCATCAGCTAATATGATACAATCCGGCTAGGTGCTCTCGGCCTGTGACAGAACCAACTAGGAAGTCTCTAAGCTAATCAATGGCGATGGAGGTTGGACCGTAAATGGAGAGTAATGAAGGAACAATCAAGAAGCTGAAACAAGTAAAAAAATAAAATAAACTATGCAATATAATATTAATAAAACATGTGCCCAAAACTCCTTAATTATTTAACTATTTAGAGATATGTAGATATTTTATGTTTTTATTATTTAACATTATTATTTTTGAATCACTTATTCACTAATTATCTATGTTTCAACAATAGTATTAAATTTATATATATATATATATATATTGATATATACCCATAACTTGTTACTTAAATTGTCACCACAATTTTCGTAAACCATTTTAATATATTCGTTATATTCTTGAGTTATAACATTCTCCTCCCCTTAAAAGAAATTCATCCCGAATTTCAATAACAAGGAATACGGATGAATTGTTTATCTCAGTCGAATATGGGTATGGCTGTTTTAATGTAACTTTGATTTCTCACCAGATTACTACCAAATAATTCTCACCAAAGAAAATTTACTAACTTGTTTCTTAATTTTCACAAAAAAAAAAGGGGTTGAAGATTACGGACTTGTCTACTTATATTCATCATGGATTACCTCTCACACATTAGGCTCGAGATTGGATATACACTGACCAAATTACATGAAGTTTTAGTCTGATTTCTTTGAAAATGAAATTAACCTTTTAAAATAATGTACTTAGTACTTTCACCAAGACACTCTATCACGCTTTCGTTGCGTCCCACTGTTAATTAGACTCCTAAACCCCAATCTATATTCAAAGTCATATGATATTCTTTTTGAAAACTCAAATTGATGAGTTAAATTAGGTAATTACATAAATGAAAGTAATTAACTTCTATTTTCTTTAAATTTTAAAAAAATTTAAAATGAAAACGAAAGATTTAATAGGATACCCTGATTTCTAATAAAGAAGTTCTATAAATTTCGAGCTTAACTTTTTATTCCATATCACAATACATTCACTATACCCAATAAATTTCAAACTATAAATTTAACACCAATCTTATTTCATTTCATTTATTTAGTTGAAACTATTCAAAAATACTACACATGTTACTCCTTATTTTTTTTTCTCTTAAAATTTATAAAATTAGCGAAACCTTAAAGAAATTCAAAAACTATAACTAAAAATTTGTTATGTACAAAAATTACATACCTAAGAAGATCAAAACTTATTCATGGGTTTCACTTAAACTTACGTTTTAAACTAAAATGATTCGTTGATATTGTATTAAAGTTTTTTTAATCAAAATTTCCAATGAGATGAATTTAGAAATACTAATTTAAAAGTCTTGCATTCAAATGAAATCAAAGAGACAGAGAAAATGAAAACATAAACAGTATCATGTATAACCTAAAGTGGTTTATTTTATTAAAATAACTATTTTCCTTAGATAACAATAAAATTTAAAATAAATAAACCAGAAGTATAAATATCTTTTTAGATGTACCTGTTCTAGATATTAAATTAGTTGATTAGAAGACTTGAAATATCGAGAACTTATCTTATTTATATATTTATATTATAACTAAATCACTTACATAATATTGCTATACGTAACATATAATTTTCATGATACAAAATTATTATTATTAATTTTATTTTTTTTTGTTATTCCTATTACTAGTACGAAATTACTAATTTATTATAGTACTTTCCTTATTTATTGCAGGTTGATTATCTATTTGTACAAATTTAACTTACGATATGTTTGAAAATCCCTATGTAAATGAGTAACTTACAAGAAGCCGCAATAGATTCTATAAACAATTGGTTGTTTTTATCTCTTAGGAATAATTAAATGACTTTAATAAACCTTTGTGACCCCATAGACTATAAATAAAACCTATACTGGTCCACATAATTAAATTATAGAAATTTTCTTAATTGTTCTTTCAATTAAGAAAAGAAAAGAGAGTACGAATTTGTCATCAAAATTTTGTTATCCCATTAAGAAGGACAGTGCTTCAATTATTACTAAAATTGTTTGAAACTAAAAATCAAAATCTAGTCAATTTTAAATTACTTGTATACGTATACATTGTATATTCAAATATACATAACATTCATTCAGTTTATCTATCTTTGTTCTTATTTATTTGAATCGAGATTTACATTGTATTTTTCAATTTTCATAATTTTGTATCAGATTATAACAATTACTTAAGTCTGCATTCAGTATCCGTTCTAATTATACATATAAAACCATATATGTATATATATTATTCTACTTCACAATATTTATTAATTCTATGTCTGCTATACTTACGTTACTTATTACCACCTCTCAACATACATATCATTGCTAATTAAAAAAAAATTTCACGCTATATCAAACTTATAATCAATTTTTCTAATGTTGTCATACCAAATTATAACACTTTATTAACAAATGCCCAATGTTATTGGAAATTTAATTAAATTTAATTTAAAAAAATAAATAAATGATATAAACGGTGTTAAATGAAAACATAAAAACTCAATCGAAAGCCTTACATTTGTGAAAGAAGTTCTATGAATCTCAGGCTTAACTCTTCCTTAGATTTCAAAACATGCCCATGAAACCTTACAAATTTCAAATTTTACACACTTTATCAAAATGCATACTTGAAAATTTTAACACAAAGCTTATTTATTTATTTTTATTAGTATTATTTTAATATATATATATATATTGACAAGACAACGCAAATATTTCACATGTGACTTCTTACTATAATATCCACAAAACTTTATAAGTTCAAAAGACATGACTCAAAATTATTATACCTTAATCTAGTACGGAAAACAATTATCAGAACATCACTCTACTTGGTTTGGGATCAGTGATATTCTAAACGTACATTGAATCTTTGAAGAAATTTGAGTCTCAAGTAAATCATTAATATTAGGGAAGAGAACTTCATTTAGCCACTAGCTATTATCATGTGGTTGGAACAATTTGACAAAAAGATTAAAGCATCTTAAGAAAATCTTTTAAAACAAATAAACTTCTTGTCTACCCAGTCTTACATCTGCATTTGCTTCCAGGAAGAAAACGTTCAATGAAAGTTTCATTAAATTTAAACTAACTAGTGAATTTGGTGTAACTCACAATTGAGTTAGAGCTCTTGGACTCTGGCTAGTTCACACTGGATTTTTAGTGCCCTGTTTTCGGTTCATGTAAGGAATTGAGTAGGGTTCAAGACCAATTTTAGGAAATGTTTCTAAATAACAAAGATAGATATACCTGTTTATTAACAATCCTGGCAAATGGAATTGGATTTCATTTTTCCTAGAGAAAGTTATGTTCAATTAACTAAGGTTAAGAAAAAGAAAGTTATGTTCAACAATTAAACCTTAACAACAACTATCTCTAAGACATCATTTAAAAAAAACAAAAAAATCCTATAGAAAAAGAGAAATTTTAATTGTAGTTTAAGAAAAATGTTTTGATATCAATAAGGTAAAAATGTTTGAATTTTATTTCGGCAATATAAAATTAGAAACAAGATGGTTGAAGAAACTAGAAATCCATTTATTTGATTTTGAGTTTATCTATAAAAGTGTTTTAAAGAGAAAATCTAATTATAATTGTACATATGTTAACCAGAATTTTAATGGTATTGAAAAAAAAAAAAAAAAAAACACCACTAATATGCAAAAAAGACCTTTAATCTCATTTGCATATACCGAAATTCTAGCAAAGATATATATATGAAGCAAGTAAGAGAGCTATACCATGTAATTTAATAATATGTTTTTTTTGTTATTTTCATTGTCCATTTTTAGTCGTGAAATATACAGTTATGTTCATAATATTGTAATTATTAATAAAATAAAAGAATTGTTATGTTCATAATATTGAACCATAAAAATATTTTGTGGATTGAATTGTGTAAATTGGACGACATAAGACAGATTCGGTTAGTCTAGATTTCACTTTTGTTTTTTTTTTTTTTGTTTTTTTTTTTTTTTTTTTCTAAAATCCAAAAAAAAATTAAAATTGAATTGAATTTTTAATATTTTGATAGGTCATACTAATATGCATTTAAATCCAGTTAAAAAGTTAGTTAAAACCCCAAAACGTGTTATGTATCACCAAAACACACTAATTGATATATAATATTTTGTAAATGTGACTATATTAAATGAATTTCAATTTTTTATTTTTATTTCCTAAGTTGTTAATATATAATATCAATATATTAATAATCTTATTAATGAAGGAAATAATTATATTATAAATATTAAAGTAAACATTTTGTAGGTGTGACTATATTAAATAAATTTCAAATTTTATTTTTATTTTCCTAAATTGTTAATATATAATATCAATATTTTAGTAATTTAATTAATGTCAGTATAATTATATTATATTTAATATTATGAAGATTAAATCGAATATTTTGTAGGTGTGACTATATTAAATAAATTTAAATTATTAATTTATTTTCCTAAGTTGGTAAGGATTTGAGTAGGTTTAAGACTACTTTTAGAAGAAGTTTCTAAATAAGAAAGATAGCTAACTTCTTAAAAATAATGTTTAGACTTTGTTTAGTTGAATTTGGTTAAGTATGTAAATTGAAATCAAATATATCTCCAAGGTGGTTATGGAAATGTCTAAGAGGGGTTATCTTTAAATAAATTCATGAAACTTAGTATTTATAGATTTTCAAAATTAAATAGTTAACCTATAAAGTTGACAAACTAAGTAATACTTGAAAAATATAATTGTAACATTGAAAAGGGTTGTTTAGCCAACAACGTGTGTGAATATAAGAGGAAGTGACAAGCAAAATTAGTAAATGGTGAGTGCATAAATGCTACCTTTTAGTTGCTAGATTAACATGTGAATTTTTAGGTATATTTCAATTGATATATTTATATAGAATCATAAGCATGTGGAGAGGTGGGTGGGTGAGAGTATAAGAGTAGTTGTCACATCCTTCCCGGAGGCATGACTGACCGGAGGAATGGATTGCTAACTCTTCGTAACCCGTACTCAAAAACAAGAAAGCAACAACGACTTTTAACCAAACTAATGAAAAAAAGTAAAGATTTATAAAACAAAAGTTAGCTGTAAAAGTTTGTTTACTGAAATAAATAACAATTTACTGAAAATTTTGGCAGAGATTCCTTGTAATATGGAACATGCCAAAAATAGAAATGCATAATCCTGCTTTTATACAATAACTAGAGTAACAACAACAAAGACAACAAGGAGCTCTATTACATTTCTTGTCACAATAACAATTAATTAAACTATTACACATTATAAGACTAGACACCACATAGGTCTAGTGTGACAGCAAATTTTCACCCTTTGACTTCAAGATTGAGATTTCAAGGAGGTACCTTGCCATCAAACACTCGGCAAGATCCATTATCAGTAATAGCCATCCACAAATCCTGTTACTAAAAACAATACCACAAAAGAGGGGTAAGTCTTCTGGATTCAGTGAGTGGAAAATAGTACCAAAGAGATACTAGCATCACTCAACACAAGTAATATAATATATAAAATAACATCATGTAACAATGTTCATGTTTTAATTCAAAATACACCTACATATTGTTATTCGTTATAAATTCATAACTTACATGATTCATAAGATCAAAAATAAATCAAAGCAATCATAACATGCAAAGCAAACAAAGGGGCAACGAGCAACTTAGCGCCGCACAACAATATCAGCTCTCACCTGGCATTTATGCGCCCGCACAACAGATTAATCTCCGTACATAATCCATCCCATTGGGATTGAGCACTCAAACTTTTAAAACATTTATCAAAATTAAAATATCTTAGAATTTCAAATCAACATATCCTAGGTGTACCTGGATCTCATTCTAGAAATCAAAATCCTTTCTCATAAAAATTTCAATTTTTTGGCCGTTATCAATCACAAATAATTTCAGGCAAGTATGATTCAAATAACTCACTGAATCATTGCATTTGCATATTTATTTAAATATATATACAATTACACATAATAATTTAGCCCCTAAAGGCAACAATTAACCACCCACCTTTAACCTATCTTATTCATCACTTACGATTGCATTCACATGCATTGTTGATTTAACCACACTTTCCAAAGCTACAAGTACATTTTCCAATTTATAAAATCAACATTTGGTATATATAGGTTTTTTTATGAAAATTTTCTATTAAACCTTTACTTATCAAGTATTATGAATTGTACTTTGTATGACACCGTTGATAATGAAGAGACATTTTGGATGTCTTGACATGTATAGGGTAGAAGGAAACTATTAGAAAAGATAGAAAATACCAGTGAGTTAGAAATATTAAAACTATCTAAACTTGGGGTTTGAACCAGTGTTCACTCTAATGGTCATATCTTTCCCTAGTAAATTCCAAACCCAGTTTCGTAAAATTTATAATGGTATATTCCAAACACATGTAGCTTTATAATGGTATATCATTTGAAATTTTTAGATTTATATATCAATATAGTTTATTCTATGAAGTTGCATCAATTACTGCAGAACACAGGATTTTGGCAACTCTGACCTTACCTTAGTTATCTGAACAGAACTTTCTCTAGGAAAAACAAAATCCAATTCCGTTTGTTTTAATTATTAATAGACAAATATATCTTTCTAGATAAGTATCATATGTATTATTTGGATATATATATATATATATATATATATATACTAATACAGTTAATTATTTAAAGTTTACTCGTTTTAGTCATTTTTACAACCCTTGTATGTATGTTTATTTTCACTTACATACTTAATCAAATTTAATAAAACCCAGTCTAAACATTATCTATAGGATGTTAACTACCTTTATTATTTAGAAACTTTTCCTAAAATCAGCCTTGAACTCATTCGATTCTTTACACAAAAAAAAAACAGGGCACTCGCAAAATTTCTGGTTGTCAATATCGGACTCCAAAGTTTATAAAAACTTCATATTTTTGGAATTAAATTACAAAATTTCCAATCTAACTTATCAAGATATTAGGAGCACTTCATCTTCAGAACATTATTCCTAATTCAACCTTTAAAACTTTCTAAAGTTAGTTACACTAGTTCAATCAGTATCCAAAAATCATAACCTTGAGTTCCATCACCTCCAAAATATTCATGACAAGGAATTAAAACCGACACCACTCCAGATTTACTCTTTAGTATGTTAGGAACAACTTTTATTTAGAGGTCCTAAGCTAATTCCAACCACAAGCCTCGACGAAATTTCCCTAGCTGACTGAAGCTTACTAAAATTCCTGCATGGAACTAGCCTCAGTTCCGTAGCTCTAAAAATCAGTATGCTTCTAGTCAGGTTATGAAATTTTGCATGTATCATCTTAAGACCCTAACGTACACTTTTTATTTGGAACTATTAATTTAATTTAGTTCCAAAAATATTTGAAATGTTAAATTTCTCCAACTTGCAAAATCTACCCCTGCTTCACTTCAATAACCACTTCCAAGTTACTTTCCATGATTCTTAAATCATACATAATTACACCAAATATATTTCTTGAAAATTAAATCTCCTTAACTCTTTAACCAAATATTTTAAAATTACATTAATTAGTTCCATATCATATTTCTTAATTAGCTATTTTATTTATCAAACCTAGGGAAGTCAACTTCTAAATATATGATAACACTTAATTTCTTTTATACACGTTGTCAAATACTTTTAAAAAAATATTTAATTTCCATTAGTGTGTATGCGTTTGTATATATACATACACTAAGAATTCAACATATCTCATCCTTTTCATACTACTTATATTCCAACTTTGAATCCTAATTAAATTACTTATCTACAATTTATCTAACTTAAGAGTATATAAGTCCTATATTATCATACTTAAATTTCCAAATTCCTCATTCTATAATTAGACATAATTATCTTATGTATTCATTGTTCTTAAACTTTTGCTCATAATTTCCTTAGTCCTTAATTCTAAATCATCCACTATGTAAAAAAATATAAAGAAATCAAAGCCACAAACTAACTAGCTATTGACAAAACTCATGGCAATGAGGAGTTTTGTGCACCTAAGTCCCTTTGCCTCCATGGCTAGATTAGGAAGAGTGGGGAGCTATCCCTCTTACTACTGGCTGTCCTGCCACTTGAGGTACACGACAGCTTTGCCGTTAAACTTAAAGTCCTGCATGCCCTAAGGTGAACCAGCTGACTAAAGGGAGGGTCCAGTACACGCCAAAATGCAAAATAGGGCAACTACCCCTTTTGCTGTCTCGGCTGAGCTCAGGTAGAAGAATACATTAGACATTGAAATGATACAAGGCCATACAAGAGCTTTACAAGGGAGAGCAAACTAATTCTCGTGGCAGCTAGGCTTAACGGAAGGCTAGGCCAACAAAAATCATACCAACAAGAAGGGAGGAGAATAGTGTTCATAGCTAAATTTTAAGACGACACTGACATACTCTAGAACCAACTAAAATAGAGGAGGAATAAGTGTGGCAGTGAAAAGATAGAGGGAAGAAGGTACTCAGCCCCAAAAAAAAAAAAAAAAAACTTTGAAATAAAATATTATATGACAGTACACATATGCTAATTCTAACTCTAATTTCTCTATAATTATAAATAAATAAATAAATATATATATATATATATATATATACATACTCAATTATTGTTTTATAATTCATTATATTCATAACAAATTTTATTTACCAATACACTTTAAATGAAATGAATTCCATGTCCAAGTCAATCTATTGTATAATCAAAATATATTTTCCAATTTATACATATGTGTGTGTATATAAATATATACACATTAGTATTTATTCACTTTAAACCTAATTTGCCTAAAATTTTATTCGCCTAATAACACAGGTCATGTATGAATATTCTGAAACATACATTAAATTATCAGGATATCACAATAGTAAAGTGTGGAGATTATTTTTTAATAATTATCAAGTGATTAGATGAATTTTGTTAATTAAATTTATTTTTTAAATAATTTAAATATATATATATTATATAGTAGGAGACCATAAGAGTCTTTTGATTTTTAGAATAGCATAGATATATGTATATATTATTTTTATTCTATTTTATTAAAATAATAAAGTGAGGTTTCTATTAAGAAAATAAGTTAAAAATTAAAGAATGATATAAAAAAGTAAATATTAGGATTCATTTGAAAAGAAAAAAAAAGTAAAAGTAAGGTATTTTGAAATTTTGGATATACAAATATGACTTTTAGTATTTTACCCAAATTATTTTGTGACACTGTTAGCTTGTCCATCTATACAAGGGAGGGGAGTGTTAATTTCTTTAAACTTTGGATCTTAGTGTTATTTCACTAAATCTAAAGGGAGGGGAAAGTAATTTTCTCATTAGTTTACTATTGGTGGGTAAGAAAAATTATTTAGATTATGATTTAAATTTTCTAAAGAGACTTGCTTTGATCATCAGATTGAGATTGAAATATAGTTTTTATAGAGTAAAGGAAAAGTTTGCTTGATGGATAAGTTCTACGTAGTATAAATAAATATGCTTGTGAGAGTTGTAAGATATAGAGAGAGTGTGAGAATACTATGTACAAGATATTATTCTTTCTGTAATCTTTCTTACTATAGTAAAATCTTTCTTCTCATCTGCAGATGTAAGTATAGGTGCCAAGACATATTAAATGTTATGTGTTAAATGTTCTTTCTCTTCTCTTCTAGTTATATTTTGCATGTCTATCTTTTTGTATTTTTGTTATATCTCTTTGACTTTTGAAGGGGGTTTTAATTTGTATAATTCTTAATATAAATTAATTTCTTAACAATAGTATTACGGTGAGTTATACAATACCAAACTCTATTTACTGGGTATTAAATGTCCAACTAAATTGGATACATGTTTTCTTGATAGTTTGACTAATCATCACACCTTAACTATTTGTTTTTCAGCCCAATCTTATTAAATGCTTTAAATTTAATCCTTAACAAATAGAAACCCCTAAATTCTTTTCTTCTACTTCGGCTCAAACCCACAAAATTTGAAACTCAAAAACCAAAATTTCAAATCCAGGAATCAAGAACAAACTGCGAGGAAGGAACCAACAACACCACCTCTTATAATCACAACTCTCCTTCTATATCCTGCTTGTTCTAGCTTCTCCTTTATCGGTATCTTTCATTTAAATAAAAAATTGATTTATGGTGTGTTAGTCAAATCATCAGAAATAATTTTGAATTCCTGGTCTAATATTCCATATTAGTAAAGACTCCTTACATACACACTATTAATCGATAAGGCCAAAGTTGAACAAGAATTTCTCCTTCTAAAAAAGTGTACATAATAAAATGCATCTCTTTTACCCCATAGATTGTATTATTAAAAGTCAAAGGTGGTGAAACATTTTTGACACCACCACTCAAATGCTATTACTACCATCACTACCTCCAGCTCCTCCACATCATAAAACACCACCCAATGCCAACCCGTTGTAGCCACCCCACGGATCACAGGCTCACAGCCATGACCACCACCACCACCATGTGCCTCACGTTAACCTCTTAGTTGCTTCTAGAACATCCAATTAAGGATTGATAAATTAATAGTTCTTCATGTAAGGTGAATTGTTTTTGTCAACCACAAATTAATACAAATAGATATATAATTTGCTAGATATGAACTAATTCACATTATTCTCTTGAACCTAGAAAGAAAACTAAATTAGGTTGACATGTTTTTTCATTTCAAGTATCTTGATAGGATAGTGAAAATGAATCCCACATGACTAGAAAAAGCAACTAAACTATAGCACCAATTACATCTTAGCGAAGATGGTGGCTGAGAAGTGGAGATGGTGGCTCTGTGGCCTCTACTCGTAGTTCATAAAAATTAAATATATTTTGGGGTCAAATATAATTTCTCTATTTTTTAACAATACAGGTAACAAGTTAATATAAATAAATGTTTGTGATTCACTCAAATAAAATCGATGGTGAATGAATGATATACTTCAGCTGGGTCTTAAATACAGTACAAAAAGAGTTGGGTATTGTATAACTCATCTAGTACCATTATCAAACAAGATATTACATGATAACTACTTTTACATATACAATCTTTAAAAAATTTGCTATAAGGCCAATGTTTAGAAAGACACTTTCTTTTATTATAAAATATACTCTGCATTTTTTTTTTTAGTTATAACTACTAAGCTAATACAAACTATTCTGTACTAAGGTGCCTTTTTAAAAATGTTCATACAATTTAATTATAGTTTTGTTGCTGCGCCGATAATTAACTTGTTTTGGTTATCCTTTTCATAAGTAACTTTTTTTACAAATTGTGAGATATGTAAGATTAAATCAATTTGTGCATAAAAAAAATAAATGAGATACCCCTTTTTTTTATTTCTTCATTTTGTTCTTTAGATTTTATAAAAATAAAATAAAAAATACAAACCACTTGAGTTAAGCTAGCCATAAAAAATTACCAAATAGGAAGAAGAAGAATATTATATAATGCATGTGCATAACAATAACATGTACACACATTATTTTACATAAATGAAAAAGTTATTTATCTTTTATTTTTTTCAAGTTGTATAGAAATTAGTATAACAATTTTATTTTTATTTTTGGTACAAAAGGGAATAACATTAAGTAAGAAACAATACAAAGTCTTAGGAAACTGAATCCTATTAAATTACCCATAAGCATATTAGCACTATAACTAAGAACAATAAAGAATAACTTAAGGTTTTTGGATGCCATTCCCATTTTTACTAGTCCATCAGTAATTCAGCTTAACTATTAGACTCTTTCAAGCAATACTCAACGCTGGAAGGAGTCCATCAAGTTACTGTAGTCATATATCAAGTTGTTCTCTGTTTAACAAAATCATTGAACCAAAGAACAACTCCAAACTAGAGAAGGAAACTTCAATTGTTTTTTGTTCAATGGCTCATATAGCCATAACCCTTAGGTCTACAATTGCTTCTTCAATTATATGCTTCTAACCCTAATTGAATATGAAAAAGGATACTGATCAAATGAGGTGATTCAAGTTCTGAACAATGGGTAAAAAAAACTAAAAAATTAATCATAGAAAAATGGAAAGTCTCCCTCCTAAATCCAAAGAAATTAGAAAGAGAAGTATTTCTCCAAAAGAAATGGAAACAAATGCATAACAGAAGGAAAGTTTTCCTCCTAAATTAAAACAAATAGAAATCAAGTCTTTCTCAAAATAAAAGAAAACTTATAATGCATAAAAGAAAAGGAAAGTCATATTCCCATAATAGCAATTAGGAAATTAACTAAATATTAATTACCCAAATTGGATGCTAAAAGGAAAGTAACTAATGTATTTCATCATTCAAGTTCAACGGTTCATATTACATCTAGACCACATGCCTTAGCCTATATATAACTCACAAACACACATAATATAGACATGCATATTTAGGTGAACTCTTAGTTGAGTTTTTTTGATTTGGTTTTAAGCCAAATTCGGAGCTCTCTGCTCACCAACTATAGAAGGAGGTGATGGTAGAACTTAACTGCTAGTTCATGAAAAACTCTGATGGGGTTACCTTCATCTCTTTGGTATTGGTTTGAAGGGAGCTCCGATTGTGGCTCTAAGGCCATGAATATCTCTTACTTTTTTTTTTTTTTGGATTACTAAAGAACTCCCACAGGTATATATAACTCTCTCACTTTCTCTTCAGTTTCTATTTAGATTGAGTACCTTGTTACGTACAAAATGTGTTTTAACACATTATTAATTAATTTCTTACATTGGCAGATAAGAAAATTATTAATTTATTGTGTTAATATTAGCACATATGTACTCTTTTCAATAAAGGATCAATGATTTTTTTTTAATTTTTTTTAATTTTTTAGTAAAAGCTGTAGAGCAGACCCACAACTTGGATGTGAGGAATAATTGATTTCTTTCAATTGTAGACAAAAAAAGCATAAATTTATCATGCTCATAGGGTATACACAAGTTATTACTAGTATTTGTATTTGTCTTTATATTCTTATATAAATTTTAACAAATTTGTATATGCAAATCATCAAAACATAAAAGTATTTAGCCTTAGTAATAATCCACCTTGTTGGAATACACAGAAGAAATATACGCATTAAAACATTAGAACACAATTTATGTCAATTTATGCTAAAAGGAAAGTAACTAATGTATTTCATCATTCAAGTTCAACGGTTCATATTAAATCTAGACCACATGCCTAAGCCTATATATAACTCACAAACACACATAATATAGACATACATATTAAAATCAATGATATGTATATTAATTTTATGGTTTTATATTTTAAAGATTTGCTTTATTTTTTCTTTATGCATTGACAAACAAGAAAAAAAAAATATATATATATATCATTGATTTGATCAGTTGATGAAGAACAATTTCTACTTCATCTTCTTCAACTACTTTGGTGACCACGGATCACACACAAGAAGATAAAGTTGTTATGCCTTAGCAATACAACCTCAGACTTGTCGATTTATACAGATGATTATGTTCTACCTACTATATATCTCCATCACTATTATTAGGTGATGCGTGTATGGTTTTAGGTTTCATTAAGAAAACTATAAGCAAGAGTAATACAATGTACGTGGTTGGTTTACTTTGGATAAGAGTGATGCTATTCAAGGTTAGAAATTGTAAGATGCCTGCACTACCTTAATCAAGGTTTGGGTTTCCTGAATTGCTATTTAAAAGTTTTATATAAGGTCACAAGTTTTACGATGTAATTTTCTTTATAGGGATATCAACAAGTATAGTTAATTCGTGAACTACTTATAAAAATTTTTGGATAGAGATCAACTAGTTTTCTAAACAAGTCATAGTTTATATTTTATTTTTGATTAGTTCACCAGACAAGTGAAACTCAATCTTGGTAAAGCTCATCCGCTAAACTCGTGAGTCCAACTTCTTAAATATATAATATAAATAAATATATATATTATCTAATTTAATATTTAATTATGATGATATTTTCTTAGCTGAATTAGCATATATATATATATAAATTCGTGATAAATATTTAAATGAGAATAATATAAGAATAAGTTTACTGACAATCCACTTGGTCAGAATAAAAAAAAGAAAAACGTCACACCCCTCACGAAGGCATGACTGGCCAGAGGATTGGGTAACTAACCTATCGTAACCCTGACTTCAAAACAAAGTAACAAACCTGACTCATGACCCAACTAAAGAATAAAAGTAGCTTTTCTAAAGCCGAAGATCACTGTAAAAGTTTATTTCTTGTAATAATTAGCAAGTTACTGAAAAGTTTTGGCAGAGGTTCCCAACAAAATGGAACATGCCTCAAAATACAAACACCTATGTTCCTGATTTCACACAACACTAACACAAAGACAACAAGAAGCTCCGCTCTGTCCACATTTTAATCAAGAAGAGTAACTAGACTTTTACCTATACCAAAATTAGACGCCTCATAATTCTAGTATGACTACAAACTTTCATCCTTGACTTCAAATCTGAGATCCTGGAAATACTTTGCCATACTCAATTTGCAAGTCACAAGCTCGGCGATGCCATGTACCGAACTCCTATTATAAAAAAAATTCATAAGAGGGGGTTAGTCCTATAGACTTTGTGAGTGGAAAATGGTAGCCCAAAGGGTACCAGCATCACACCACACAAGTGTATAACATATATAGTAACATCATGTAACATTATTCATACCTTAATTCACATTACACGTATACATTATAATCATCATAAATTCATAATTTACATGAAACACAGCATCACAAATTAATCAGAGTAAGAATATCAAACAAAGCAACCAAAGAGCCAATGAGTGACTCAGCCTTGCACAATATTATCATCTCCTACCAGGCATTTACGCACCCACATAACAAATTGATCTCTATACAGAATCCATCTGACCGAGGTTGAGCACTCAATTAATTAAAAAAAATTAATTATCAGCATCAGAATTACTTATGTTTTAAATCAAAATATCTTAGGTGCACGTGGATCTTAATTTCAGAATAAAAATAATTTCTCAGAAAAACTTTCATGTGTTGGCTCTTATCAACCACATACAATTTCAAACAAGAATAATTCAACTAACTCACTAAAATATTGCACTAGCACATTTATTTAAATACACATACAATAGAACATAATAATCTAGCTCCTAAAGGTATCAATTCACCACTTACCCGTATCCGATCCCAGTCGTCACTCACACTTGCGTCCACGCATCTCATCAGGTCCACATTAGAATCCGGAACTAACATTCATATTCCCAAATAATATTTAGTTCATAAACGTTATTATTATAATCTTTTAGTTACTAAGTTTATATCTCAACTTGTATAGGTTTCTTTATGAAAGTTTTCCATTAAGCTATTACATGTCCAATAATATGAATTGGACTTTATGTGATAGGGTTAATAATGAAGAGACATTTTAAATGTCTTGACAATGCATAGGGTAGAAGGAACCATTAGAAAAGATAGAAAGCACTTAGTGAGTTAGAGGTGTTGAAACTGTCCAAACTTGAGATTTGGACCAGTGTCCACTTTAACAGTCTTATCTTTCTCTAGGAAATTCCGAATCCAATTTCGTAAAATTTATAAAATACTAGACACATGTAGATTTATAATGGTATATCATTTGTAATTTTTAGATTTTTGTATCAATACAGTTTATTCTTTGAATTTGTATCAAATTCTGCAAAATGCAGGATTTTGACAGCTCTAACCTAACCTTAGTTAATTGAACATAACTTTCTCTACGAAAAACGAAATGCAATTCCATTTGTCAGGTTTGTTAATAAGAAGATATATCTATCTTCAGGTTTGTTAATAAGAAGATATATCTATCTTTCTTATTTAGAAACTTTTCCTAAAATTGGTCTTGAACCCACTCAATTCCTTACATGAACCGAAAACATGGCACTAAAAATCCTGTGCGAACTAGCTAGAGTCCAAGAGCTCTAACTCATAACATACTTGGAAACAAGGTATGAAATTTTGTAGAAAACATCTCAAGATCATAAGATACATTTTATCTTTTGAACTCTTAATTTAATTCTGCTTTGAAGACACTCGAATTACCAAATTTCTGTTACTCATGAAATCTGCCCCCTGCACCCCTTCAAAACCACTTAACTCTCATTTTCCACACTTTATTCCCAACTAACCCTCCTTTGATCACATCCACTACTCACTTTCATTCACTCCTTTACTCAATACATCCACCAACCCTTTGCTCTTGCTATGAACTTTGATTTAAATTTTTAAAAGAATTAGCCATCAAGACTTAAATTTACCAAGTTTTAATTAGAAAGTTCTACTCAATCAAATATCCTAAATTACAAAGAGATAACCCAAACTATAATCTAATTAAGCACCACATTTCTACTACTTCACTTCTTAATTTACCTTCCTAACTTCTTTATATCCAAACCATTTATCTAATTTTTAACTATCACGAAGGAAAAGGAAAGAACTTCATGAAAATAGAGTAAATACTTGAGGTTTAGAAACTACCCTCACCATGGTTCACTAAGCAGCTAGCTATTGCCTTACTTGGTGTCCTCATAGTGGAGACAAGGGTACAAGGCAAGGCAAGGCTGCTATCTCTACTCCTACCAAGCTTCACAGTAACCTTGAAGTTGCTATGGAAGAGAAGGGGCTGCACGTCCAAGACAAGGGACAACTGCTACAAAAAAATTGAAAATAGGTAGCTGTTGTAGGCCAAAAGAAAGGCTGCTTTTCATGGCTGCAAGGTAGAACAATACCTCTTGGCTAACTGACAACTAAAGGCTAGACAAGACAAGGTGAAAATGAAGAAAGGAGGAGAGAAATTTGGCTGCAAGAGAAAGGTTTCTTCACGGCAAAACCAAGGGAGTAAAACATGGCACATGCTGAAATCGAGAGGCAGAGAAATAGAAGGAAAACAGGGGTGGTTGTCATGGATATTGAAAGGAATAAAGACAACTAAGTAGAAACCAACCAAAGCAAGGATGGATGAAAAGGAAAAACAGGGAAGGGATGGTGGAAGACTCGGCCAAGACTTCTCCAGAGAAAGAAGGGTGGTGGGCAAACCAAAAAGGAAAGAAAGAAAAAAAAAACTTCAAGGTCAAAGTATAACTAATGAATGGAGGAAATTGAATCTAGGTGTATATGTATGTATATATATATATATATATAGATATCCATTAGTTATCATTTTTCCAATTTATTTAGTTAACATATATAATTTTCTTACTAAAATTTATACTAGATAACAAAATATCCTATAACTAATATTTTCACATTGTACTTAAAATTTGATTTCACGATGTTGGGTTATAACAATGTACGTAACTACAATAATTCACGTACAACATTTTAAAATACCCACTGGAATATCAGATTATAATATTTAATACCACTATGTATAATATATTATTATTTAATTAAATGCCTTATAAATTACACACGACACTCGAAAACATATATTAAAACATTGATAATAAAATAAGGACATATCGGTTTATCACAATTTCTTTGTAAACAAATCACTAAAATGTATCACTACGATATTGGGTTATGACATGTTTAATTTTTGTTGTTATTTCTTTAATTTGTTTATGTCGTTGTTACTTATAACTGAAATTTATATATTATATCTAAAACTTGATTTTACGATACTTGCTTAAAACAGTTATTACATTCAATATTCTAAATGTTATAATATCGGGTTATAACAACAAATGAAGAATTACAAATTTAAAAACTATGAAAAACCAAATTATGTTTGTGAAAGGAAAAATTGGTATCGACCTATAACTTATATCTATGATTTCTTCATTTTCATTAAAATTAATTTTTATGTCATGCACGTTGCGATAGCCGTATTTACATTAGGAAATATGCTAGAAATAAAATCTTTTATTACAAAATTTCTTATTTTTCTAATCATTAAAAAAAATAAAATAATCTTTCACATAAGTTCTTGATTTTTATCTTTATGTCATGTAATGAACAACAATCACGTAAGCATTAGAAAATAAAATAAAACTAATTTTTCGAGAAAAAAATTGATCCATTTAAATTATAAGTTAATATAAAGATTGTAATTGTCTTCACAAATATGACTAGGAAGAATTTAACATATCCCAAGGGGTTGACCAGATAGTTAAGAAGTTGTTCTCCCTTCATTGACTTTCTTTATTTGAATCTTCTTGGGGAAAGCTTAAGGACTAAACTCCTCACAAATTTCTTAATTTTAAAATGCATGACCTGTCTTTGACCAAACCGAAAAGGTGATCAATCGAGATGTGCGTAAAATGGTCCGGACGTACCTCTGCGGAATAAAAAAAATGAATTAACATAATTTTACGATAATAGTGTGAATTAAAATTTAGCATTATCTAATTAGTAAGTTCATTAGCTGCACTAGTGACAATCAACATTAACCTTCCTTTTGTACAGATATACAAGTAAAAAAAGAAAATGTATTTTTATGATAAATGTGTTATTAAATTAGAAGAATTTAATACTATAATGATTAGAAGAATTAATAAAATATTTATTTACTATTCTGATTTATTATTATTAGAAACTTAAATAAAATAAGGCTTTTTTTTTTTTTTTTTTTTTTCGGTTTTTCATCTATCTGGTTAGGTCCCAATGAAGTTAGGACACCCAAGCCGATATTAGAGAATTGATGTAAATTTTACTTGTTATAACTCGGTACTGTAACGGTAAGTTTTAGGGAATAAAAAGCAAAAACTTAGTACGTTTGGTTATAAACACAAAATAAAATACCGAATTTTTATCCTTTTATTTTATTTTCCTTTTCCTCCTATTTTCCTTATAGATTTTTTTTCTCTTTGTCTTCCTCCTCCACACCTTTTTCCTTCCCTTATTTTCTCGACTGTTCTATTAGCTCCATTCAAGAAGGCCAAAGCACCAACTTCTCATTAGCAGCTTATGTCTTGATCTTCCCCATCCCAAGCTTGAGCCGAGGAGTAGCTGTCATGGATTAGCAACACCTCTAATAGCCACCACATCTACAAATAACAACACCTCCAACAGCCTCCAACAGTTGCTTAGCCACTCTTCTATTTTGGAGTAGTTCCAAATACCTCTGATTCAAGTAATTCTCTTGTTTTATTGGAGCTGATTCCTTTTCCTTTTTGTTTTGTTTAAGGATTTAAAAGTCGGGATTGAGTGGGTTTATGAATGAAAGAATATGATCAAGGTGGTGAGAAAAATAATGGGTAAAGTTTTGTTTGGTTCTTGTGAAATTCCAAGATTTAAGCTCTTTATTGTCCCTAAATGATTCATCTAGTTTCAATCTAGTATTTGAATTGTGGTTAGTGTTGGTGCTAGTTTTGGTTACATACATAAGATATATATATATATATGAATTAGAACAAAGTATGCTTTCAAGATATTTGATAAAATGACTAAAAGAAGTTATTTGTAAATTAATATTTTGGAATTATTATGGTCAATTCCTTATGATTAAGGACTAATAATATATGAAATTTAGAAACTAAACGATACTTGGAAATGTAATTTTAGGTCCAGAACATGATGCTATCTCGACAACACTTTTGGACTCTAGGGGCAGCCACGAATAACAACTGTAAAGTTGTGAGTTAATGATATTATCTTTTGATTACTAGTTGTGTTTTGAAATGTTTTCTATATGTATATTATTGTTGGAAAAAGATGTGTTTAGTACTTTGAGTTGAATATAAATGTTGAATTATGTGATTAAATTCTAAATCTTCATACATTTGTTATTTAGTGTGTTGTGCAATAGTTTGAATGATTTGTATGTGGTTGATAGGGCCAGAGAATTCATGTTTTATATGATTTAGAATCCAGGTGGACTTAGGATAAATTTGATTTGATTAAGTGATTATATAAATATACATTCGAGTAACTTAGCCCCGGGGAAGTTACTGTAGTAGATTATTTGTTATGGTGTGCGGGAGCTGAATAGCCCCGAGGAAGATATATGTATATGTACATATATATTTTATATATATATGGTGTGCAGGAGCTGATGTACATATATATTTTATATTTTATATATATCATCTATATTTTACTACAATTACTGGCCCTTGGATGCTTTGTTTGATTTGTTTATTATATGTTTACTTGCGAGTATGTAAGTTTTACGTCATCCATATGTGTGTATATATATATATATATATATTATGTAAGGATTGTAATTGGATAATGAGTTATGTTATGATTTTTTATAACTTTATGATGCTTTAAGCTACTACCCTTTTGGTACGTCTTTCACTCATTGAGTTTATATGACTCAGTCTTCTTTCTTCTATGTTTTATTTAGCTCCAGGTTTGTATTTAGGATCTAGAAGGCAAATTCGTTCTTTTTATGTGAGTGCTTTTTTAGAAATTCTAATTTTTTTTATATATTTCATACTACATGAAGAAGATTGGTCACTATTACTAACAATCAGGTTTGTAAAGCATCTATTTTATTTTTACGCCAGTAAGAATAGTAGCATTTGTATGTCTTTGATATTCTTCTAACATGGGTGCTTCATATTGATTTTTGCAGCACAGGCTGGATGGTTGTTTATAAGAGCACTAAGAAGAGAACTAGTTGGCCTAACTGTCCTATATCAGTGGTAAGCTCTTATTGTCATTTTCATCCTAAAATTTTTGGGTTTGTAACAATTTTGTTTTACTGCATTTTAGAAAGATAATAAAATATCCATTGGTATTTTACCTCTATGGTATGATAAATATTGGCTTGTCTTTAGAGATTGATTGGAGATAGGTGATAATTTTATTACATTGAACTTTTAATTGATCACTTATGAGTTTATTTGGGGTTAGATTGCCCATTTCAATCCTTAGTTCATTCAATTGGTTAGGTTGTCCAGTTTTGTTGCTATGTTAATTACTTGACTTGTAAAAGTTGACCATCTAGCTATTTGTGGCTCATTTGAACTTAGTAACTAATCTTTGGTCGAGCAAGTTGATGCTTTATACTTTTAGACTATTTATATGCAAACATGTAAAGAAGATGTTTATTTGAGCTACACTTTTTCCTTATCATTTTAATTAATGCTATGAATTATGTTGTCATTTGAAACTGTAGGATTACTGGAAGATGCAGAAAAAATGATGAAGGTATATATTGTTAAATTGGTAATTTTTTTTTTTTAACATGCAAATGCTATCATTAAATATTGAATTGGATGACAAAGTTTAGAATATTTGTATATGCATTTGAAAACATATCTTATCAAATGTTTTATAACTTAGCATGAGTAGTAGCTCACATTATTTTACTTAGAATTTTAACTAAATAGAGTTCGCTCAATCTTGTGTATATAATCCTTGTGATTGATGATCTTAGGAAAAAAGAATCTGCATTATGATATTTTCTTTTGGTTTTCCTTCTGGTATGTGTGGTAGCTTATATGCTCCAAAACCAAACTTAATGGTGCTACCTCTACTTGCCAATTGAAGGATTGTTTCAAAGTGCTTCAAAATTTTGAAGTAACTAAAATTGAGCAGTTGTTTTACTTTTTTGAAGATTGATTTTTATGTTTTTAAATTTTACTATATCAGTCCATTCTACTTAATAAGATTGCAAGCCATTACCTTGCATGGACATTGGTTATCTGCAACAGTTGCGGATAAGTTTATTTGCAATGGTTGTTTTTACCGTTGTAGAAATTGGTTATTAATGATGCCATTCTCTTCGACGGGCTTATCTGTGATGGGAACCCATTGTCTAGGAGTTTGTTGCCCTGTTTTGGTAGCCTTGGATCTTTTATTTCAGCCATGGAAGCCTTGCCATGTACCTTGAGTGAGTGAGCTACTTCTATGTCCCCATATAATTAATTCATTCTTTTCTTTTACTTATTGATAATTGAGGAAGGGTTGAGTTTAGTGAGTTTGGGAGGAGTAGTTAGAATTTGATATTGACGAAAAGTGTGATAGTTAATCATTTAAGGGAAAAAGAAATCTTGAATTAGATAGAATTATATAGTTGGAAATATAACTCCGCCAGAGGTTACTTTGCCAGTCCTAAGCCCGGATAAAGGAGGAGGGTTGAGATAGGTTGACAGCCAGCGTAAAACTAGTCAAACCCTATGATGATGAATCCTACTGAATATTCGTTGGGGCGTAACCCTTTTAGCAACGCGCTGCATCGGATCCCGGGTGTAGTGAGAAATGAGCAAGGGTTGGGTCGTCACATCCTTATTGGCGCGCCACATCGGCGCCCGGGTGTGGTGCAAAATGAGCAAGGGTTCTCGCATAGAGGGCGGGTGCGGGTAAAGAAGCTAGTCCAAGATAAGATTCGTATAGCTACTTGGAACATAGGAACTCTTACTGGTAAATTGAGAGAGCTTGTAGATACTATGAGTAGAAGGAGGATTAATATTGCTTGTTTGCAAGAATATAAGTGGGTAGGAGAAAAGGCTAGAGAGATAGAGAGAACAGGATTCAAGATGTGGTATACCGGTAAGACTAGAAATAGGAATGGAGTGGCGATTATTGTTGATGGAAATTTGAAGTACGAGGTTGTTGAAATCAAGAGGAAAAGTGATAGAATAATTTTAGTGAAATTGATGATAGACGAGGAGGCATTTAATATCAATAGCGCCTATGCTCCCCAAATAGGATTGGAAGAATCTACTAAGAAGGCTTTTTGGGAAGATTTAGAGGAGATAGTTCAAGGAGTATCATTAGGTGAGAAATTGTTTATTGGTGTTGATTTGAACGGTCATGTAGGAAGTACTAATGAGGGTTTTGAGCGTGTACATGGAGGATATGGGTATGGTGTTAAGAATGAGGGTGGAGAGTCTATTTTAGATTTTGCAGTTGCGTATGACTTGATTCTAGCTAACACATTCTTTAAGAAACGAGAGTCGTACTTAATCACCTTTAGTAGCGGGCCGAATAAGAGCCAAATAGATTTTGTTCTGACTAGAAAGGTTGATAGAGCGGTTTGTAAGGATTGTAAGGTTTTACCCGGTGAGTGTTTAGTGTCTCAGCATAAACTTATGGTTGTGGATGTTGGCGTTAAGTGGCTGAAGCAAAAGCATAGAAGTAATAAGTATATTAAGACTAGATGGTGGAATTTGAATGGAGGGAAGATGGCTTTTTTTAAAGATAAAATATTACAGGGTGATCCTTGGAGGGTGGAGGGTGAGCCTAACATGATTTAGGATGAGATGGCGAGTTGTATCAGGAATACGGCTAGAGAGGTGTTAGGAGAAAGTAGAGGACGTGGACCTCCGACTAAGGAGACATGGTGGTGGAATGAAGAAGTTCAACAAGCTATTAAAGTTAAAAAAGAGTGTTATAAAAGATTACACAAGTGTAGAAATGAAGATAATTATAATGTTTTAGACAAGCTAGGAAAGATGCTAAGAAAGCGGTTAGGGAAGCCAGAGGCAAGGTTTGCGAAGGACTTTACCAAAAGTTAGAGACAAAGGATAGAGAGAAAGATATCTATAGGATTGCCAAGCAAAGGGAAAGACAAACTAAAGACCTAATTCGTATTAAGTGCATTAAGGATGAGGCTGATAGGGTTTTAGTTAAGGAATACGAGATTAATGAGAGATGGCAAACTTATTTCGATACTTTATTTAATGAAGAGTCAAGGGGTGATTTTGGAGACCTTGATGATACCTTTGATTATACGAACCGTCGATTTGTTCGTCGGATTAGAGCTCAGGAGGTTAAAGAAGCTATGCATAAGATGAAGAATGGTAAGGCATTGGGCCCAGATGATATTCCAGTAGAAGTTTGGAGATGCCTAGGAGATATTGGAGTAACTTGGCTTACAAATCTTTTTAACAAGATTTTAGTAACCAAGAAAATGCCAGATGAGTGGAGGAAGAGTACGTTAATCCCTATTTATAAGAATAAAGGAGATATTCAAAGTTGTTCGAATTATCGAGGTATAAAACTTATTAGCCATACAATGAAATTGTAGGAGAGAGTGATTGAGCGTAGGCTTAGGAATGAGACTTTAGTTTCTGAGAATTAATTTGGCTTTATGCCAGGAAGATCTACAATGGAGGCTATTTTTCTACTTAGGAGATTAATGGAGAAATATAGAGAAAAGAAAAAGGATCTTCACATGGTCTTTATTGATTTAGAAAAAGTGTATGATAAGGTGCCAAGACAAGTCTTGTGGTGGGTAATCGAGAAGAAAAAGGTCCCAACTAAATATGTAGAAGTTATTAAAGATATGTATGAGGGAGTAATGACTAGGGTGCGGACTGTAGATGGTATGGCTAGAGAGTTCCCGATCACGATAGGTGTTCACCAAGGTTCATCCTTAAGCCCTTATCTATTTGCTTTAGTCATGAATGAACTTACCTATAATATTCAGGATAGGGTTTCATGGTGCATGCTGTTTGCCGATGATATCGTGTTAGTAGACAAAACTAGGGAAGGTTTAAATTCTAAACTAGGAATGTGCAGAATGTGTTAGAATCTAAAGGCCTTAGATTGAGTCAAACAAAAACTGAATATATGGAGTGCAATTTCAGTGAAACTAGAGGAGGCCCGAATGATATAATTTTAGACGGTCAGACAATCCCTACCAAGGATGTGTTTAAGTATTTAGGGTCATTTATACAAAAAGATGGTGCAATTGAGCATGATGTAAACCATAGGATTAATGCAGGGTGGGTGATGTGGCGGTAGTGCTTCGGGAGTTTTATGTGATCCTAAAATCCCGAATAGATTGAAAGGGAAATTTTATAAGTCGGCAGTGAGACCAGCTATGCTGTATGGTACCGAATGTTGGCCAGTTAAGAAGCAACATTCACATAAGATGGGAGTAGCCGAAATGAGAATGTTGAGATGGATGACAGGACATACAAGAAAGGATAGAATAAGGAATAAGGAGATTCGTAAGAAGGTGGAAGTAGCACCTATTGAGGAGAAAATGAGGGAGAATCGTCTACGTTAGTTTGGACACATCCAACGTCGGCCAATGGACGTAGTAGTTAAGCAAGGTGACTTGGTCCAGGTGCCAGGTGTTAGACGGGGAAAGGGGAGACCGAAACTTACATGGGGGGCAGTCATCGAGAAAGATATAGCTGTGCTAGGAAATAAATGAAAATCTTGTCTTGGATTGATGCGAATAGAGGAAAAGGATTCATATAGCCGACCCCAACTAGTTTGGGATTATAAGGCTTAGTTGAGTTGAGTTGAGTTGATATAGTTGTAAATATATGTAATTCAAGTTTTAATTACTTTGATTAACTAAACCAGTTTCAAGTTTGATTTTGGAATATAAGTAACATGGGAATTAATTGTGTCTAACTATTTTGGGGTATGTAAAGATATAATACACATACACATGAAACAAAAGTAATTATGCCATTAAGATGTTTGTAAAAATGTCTAAATAAAACTAGTTGTAATAAGATGAGTACAACTTGGTATGTTAAAACTTTTATGGTTAGGGATTATTTGAATAAAAATTGAAAGTTTAGAGAAAATAGGTATTGAAAGGTTATTTAGCTAGTAATAATTGAAAACATGAGAACATGATAGGTAGTAATAATTGAAAAAGGAAACACGGGAATTTAATTATACTACGATGAAAAAAAATGGATAACGCAGGCTTTTGATGGATCTTATTAACTTAATGTTAAAAATATTAGTAATATAGCAATTAATGAGATCGTGTTGATTTTGTTGGGAAGTGTATATATGTATATATATATATATATATATATATACACACACACGCATAGACAAGCAATGAGATAAAGTGCACTTAAGGTAATTGTTAACAAGCCTAAAAGAACTAAGTGTGTGAGTCACTTAATTTCCCTTACTTTTTTTTAAAACATAATTACATCTTTGTGGCATGGTTTAAAATGTTTGGATTTGAGAATTTTTATAGGTAAAATACAAGTTAGTGGTGATGGAAATTTTCTACTCACTGAGTCCGTGGGACTCATCACTCTCTTGTTGATTTTTTTTATATAATAATTAGAGTAACAACAACAAAGACAATAAGGAGCTCCATTACGTTTCTTGTCACAATAACAATTAATTAAACTATTACACATTATAAGACTAGACACCCCACAGCTCTAGTATGACAGCAAATTTTCACCCTTTAACTTCCAGATTGAGATTCCCAAGAGTTACCTTGCCATCAAACACTCAGCAAGGTCCATTGTCGGTAATGGCCATTCTCAAATCCTGTTACTAAAAACAATACCACAGAAGAAGGGTCAGTCTTACGAACTCAATGAGGAGAAAATAGTACCAATCACAAACAATTTCAAATCAACATATCCTAGGTGCACATGCATCTCAGTTCTAGAAATCAAAATCTTTTCTCAAAAAATTTTCAATTTGTTGGCCGTTATCAATCACAAACAATTTCAGACAAGTATAATTCAAATAACTCACTGAATCATTGCATTTGCACATTTATTTAAATGCACATACAATTACACGTAATAATCTAGCCTCTATAGGCAACAATTAACCACCCACCTTTAACCGATCTCATTCATCACTTACGATTGCATTCACGTTCGTTGTTGATTTAACCACACTTTCCAAAGCTACAAGTACATTTTCTAATTTATAAAATCAACATTGGGTATAGATAAGTTTGTTTATGAAAATTTTCTATTAAGCCTTTACATATCAAGTATTATGAATTGTACTTTGTATGGCAAGGTTGATAATGAAGAGACATTTTAGATGTCTTGACATGCATAGGGTAGAAGGAAACTATTAGAAAAGATAGAAAATACCAGTGAGTTAGAAATATTAAAACTATCCAAACATGGAGTTTGAACTAGTGTTCACTCTAATGGTCATATATTTTTCTAGAAAATTCCAAATCCAGTTTCGTAAAATTTATAAAATACTAGACACATGTAGATTTATAATGGTATATTATTTGAAATTTTTAGATTTATATATCAATATAGTTTATTCTGTGAAATTACATCAAATTCTGTAAAACACAGGATTTTGGCAGATCTGACCTTACCTTAGTTATCTGAACATAACTTTCTCTAAGAAAAGGAAATCCAATTCCGTTTATTGGAATTATTAATAGACAAATATATCTTTCTAGATAGGTATCATATGTATTATTTGGATATATACATATATATATATATATATACTAATATGGTTAATTATTTAAAGTTTATTCATTTTAGGCATTTTTACAACCCTTGGTTATATGTTTATTTTCACTTCCATACTTAATCAAATTTAATAAAACCCAGTCTAAACATTATCTATAGGATGTTAAATACCTTTATTATTTAGAAACTTTTCCTTAAATCAGCCTTGAACTCATTTTGATTCTTTATAAAAACAAAAACAGGCCACTTGCAAAATTCCTGGTTATCAATATCAGACTCTAAAGCTTATAAAAACTTCATATTCGATAGTTAAATTATGAAAATTTGTAGTCTAACTTATCAAGATATTAGGAGCATTTCATCTTTAGAACATTATTCCTAATTCAACCTTTAAGACTCTCTAAAGTTAGTTAACTAAAACTGGTTCAATCAGTACATGAAAAACATAACCTTGAGTTCCATCACCTCCAAAATATTGATAACAAGGAATTAAAACCTACACCCCTCCAGATTTACTCCTTATATGTTAGGAACAACTTTTATTTAGAGGTCCTAAGCTAATTCCAACCACAAGTCCCGACGAAGTTTCCCGAACTGACTAAAGCTCACTAAAATTCCTGTATGGAACTAGCCTCAGTTCCGTAGCTCTAACAATCCGTATACTTCGAATCAGGTTACAAAATTTTACATGCATCATCTTAAGACCCTAACCTACACTTTTTATTTCGAACTAATAATTTAATTTAGTTTTGAAAATATTCTAAATGTTAGATTTCTCTAACTTGCAAAATCTGCCCCTACTTCACTTCAATAACCACTTCCAAGTTACTTTCCATGATTCTTAAATCATACATAATTACACCAAATATATTTCTTAAAATTAAATCTCCTTAAATCTTTAACCAATTATTTTAAAATTACATTAATTAGTTCCATATCATATTTCTTAATTAGCTATTTTATTTATCAAACCTAGGGAAGTCAACTTCTAAATATATGATAACACTTAATTTCTTTTATACACGTCGTCAAATACTTTTAAAAAAATACCTAATTTCCTTTAGTGTGTATTCATTTGTATATATACACACACCAAGAATTCAACATATCTCATCCTTTTCATACTACTTATATCCCAACTTTGAATCCTAATTAAATTACTTATCTACAATTTATCTAACTTAAGAGTATATAAATCCTATATTATCATACTTAAATTTCCAATTTCCTCATTCTACAATTAGACATAATTATCTTATATATTTATTGTTCTTAAACTTTTGCTCAGAATTTTCTTAGTCCTTAATTCTAAATCATCAACCATATAAAAAAATATAAAGAAATAAAAGCCACAAACTAACTAGCTATTGACAAAACTCATGGCAAGGAGGAGTTTTTTGCATCTAACTCCCTTTGCTTCAATGGCTAGATTAGGAAGAGTAGGGAGCTATCCCTCTTGCTTCTGGTTGCTATTATAACCGTCCTAAATCGATTATGTAAAAATCGAGTTTTAGACATAATATGTAAATTATAATTATAAAATAAATAAATTAAACATGATTATAACCCGATATTAAAACTTGAAATTTGAACAATTTAGTATAAGTTTTGATATTAAAAATAAGAGCAAGTATAGATAAAATAAACGTTATACATATATATAAAAAATGTAAACTTACTTGATTTTGATCTTGACTTTTTCATGTAATTTTATTGATAAATTATAAAAAATGTAAATAAATTAAACTTACAATAAAGCAGTATATATATATATATATATATATATATATATATATATATATATATAACTAAGAATAATTGTGAGCCATACATTTCCTTTTTCATACTTTGACTTTACTTTTTTTTTTTGTATTTAATCTTATACCCATTACAATTTAATTTTTTTAATTTTATTCCTTCACCTTTTTGGATCAATATTTTCTACCTTTTCTTCTCTTTGTTGCTTCCACAGCCTTTGATATCTTTTTGTCCCCTGCTTCCTGAAAATTCAAGGAGGTCCTACTTCTTTGTTTCCTATCTTGGCCGAGGAGAACTCTTGGCAGTCAACTCTCCCTAGTCCAGCTAAAGAGAGTTCAAGTTAGGATAGTAGTAGCTGCCACTTTGTGACCAAGCCCAACTCTTTATTTCCTTTGTTTTGAGGTGGTAATGAATTCCTTGCAGGACCATCCTCCTTGCAGATGCCTTTTTGCTTTGCTAGCCATTCCTTCCACCTTCAATTTCAGTCTTTCTGCTAGTTGTAAACAGTCCAAATTCAATTCCAAGGGAGTCACGTAAGAACAGCTTTCTAAGCTCCAAGTAACTTTCAATATATTTGTGAATTTATTTTCAGTTTCCTTTGAATACTTATATGAAATGTACAAAGTCTATTATGATTTTCTACCTTTCATTATGTCTTGGTTGCATGATTCTGTATGTCAAAGTAATATTATTCAAAACATTGAGAATATTTGTAGCTCTGTAAGATTAAAACACCATTGGCTTATATTAAGGGTTTGCTTTGAGTCCTTTGTTTTTTTTTGGTTGACGTGCGTGTATGTCCAAACCAATATGAGTTCCCTAGGGGCATAGCTCTGTGAGTAATATAGTTGATGACTCTAAGGACTCTAATCAAGTTAAGCCTTAAACTAAATTGGAAATTTAAATGTAGCGATATAGGAGTTGGCGAATTGTGTTAATTCTTGTAGGATATATAATGAATAGAACTTAATAAAATTGAAATCTTGAGAGTTAGGTATTAATTGAAATTGAAGCTAATGTTTGGAACTTGATGTTGGGAAATATATATATATATACACATACAACAGTAGAAGGAACTTAAGCACCTAAGATGCTTGTAAAAATGCCTAAATGAAACTAGTTGTAATAAAATGAGTAAAACTAGGTAAACTTAATTCTTGGTCATGAGAATTTAATAAAAGTGGGTAGTGAGTTTGAACAAAGAATGGTTACTTGGGGGGTGAAGTGTTGTAATTGGGAGTTAGGTGAACTATGCAGGGATGCAGGGCAGATTTCGTGAGTAACAGAAATTTGATATTTCGAGTATCTTTGGGGAAGAATTAAATTAAGAGTTCAAAAGATAAAATGTAGCTTATAGTCTTGAAATGTTGTCTACAAAATTTTGTAGCTTGGTTAAAAGTATGTTGTTTGTTAGAGCTGTTAAACTTCAGCTAGGTCATGCAAGATTTTTAGTGCCCTGTTTTTGGTTCATGTAAGAAATTGAGTGGGTTCAATACTAATTTTAGGAAAATTTTCTAAATAATAAAGAATGATATACTTGTCTATTAATAAACCCAACAAACAAAATTAGATTTTGTTTGTCCTAGAGAAAGTTATGTTCAATTAACTAAGGTAAGGTCAAAGTTGTCAAAATCCTTCTTTTTGTAGAATTTGATTCAATTTCAAAGAATAATCTGTATTGATACACAAATCTAAAAATTAAAAATGATAAACCATTATAAAGTACATGTGTCTAGTATTTTATAAATTTTACGAAACTTAATTCTGAATTTCCGCGGGAAAGATATGACCGTTAAAGTGGACACTGGTCCAAACCCTAAGTTTGGACAATTTCAACCTCTCTAACTCACTAAGTGCTTTCTATCTTTTCTAATGGTTTCATCTATCCTATGCATGGTCAAGACATTTAAAATGTCTCTTCATTATTAACCCTATCACAGAAAGTCTAATTCATATTAATTGACATGTAATAACTTAATGGAAAACTTTCATAAAGAAACCTACACAAGTTGAGATATAAGCTTAGTAATTAAAAAGGTTATAACAATAACATTTAGAAACTAAGTATTATTTGGAAACATGAATTTCAGTTCCGAATCCTCACATGGACCTAATGGGATGCGTGAACGTAAGTGCAAGGCACGAATGGAGTTAATTGAAGGTGAGTGGTAATTGCTGCCTTTAAGGGCTAGATTAGTATATGTAATTATATGTTTATTTAAATATACGTGATATGTAGAAAATAAGCAAGTAGAGTATTTCAGTAATTTATTTAAATTATATTTGTTTGAAATTGGTTGCTTTATTTGACATTGGTTGTGGTTGATAAGGGCCAAAAAAGTGAGATTTTAATGAAAAGTGATTTTTATCTCCGAAATTAAAAAAAATCCAGGTGCACCTAGGATGTTCTGATTTAAAATCATAAGAAAATTCTGATTCTGATAAATGTTTTTTTTTAAATTGAGTGCTCAGCCCCGATGGGATGGATTGTGTACGGAGATCAATTTGTTGTGCGGGTGCGTAAATGCCCAGTAAGGGGTAATAATGTTGTGCGGGGCTGAGTCAGTCGTTGGCCCTTTGGTTACTTTGTTTGATATTATTGCTCTGATTAATTTGTGATCATGTGTTTCATGTAAATTATGAATTTATGACGATTATAAAACACACTTGTAATGTGAATTAAGGTATGATCAATGTTACATAAGGATATTATATATATGTTATACGTTTGTATTTAGTGATGCTAGTACTCTTTAGGTACGATTTTTCACTCACAGAGTCCATAGGACTCACCCCTCTCTTGTGGAGTTTTTTTAGTAATAGGGGTTCGGTACCTGGTATCGCCGAACTTGTGACTTACAGATTAAGTGTGGCAAGGTAATTCCAGGATCACAGACTTGAAGTTAAAGGATGAAAGTTTGCAGTCACATTAGAATTGTGGGGTGTACAATTTTGAATGATGTAAGCGTCTAGTTATTTGTCTTGTCTATGATATGGATGGAGGGGAGATCCTTGTTATCTTTATATTATGGCTGTGCGGAGTCATGAGCATATGTATTTGTATTTTGATGCATGTTCTATATTACAGGAAAACTCTGCCAAAATTTTCAGTAACTTGTTAATTGTTACAAGAAATGAACTTTTAAGGTGAACTTCGGTTTTAGTAAAGCTACTTTTATTCTTTAATTGGGTCATGAGTCAGGTTTGTTATTTTGTTACGAAGTCAGGGTTACATCAGCCATGCCTCCGTGAAGGATATGATAGTTGCCCTGTCACCTGAGGTACACGGCCTGAGGTGAACCAGCTGACTGAAGGGAGGCTCCAGTACACACCAAAATGCAAAATAGGGCAACTACCACTTTTGCTGTCTCGGCTAAGCTAAGGAAGAAGAATACATTAGAAATTGAAATGATACAAGGCCACAAAAGAGATATACAAAGGAAAGCAAAAAGGAAGAGTGTGGTAGTAGTACTCAAAGAGCACGACAGCAAAGCAAGGAAAAGGAAAACTAGGCTCGGTTTCTTGAAGATTTTGGCTATAGTCCCTACTGTCCAACTAATTCCCATGGCAGCTAGGCTTAACAGAAGGATAAGCCAACAAAAATCATACCAACAAGAAGGGAGGAGAATAGTGTTCATAGCTGAATTTTAAGAAGATACCGACATACTCTAGAACCAACTAAACTATAGGAGGAACAAGTGTGGCGGTGGAAAGACAGAGGGAAGAAGGCACTCGGCCCCAAAGAAAAAAAACTTATAAATAAAATATTATATCATAGTACACATATGCTAATTTTGACTCTAATTTATCTATAATTATACATATATAAATATATATATATATACTCAATTATTGTTTTATAATTCATTATATTCATAACAAATTTTATTTACCAATACACTTTAAATGAAATAAATTCCAAGTCCAAGTCAATCTATAGTATAATCAAAATACATTTTCCAATTTATACAAATGTGTGTGTATATATATATATTTTGTATATATTTATATATATATAAATTTTAGGCAATTTTTTATATATATATATATATATACAATATATATATATATATACACACTAGTATTTATTCACTTTAAACCTAATTTGCCTAAATTTTTATTTGCCTAATAACACATGTCAAGTACGAATATTCTGAAACATACATTAAATTATCAGGATATCACAGTAGTAAAGTGTGGAGATTATTTTTTAATAATTATCAAGTGATTATATGAATTTTATTAATTAAATTTATTTTTTAAATAATTGAAATATGTATATATTATATAGTAGGAGACCATAAGAGTCTTTTGACTTTTAGAATAGTATAGATATATGTATACATTATTTTTATTTTATTTTATTAAAATAATAAATTGAGGTTTCTATTAAAAAAATAAGTTAAAAATTAAAGAATGATATAAAAAAGTAAATATTAGGATTCATTTAAAAAGTAAAAGTAAGATATTTTGAAATTTTGGATATACAAATATGATTTTTAGTATTTTACACAAATTATTTTGTGACACTATTAGCTTTTTCATCTATACAAGTGAGGGGAGTGTTGATTTCTTCAAACTTTGGATCTTTGTGTTATTTCACTAAATCTAAAGGGAGGGGAATGTAATTTTCTCATTAGTTTACTATTGGTGGGTAAGAAAAATTATTTAGATTATGATTTAAATTTCCTAAAGAGACTTACTGTGATCATTAGATTGAGATTGTAATATAGTTTTTATAGAGTAAAGGAAAAGTTTGCTTGATGGATAAGTTCTACGTGGTATAAATAAATATGCTTGTGAGAGTTGTAAAATATAGAGAAAGTGTGAGAATACAAGATATTATTCTTTCTGTAATCTTTCTTACTATATCATCTGCGGATGTAGGTATGGGTGACAAGTCATGTTAAATGTTCTTTCTCTTATTTTCTAGTTATATTTTGCATGGCGATCTTTTTTGTATTTTTGTTATATCTCATTGAATTTTGAAGGGGGTTTTAATTTGTATAATTCCCATTATAAATTAATTTCTTAACAATAGTATCACGGTGAGTCATACAATACCAAACTCTATTTACTGGGTATTAAATGTCCAACTAAATTGGATACATGTTTTCTTGATAGTTTGATAAATCATCACACCTGCTAACTATTTGTTTACCTCTTAAGGAAACCTGCCAATAAATTTGTGTATTTATGTTTTTCAACCCAATCTTATTAAATGCTTTCAATTTAATCCTTAACAAATAGAAAATCCTAAATTCTTTTCTTCTACTTCGGTTGAAACAGACAAAATTTGAAACTCAATCTTGAATTCCTGGTCCAATACTTAACAAATAGAATATTGGCCTTATCGATTTATGGTATGTTAGTCAAAGCATCAGAAATAATCTTGAATTCCTGGTCCAATATTCCATATTAGCAAAAACTCCTTATATACACACTATTAATCGATAAGGCCAGAGTTGAACAAAATTTCTCCTTCTAAAAAAGTGTACATAATAAAATGCCTCTTTTTATCCCATAGATTGTGTTATTAAAGGTCAAAGGTGGTGAAACATTTTTTACACCACCACTCAAATGCTATTACTACCATCACTACCTCCAGCTCCACCACATTATAAAACACCACCCAATGCCAACCCATTGTAGCCACCCCACTAATCACAGGCTCACAGCCATGACCACAACCACCACCAACACGTGCCTCACCTTAACCTCTTGGCTGCTTCTAGAACATCCAATTAAGGATTGATAAATTAATAGTTCTTCATGTAAGTTGAATTATTTTTGTCAAGCACAAATTAATACACATAGATATATAATTTGCTAGATATGATCTAATTCACATTATTCTCTTGAATCTAGAAAGAAAACTAAATTAGGTTGACATGTTTTTTCATTTCAAGTATCTTGATAGGATAGTGAAAATGAATCCTACATGACTAGAAAAAGAAACTAAACTGTAGCACCAATTACTTCTTAGCGAAGATTGTGGCTCTGTGGCCTGTACTTGTAGTTCATAAAAAATAAATATATTTTGGGGTCAAATATAATTACTCTATTTTTTAACAGTACAGGTAACAATTTAATATAAATAAATGGTTGTGATACACTCAAATAAAATCGATGGCGAATGAATGATATAGGGTCTTAAATACCGTACCAAAAGAGTTGGGTATTGTATAACTCATCTAGTACCATTATCACACAAGATATTACATGATAACTACTTTTACATCTATTATCTTAAAAAATTTCTATAAGGCCAATGTTTAGAAAGAAACTTTCTTTTATTATCAAATATACTCTGCCTATTTTCTTTTTAGTTATAACTACTAAGCTAATACAAACTATTATGTACTAAGGTGCATTTTTAAAAATGTTCATACAATTTAATTATAGTTGTTGCTTCGCCGATAATTAACTTGTTTTAGTTATCCTTTTCATAAGTAACTTTCTTTACAAATTGTGAGATATGTAAGATTAAATCAATTTGTGCATAAAAAAAAATTGAGATACCACTTTATTTATTTCTTCATTTTGTTCTTTAGATTTTATAAAAAAAAAAAATACAAACCATTAGAGGTAAGCTAGCCATAAAAAATTACCAAATAGGAAGAAGAAAAAGATTATATAGTGCAAGTGAATAACAATAACATATACACACGTTATTTTAAATAGATGAAAAAGTTATTTCTCTTTTATTTTTTTTCAAGTTGTATAGAAATTAGTATAACAATTTTATTTTTATTTTTGGTACAAAAGGGAATAACATTAAGTAAGAAATACTACAAAGTCTTGGGAAACTGATTTCCATCGAAATTACCCATAAACATATTAGCACTACAACTAAGAACAATAAAGAATAACTTAAGGTTTTTGGATGGCATTTCCCATTTTTACTAGTCCATCAGCAATTCAGCTTAACTATTAGACTCTTTGAAGCAATGCTTAACGCTGGAAAGGAGTCCACCAAGTTATTGCAGTCATATATTAAGTTGTTCTCTGTTTAAGAAAACCATTGAACCAAAGGACAACTCCAAACTGGAGAAGGAAACTTCAATTGTTTTTTATTCAACGGCTCATATAACCATAGCCCTTAGGTCTACAATTGCTTTTTCAATTATATGCTTCTAACCCTAATTGAATATGAAAAAGGATACTAATCAAATGAGGTGATTCAAGCCCTGAACAATGGGTAAAACAAATTAAAATAATAATAATCATACAAAAATGGAAAGTCTCCTTCCTAAATAAAAGGAAATTAGAAAGAGAAGTATTTCTCCCAAAGAAATGAAAATAAATGCATAACAGAAGGAAAGTTTCCCTTCTAAATTAAAGCAAATAGAAATCAAGTCTTTCTCAAAATAAAAGAAAACTTATAATGCATAAAAGAAAAGGAAAGTCATATGCCCATTACAGCAATTAGAAAGTTAACTAAATATTAATTACCCAAATTGGATGCTAAAAGGAAAGTAACTAATGTATTTCATCATTCAAGTTCAACGGTTCATATTACATCTAGACCACATGCCTTAGCCTATATATAACTCACAAACACACATAATATAGACATGCATATTTAGGTTAACTCTTATTTGAGTTTTTTTGATTTGGTTTTAAGCCAAATTCGGGGCTCTCTGCTCTCCAACTCTAGAAAGAGGTGATGGTAGAACTCAGCTGCAAGTTTATGAAAAACTCTTATGGGGTTACCTTCATCTCTTTGGTAATGGATTGAAAGGAGCTCTGATTGTGGTTCTAAGGCCATAGATATCTCTTAGTCTTATTTTTTTTTGGATTACTGAAGAACTCTCACAAGTATATATAACTCTCTCACTTTGTCTTCAGTTTCTATTTAGATTGAGTACCCTAGTAAATACAAATTGTATTTTAACACATTATTAATTAATTTCTTACAATGGCGGATAAGAAAATTATTAATTTCTTGTGTTAATATTAGCACATATGTACTCTTTTCAATTAAGGATTAATGAAATTTTTTTTTTTTAGTAAAAGCTGAAGATCAAACCCGCAACTTGGAAGTGAGGAATAATTGATTTCTTTCAATTGTAGACAAAAAAAGCTTCAATTTATTGTGCTCATAGGGTATACATAAGTTATTACTAGTATTTTTATTTGTCTTTTATATTCACTTATATAAATTTTAACAAATTTTTATATGCAAATCATCAGAACATAAAAGTATTTAGCCTTAGTAATAATCCACCTAGTTGGAATAGGCAGAAGAAATTTATGCATTAAAACATTAAAACACAATTTATGTCAATTTTTTTAAAATTGAAAAAGAAAAAAAAATCAATATTGATTTTGGAGTTAACTTTTAATTGTGGTCTAACCAATGATATCATATAAATATTTAATTTAATTTTTATAAATGTTAAACATAATATAATTTTGCCTACATGAATTAGTAAACTCGCACAATTTCTCATTGCCAATCTCGGATTCCAATGCTTATAGAATTCTCATACTTGGGAATTAAATTATGAAACTTTCCATTATAGTTTATCAAGATATTAGGAAGAATTCATCTGCATCACTCTACTCTAAATCATCTTTAAAGACCCTCCAAACCTAATTACACTAAAATAGGTTAAATAAGGACTCGAAAATCATAACCATGACTTCCAACACCTCTAAAATACACATAACGTAAAATTAAAACGTATAAAGCTTCATAATTGTCATTAATATGTTAGGAATAATTCCTATTCGTAGGCATTAAGCTAATTCAAACCACAACCCAACCCCAGTCAAAGTCCTCCAGACAAACTAAAGCTCACCTAAAATCTTGCACTAACCCAGCTGCAATTCAATATCTCTAATGATAAATACACTTCAAATCAAGTTACAAAACTTTCTAGATATCATTCCAAGACCAAAAGCCACACTTTATCTTAACTCCTAAATTAATACATTCCATAGAACACTAGAAATACCTGATTTCTCTAACTTATATAATCTAACCCTATTTTCCCTTTTTCATTAACCACTCAATTCTATATCAATTATTTCCTTCACCACCAACTTGTATTTTACCTTTTAAAAATTCTCAAATCCAAACATTTTAAACCATGCCACAAAGATGTAACTAAGTTTTAAAAAAAAGTAAGGGAAATTAAGTGACTCACACGCTTAGTTCTTTTAGGCTTGTCAACCATTACCTTGAGTGCAATTTATCTCATTGCTTGTCTATGTGTGTATATATATATATATACATATATACACTTCCAACAAAATCAACACGATATCATTAATTCCTATATTACTAATTTTTTAAACATTAAGTTAATAAGATCCATCCAAAGCTTGTGTTATCCTTTTTTTTCATCATAGTACAATTAAATTCTCGTGTTTCCTTTTTCAATTATTACTACCTATCATGTTCACATTTTTTTATCATCTTCCAAGCTTCCTTGTATTTAAGTAACTAAATAACCTTTCAATACCTATTTTCTCTAAACTTTCAATTTTTATTCAAATAATCCCTAACCATAAAAGTTTTAACATTCCAAGGTTTACTCATCTTATTATAACTAGTTTCATTTAGGCATTTTTACAAACATCTTAAGAGCATAATTACTTTTGTGTCAAGTTTATGTGTATTATATCTGTACATACCCCAAAATAGTTAACACAAAATTCATTTCCATGTTACTTATATTCCAAAATCAAACTTGAAATTGGTTTAGTTAATCAAAGGAATTAAAACTTGAATTACATATATTTCCAACTATATAATCCTATCTAATTCAAGCTTTCTTTTTCCCTTAAATGATTAACTATCACACTTCCCGTCAATATCAAATTCTAACTACTCCTCCCAAACTCACTAAACTCAACCCCTCCTCAATTATCAATAAGTAAAAGAAAATAGGTATTGAAATAAGAGACATAGAAATAGCCCACTCACTCAAGGTACATGGCAAGGCTTCCATAGCTGAAATAAGAGATTCAAGGCTACCAAAACAGGGCACCAAACCCACATCTTGGTTACAGCTTCCTTATGGTGTCGGATATAGTTGAAGAGCTACAAAGCAAGAATAAAAGGTAAGCAAACCAGGGCAACCCGGTTGAAAGTTTGAAGGGAAGTTGCTGCTGCCTTGCTGCAGGCAAACAAGGAGAAAGGGAACCCCAAAATAGGAAAGAAAGAGAGGAGGAGGAAGGTGGAGGCTGCTAATCGGTGTATGAATTGGCTGCACACTACAAGAAAAACAATTATCTGCAACAAGCAAAAACTGTCACAGATTGCATAAAAACTCGTCATGGACAACGGGTTTTCATCGCAGATAAGCCCGTCGAAGAAAATGGCATCATTAATAACCAATTTCTACCACGGTAAAAACAACTGTTGCAGATAACCAATGTCTGTGCAAGTTAATGGCTTGCAATCTTATTAAGTAGAATGGAACGATATAGATAATTAAACTACCTTATCTTCCTTAAGCTGTCTAAACTTTTACATTATATTTGCAATATCACTTGCAGCCTACAAAAATTAAAAACAGAAAAATCAATCTTCAAAAAAGTAAAACAACTGCTCAATTTTAGTTACTTCAAAATTTTGAAGCACTAGAAACAATCCTTCAATTGGCAAGTAAAGGTACACCATTAAGTCTGCTTTTGGAGCATATAAATTACCACACATACCAGAAGGAAAACGAAAAGAAAATATCATAATGCAGATTCTTTTTTCCTAAGACCATCAATCACAAAGATTATATACACAAGATTGAGCGAACTCTATTCAGTTAAAATTCTAAGTAAAATAATGGGAGTTACTAGTCATGTTAAGTTATAAAACATTTGATAAGATATGTTTTCAAATGTAGATACAAATATTCTAAACTTTGTCATCCAATTCAATATTGAATGATAGCATTTGCATGTTAAAATTTTTTTTTACCAATTTAACAATATATACCTTCATCATTTTTTCTAGCATTTTCCAATAATCCTACAGTTTCAAATGACAACATAATTCACAGCATTACTTAAAATGATAAGGAAAAAGTGATAGCTCAAATAAACATATTCTTCACATGATTGCATATAAACAGTCTAAAAGTATAAAGCATCAACTTGCTCTATGATAGATTAGTTACTAAGCTCAAATGAGCAACAAATAGCTAGATGGTCAACTTTTACAAGTCAAGTAATTAACATAGTAACAAAACAAGACAACCTAACCATTTAAATGAACTAAGGATTGAAATGGGCAATCAAATAAGCCCAATAGTGATGAATTAAATGTTCAATGCAATAAAATTATCACCTATCTCCAATCAATCTCTAAAGACAAGCCAATATTTGTCACACGACAAAGGTAAAATACCAATGGATATTTTTTTATCTTTCTAAAATGCAGTAAAACAAAATTAATAAAAACCTAAAAATTTAGGATGAGAATGACAATAAGAGCGTACCCCTAATATAGGACAGTTAGGCTAACTAGCTCTCTTCTTGTGCTTTGATAAACAACCATCCAGCTTATGCTACAAAAATCAATCCAAAGCACCCATGTTAGAAGAACATTTAAGACATTCAAATTCTACTATTCTTACTAAAGTAAAAATAAAATAGATGCTTTACAAACCTAATTATTAGTAATAGTGATCAATCTTCTTCATGTAGTATTAAATATTAAAAAAAATTAGAATTTCTAAAAAAGCACCCACATAAAAAGGAAGAATTTGCCTTCCAGATCCTAAATTCGAATTTTTCATCATGGAACAACTAGAGATCTTTTTTTTCTTTTGGGTTTCAATATGGTCAATGTTAGCTCAACAAAATTTTTATACTCTTCTAGTTCTCAATAGTGAAAATTCACAACATCTAAGGTGCAAAAAATAGGAAAATAAGTCCAATGCAATACAAGGATCTATATACTAGTCAAGCCAAATGAACTCTTCGATCGGCATTGAAAACCAAAACAAGAACAAAGTTGACTCGATTCAACTCAACAAGCATGAAACTATTGTCAAAACTGATCCACTTTCCTGTTACTGATATTTGAAATTTCAAAGGATTTGAAAGCTATACAGTGTGAAGAAGACGATGAATAAGAAGGTATAAAAGTAGCCAGATTTGAATATGAGAAAAAATGTTTCTCTCTTATAAGAAAACAAGATCAGGTGAGGTAATTTTGGATCCCAATCTCCTTTAGTAAAACGATCTTTAAGCTTTTTGTGTGAAGCCTTTGTGGGTTAGAGAGCCACCATTGGTACTTGGTGGCTTATAGCAGAGTGAGATGTGATGTGAAGTCGGTGAGTGAGGGAGAGGTAGAGAATCGAAAATGAGAAAGAAGAATAGAATGCAAACTGAGAAAGTGGATATTAGGTTTATTTTCTTAATTTGCATAATTGCTATGGTTGTGGGTCGTCACCCATGTAAAAAGGTCGACTTAGAAAAAATATTTGCAATTGTCTTATTTGCTACAATGCATACCCATAGCAAATATGTTATTATACCGTCGCAAATAATTAAAATTTGTTTTTTTAAATTGGGCCATTTCTAATATACAAGCATAGTAGCAGAAGATGACATCTAACACGGGTTTATTTGTGATGGGTCCAGTACCATCGCAAATAAGTGATTTTCTTGTAGTGGTAATATAGATGTCTGACACCACAAGTAGAGCATATATATATATATAATATATATGTACATGTACATGTACATATAGATTCCAAAATAATAATTTACAAATAACTTCTTTTAGTCATTTTATCAAACATCTTGAAAGCATACTTGTTCTAATTCATATATATATATGTAACCAAAACTAGCACCAACACTAACCACAATTCAAATACTAGATTGAAATTGGATGAATCGTTTAGGGACAATAAAGAGCTTCAATCTTGGAATTCCACAAGAACCAAACAACACTTTACCCATTATTTTTCTCACCACCTTGATCATATTCTTTCATTCACAAACCCACTCAATCCCGACATCTAAATCCTTAAACAAAACAAAAAAGAAAAGGAATCAGCTCCAAAAAAACAAGAAATTACTTGAACTAGAGGTATTTGGAACTACCCCAAAATAGAAGAGTGGCTGAGCAGCTGTTGGACGTGCTATTGTTTGCTGATACGGTGGCTATTGGGTGTTGCTAATCCATGATAGCTATTCCTCGGCTCAAGCATGGGCTAGGGAAGATCAAAACACAAGCTGCTAATGAGAAGTTTGTGCTTTGGCCTTCTTGAATGGAGCTAATGGAAGAGTCGAGAAAATAGGGGAGGAAAAAGGCATGGAGGAGGAAGACAAAGAGAAAAAAATTCTATAAGGAAAAGAATAGGAAAATAGGAGGAAAAGGAAAATAGAATAAAAGGATAAAAAATCAGAATTTTATTTTGTTTATTTATTTATTTAGTTTGTGTTTATGACCCAATGTACTAAGTTTTTCCTTTTTATTCCCTAAAACTTACTGTTACGGGACCGAGTTATAACAAGTAAAATTTCCATCAATTCTCTAATATTGGCTTGGGTGTCCTAACTTCATTGGGACCTTACTAGATAGATGAAAAACACAAAAAAAAAAAAATGTCTTATTTAATTTGAGTTTCTAATAATAATAAATCAGCATAGTAAATAAATATTTTTATTTAATAAATTAATATTTTATTAATTCTTTTAATCATGATAGTATTAAATTCTTCTTGTTTAATAACACATTTATCATAAAAATACACTTTCTATTTTTACTTGTATAGTTGTAGCAAAAGGAAGGTTAAAGTTGATTTTCACTAGTGCAGCTAATAAACTTACTAATCAGATAATGCTAAATTTTAATTCACACTATTATCATAAAATTATGTTAATTCATTTTTTTTATTCTGCAGAGGTATGTCAGGGGCATTTTACACACATCTCGATTGATCACCTTTTCGGTTTGGTCAAAGGAAGGTCATCCACGTCAAAATTAAGAAATTTGTGAGGAGTTTAGTCCTTAAGCTGTCACCTAGAAGATTCAAATTTGTTTTTCCGTGAAGAAACCTTCCTCTTGTAGCCAAATTTCTCTCCTCCCTTCTTCATTTTCACCTTGCCTTGTCTAGCCTTTAGTTGTCAGTTAGCCGAGAGGATTTGTTCTACCTTGCAGCCGTGAAAAGCAGCCTTTCTTTTGGCCTACAACAGCTGCCCTGTTTTCAATTTTTTTGTAGCAGTTGTTCCTTGTCTTGGACATGCAGCTCCCTTCTCTCCCATAGCAACTTCAAGGTTATCGTGAAGCTTGGTAGGAGTAGAGATAGCAGGCTTGCCTTGCCTGGCACTCTTGTCTCCACCGTGAGGACACCAATTAAGGCAAGTGCTAGCTGCCTAGTCAACCGTGGTGTGGGTAGTTTCTAAACCTCAAGTATTTTCTTTATTTTCATGAAGTTCTTTCCTTTTCCTTCGTGATAGTTAAAAATGAGATAAACGGTTTGGATATAAAGAAGTTATGAGGGTAAATTAAGAAGTGAATTAGTAGAAATGTGGTGCTTAATTAGATTATAGGTTGGGTTATCCCTTTGTAATTTAGGATATTTGATTGAGTAGAACTTTTTAATTAAAACTTAGTAAATTTAAGTCTTGATGGGTAATTGTTTTAAAATTTTAAATAAAGCAAGAGCAAAGGGTTGGTGGATGTATTGAGTTAAGGAGTTAATGAAAGTGAGTAGTGGATGTGATCAAAGGAGGGTTAGTTGGAAATAAAGTGTGAAAAATGAGAGTTAAGTGGTTTTGAAGGGTTGTAGGGGCAGATTTCATGAGTAACAGAAATTCGGTATTTCGATGTCCTTGGGGTAGAATTAAATTAAGAGTTCAGAAGATAAAATGTATTTTATGGTCTTAAAATGTTGTCTACAAAATTTCGTAGCTTGGTTCCATATATGTTGTGAGTTAGAGCTCTTGGACTCTGGCTAGTTCACACAGGATTTTTAATGCCCTATATTAAGTTCCTATAAGGAATTTAGTGGGTTCATGACCAATTTTAGGAAAAATTTCTAAAAAATAAATATAGATATACCTGTTTATTAATAAACTTGACAAACGGAATTGGATTTCATTTTTCCTAGAGAAAGTTATGTTCAATTAACTAAGGTTAGGTTAGAGCTGTCGAAATCCTGCATTTTACAAAATTTGATGCAACTTCAAAGAATAAACTGTATTGCTATAAAAATTCAAAAATTACAAATGATATACCATTATAAAGCTACATGTGTCTAGTATTTTATAAATTTACTAAACTGGATTCCAAATTTCCAAGAGAAAGATATGACCGTTAAAGTGGACACTAGTCCAAATCCCAAGTTTAGACAGTTTCAACACCTCTAACTCATTAAGGGTTTTCTATCTTTTCTCATGGTTCCTTCTACCCTATGCATTGTCAAGACAATTAAAATGTCTCTTCATTATTAACCCTATCACATAAAGTCCAATTCATATTAATGGACATGTAATAGCTTAATGGAAAACTTTCATAAAGAAACCTATACAAGTTGAGATATAAGCTTAGTAACTAAAAGATTATAACAATAACGTTTATGAACTAAATATTATTTGGGAATATGAATTTCAGTTCTGAATTCTAATGTGGACCTAATAAGAATATGCAAATGCAAACTTTATTATTTTCTTTTTCTTATCCACTCCTTAGTAACATTTCTTGACCATTCATGCAAACCTAAGGCTTCCTTATAAGAATTTCATTGTACTATGAATACCACCTCTCGTATACATAGCACCATACCATGGATACCAACTCTCGTATACATGACACTACCTCTCAATAGTAGGATTCATACTATGGTTTGAGTATTCTTCCTTTGGGATACCTGGCGACCTTTGTCCAACATGAACTCAAGACAAGTTACTAGAATTATTAGTCCTTTCCTTTAAACTTTTCACAAAGGGAAACATTTTCATCATTTTCATTTCACAGTCATTTCATATGCATGAAGGATCATGAGAATATCATGAGAAATATGAAGGAATCAATGAAGTAACTATGAATCAAGATGAGAAAGATAAGGATATGCATGAATACTTGCCTAATACTTGTAGCTTATTTATTTTTCTTCCTTCTTTTCCTACTCCTCTTCTTCCTCCTAGTTTCGGTTCTTCTTTTCTTTTCTCCTTCCTATGGCTTGGCTTTCTCCTCCTCTAGTTCACGTTTTTCCTTTTCTTTTCCTAGCCTACAGTTTTGGTTTTCTTTTCTTGGTGATTATGGTTTTTACTTCTTTTGGTATATGTTTAGGTTTAAGGTTTTCTATCTTCTTTTGGTTTGGATTTAAGGATGTGTATGTGATTGGGTTTTAAGGAGACATGGTAGGTTTATATAGGAGTTCCATTCCTTGGCTTTTTCTTCATTAATGCATGTTAATCATTCCTACTTTTCCATTTCCACTAGTTTTCTTCCAAGTTGTCTACCTCCTTTACACATGTCTTTTTCTACTAGTTTTCTCTTAGTTTACTAACACTTGGCTTGTCACCTATTTTCACATGGTTTTACACCTCATCCTTGCATTTATTGAAACTTTACAACTCACCCCCTTGCATTTATTACAAATTGCCACACTTAACCTCCTTCTTACACCTAAACCATCACATTTCCTTTCAAAGCAAGTAACCCATATTTTATCATTTTCCTTCTTCTTTTAATATGGTTTTTACACCTAAGTGAGCTTAATTAATGCATTCACACCTTCCTAACTTCTTTTCCATGGTTTTAGTTTGATTCTACCTAGTTTAGTTCCTTTCTTGTTTCATTCTAATTATTTCTGAACTTCCTAGTTTCATTATGACATGCTTCCATAATTACAAATGATGATGTCATGATGAAGTCATGGTGATGCAATGATAATGTCATGGTGATGTCATCAAACTACATGATGTCATCATGATGTCACTATTTCCATATTTGGAAATTGACCTAAAATTTCCTAAATTAAATGCATAGAGTAAATGAATGAAAATTCCTACCGAATGCATGTATTAAGCTAATTATGTACTTTACCGTAATTACTACCTATTTAGCCTAGTTTAAAGTAGATTAAATTTCTTGGGATGTTACACTGGCACCATACCTAGAGATCGTATATATGGTTGTACTGTCTAGAAATACTGGATAGCAGGCTTTACAATTGTGAACAAGCCTACATGTTTTTTCTTGTTATGGTGTGTACATCTTTTCTTTTGCTTCTTTACAACTATAAATTCTTCTTCTTCGTATTATTTTTTTAAAAAAATAATTATTTTATTATTGACAGTGTTTGTCTATTTGATCATATTTCAGTTTGCTATTAGTATATTGAACTCATGCCCAAATGGTTCAACGAGGAGGAGGGAGCAAATAGAGAATAAAATAGTGTAATGAGTTGTTAAAAACTAAGTTGTAGAACACAATAGAGGTGGGTGAGATGTGGGCCATAATTTTTACTTGGAACAAGGATGATGTGATCAATATATTTCCTAATGTTTATGAAAAAAATGTAATAAGTTGTGAGAAAAACAATGGATAAGAAGATCATGAAAATATTTGAATTTATGGTATCTAGTTCTTAGTTTTCGTTTTAAATAATTATTGGCCCATTGTGGGATAAGACCCAATTAACGAAATATGCAATCATGACTAACTGAGTTTTTCATTAGGTACAATTTTATATCGTCATAGATTATTTGACTTCAAAAATCAAGAAAAATTTTAATCAAATCAATTTGGTGAGGTTAAGTGAATTTTATCGAAAACTCACTCATCTTGTTCGGTTGAACACTATTATTTGTTAAAGTGCATATGTATTTTTTTAATCATATATTATCTCGATGATGATTAAGTGCCAAGTAATTGATAGATTCTTATTTATTTTAAAATTTAATTTTCAACCATTAAACCTTAACAACAACTATCTCTAAGACATCATTAAAAGAAAAAAACAAAAAAATCCTATAAAAAAAGAGAAATTTTAATTGTAGTTTAAGAAAAATGTATTGATATCAATAAGGTAAAAATATTTGAATTTTATTGGCAATATAAAATTAGAAACAAGATGGTTGAAGAAACTAGAAATCCATTTATTCGATTTTGAGTTTATCTATAAAAGTGTTTTCAAGAGAAAATCTAATTATAATTGTACATATGTTAACCAGAATTTTAATAGTATTGAAAAAAAAAACACCACTAATTGCAAAAAATACCTTAAATCTTAATTACATATGCCGAAATTCTGGCAAAGATATATATATGAAGCAAGTAAGAGAGCCATACCATGTAATTAATAATATGTTTTTTTTGTTATTTTCATTGTCCATTTTTAGTCATGAAATATACAGTTATGTTCATAATAGTGTAATTATTAATGAAATAAAAGAAATCGTGGAGATTAGTTATATGGGTTGATACCAAATTTGCATTTCACAAAAATAAATTGGTGTTTTAAAAAATCTAATCCACTTGAATGGTTAAAACGTTAGTTGCATGGTAGAGAAACACTGATTTGAACCATAAAAATATTTTGTGGATTAAATTGTGTAAATTGGATGACATAAGACATATCCGATTAGTATAGATTTCACTTCTTTTCTTTTTCTTTTTTTTTTCTTTTTTTTTTCTAAAATCTAAAATAGTTAAATTGAATTGAATTTTCAATATTTTGATAGGTCATACTAATATGCATTTAAATCCAGTAAAAAGTTAATTAAAACACCAAAATGTGTTATGAATCACCAAAACACACTAATTGATATATAATATTTAGTAAATGTGACTATATTAAATGAATTTCAAATTTTTATTTTTATTTCCTAAGTTGTTAATATATAATATCAACATATTAATAATCTTATTAATGAAGAAATAATTATATTATAAATATTAAATTAAACATTTTGTAGGTGTGACTATATTAAATAAATTTCAAATTTTTATTTTTATTTTCCTAGGTTGTTAATATATAATATCAATATTTTAGTAATTTAATTAATGTCAGTATAATTATATTATATTTAATATTATGAAGATTAAATTGAATATTTTCTAGGTGTGACTATATTAAATAAATTTAAATTATTAATTTATTTTCCTAAGTTGGTAATATATATTAGTAAACTAATTCATGTAGGCAAAATAATATTATGTTTAACATTTATAAAAATTAAATTAAATATTTATATGATATCATTGGTTAGACCACAATTAAAACTTAACTACAAAATCAATATTTTTTTTTTTCAATTTTTTAAAAATTGACATAAATTGTGTTTTAATGTTTTAATGCGTATATTTCTTCTGTGTATTCCAACTAGGTGGATTTTTACTAAGGCTAAATACTTTTATGTTTTGATGATTTGTATATAAAAATTTGTTAAAATTTATATAAGAGAATATAAAAGAAAAATACAAATATTAATAATAACTTATGTATACCCTATGAGCACGATAACTTGAAGCTTTTTTTGTCTACAATTGAAAGAAATCAATTATTCCTTACCTCCACGTTGTGGGTATGATATCTAGATTTTACTAAAAAAAAAAAAAAACCATTGATCCTCAATTTAAAAGAGTACACATGTGCTAATATTAACACAAGAAATTAATAATATTCTTATCCGCCAATGTAAGAAATTAACTAATAATGTGTTAAAACACAATTTGTACGTAGTTCTTCAGTAATCCCAAAAAAAAAAAAAAAAGAGTAAGAGATATCCATGTCCTCTGAGCCACAATCGGAGCTCCCTTTAATCCAATACCAAAGAGATGAAGGTAACCCCATCAGATTTTTTTATGAACTAGTAGCTGAGTTCTACCATCACCTCCTTCTAGAGTTGGAAAGCAGAGAGCCCCAAATTTGGCTTAAAACCAAATCAAAAAAACTCAAATAAGAGTTAACCTAAATATGCATGTCTATATTATGTGTGTTTGTGAGTTATATATAGGCTAAGGCATGTGATCTAGATGTAGTATGAATCGTTGAACTTGAATGATAAAATACATTAGTCACTTTCCTTTTAGCATCCAATTTGGGTAATTAATATTTAGTTAATTTCCTAATTGCTTTAATAGGCATATGACTTTCCTTTTCTTTTTTGCATTTTAAGTTTTCTTTTATTTTGAGAAAGACTTGATTTCTATTTGTTTTAATTTAGGAGGGAAACTTTCCTTCTGTTATGCATTTGTTTCCATTTCTTTTGGAGAAATACTTCTCTTTCTAATTTCTTTTTATTTAGGATGGAGACTTTCTATTTTTCTATGATTATTATTATTATTATTATTTTACCCATTGTTCAAGGCTTGAATCACCTCATTTGATCAGTATCATTTTTCATATTCAATTGAAGAAGCAATTGTAGACCTAAGGGCTATAGCTATATGAGCCGTTGAACAAAAAACAATTGAAGTTTCCTTCTCCAGTTTGGAGTTGTTCTTTGGTTCAATGGTTTTGTTAAACAAAGAACAACTTGATATATGACTGCAGTAAATTGATGGACTCCTTCCAGCATTAAGCATTGCTTCAAAGAGTCTAATAGTTAAGCTAAATTGCTGATGGACTAGTAAAAATAGGAAATGCCATCCAAAAACCTTAAATTATTCTTTATTGTTCTTAGTTATAGAGCTAATATGTTTATGAGTAATTTGATGGGAGTCAGTTTACCAAGACTTTGTATTGTTTCTTACTTAATGTTATTCCCTTTTGTACCAAAAATAAAAATAAAATTATTATACTAATTTCTATACAGCTTGAAAAAAATTAAAAGAGAAATAACGTTTTCATTTATGCAAAATATCATGTGTACATGTTACTATTATGCACATGCACTATATAATCTTCGTCTTCTTCCTATTTGGTAATTTTTTTATGGCTAGCTTACTTGTAGTGGTTTGTAATTTATTTTTTTATAAAATCTAAAGAACAAAATGAAGAAATAAATAAAGTGGTATCTCAATTGATATCAACATATCATGAATTTCAAAACAACTAAGGGTTACACGTATGCAAATATGGAAAGCATCAACTTAACAAACACAGTTCAAGTAATACACTATATAATCAAATCAGGACAATCAAAATACTCAAAATACACAAAGACCCAAATAGAGTAACTCAGCACCCCCAAACCAAACAAAAATTCTCCCATCCAGGCAATTTTTGCGCCCACACACCAAACACAAATATATACAAAATTACTGAAATCTTCATAGCTCCTCACTAATCCATTCTCGAGGCTGAGTTACTGGAATATTTTTAATCAGTGTCAAATAATCAAATAAAAATATCCTAGGTACACCCGGATTCTATTTCGGAAGTAAAAATCATTACGGAAAGAAAAACACTTTCATTGGCCCTTATCATACACAAACAAAGTCGTCAAGCACAATTCAAATAACCTAATGAAACACTACACATGGTTATGATTATATATAAATATATCAGTTGAAATATACCTAACAAATTCACATGTTAATCTAGCAACTAAAAGATAGCATTTATGCACTCACCACTTACTAATTTTGCTCGTCACTTCCTCTCATATTCACACACGTTGTTAGCTAAACAACACTTTTCAATGTTACAATTATATTTTTGAAGTATTACTTAGTTTGTCAATTTTATAGGTTAACTATTTAATTATGAAAATCTTTAAATACTAAGTTTCATGCATTTATTTAAAGTTAATCCCTAGTAGACATTTCCACAACCACCTTAGAGATATGTTTGATTTCAATTTACATAATTAACCAAATTCAACAAAACAAAGTCTAAACATTATTTTTAAGAAGTTAGCTATCTTTATTATTTAGAAACTTCTTCTAAAAGTAGTCTTGAACCTACTCAAATCCTCACATGAACAAAATAGGGCACTCGCACAATTTCTAGTTGCCAATCTCGGATTCCAATGCTTATAGAATTCTCATACTTGGGAATTAAATTATGAAACTTTCCAATATAGTTTATCAAGATATTAGGAACAATTCTTCTAATATCACTCCACTCTAAATCATCTTTTAAGACCCTCCAAACCTAATTACATTAAAATAGGTTCAATAAGGACTCGAAAATCACAACCATGACTTCCAACACCTGCAAAATACATATAACATCAAATTAAAACCTATAAAGCTCCATAATTGTCCATTAATATGTTAGGAATAATTCCTATTCATAGGCATTAAGCTAATTCAAACCACAACCCAACCCCAGTCAAAGTCCTCCGGATTGACTAAAGCTCACCTAAAGTCCTGCACGAACCTAGCTGCAATTCAATATTTCTAATGATAAATACACTTTAAATCAAGTTACAAAACTTTCCAGATATCATTCCAAGACCAAAAGCCACACTTTATCTTAACTCCTAAATAATACAGTATATAGAACACCAGAAATACCTAATTTCTCTAACTTATATAATCTAACCCTATTTTCCCTTTTTCATTAACCACTCAATTCTATATCAATTATTTCCATCACCACCAACTTGTATTTTACCTTTTAAAAATTCTCAAATGCAAACATTTTAAACCATGCCACAAAGATGTAACTAAGTTTTTAAAAACAGTAAAGGAAATTAAGTGACTCACACGCTTAGTTCTTTTAGGCTGGTCAACCATTACCTTAAGTGCACTTTATCTCATTGCTTGTTTATGTCTGTATATATATATATACATATATACACTTCCCAAAAAAATCACACGATCTCATTAATTCCTATATTACTAATATTTTTAACATTAAGTTAATAAGATCCTTCAAAAGTTTGCATTATCCATTTTTTTTCATCATAGTACAATTAAATTCCCGTGTTTCCTTTTTCAATTATTACTACCTATCATGTTCTCATTCTTTTATCATCTTCCAAGCTTCCTTGTATTTAAGTAACTACATAACCTTTCAATACCTATTTTCTATAAACTTTCAATTTTTATTCAAATAATCCCAAACCATGAAAGTTTTAACATACCAAGTTTCACTCATCTTATTAAACCTAGTTTCATTTGGGTATTTTTACAAACTTCTTAAGGGCATAATTACTTTTGTTTCATGTGTATGTGTATTATTTGCGACAGGCAAAAACTGTCACAGATCGCATAAAAACCCATCATGGACGACAGGTTCCCATCGCAGATAAGCCTATTGAAGAAAATGGCGTGTTTAATAACCAATTTCTACAACGGTAAAAAGAACCGCTACAGATAACCAATGTCCATGCAAGTTAATGGCTTGCAATCTTATTAAGTAGAATGGACTAATATAGATAATTAAACTACCTTGTCTTCCTTAAGCTGTCTAAACTTTTACATTATATTTTCAATATCACTTTCAGTACAATGGACTGAACAAGCATGAAACCATTGTCAAAACTAATCCACTTTCCTATTACTGATACTTGAAATTTTAGAGGATTTGAAGGCCATATAGTTTGATGCAGTGCAATTAAAATTGAAGAATATGAAGAATAGGAAGGTAGAAAAGTAGCCAGATCTGAATCCAAGAAAAAAATGCTTCACCCTTATAAGAAAACAAGATCAGGTGAGGCAATTTGGATCCAATCTCCTTTCGTAAAATGGTCTCTAAGCTTTTCCCGTGGAGCCTTGGTGGGTTAGAGAGCCACCACCAGTACATGGTGGCTTACAGTAGAGTGAGATGTGATGTGAAGTCGGTGAGTGAGGGAGAGGTAGAGAACCGAAAATGAGAAAGAAGAATAGAATGCAAACTAAGAAAGTGGATATTAGGTTTATTTTTTTAATTTTTACTATTGCTACAGTTGTAGGTTGTCACTCATATAAAAAAGTCTACTTAGAAAAAATATTTGTAATTGTCTTATTTGCTACAATGCATACCCATAGCAAATAAGTTATTATATTGTTGCCAATAATTAAAATTTGTTTCTTTAAATTGGGATATTACTAATATACAAGCATAGTAGCAAAAGATGACATCTAAGACGGGTTTATTTATGATGGGTCCCGTACCATCACAAATAAGTGATTTTCTTGTAGTGGCAATATAGATGTCTGACACCATAAGTAGAGCATACCGGAACTTCAGAGGCTCTGGGATTACTAGATGATGCCACTTGTGACAGATTTCTATAACTTTATCTAATCTGACCTCTGTCCAATTGAAAGTTTCCTCGAAATGAGCCATGTCTTATGATAGGTTCATCTCCAGACCTTTGAGAACCACCTAGCCTTGAGATGAAAGGACCTAACTGTCGAGACTTTTTATGGCTCTCCCATGCTATCTATCTTTTTAAATATCTTTTTTCCAATTAATAAGTAGAATCCATAGCCTGAGTGTAGGTAGTAGTGTCCGTCACAAACACTAACCTAAACAGAGAATCTCTCAAGCCATTAACAAATCTCTTCATTTTCTTATGCTCAGTTAACACCATATGTAGAGTAAAACAGAATAATCTGGTCAATCGAGTCTCATACTCCATCATTGTCATTCCTTTGGTTTGAACTAGCCACTCAAACTCCCAAGCATACTTATCCCTCATGATCTTAGGTAGAAACCGTTCAATGAAAGCTTTACCAAACTTAGGCCGATAAAGTAAAGTTGGCTCAGTTCAACGTTGTAGCAAGACCTTGTACTATTCATATGCCATATCATGAAACTAGTAGCCAGCTAATTTCAATGCCCGAATAGGTAGGTCAGACTCTTCTAAGAGAGTACCTTTGGTGGCAGCATCTTCCCAAAATCATGTAATGTCACAAATGCCTATTGACTTTGCTGTGCTGAAACTGGAGGATTGACCTCTTGTTAAGATTAAGAGAGTCCCTCCATAAGCTGTTATATATTAGGACCAGGTGCCTCCACCTCGACGTGTCTAGCAGCTCTGCCTCGACCACGTCCTTTACAACCATGACCTTTTGCTACTAGCACTTGAGGACTGGTGGAACCCTAGTTGGAGCCAGCATCTGATTGCCTTCCATGACCAGTAACACTGTTACTGCACCATATCATATCTAAAACAAGCACAAATGAATTTAATATAAATTTTTCATACAAGGCAAAGGACAATTCATTGCAACATTACAACTTGAAGTTTCATGATGAATTAAGACGCATTACTAAATCCATATACATGTCGGGTAATGTACGTGAACAAAGTAATCACCATCCTACACTTGTACTCACGAATCTCTAAACTGGGCTCCGATACCAACTTATTACACACCACATAGAGGTATTTAGATTGTATTATTCAAAGATGTTCTACTTTGTGGGAGGAACATATACACAGGGAGCTCTGTTGCATCAAGAACCCAAAAAAAAAAAAAAAAAACAACAATAAGACATAATGATCCAAAATACACAATACATAATATTAAGCCCTGATATGATTGCAGTGTTTCATTCTCGAGGCTTCAATTATGCATCCTTTCAAGAGTATCTTGCCATAATGACTACTAGCAAGTCAAGGTACTACTAGAGGAGTTTGAGAAGAACCTGAGCTAAAAAAAACATAGAAGAAAGAAGAGTGAGTCATATAAACTCAGTGAGTGAAAGACGTACCAAAAGGGCTGTAGCTTAAAGCATCATAAAGTTATATAAAATTATAACATAACTCATTATCTAATTACAATCCTTACATAATATATATATATATACACACACATATGGATGACGTAAAACTAACATACTCGCAAATAAACATATAATAAACAAATCAAACAAAGCATCCAAGGGCCAATAATCGTAGTAACTCAGCTCCTGCACACCATATATATATAAAATATATATGTACATATACATATATCTTCCTTGGGGCTATTTGAATCCCGCACACCATTACAAATAATCTCCCACAGTAACCTCCCCGGGGCTGTGTTACTCAAATATATATTTATATAATCACTTAATCAAATCAAATTTATCCTAAGTCCACTTGGATTTTAAATCATATTAAAAATAAATTCTCTGGCCCTATCAACCACATGCAAATCATTCAAACTATCGCACAACACAAAAAATAACAAATGTATGAAGATTTAGAATTTTATCATATAATTCAACATTTATATTCAACTCAAAGTACTAAACACATCTTTACTCAACAATAATATACATAAAGAAAACATTTCAAAACACAACTAGCAACCAAAAGATAATATCTTTCACTCACAACTTTACAGTTGTTGTTCGTGGCTTCCTCTAGAGTCCAAAAGTGTCGTCGAGATAGTGTCATGTTCTAGAGCTGAAATTACATTTCCAAGTATCGTTTAGTTTCTAAATTTCATATATTATTAGTCCCTAATCATAAGGACTTGACATAATAATTCCAAAATATTAATTTACAAATAACTTCTTTTAGTCATTTTATCAAACATCTTGAAAGCATACTTTGTTCCAATTCATATATATATATATATATATATATATATATCTTATGTATGTAACCAAAACTAGCACCAACACTAACCACAATTCAAATACTAGATTGAAATTGGACGAATCATTTAGGGACAACAAAGAGGTTAAATCTTTGAATTCCACAAGAACCAAACAACACTTTACCCACTATTTTTCTCACCACCTTGATCATATTCTTTCATTCACAAACCCACTAAATCCCGACATCTAAATCCTTAAACAAAATAAAAAGGAAAAGGAATCAGCTCCAAGAAAACAAGAGAATTACTTGAACTAGAGGTATTTGGAACTACCCCAAAATAGAAGAGTGGTTGAGCAACTGTTGGAAGGTATTGGAGGTGCTGTTATTTGTTGATGAGGTGGCTATTGGAGGTGTTGCTAATCCACGACAGCTACTCCTTGGCTCAAGCATGGGCTAGGAAAGATCAAGACACAAGTTGCTAATGAGAAGTTGGTGCTTTAGCCTTCTTGAATGGAGCTAGTAGAAGAGCTGAGAAAATAGGGGGAGGAAAAAGGCGTGGAGGAGGAAGACAAAGAGAAAAAAAATCTACAAGGAAAAGAATAGGAAAATAGGAGAAAAAGGAAAATAAAATAAAAGGATAAAAAATCAGAATTTTATTTTGTTTATTCATTTATTTAGTTTGTGTTTATAACCAAATATACTAAGTTTTTCCTTTTTGTTCCCTAAAACATACCGTTATAGTACCGAGTTATAACAAGTAAAATTTCCATCAATTCTCTAATACTAGCTTAGGTGTCCTAACTTCATTGGGACCTAACCAGATGAAAAACCCGAAAAAAAAAATGTCTTATTTAATTTGAGTTTCTAATAATAATAAATCAAGATAGTAAATAAATATTTTTATTTAAGAAATTCATATTTTATTAATTCTATTAATCATGATAGTATTAAATTCTTGTTTAATAACACATTTATCATAAAAATACATTTTCTTTTTTCACTTGTATATTTGTAGCAAAAGGAAGGTTAATGTTGATTGTCACTAGTGCAACTAATGAATTAATAATTAGATAATGCTAAATTTTAATTCACACTATTATGATAAAATTATGTTAATTCATTTTTTTTATTCCGCAATGGTACGTCCAGGCCATTTTACACACATCTCGATTGATCACCTTTTCGGTTTGGTCAAAGACAGGTCATCTACGTCAAAATTAAGAATTTTGTGAGGAGTTTAGTCCTTAAGCTCTCCCCAAGAAGATTCAAATAAAGAAAGTCAATAAAGGTAGCACAACTTCTTAACTATCTGGTCAACCCCTCAGGGTATGTTAAATTCTCCCTAGTCATATTTGTGAAGACAATTACAATCCTTATATTAAATGGATCCTTTTTTTCTCTAAAAATTAGTTTTATTTTATTTTGTAATGCTTACGTGATTATGGTTCATTACATGACATAAAGATAAAAATCAAGAACTTATGTTAAAGATTAATTTTTTTTTAACGATTAGAAAAATAAGAAATTTTGTAATAAAAGATTTTATTTCTAACAAATTTCCTAATGTAAATACGGCTAGCGTAACGTGCATGACATAAAAATTAATTTTAATGAAAATGAAGAAATCATAGATATAAGTTATAGGTCAATACCAATTTTTCCTTTCACAAACATAATTTGGTTTTTCATACTTTTTAAATCTGTAATTCTTCATTTGTTGTTATAACCCGATATTGTAACATTTAGAATGTTGAATGTAATAACTGTTTTAACCGCGTATCGTAAAGTCAAGTTTTAGATATAATCTATAAATTTCAGTTATAAGCAACAACGACATAAACAAATTAAAGAAATAACAATAAAAATTAAACATGTCTTAATCCCCGGTATCGTAGTGATACATTTTAGTATTTTTTTTTATAAAGAAATTGTGATAAACCGATATGTCCTTATTTTATTATCGATGTCTTAATATATGTTTTGGACTGCCGTGTGTAATTTATGAGGCATTTAAATTAATAATAATATATTATACATAGTTGTGTTAAATATTATAATCCGATATTCCAGTGGATATTTTAAAATGTTGTACGTGAATTATTGTAGTTACGTACATTGTGATAACCCAACATCGTGAAATCAAATTTTAAGTATAATATGAAAATATTAGTTATAAGATATTTTGTTATCTAGTATAAATTTTAGTACGTAAATTATATATGTTAACTAAATAAATTGGAAAAGTGATAACTAATGGATATATATATATATATATATACAAATACACACCTAGATTCAATTTCCTCCATACAATAGTTATACTTTAACCTTGCAGTTTTTTTCTTTCTTTCCTTTTTGGTTGGGCCACAACCGTTCTTTCTTTGGAGAAGTCTTGGTTGAGTCTTCCTCCTTCCCTTCCCTATTTTTCCTCTTCATCCATCCTTGATTTGGTTGGCTGCTACTTAGTTATCTTTATTCTTTTCAATTTCCATGACAACTACCTCTGTTTTCCTTCTATTTCTCTGCCTCACGATTTCAGCATGTGCCCTGTTCTACTACCTTTATTTTTCCTTGAAGAAGCCTTCCTCTTGTAGCCAAATTTCTCTCCTCCCTTCTTCATTTTCACCTTGCCTTGTCTAGCCTTTAGTTGTCAGTTAGCCGAGAGGTATTGTTCTAACCTTGCAGCTGTGAAAAGCAGCCTTTCTTTTGTCCTACAACAGCTACCTGTTTTCAATTTTTCTGTAGCAGCTGTCTCTTGTCTTGGACGTGCAGCTCCCCTCCCTCCCATAGCAACTTCAAGGTTACCATGAAGCTTGGTAGGAGTAGAGACAGCAGGCTTGCATTGCCTTGCACCCTTGTCTCCACCATGAGGACACCAAGTAAGGCAAGGGCTAGCTACCTAGTGAACCATGGTGTGGGTAGTTTCTAAATCTCAAGTATTTACTATATTTTCATGAAGTTCTTTCCTTTTATTTCGTGATAGTTAAAAATTAGATAAATGGGTTGGATATAAAGAAGCTAGGATGGTAAATTAAGAAGTGAAGTAGTAGAAGTGTGGTGCTTAATTAGATTATAGGTTGGTTTATCTATTTGTAATTTAGGATATTTGATTGAGTAGAACTTTTTAATTAAAACTTGGTAAATTTAAGTCTTGATGGCTAATTGTTTTAAAAATTTAAATATAAGTTCACAGCAAAAGCAAAGGGTTGGTGGATGTATTGAGTTAAGGAGTGAATGAAAGTGAGTAGTGGATGTGATCAAAGGAGGGTTAGTTGGGAATAAAGTGTGGAAATGAGAGTTAAGTTGTTTTGAAGGGGTGCAGGAGGCAGATTTCATAAGTTACAGAAATTCGGTATTTCGAGTGTCTTCAGGGTAGAATTAAATTACAAGTTCAAAAGATAAAATGTAGCTTATGGTCTTGAAATGTTGTCTACAAAATTGAATAGCTTGGTTCCAAGTATGTTGTGAGTTAGAGCTCTTGGACTCTGGCTAGTTCATATAGGATTTTTAGTTCCCTGTTTTCGGTTCATGTAAGGAATTGAGTGGGTTCAAGACCAATTTTAGGAAAAGTTTCTAAATAAGAAAGATAGATATAACTGTTTATTAACAAAAATGACAAACAAAATTGGATTTTGTTTCTCCTAGAGAAAGTTATGTTCAATTAACTAAGGTTAGGTTAGAGTTGTTAAAATCCTGCATTTTACAGAATTTGATGCAATTTCGATGAATAAACTGTATTGATATACAAATCCAAAAATTACAAATGATATACCATTATAAAGCTACATCTATCTAGTATTTTATAAAGTTATAAAACTGGATTCAGAATTTTCTAGAGAAAGATATGACCGTTAAAGTGAACACTGGTCGAAATCCCAAGAGTGGACAGTTTGAACACCTCAAACTCACTAAGTGCTGTCTATCTTTTCTAATGGTTCCATCTACCATATGCATTGTCAAGACATTTAAAATGTCTCTTCATTAATTGAGTGCTTAGCCCTAGTGGGATGGATTGTGTACGGAGATCAATTTGTTGTGCGAGCACGTAAATGCCTGGTAAGGGATGATAATATTGTGCAGGGCTGAGTCACTCGTTGGCCCTTTGGTTGCTTTGTTTGATATTCTTACTCTGATTAATTTGTGATCTTGTGTTTCATGTAAATTGTGAATTTATGACGACTATAATATACACGTGTATTTTGAATTAAGGTATGAACAATGTTACATGATGTTACTATATAAGTTATACACTTGTGTGGTGTGATGCTAGTACTCCTTGGGTATGATTTTTCACTCACGGAGTCCATAGTACTCACCCCTCTCTTGTGAATTTTTTTTTATAACAGGAGTTCGGTAAATGGTGTCTCCGAGCTTGTGACTTGCCGATTGAGCACGACAAAGTATTTCTAGGATCTCAGACTTGAAGTCAAGGATAAAAGTTTACAGTCACACTAGAACTGTGAGGTGTCTAATTTTAGTATATATAAAAGTCTAATTACTCTTCTTGATTAAATGTGGATGGAGCGGAGCTCCTTGTTGTCTTTGTGCTAGTGTTGTGTGAAATCAGGAACATAGGTGTTTATGTTTTAAGGCATGTTCCATTTTGTTAGGACTACCAAAAATTTTCAGTAACTTTTTAATTATTACAGGAAATAAACTTTTATAGTGATCTTCGGTTTTAGAAAAACTATTTTTATTCATGAGCCAGGTTTGTTAGTTTGTTTTGAAGTCAGGGTTATGATAAGTTGGTTATCCAATCCTTCGGCCAGTCATGCCTCCACGAGGGGTGTGATATTTTTCTTCTTTTTATTCTGACCAAGAGGATTGTCATTAAGCTTATTGTTATATTATTTTCATTTAAATATTTATCACGAATTTATATATATATATATGCTAATTCTGCTAAGAAAATATCATCATAATTAAATATTAAATTAGATAGTATATATTTATTTATATTATATATTTAAGAAGTTGGACTCTCGAGTTTAGCGGATGAGCTTTACTAAGATGAGTTTCACTTGTTTGGTGAACAAATAAAAAATAAAACTTAAACTCTAACTTGTTTAGAAAACTAGTTGATCTTTATCCAAATTTTTTTACAAGTAGTTCACGAATGAACTATACTTGTTGATATCCCTATAAATAAAATTACATTGTAAAATTTGTGACCTTATATAAAACTTTTAAATAGCAATTTAGGAAACCCAATGCTTGATTAAGGTAGTGCATGTATCTAACAATTTATAAACTTGAATAGCATCACTCTTATCCAAACTAAACAAACTACGTACATGGTATTACCCTTGCTTATAGTTTTCTTAATGAAACCTAAAACCATACACTCATCACCCAACAATAGTGATGGAGATATATAGTAGGTAGAACATAATCATTTGTATAAATCGAATAAATCAACAAGTCTGAGGTTGCATTGCTAAGGCATAACAACTCTATCTTCTTGTGTGTGATCTGTGGTCACTGAAATAGTTGAAGAAGACGAAGTCGATGAAAATGATGCTATTAATTGAAGTAGAAATTGTTCTACATCAACCGATCAAATCAATGATATATATATATATATTTTCTTGTTTGTCAATGCATAAAGAAAATATAAAGCAAGTCTTTGAAATATAAAACCATAAAATTCATATACATATCATTGATTTTAATATTAACACATGAAATTAATATTTTCACTGATTTTTCTCTTACATGTTTTTCATGCCTATCAATTAGTTCACAAATTAATTATACTTGTTGATATCTCTATAAATGAACTTAAATTGGAAGGCTTGTGGCCCTTATAAAAAACTGGTAAATATGAAGTTAGGAAACCCAATGCTTGATTAGGGTAATGCATGCATCTAACAATTGCCAAACTTAAACGATATCACTTTTATCCAAGCTAAACCAACCAAGTACATTGTAGTACTCTTGCCTATAGTTTTCTTAATGAAATATAAAATCATACACTCATCACCCAATAATAGCAATGGAGACACGTTGTCGGTAGAACATATATCATCTATATAAAGTGATAAGCCTAAGGTCGCTAAGCCATAACACAACTCTGTCTTCTTGTGTTTTATCCATGGCCACTTGAAGTAGTTGAAGAAGATAAATGCGAAGAAAATGATGATATTAATTGGAGAAGAAATTTTTCTTCATCTACCGATCAAATCAATGATACATCAAAAAATGTATTATTCATTGCAATTCACATTAGAAATTTTCATTTTCATTTAATAAAAAAAATTTTGTAACTATTTTTTCCCCTAGTTTTGTTTCCTATGTGTGCTTAGAAATAAAAGGGGAGGAGACTTATGGTGGTTTTCCATCAGAGCAACCTTTGAACCATACTACAAGTCTTTCTCCCAAACCATACTACAAGTCTTTCTCCCAAGTTTCACAATTTTAGGTAAAGGCCTTGGCACCATACCTAGAGATCGTATATGTGGCTGTACTGTCTAGGAATCCTAGAGAGCAGGCTTTACAATTGTGAACATGCCTACATGTTCTTTTTGTTACGGTGTGTACATCTTTTCTTTTGCATCTTTACATCTATAAATTATTCTTCTTCTTATTATTATTTTAAAAAAATTATTATTTTATTATTGACAATGTTTGTCTATTTGATCATATTTCAGTTTGTTATTGACATATTGAACTCATGCCCAAATGGATCCACGAGGAGGAGGGAGCAAATGGAGAATAAAATTGTGTAATGAGTTGTTAAAAGCTGAGTCGTTGAACACAGTAGAAGTGAGTGAGATGTGGGGCATAATTTTTACATGGAACAAGGATGATGTGATCAATATATTTCCTAATGTTTATGAAAAAATGTAATGAGTTGTGAGAAAAACAATGGATAAGAAGATCATGAAAATATTTGAATTTATGGTATCTAGTTCTTAGTTTTCAGTTTTAAATAATTATTAGGCCCTTTGTGGGATAAGGCCCAATTAACGAAATATGCAATCATGACTAACTGAGTTTTTAATTAGGTACAATTTTATATCGTCATAGATTATTTGACTTCAAAAATCAAGTAAAATTTTAATCAAATCAATTTAGGTGAGGTTAAGTGAATTTTATCGAAAACCCACTCATCTTGTTTAGGTTGAACACTATTATTTGTTAAAGTGCATATGTATTTTTTTAATCATTATATTATCTCGATGATGATTAAGTGCCAAGTAAATAGAAACTGAAGAGAAAGTGAGAGAGTTATATATACCTGGTGGAGTTCTTCAGTAATCCAAAACAAAAAAAAGGGTAAGATAGTCATGGCCTCAAAGCCACAATCGGAGCTCCTTTCAATCCAATACCAAAGAGATGAAGGTAACTCCATCAGAGTTTTTCATGAACTTGTAGCTGAGTTCTACCATCACCTTCTTCTAGAGTTGGAGAGCAGAGAGCCTCGAATTTGGCTTAAAACCAAATCAAAAAAACTTAACTAAGAGTTAACTTAAATATGCATGTCTATAATATGTGTTTGTGAGTTATATATAGGCTAAGGCATGTGGTCTAGATGTAATATGAACCGTTGAACTTGAATGATGAAATACATTAGTTACTTTCCTTTTAGCATCCAATTTGGGTAATTAATATTTAGTTAATTTCCTAATTGCTGTAATGGGCATATGACTTTCCTTTTCTTTTATGCATTATAAGTTTTCTTTTATTTTGAGAAAGACTTGATTTCTATTTGCTTTAAATTAGGTGGGAAACTTTCCTTCTGTTATGCATTTGTTTCAATTTCTTTTGGAGAAATACTTCTTTTTCTAATTTCTTTTTATTTAGGAGGGAGACTTTCCATTTTTTTATGATTAATTTTTTTATTTTTTTACCCATTGTTCAGGGCTTGAATCAACTTATTTAATCAGTATCCTTTTTCATATTCAATTAAGGTTAGACCTAAGGGCTATGACTATATGAGCCATTGAACAAAAAACAATAGAAGTTCCTTTTCTAGTTTGAAGTTGTTCTTTGGTTCAATGGTTTTGTTAAACAAAGAACAACTTGATATATGACTGCAATAACTTGATGGACTCTTTCCAGCATTAAGCATTGCTTCAAAGAGTCTAATAGTTAACCTAAATTGATGATGGACTAGTAAAAATGGGAAATGCCATCCAAAAACCTTAAGTTATTCTTTATTATTTTTAGTTGTAGTGCTAATATGTTTATGGGTAATTTGATGGGAGTCAGTTTCCCAAGACTTTGTATTATTTCTTACTTAATGTTATTCCCTTTTGTACCAAAAATAAGTATAAAATTGTTATACTAATTTCTATACAGCTTGAAAAAAAAAGAAAGAGAAATAACTTTTTTATGTATGTAAAATAGCGTGTGTACATGTTACTGTTATGCATATGTACTATATAATCTTCTTCTTCTTCCTATTTGGTAATTTTTTATGGCTAGCTTACCTCTAGTGGTTTGTACATTTTTTTTTGTAAAATCAAAAGAACAAAATGAAGAAATAAATAAAGTGGTATCTAAATTTTTTTTTATGTACAACTTGATTTAATCTTACATATCTCACAATTTATGAACTACAAGCACATGCCACAGAGCCACCATCTCCACCTCTCAGCCATCATCTTCGCTAAGATGTAATTGGTGCTACAGTTTAGTTGCATTTTCTTGTCATATAGGATTCATTTTCACTATCCTCTCAAGATACTTGAAATGAAAAAACATGTCAACCTAATTTAGTTTTCTTTCTAGGTTCAAGAGAATAATGTGAATTAATTCATATCTAGCAAATTATATATCTATGTGTATTAATTTGTGCTTGACAAAAACAATTAAACTTAGCTGAAGAACTATTAATTTATCAATCCTTAATTGGATGTTCTAGAAGCAGCTAAGAGGTTAAGGTGAGGCACATGGTGGTGGTGGTTGTCAAGGCTGTGGGCCTGTGATTAGTAAGGTGGCTACAATGGGTTGGCATTGGGTGGTGTTTTATGATGTGGTGGAGTTGGAGGTAATGATGGTAGTAATAGCATTTGAGTGGTGGTGTCGAAAATGTTTCACCACCTTTGACCTTTAATAACACAATCTATGGGGTAAAAAAGAGGCATTTTATTATGTACACTTTTTTAGAATGAGAAATTCTTGTTCAACTCTAACCAGAAGCGAGGGGGATAGCTCCCCACTCTTCATAATCTAGCCATGGACGTAAAGGGAGTTAGGTGCACAAAACTCCTCCTTGCCATGAGTTTTGTCAATAGCTAGTTGTTTGTGGCTTTTATTTCTTTATATTTTTTTATATAGTTGATGATTTAGAATTAAGGACTAAGAAAATTATGAGCAAAAGTTTAAGAACAATGAATATATAAGATAATTATGTCTAATTGTAGAATGAGGAAATTGGAAATTGAAGTATGATAATATAGGACTTATATACTCTTAAGTTAGATAAATTATAGATAACTAATTTAATTAGGATTCAAAGTTGGGATATAAGTAGTATAAAAAGGATGAGATATGTTGAATTCTTGGTGTATGTATAGATACAAATACATACACACTAATGGAAATTAAATATTTTTTTAAAAGTATTTGACAACGTGTATAAAAGAAATTAAGTGTTATCGTATATTTAGAAGTTGACTTCCCTAGGTTTGATAAATAAAATGGCTAATTAAGAAATATGATATGGAACTAATTAATGTAATTTTAAAATATTTGGTTAAAGAGTTAAGGAGATTTAATTTTCAAGAAATATATTTGGTGTAATTATGTATGATTTAAGAATCATGGAAAGTAACTTGGAAGTGGTTATTGAAGTGAAGCAGGGGCAGATTTTGAAAGTTGGAGAAATCTAACATTTCGAATATTTTTGGAACTGAATTAAATTAATAGTTTCAAATAAAAAGTATAGGTTAGGGTCTTAAGATGATACATGCAAAATTTCGAAGCATACGGATTGTTAGAGCTACAGAACCGAGGCTAGTTCCATACAGGAATTTTAATGAGCTTCAGTCAGTTCGGGAAACTTCGTCGGGGCTTGTGGTTGGAATTAGCTTAGGACCTCTAAATAAACGTTGTTTCTAACATAATGAATAGTAAATCTGGAGTGGTGCAGGTTTTAATTCCTTGTTATGAATATTTTGGAGGTGATGGAACTCAGAGTTATGATTTTCCGATACTTATTGAACCTGTTTTAGTGTAACTAACTTTAGAGAGTTTTAAAGGTTGAATTAGGAGTAAAGTTCTTGAGATGAAATTCTCCAAATATCTTGGTAAGTTATACTGGAAATTTTTGTAATTTAATTCCCGAATATAAAGTTTTTATAAGCTTTGGAGTCTGATATTGACAACAAGGAATTTTGCGAGTGCCTTGTTTTTGTTTATGTAAAGAATCGAATAAGTTCAAGGCTAATTTTAGGAAAAGTTTCTAAATAATAAAGGTAGTTAATAACCTATAGATAATGTTTAGAATGGGTTTTATTAAATTTGATTAGGTATGTAAGTGAAAATAAACATATATCCAAGGGTTGTAAAAATGCCTAAAAGGAGTAAACTTTAAATAATTAACTGTATTAATATATATATATATATATATATATATATCCAAATAATACATATGATACCTATTTAGAAAGATATATTTGTCTATTAATAATTCCAACAAACAAAATTGGATTTCTTTTTTCTAAAGAAAGTTATGTTCAGATAACTAAGGTAAGGTCAAAACTGCCAAAATCTTATGTTTTGCAGAATTTGATGTAACTTCACAGAATAAACTATATTGATATAAAAATCTAAAAATTTCAAATGATATTCCATTATAAAGCTACATGTGTTTAGTATTTTATAAATTTTATGAAACTGGATTTGGAATTTCCTAGAGAAAGATATAACCATTAGAGTGAACACTGGTTCAAACCCCAAGTTTAGACAGTTTTAATATTTCTAACTCACTAGTATTTTCTATCTTTTCTAATAGTTTCCTTCTACCCTATACATGTCAAGACATCTAAAATGTCTCTTCCTTATCAACCTTGCCAAACAAAGTACAATTCATAATACTTGGTATGTAAAGGTTTCAAACCCCAACGGAGGCATGACTGGCCAGAAGGTTGGATAACCAAACCTCCGTAACCCTAAATTCAAACCAAAGTAACAACCATGACTCTTGACCCAACTAAAGAATAAAAGTCCACTGTAAAAGTTTGTTTTTTTTGAAACAAATAGTAACTGAAAATTTATATAACATGCCACAAAATACAACATATGTGTTCCTAATTCCACACAACGACACGAGGACAAATATCTAAACTATTACATCATACAAAACTAGACATTCCACCATTCTAGTGTGACTGCAAACTTTCATCCTTGATTGCAAGTCTGAGATCTTGCAAATACCTTACTGTACTCAATTAGTCGAGTCACCAGCTCGGCGACGTCATGTACCGAACTCCTGTTAATAAAAAAATTCATAAGAGAGCGGTGAGTCCTATGAACTCCGTGAGTGAAAAATTTTACCCAAAGGGTACTAGTATCACACCACACAAATGTATAACATATATAGTAACATTGTTCATATCGTAACTCACGTTACACGTATACATTGTAATCATCATAAAGTCACAATTTACATGATCCACACTATCACAAATTAATCAGAGAAATAATATCAAACAAAGGAACCAAAAAGCCAACGAGTGACCCAGCCCCGCACAACATTATCACCCCCTACCGAGCATTTACGTGCTCGCACAACAAATTGATCTCCGTACACAATCCATCCCACCGGGGCTAAACACTCAATTTAAAAAAAAAAAATTATCCGAATCAGAATTTTCTTATGATTTTAAATCAGGACATCCTAGGTACACCTAGATTTTCAATTTCAAAGATAAAAATCATTTCTCAGAACAATTTTCATCTGTTGGCCCTTATCAACTACAAACAATTTCAAACAAGAATGATTCAACTAACTCATTAAAATATTGCACTAGCACATTTATTTAAATACATATACAATTACACATAATAATCTAGCCCCTGAAGGCAAGAATTAACCACTCACTCGTAATCGATTTCCTTCATCACTCACACTTGCATTCATGCATCTCATCAGGTCCACATTAGAATCCGGAACTGAAATTCCTATACCCAAATAATATTTAGTTCATAAACATTATTGTTATAATATTTTAGTTACTAAGCTTATATCTCATTCTGCATAGGTTTCTTTATGAAAGTTTTCCATTAAGCTCTTACATGCCAATTAATATGAATTGGACTTTACATGAAAGGATTAATAATGATGAGACACTTTAAATGACTTGACAAAGCATAGGGTAGGAGGAACCATTAGAAAAGATAGAAAGTACTTAGTGAGTTAGAAATGTTGAAACTGTCCAAACTTGGAGTTTGGACTAGTGTCCACTTTAACGGTCATATATTTCTCTAGGAAATTTCAAATCCAGTTTCGTAAAATTTATAAAATACTAGATACATGTAGATTTATAATGGTATATCATTTGTAACTTTTGGGTTTGTATATCAATACACATTATTCTTTGAAGTTAGCGTCAAATTCTACAAAACGGAAGATTTTGACAGCTTTGACCTTACCTTAGTTAATTGAACATAACTTCCTCTAGGAAAAACGAAATCCGATTCAGTTTGTTAGGTTTATTAATAGACAAGTATATATATTTTTATTTTTTAGAAACTTTTCCTAAAATCTGTCATGAATCCACTCAATTTCTTACATGAACCAAAAACAGGGCATTACCAATCCTGCCTGACCTAGCCAGAGTCTAACAGCTATAACTCACAACATATTTGGAACCAAGCTATGAAATTTTGTAGACAACATCCCAAGATCCTAAGCTACACTTTATATTTGGAACCCTTAATTTAATTTAGCTCCAAAAGCACCCGAAATCCAAGATTTCTTTCATCCCCGAATCTGCCCCTGCACCCCTTCAAAACCCACTCAAAACCCACTGAACTCTCAATTTCCACCACTTTCAAGCTCCAATTCATATTCCTCACTTCAACACTAATTCACTAACATTACTCCTAATCGAATTAAATTCAAGATTATATTAGTGATTTAGAATCAATCAAGAACTTAAATTTCACTATCCAATAACAATCCAACCAATTCTAATTATTAAGATACAATTATTTTCTAGTAGACATTTTATCAAATATCTTGAATGCAAGATTTACTCTAGTTTATAGTGCATATATATATATATATATATATATATATATATTAAAGTTAAATTGTGTGGTGCATGTTTAAACTTGAGTTATATGTAGACATATATATATATATATTCACTTATTCAATTTAGTTTGATCAAAGTCAAGGATTATAAAATAAAAGTTTATATATATATATATATATATATGTATATATTTATCATTTCATCACTTTAATTTACTTGATAAAAATATTGGCTTATAACATGTTTGATTGTATCACATCACAAATTTACTTGATTTGTTTACTTATGATTACTTTATAACTAAAATTTACACATTACCTCAAATTTAACGTTATTGCATCCCATATTCTAAATGTTACAATATCAAGTTATAACAAAAGGCTTACTAGAAAATTTTCATAAACAAACCTATCTATACCAAATGTTGATTTTATAAATTGGAAAATGTACATGTAGCTTCGGAAAGTGTGGTTAAATCAACAACTCATGTGAATGCAATTGTAAGTGATGAATGAGATCGGTTAAAGGTGGGTGGTTAATTGTTACCTTTAGGGGCTGGATTATTATGTGTAATTGTATGTGTATTTAAATAAATGTGCAAATGCAGTATTTTAGTGAGTTATTTGAATCATACTTGTTTGAAATTTTTTGTGATTGATAAGGGCCAATAAATTGAAATTTTTCTGAGAAATGATTTTTATTTTCGGAACTGAAATCCAGGTGCACCTAGGATATGTTGATTTGAAATTTTAAGATATTTTGATTCTGATAAATGTTTTAAAAGTTTGAGTGCTCAGTCCCAATGGGATGGATTATGTACAGAGATTAATCTCTTGTGTGGGGGCATAAATGCCTGGGTGGCAGGTGATATTGTTGTGCAGGGCTGAGTTACTCGTTGGCCCTTTGTTTGCTTTGTATGTTATGATTACTTTGATTTATTTGTGAGCTTATGAATCATGTAAGTTGTGAATTTATAACGAATAACAATATGTACATGTATTTTGAATTAAAACATGAACATTGTTACATGTTGTAATTTTATATATTATATTACTTGTGTCGAGTGATGCTAGTACCTCTTTGGTACTATTTTCCACTCACTGGGTCCATAAGACTCACCCTTCTTCTGTGGTATTGTTTTTAGTAACAGGATTTGAGGATGGCTATTACCAATAATGGACCTTGCCGAGTGTTTGATGGCAAGGTAACTCTTGGAAATCTCAATCTTGAAGTCAAAGGGTGAAAATTTGCTGTCACACTAAAGTTGTGGGGTGTCTTGTCTTATAATGTGTAATAGTTTAATTAATTGTTATTGTGACATGAAACGTAATGGAGCTCTTTGTTGTCTTTTTTGTTGTTACTTTGGTTATTGTATATAAACAGGATTATGCTTTTCTATTTTAGGCATGTTCCATATTACGAGGAATCTCTACTAAAATTTTCAGTAAATTGTTATTTATTTTAGTAAACAAACTTTTACAAATAACTTTTGTTTTATAAATCCTTACTTTTGTTCATTAGTTTGGTTAAGAGTCGTAGTTGCTTTCTTGTTTTAGAGTACGAGTTACGGAGAGTTGGCAATTCATTCATCTGGCCAGTCATGCCTCCGTGAAGGGTGTGACAACTACTCTCATACTCTTACCCACCCACCTTCCCACTCTCCCACTCTCCCACTTTCCCACTTTCCCACTCTCCCACTCTCCCACTCTCATACTCTCTCCCACACTTTTAAAATATATAATTTATTTATTTTTATCAAATTAAATATAGGTAAGATATATACAAGCATGTGCTTGCAGATAACTAGTATAAATATATATATATATATATGTTACATTGAATTTGAATATTAAATACGAAATTAAAAAATGTAAATCTTTTTGAATTTAAAAAATAAATTCAAACACTTTTAAAAAATAATATATTTTTTCATTTATAGGTTGAAATATATGAAAATGAAAAATGGTAATATTTTATTATTAGTATGAGTCTTTATTGTTTTATTAATTAATATAGCACAATTTATTTATTTTTTAACAGGTTAAAGTGGTGAAAATATGTTCAAATTTAAAGTATATTTATTTGAAGAGAAAATACTAAAATTCAAATTTATTTTTCTCGTAAAGTTATGCCATAGGTTGTTTTTAGAATATCACTAATAAATTTAATTTATTTATTTTCAAGTAATTTTTTTTATTAGGGATAATTTAGTAGAAATTAAAAATTAAAAATTGAGGCTGTTATTAGGAAAATAAATTTTAAAAAATAAAGGATGATATAAAAAAAGTAAGTATTATACTCATTTGAAAAGTGAAAAGTAAAAATAAGACTTTTTGTTACTTTAGAGATACAAACATGATTTTTTAGTATTTTACCAAAATTATTTTGTAACATCGTTAACTTTTCTATCCATCCAAGAGAGGGGATTGTCGATTTCTCCAAGTTTTGAACTTGTGTTATTTCACGAAAACGCAAAGGAAGAGGTGTAATTTACTCGAAACTAACTGTGAAGCTAACCAAAATAGAATTTCGATTAAAAACACAATATTACCGATGTAAGTTTGTTGGTGAAATTAGTCGGGAAAAATGTGTGGTCAAAAAGATGAAGTTGATCGGTCATTACCGGCCAGCCAAGTCGGTGTTACCAACTACTAATCCAATGTATTAGAACCAAAAATTCATATGTCATGTCTATAAAAGCGCTTTCTATCACACCCCACACAGAGGCATGATTGACCGGAGAAATGGATAACCAAATCTCTGTAACTTTGACTTCAAAACAAAGAAACAAATATGACTTTTGACTAAACCAAAAAATAAAAGTAATTTTTTTTTAAAATAAAACATAAGTTAACTACCAAAAGTTATTTACTAAAGTACATACAATTTATTAAAAAATTTAGTATAGGTTCCCTGTACCTTGTAACATGCCCAAAATACAAATATATAATCCTTAGTTACATTCAACTAATTACTAACAACAACAATATTCCAAAAGGAGCTCTGCACCACTTTATAACACAACAACGAATGAACTGAACTATAACATAATACAAAATAGATACCCAACCCTAAAGTAACTGCAAATTTTCATCTTGTCGCTTCAAGTCCGCGATCTCAAATGCATAACATGCCGTCATACAATTGGCAAGCCAAGTATCAGTTATTAATGCTCATAGAGATACTGTTACCCAAAAAAAAAAAAAATCAACAATAGAGTGGTGAGTCCCATGGACTCAGTTAGTGGAAAAACGTACCCAAATAGTACTAGCTTCAATCTATACATATATATAATACATAGTCAATTAATATCAACATATCATGAATTTCAAAACAACTAAGGGTTACACATATTCAAATATGGAAAACATCAACCTAACAAACACAGTTCAAGTAATACACTATACAATCAAATCAAGATAATCAAAATACTCAAAACACACAAAGGGCCAAATAGAGTAACTCAGTACTTGCACACCAAACAAAAATTCTCCCCTCCAGGCAATTTTTACGCCCACACAGAAAACACAAATATATACAAAATTACAGAAATCTTCATAGCTCCTCACAAATCCATTCCCGAGGCTGAGTTACTTAAATATTTTTAATCAGTGTCAAATAATCAAATAAAAATATCCTAGGTACACCTTGATTCTATTTTGGAAATAAAAACACTTTCATTGGCCCTTATCAAACACAAACAAAATCACAAGTCAAGCATAATTCAAATAACTTATGAAACACTACACATGCTTATGATTCTATATAAATATATCAATTGAAATATACCTAACAAATTCACATGTTAATCATGCAACTAAAAGGTAGCATTTATGCACTCACCATTTACTAATTTTGCTTGTCACTTCCTCTTATATTCACACACGTTGTTGGCTAAACAACACTTTTCTATGTAACAATTATATTTTCAAGTATTACTTAGTTTGTCAATTTTATAGGTTTATTTAACTATGAAAATCTATAAATACTAATTTTCATGCATTTATTTAAAGGTAACCCCTCTTAGACATTTCCATAACTACTTTGGAGATATGTTTGATTTCAATTTACATACTTAACCAAATTCAATAAAACAAAGTCTAAACATTATTTTTAAGAAGTTAGCTATCTTTCTTATTTAGAAACTTCTTCTAAAAGTAATCTTGAACCTACTCAAATCCTCACATGAACAAAACAGGGCACTCGCACAGTTTCTAGTTGCCAATCTTGGATTCCAATGCTTATAGAATTCTAATACTTGGGAATTAAATTATGAAACTTTCCAATATAGTTTTTCAAGATGTTAGGAACAATTCATCTGCATCACTCCACTCTAAATCATCTTTTAAGACCCTCCAAACCTAATGATACTAAAATAGGTTCAATAAGGACTCGAAAATCACAACCATGACTTCTAACACCTCCAAAATACACATAACATAAAATTAAAACCTATAAAGCTCCATAATTGTCCATTAATATGTGAAGAATAATTCCTATTCATAGGTATTAAGCTAATTCAAACCACAACCCAACCTCAGTCAAAGTCCCCTAGACAGACTAAAGCTCACCTAAAATCCTGCACGAACCTAGTTGCAATTCAATATCTTTAATGATAAATACACTTCAAATCAAGTTACAAAACTTTCTAGATACCATTCCAGGACCAAAAGCCACACTTTATCTTGACTCCTTAATTAATACAGTCCATAGAACACCATAAATACCTGATTTCTATAACTTATATAATCTAACCCTATTTTCCCTATTTCATTAACCACTCAATTCTATATCAATTATTTCCATCACCACCAACTTGTATTTTAGCTTTTAAAAATTCTCAAATCCAAACATTTTAAACCATGCCACAAAGATGTAATTAAGTTTTAAAAAAAAGTAAGGGAAATTAAGTGACTCACATGCTTAGTTCTTTCAGGCTTGTCAATCATTACCTTAAGTGCACTTTATCTCATTGGTTGTCTACATGTGTGTGTGTGTGTATATATATACACATATATATATATATATACACACACACTTCCCAACAAAATCAACACGATCTCATTAATTCCTATATTACTAATATTTTTAACATTAAGTTAATAAGATCCATCAAAAGCTTACTGTTATCCATTTTTTTTCATCATAGTACAATTAAATTCCTTTGTTTCCTTTTTCAATTATTACTACCTATCATGTTCTCATTCTTTTATCATCTTCCAAGCTTCCTTGTAATTACGTAACTAAATAACCTTTCAATACCTATTTTCTCTAAACTTTCAATTTTTATTCAAATAATCCCTAACCATAAAAGTTTTAACATACCAAGTTTTACCCATCTTATTACAACTAGTTTCATTTAGGCATTTTTACAAACATCTTAAAGGCATAATTACTTTTGTTTCATGTGTATGTGTATTATATCTGTACATACCCCAAAATAGTTAACACAAAATTAATTCCCATATTACTTATATTCCAAAATCAATAAGTAAAAGAAAAATGACTTTCATTATATTTGTAATATCATTTTCAGCCTACAAAATTTAAAAACAAAAAAATCAATCTTCAAAAAAGTAAAACAACTACTCAATTTTAGTTACTTCGAAATTTTGAAGCACTGCAACAATCCTTCAATTGGCAAGCTACCACATATACCAGAAGGAAAACCAAAAGAAAATATCATAATGCAGATTCTTTTTTCCTAAGACCATCAATACAGGGATCTACATACTAGTCGAGCCAAATGAACTCTTCGATCTGCATTGAAGACCAAAACAAGAACGAAGCTGACTCGATACCACTCAACAAGCATGAAACCATTGTCAAAACTGATCCACTTTCTTGTTACTGATACTTGAAATTTCAGAGGATTTGAAAGCCATACAGTTTAATGCAACAGGAGAAGCCATGAAAACTCCCCAAACTCTCCCTGCAATTAAAATTGAAGAAGACGAAGAATAGGAAGGTATAAAAGTAGCCAAATCTGAATCCGAGAAAAAATGCTTTACCCTTATAAGAAAAAGAGATCAGGTGTGGTAATTTTGGATCCCAATCCCCTTTCTTAAAATTCTCTCTAAGCTTTTCCCGTGGAGCCTTGGTGGGTTAGAGAGCCACCATTGGTACATGGTGGCTTACAACAGAGTGATATGTGATATGAAGTCAATGAGTGAGGGAGAGGTAGAGAACCAAAAATGAGAAAGAAAAATAGAATGCAAACTGAGAAAGTGGATACTAGGTTTATTTTCTTAATTTTCACTATTACTGTGGTTATGGGCCGTCACCCATGTAAAAAGGTCGACTTAGAAAAAATATTTACAATTGTCATATTTGCTATTGCTATAATGCATACCCATAGCAAATAAGTTATTATACCGTCGCAAATAATTAAAATTTGTTCTTTAAATTGGGCCATTGCTAAGATATAAGCATAGTATCAGAAGATGACATCTAAGACGGGTTTATTTGTGATGAGTCCCATACCATCGCAAATAAGTGATTTTCTTGTAGTGACAATATAGATGTCTGACACCACAAGTAGAGCATACCGGAACTTCAGAGGCTTGGGGACTACTAGATGATGCCATTTGTAACAGAATTCCATAACTTTATTTAATCTGACCTCAGTCCAATTGAAAATTTCCTTAAAATTAGCAACGTCTTCTGATAGGTTCATCTCCAGACCTTTGAGAACCACCTAGGCTTAAGATGAAAGGACCCTACTGTTAAGAATTTTTATGGCTCTCCAATTCTATCTGTCTTTTTAAGTATCAATTTTCCAATTGATAAGTAGAATCCTTAGCCTGAGTGTAGGTTGTAGTGTCCGTCATAAACACTAACCTAAATAGAGAATCTCTCAAGCCATTAACAAATCTCTTCACTCTTTTCTGCTCAGTTAACACCATATGTGAAGTAAAACTGAATAATCTGGTGAATCGAGTCTCATACTTCGTCATTGTCATTCCTTTGGTTTCAACAAGCCACTCAAACTCCCAAGCATACATATCCCTCATGCTCTTAGGTAGAAAGAGTTCAGTGAAAGCTCTGCTAAACTCAGGCCAAGAAAGTGAAGTTGACTCAGTTCAACGTTGCAGCAAGATCTTGTACCATTCCTATGCCACATCATGAAACTGGTAACTAGCTGATTTCAATCCCCGAACAGGGTCATACCCTAATGCCACACATAGTAGGTCAGACTCTTCTAATAAAGTATAAGGATCCTGTGCAGAATCTACACCAGAAAACTTTGGTGGCTGCATCTTCCCAAAATCATGTAATGTCACAAATGCCTATTGACTTTGCTGAGCTGAAACTGGAGGATTGGACTCTTGTTAAGGTTGAGCAGGAGGAACTTAAGGAGATTTTGGTTGACCTTGTTAAGGTTGTTATTAAGCTAAAATTCCAACTCAGTCACCCATTATTCTCTAGACTTTATTTAGTCCCTCCACAAGTTGTTCTATATTAGGACCAGGTGCCTCCACCTCGACTTGTTTAGTGGCTCTGCCTCTACCACGTCCTTTACGACCATGACCTCTTGCTAGTGGCACTTGAGGACTGGTGGAACCCTAGTTGGAGCAAGCATCCGATTGCCTTCCATGACCAGTAACACGGTTACTGCACCATATCGTATCTAAAACAAGCACAAATGAATTTAATATATATTTTTCATATAAGGCAAAGAACAATTCATTGCAACACAACCACTTGAAGTTTCAGGATGAATTAAGATGCATTACTATTCCACATACGTCTCGGGTAACGTATGTGAACAAAGTAATCACATCCTACACTTGTAATCATGAATCTCTAAACTGGGCTTTAGTCCCAACTTATTACACATCACATAAAGGTATTTAGATTGTATTATTCAGAGATGTTCTACTTTATGGGAGAACATATACATAGGGAACTCCGTTGCATCAAGAACCAAAAAAAAAAAAAAAAAAACAACAATAAGACACAATGATCCAAAATACACAATACATAACATTAAGCCCTGATATGACTGTAGTGTTTCATTCTCGGGTCTTCAATTGTGCATCCTTTCAAGAGTATCTTGCCATAACAACTACTAGCAAGTCAAGGTACTGCTAGAGGAGTTTAAGAAGAAACTAGAGCTAAAAAAATATAGAAGAAAGAAGTGTGAGTCATATAAACTCAATGAGTGAAAGACATACCAAAAAGGTAGTAGCTTAAAGCATCATAAAGTTATAAAAAATCATAGCATAACTCATTATCTAATTACAATCCTTACATAATATATATATAAATATATATATATGCACACACACACACACATATGGATGATGTAAAACTAACATACTTGCAAGTAAACATATAATAAACAAATCAAACAAAGCATCCAAGGGCCATTAATTCTTTTAATCATGATAGTATTAAATTCTTCTTATTTAATAACACATTTACCATAAAAATACATTTTCTTTTTTACTTGAATATTTGTAGCAAAACGAAGGTTAATTTTGATTGTCACTAGTGTAGTTAATGAACTTACTAATTAGATAATGCTAAATTTTAATTCACAATGTTATCATAAAATTATGTTAATTCTTTTTTTTTTATTCTGCAGAGGTACATCCAGGCCTATTTTACGCACATCTCCATTGATCACCTTTTCGGTTTGGTCAAAAACAGGTCATCCACGTCAAAATTAAGAAATTTGTGAGGAGTTTAGTCCTTAAGCTCTCCCCAAGAAGATTCAAATAAAGAAAGTCAATAAAGGGAGAACAACTTCTTAACTATTTGGTCAATCCCTTGGGGTATGTTAAATTCTTCCTAGTCATATTTGTGAAGACAATTACAATCTTTATATTAACTTATATTAAATGGATCCTTTTTTTTCCTTTTAAAAATTAGTTTTATTTTATTTTGTAATGCTTACGTGATTGTTGTTCATTACTTGACATAAAAAATAAAAATCAAGAAATTATGTTAAAGATCAATTTTATTTTATTTTTAACGATTAGAAAAATAAGAAATTTTGTAATAAAAGATTTTATTTCTAGCAAATTTCCTAATGTAAATACGGCTAGCGCAACATGCATGACATAAAAATTAATTTTAATGAAAATGAAGAAATCATAGATATAAGTTATAGGTCGATACCAATTCTTCCTTTAACAAACATAATTTGGTTTTTCATAGTTCTTAAATCTGTAATTCTTCATTTTTTGTTATAACCCGATTTTGTAACATTTAGAATGTTAAATGTAATAACTGTTTTAACCCAATATTGTAAAGTCAAGTTTTAGATATAATATATAAATTTTAGTTATAAGCATCAAAAACATAAACAAATTAAGGATATAACAATAAAAATTAAACATGTCTTAACCCGGTATCGTAGCGATACATTTTAGTGATTTTTTTTACAAAGAAATTGTGATAAGCTGATATATCCTTATTTTATTTTTGATGTTTTAATATATGTTTGGGAGTGTTGTGAGTAATTTATGAGGCATTTAAATAACTAATAATATATTGTACATAGTGATGTTAAATATTATAATCAGACGTGAATTATTGTAGTTATGTACATTGTTATAACCCAACATCGTGAAATCAAATTTTAAGTATAATGTGAAAATATTAGTTATAAGATATTTTGTTATCTAGTGTAAATTTTACTAAGTAAATTATATATGTTAACTAAATAAATTGGAAAAGTGATAAGTAATGGATATATATATATATATATATATATCCATACACACCTAGATTCAATTTCATCCATACATTAGTTATACTTTGACCTTGAATTTTTTTTCTTTCTTTCCTTTTTGGTTTGGCCACCACCTTTCTTTCTTTATAGAAGTCTTGTCTAAGTCTTCCACCTTCTTTCCCTGTTTTTCCTCTTCATCCATCCTTGCTTTGGTTGGCTGCTACTTAGTTTGTCTTTATTCCTTTTAATTTCTATGACAACTGCCTCTATTTTCCTTCTATTTCTCTGCTTCTTGATTTCAGCATGTGCCCTATCTTACTCCCTTTGTTTTTTCGTGAACAAACCTTCATTTTGCAGCCAAATTTCTCTCCTCCCTTCTTCGTTTTCACCTTACCTTGTCTAGCCTGTAATTGTTAGTTAGCTGAGAGGTATTGTTCTACCTTGCAGCTGTGAAAAGCAACCTTTTTTTGGCCTATAACAGCTACCCTATTTTCAATTTTTTTTAGCAGCTGTCCCTTGTCTTGGACGTGCAGCTCCCTTCTCTCCCATAGCAACTTCAAGGTTACTGTGAAGGTTGGTAGGAGTAGAGACAATAGCCTTGCCTTGCCTTGCACCCTTGTCTCCTCCATAAGGACACCAAGTAAGTCAATAGCTAGCTGCCTAGTGAACCGTGGTGTGGGTAGTTTCTAAACCTCAAGTATTTACTTCATTATCATGAAGTTCTTTCCTTTTCCTTCGTGATAGTTAGAAATTAGATAAACGGTTTGGAAATAAAGAAGTTAGGAGGGTAAATTAAGAAGTGAAGTAGTAGAAGTGTCATGCTTAATTACATTATAGGTTGGGTTATCTCTTTGTAATTTAGGATATTTGAATGAGTAGAACTTTTTAACTAAAACTTGGTAAATTTATGTCTTGATGGCTAATTGTTTTAAAAATTTAAATAAAAGTTCATAGTAAGAGCAAAGAGTTGGTGGATGTATTGAGTTAAGGAGTGAATGAAAGTGAGTAGTGGATGTGATCAAAGGAGGGTTAGTTGGGAATAAAGTGTGGAAATGAGAGTTAAGTGGTTTTGAAGGGGTGCAGGGGGCAGATTTCATGAGTAACAGAAATTCGGTATTTCGAGTGTCTTCGGGTAGAATTAAATTATGAGTTCAAAAGATAAAGTGTAGCTTATGGTCTTGAAATGTGGTCGAAAAAATTTCATAGCTTGGTTCCAAGTATGTTATGAGTTAGATCTCTTGGACTCTAGCTAGTTCACACTGGACTTTTAGTTCCCTGTTTTCGATTCATGTAAGGAATTGAGTGGGTTCAAGACCAATTTTAGGAAAAGTTTCTAAATAACAAAGATAGATATACCTATTTATTAACAAACCTGGCAAACAAAATTGGATTTTGTTTTTCCTAGAGAAAGTTATGCTCAATTAACTAAGGTTACGTTAGAGCTGTCAAAATCCTACATTTTGCAGAATTTGATTCGATTTCAAAGAATAAATTGTATTGATATACAAATCTGAAAATTACAAATGATATACCATTATAAATCTACATGTGTCTAGTATTTTATAAATTTTACGAAACTGGATTTGGAATTTCTTAGAGAAAGATATGACCGTTAAAGTGGACACTAGTATAAATCCCAAGTTTGAACTGTTTCAACACCTCTAACTCACTAAGTGCTTTCTATCTTTTCTAATGGTTCCTTCTACCCTTTGTATTGTCAAGACAGTTTAAAATGTCCCTTAATTATTAACCCTATCACATAAAGTCCAATTCATATTAATGGACATGTAATAGCTTAATGGAAAACTTTCATAAAGAAACCTATACAAGTTGTGATATAAGCTTAGTAATTAATAGATTATAACAATAACGTTTATGAACTAAATATTATTTGGGAATATGAATTTTAGTTCTAGATTCTAATGTGGACCTGATAAGATGCTTGGACGTAAGCGTGAGTGACGAATGGGATCGGTTACGGGTGCGTGGTTAATTTGATGCTTTTAGGGGCTAGATTATTATGTTCGATTGTATGTGTATTTTAATAAATGTGCTTGTGCAATATTTTAGTGAGTTAGTTAAATTATTCTTATTTGAAATTGTCTGTGGTTGATTAAGGCCAACACATGAAAGTTTTTCTGAGAAATTATTTTTATTCCAAAATTAAGATCCAAGTGCACCTAAGATATTTTGATTTAAAATCGTAAGAAATTATAATGCTAATAAATAGTTTTTTAATTAATTGAGTGCTCAGCCCCGGTGGGATGGATTGTATACGAAGATTAATTTGTTACGCGGGCGTGTAAATGCCTGGTAGGGGATGATAATATTATGCGGGGCTGAGTCACTCATCGGGCCTTTGGTTGCTTTGTTTTGTATTCTTACTCTGATAAAGTGGGTGTAAAATTTGAAATTCATGGGGTTTCATGGCATGTTTTGAAATCTAAGGAAAAGTTAAGACTGAGATTCGTAGAACTTCTTTCACGAATGTGAAGCTTTCCATTGAGTTTTTATATTTTCATTTAACACTAGTTATATAATTTATTATTTGGAAAAAAAAAATTCCAATAACATCGGGTATTTGTTAATAAAGTGCTACAATTAGGTATGGTAACAGTAGAAAAATTGATTATAAGTTTGATATAGCGTGAATTTTTTTTTTTAATTAATGAGCAATGATATGTATGTTAAGAGGTGATAATAAGTAACATGAGTATAGCAGACATAGAATTAATAAATTTTGTGAATTAGAATAATATATATACATATATGGTTTTATATGTATAATCAAAACGGATACTGAACGCAGATTTAAGTAATTGTTATAACCTGATATGAAATTATGAAAATTGAAGCATTGTCCTTCCTAATGGAATAACAGAATTTTGATGACATATTCGTACACTCTTTTCTTTTCTTAATTGGAAGAACAATTAAGGAAATTACTATAATTTAATTAGGTGGACCAGTATAGGTTTTATTTATAGTCAATGGGTCCACAAAGGTTTACTAAAGTCATTTAATTATTCCCAAAGGATAAAAACGATAAATTCTTTATAGAATCTATTGTCGGCTTTTTGTAAGTTATTCATTTACATAAGAATTTTCAAACATATCGTAAGTTAAATTTATACTAATAGATAATCAACCTGCAATAAATAAAGAAAGTACTGTAAGAAATTAGTATTGCATACTAGTAATTGAAGTAACAAAAGTTTTGTATCATGAAAATTATGTTACGTAGAGCACTATTAAATAGATGAATCCATTGTAATATATATAAGATAAGTCCCGAATATCTTAAGTATTTTAATCAACTAATTTAATCTTTAGAACATGCATATATTATTAGTACCATGTCTGAATTAGTTCATCAATTTGAATTTTAAATAAAGAATATGATATGAGTTTGAACATAGATTGGGGTTTAGGTATTTAATTGTCAGAGTGGTGCAACGAAAGTGTGGTGAAATATAGTGATAAAAATATTAAGTTTAGTGTTTCTTAGAGGCTGACTTCATTTTCAAGGAAATCAGATTAAAGCTTCTCGAAATTTAATTTCAGCTATTTAAGTTAGAAAGTTAATTTAATCAGGTATATTTAATTTATTTCAGTGTACATCCGGTATTGGATAAATTTCACGTGTTACAGATTCAGGAAGTGAAAATGAATAAGAATCTAATATGTGAGGAATAACTAGTAACGATTACAAATAGACAAGTACGTAAACTTCTTTTAGGAAAAATAATAATAATATATATATATATATATTATTTGGCAGTAATATAAGAAACAAGAAACCACGTGAAAAATCGGAGTTACAATGAAACAACAATATCTATGTTTGATTCAGATAAACGATATATTTTATCAATTCTGTTGAAATTCGGGACGAATTTCTTTCAAGGGGGAGAGAATGTCATAACCTAATACTGAAAACATGAAATTAGAACAAATTAGTGTAACTCTTGATCATAAAAATAAATGCAAGTATAGGAAATAAATAAATATTATAACTATATATATAAATTTATATATATATACATAATTTATATACGCAATTAATTTACACTTAATTGACTTGGATCTTGACTTACTGTAAATATTTTATTGATAAGTGAAATAAATCATAAACAAAGTAAAATTTGTGTGAATAAACACACACCACTAATTTAGAAATTTGACTGTGACCACATTTTTTTTCATTTTTGTCTTTTCTTTAAATGTCTCCATCGCCTCTTTTTTTTTCTTGCTGTATTTTTTCTCTTTGCCTATCGACTTAGCACAAGCCCTGCTTCTCGAAAGTTCAGTTGGTGCTTTGTTTTTTTTTTCTTTCCTTTGGTTTTGCCATGCGAGCTCTCTGCTTTCCATTAGAAAGTTAGATATGCAGCAAAGGGATTTCAAAAGTGAAAAACCCAAATACTATTTGGATTTCTTCCTCTTCATCTAGACCTAGCACACATGCTATCAATAGGTGAAAATGGAAGATGCGTTGCTCCTATTCTAAGTTCCACCATCATTATTTCATTGCTTTACTCCAAGTGAGACTGTAAGGGAACTTCTTTCCCTACTCAAAGCAGTTATTGATTTATTTTATTTTTTTCTGTATTTCGGACATTTGGGATAAGCAATTTTTTTTTTGTAGTCCATAAACAACAACACTTTGTTTAAATTATCATTTTTTTTCATCCTTAAATGGTCTCGTAATCTCTAATTTCTTAACCCAACAGATGACCATTGTTACCACTATTGATAAATTCTTCAATCATTTGGAGAAGGATAGTGTCAATATAGAGAAATCTTAATTGATGGTTAAAGCCAAACTGGACTCTAAATGTGTCAGTGAGGTCTTAAGTAGATGTTATTCTAAAAGATCTCACATGGGTCTTAGGTTTTTCATTTAGGTTGGACTTAAATCTAATTATAGACATAGTGTTTACATGTATGGGAGAGCATGTAAATTGCTTGACAATTGTAGTAATCCGCAAATGGTATTTAATGTTATTGAGCCTTATAGAGTTGAAGGCATTTGATTTGTTGGTAGAAATGGAGAAAACAGGTAGTAGTTATAGTCCTAATATTGTTACATATACATGAGTTGAAATTTAAGATGCCTTTATGACGCTTGATAAAGCACCTACAAGAAACTAGTTATAACTTTGCTGAGTAAAACTGAGTACGTATAATTCATGGTGATTAGTTGTTATTGGAATTCGAATAAAAAGTTTATAAATGAGAGCCCTATTTTTATTCATGTAAGAAATTAAGTGAGTTCAAGAGTGATTTTAAGAGAAGTTTCTAAATAAAAAAGCTAGCTAACATCCTAAAGTTAATGTTTCAACTTGGTTTTATTAAATTTGATTAAGTATGTAAGTAAAAATAAGCATATATCCAAGGAGGTTTTGAAATGTTGAAAGAGTAAGTATTAAATAATTAACTATACTAATATACACATCCAAATGATATATATGATACCTGTCTAGAAAGATATATATGTCTATTAATAAATCCAATAAATGGAATTGGATTTCCTTTTTCCTAGACAAAGTTATATTCAATAAACTAAGGTAAGGTCAGAGATTCCAAAATCTTACGTTTTGCAGAATTTGATGCAACTTCAAAAAATAAACTGTATTGATATACAAATCTAAAAATCACAAATGATATATCATTATAAAGCTACATATATCAAGTATTTAATAAATTTTACAAAACTGGATTTCTAATTTCCTAGAGAATGATATGACCGTTATAGTGAACATTGGTCCAAACCTTAAGTTTGGACAGCTTCAACATCTCTAACTCATAGTTTTCTTAATGAAACCTAAAACCATACACGCATCACCCAACAATAGTGATGGAGATATATAGTAGGTAGAACATAATCATCTGTATAAATTGAATAAATCATCAAGTCTAAGGTTGCATTGCTAAGACACAACAACTCTATCTTCTTGTATATGATCTGTGGCCACCGAAGTAGTTGAAGAAGATGAAGTTGATGAAAATGATGCTATTAATTGAAGTAGAAATTATTCTTCATCAACCAATCAATCAATGATTTATATATATATATATATATATATATTTTCTTGTTTGTCAATGCATAAAGAAAATATAAAGCAAGTCTTTGAAATATAAAACCATAAAATTAATATACATATCATTGATTTTAATATTAACACATGAAATTAATATTTTCACTGATTCTCCTCTCACATGTTTTTCTTGCCTATCAATTAGTTCCCGAATTAATTATACTTGTTGATATCTTTATAAATGAAGTTACATTGGAAGACTTGTGCCCCTTATATAAAACTGGTAAATATGAAGTTAGGAAACCCAATACTTGATTAGGGTAATCCATGCATCTAACAATTGCCAAACTTGAACGATATCACTTTTATCCAAGTTAAACCAACCATGTATACTGTATTACTCTTACTTATAGTTTTCTTAATGAAATATAAAATCATACACTTATCACCCAATAATAGCAATGGAGACACGTTGTAGGTAGAACATATATCATCTATATAAAGTGACAAGCCTGAGGTCGCTAAGCCACAACACAACTCTGTCTTCTTGTGTGTTATCCATGGCCACTGAAGTAGTTGAAGAGGACGAATATGATGAAAATGATGATATTAATTAGAGAAGAAATTTTTTTTCATCTAGCCATTACATCAAAGGTATTATTCATTGCAATTCAAATTAGAAGTTTTCATTTTCATTTCATAAAAAAATTGTTTGTAACTATTGTTTCCCCTGGTTTGTTTCCTATATGTGTTCAGAAATAAAGGAGGAGGAGACTGATGGTTATTTTCAATCAGAACAACATTTGAACCATACTACAAGCCTTTCTCCCAAGTTTCACAATTTTAGGTAAAGGCCTTGGCAACATACCTAGAGATCGTATATGTGGCTATACTGTCTAGGAATACTGGAGAGCAGGCTTGACAATTATGAACATGCCTACATGCTCTTTTTGTTATGGTGTGTACATCTTTTCTTTTGCTTCTTTACATCTATAAATTATTCTTCTTCTTATTATTTTTTAAATATTTTATTTTATTTTATTATTGACAATGTTTGTCTATTTGATCATATTTCAGTTTGCTATTGGCATATTGAACTCATGCCCAAATGGATCCACGAGGAGGAGGGAGTAAATGGAGAATAAAATAGTGTAATAAGTTGTTAAAAGCTGAGTTGTTGAACACAGTAGAGGTGAGTGAGATGTGGGGCATAATTTTTACATGGAACAAGGATGATGTGATCAATATATTTCTTAATGTTTATGAAAAAAATGTAATGAGTTGTGAGAAAAACAATGGATAAGAAAATCATGAAAATATTTGAATTTATGGTATCTAATTCTTAGTTTTCATTTTAAATAATTATTGGCCCATTATGGGATAAGGCCTAATTAACGAAATATGCAATCATGACTAACTGAGTTTTTAATTTGGCACAATTTTATATCGTCACTAATTATTTAACTTTAAAAATCAAGTAAAATTTTAATCAAATCAATTTGGTCAGGTCAAGTGAATTTTATCGAAAACCCAATCATCTTGTTTGGTTGAACACTATTATTTGTTAAAGTGCATGTGAATTTTTTTAATCATTTATTATCTCAATGATGATTAAGTGCCAAGTAATTAATGGTTTCTTATTAATTTTAAAATTTAATTTTCAACCATTAAACCTTAACAACAAGTATCTATAAGATATCAGTAAAAAAAAAACAAAAAAATCCTATAGAAAAAGAGAAATTTTAATTGTAGTTTAAGAAAAATGTATTGATATAAATAAGGTAAAAAAGTTTGAATTTTATTTGGCAATATAAAATTAGAAACAAGATGGTTGAAGAAACTAGAAATCCATTTATTTTATTTTGAGTTTATCTATAAAAGTCTTTTCAAGAGAAAATCTAATTATAATTGTACATATGTTAACCAGAATTTTAATGGTATTGAAAAAAAAAAAAATTCACTAATATGCAAAAAAGACCTTAAATCTCAATTACATATACCGAAATTCTGGCAAAGATATATATATGAAGCAAGTAAGAGAGCCATACCATGTAATTTAATAATATGTTTTTTTTGTTATTTTCATTGTCCATTTTTAGTCATGAAATATACAGTTATGTTCATAATATTGTAATTATTAATGAAATAAAAGAAATTGTGGAGATTAGCTATATGGGTTGATACCAAATTTGCATTTCACAAAAATAAATTGGTGTTTTAAAAATCTAATACACTCAAATGGTTAGAATGTTAGTTGTATGGTAGAGAAACACTGATTTGAACCATAAAAATATTTTGTGGATTGAATTGTGTAAACTGGATGACATAGGATAGATCCGGTTAGTCTAGATTTCACTTTTTTTTTTTCCTTTTTTTTTTCTAAAATCTAAAAAAATTAAAATTGAATTGAATTTTAAATATTTTGATAGGTCATACTAATATGCATTTAAATCCAGTTAAAAATTTAATTAAAACCCCAAAACGTGTTATGTATCACCAAAACACGCTAATTGATATATAATATGTTGTAAATGTGACTATATTAAATGAATTTCAAATTATTTTTTTATTTCCTAAGTTGTTAATATATAATATCAATATATTAATAATCTTATTAATGAAGAAATAATTATATTATAAATATTAAATTAAACATTTTGTAGGTGTGACTATATTAAATAAATTTTAAATTATTTTCCTAGGTTGTTAATATATAATATCAATATTTTGGTAATTTAATTAATGTCAGTATAATTATATTATATTTAATATTATGAAGATTAAATTGAATATTTTGTAGGTGTGCCAATATTAAATAAATTTAAATTATTAATTTATTTTCCTAAGTTGGTAATATATATTAGTAAACTAATTCATGTAGGCAAAATTATATTATGTTTAACATTTATAAAAATTAAATTAAATATTTATATGATATCATTGGTTAGACAACAATTAAAACTTAGATCCAAAATCAATACTGTTTTTTTTTTTTTTTTTTTTAAATTTTTATGAAATTGACATAAATTATGTTTTAATTTTTTAACGCGTATATTTCTTCTGTCTATTCCAACTAGGTGCATTATTACTAAGGCTAAATACTTTTATGTTTTGATGATTTGCATATAAAAATTTGTTAAAATTTATATAAGAGAATATAAAAGACAAATACAAATACTAGTAATAACTTATGTGTACCCTATGAGCACGATAAATTGAAGCTTTTTTTGTCTACAATTGAAAGAAATCAATTATTCCACACCTCTAAGTTTTGGGTCTGATTTCCAGCTTTTACTAAAAATATAAAATTAAAAAAATAAAAATAAAAATTTCCTTATTCCTCAATTGAAAAGAGTATATATGTGCTAATATTAACACAAGAAATTAAAAATTTTCTTATATGCCAATGTAAAAAATTAATTAAAAATGTGTTAAAACACAATTTGTACATACTAGGGTACTCGATCTAAATAGAAACTGAAGAGAAAGTGAGAGAGTTATATATACCTGCAGGAGTTCTTCCGTAATCCAAAACGAAAAAAGAGTAAGAGATATTCATGGCCTTAGAGCCATAATCGGAGCTCCCTTCAAACCAATACCAAAGAGATGAAGGTAACCCCATCAGAGTTTTTCATGAACTAGCAGTTAAGTTCTACCATCACCTCCTTCTAGAGTTGGTGAGCAGAGAGGCCCGAATTTGGCTTAAAACCAAATAAAAAAAAACTCAAATAAGAGTTAACCTAAATATGCATGTCAATATTATGTATGTTTGTGAGTTATATATAGGCTAAGGCATGTGGTCTAGATGTAATATGAACCGTTGAACTTGAATGATGAAAGACATTAGTTACTTTCCTTTTAACATCCAATTTGGGTAATTAATATTTAGTTAACTTCTTAATTGCTGTAATGGGAATATGACTTTCCTTTTCTTTTATGCATTATAAGTTTTCTTTTATTTTGAGAAAGACTTGATTTCTATTTGCTTTAATTTAGGAGGGAAACTTTCCTTCTGTTATGCATTTTTTTCCATTTCTTTTGGAGAAATACTTCTCTTTCTAATTTCTTTTTATTTAGGAGGGAGACTTTCCATTTTTTTATGATTAATTTTTTTTTAATTTTTACCCACTGTTCAGGGCTTGAATCACCTCATTGAATCAGTATCCTTTTTAATATTCAATTAGGGTTAGAAGCATATAATTGAAGAAGCAATTGTAGGCCTAAGGGCTATGTCTATATGAGCCATTGAACAAAAAACAATTGAAGTTTCCTTTTCCAGTTTGGAGTTGTTCTTTGGTTCAATGGTTTTGTTAAACAGATAACAACTTGATATATGACTGCAATAACTTGATGGACTCCTTTTAGCATTAAGCATTGCTTCAAAGAGTCTTATAGTTAAGTTGAATTGCTGATGGACTAGTAAAAATGGGAAATGCCATCCAAAAACCTTAAGTTATTCTTTATTGTTCTTAGTTGTAGTGCTAATATATTTATGGGTAATTTGATGGGAGTCAGTCTCCCAAGACATTGTATTGTTTCTTACTTAATGTTATTCCCTTTTGTACCAAAAAAAAATTAAAAAATTATTATACTAATTTCTATATAGCTTGAAAAAAATAAAAGAGAAATAACTTTTTCATCTATATAAAATAACGTGTGTACATGTTACTGTTATGCACATGCAATATATAATCTTCTTCTTCTTCCTATTTGGTAATTTTTTATGGCTACGTTACCTCTAGTGGTTTGTATTTTATTTTTTTATAAAATAAAAAGAACAAAATGAAGAAATAAATAAAGTGGTATCTCATTTTTTTTTATGCACAAATTGATTTAATCTTATATATCTCACAATTTGTAAAGAAAGTTACTTATGAAAAGGATAACCAAAACAAGTTAATTATCGGCAAAGCAAAAAAACTATAATTAAATTGTATGAACATTTTTAAAAATGCACCTTAGTACATAATAGTTTATATTAGCTTAGTAGTTATAACTAAAAAAAAAAAGAGGCAGGAGTATTTTTGATAATAAAAGAAAGTGTCTTTCTAAACTTTGGCGTCACAGCAAGATACTTGAAATGAAAAAAACATGTCAACCTAATTTAGTTTTCTTTCTAGGTTCAAGAGAATAATGTGAATTAGTTCATATCTAGCAAATTATATATCTATGTGTATTAATTTGTGCTTGAAAAAATTAATTCAACTTACATGAAGAACTATTAATTTATCAATCCTTAATTGGATATCTAAAAATAGCTAAGAGGTTAAGGTGAGGCACGTGGTGGTGGTGGTTGTGGTCATGGCTGTGAGCCTGTGATCAGTAGGGGTGGCTACAATAGGTTGCATTGGGTGGTGTTTTATGATGTGGTGGAGCTGGAGGTAGTGATGGTTATAATAACATTTGAGTGGTGGTGTCAAAAATGTTTTACCACCTTTGACCTTTAATAACACAATCTATAGGGTAAAAAAGAGGCATTTTATTATGGACACTTTTTTAGAAGAAGAAATTCTTGTTCAATTCTGGCCTTATTGATTAATAGTGTGTATGAAGGAGTCTTTACTAATATGGAATATTGGACCAGGAATTCAAGATTATTTCTGATGCTTTGACTAACATACCATAAATCAATTTTCTATTTAAATGAAAGATACCAATAAAGGAGAAGCAAGAACAAGCAGGATATAGAAGGAGAGTTGTGATTATAAGAGGTGGTGTTGTTGGCTCCTTCCTCACAGTCTGTTCTTGATTCCTTGATTTGAAATTTTGGTTTTTGAGTTTCAAATTTTGTGGGTTTGAGCCGAAGTAGAATAAAAGAATTTAGGGTTTTCTATTTGTTAAGGATTAAATTGAAAGCATTTAATAAGATTGGGCTGAAAAACATAAATACATAAATTTATTGGCAGGTTTACTTAAAAGGTAAACAAATAGTTAGCAAGTGTGATGATTTGTCAAACTATCAAGAAAACATGTGTCCAATTTAGTTGGACATTTAATACCCAATAAATAGAGTTTGGTATTGTATAACTCACCGTGATACTATTGTTAAGAAATTAATTTATATTGGGAATTATACAAATTCAAAACCCCTTCAAAATTCAATGAGATATAACAAAAATACAAAAAGATAGCCATGCAAAATATAACTAGAAGAGAAGAGAAAGAACATTTAACACATAACATTTAACATGACTTGGCAGCTATACCTACATCTGCGGATGAGAAGAGAGATTTTACTATAGTAAGTAAGATTACAGAAAGAATAATATCATGTACATAGTATTCTCACACTTTCTCTATATCTTACAACTGTCACAAGCAAATTTATTTATACTTCGTAGAACTTATCCATCAAGCAAACTTTTCCTTCACTCTATAAAAACTATATTACAATCTCAATCTAATGATCAAAGTAAGTCTCTTTAGGAAATTTAAATCATAATCTAAATAATTTTTCTTATCCAAGTAATTTTCTGATCAAAGTAATTTTTCCTTCACTCTATAAAGAAAATTATATTCCCCTCCCTTTAGATTTAGTGAAATAACACTAAGATCCAAAGTTTGAAGAAATCAACACTCCCCTCTCTTGTATAGATGAAAAAGATAATAGTGTCACAAAATAATATGGGTAAAATACTAAAAATCATATTTGTATATCCAAAATTTCAAAATATCTTACTTTTACTTTTTTTTTTCTTTTCCAATTAACCCTAATATTTACTTTTTTATATCATTCTTTAATTTTTAACTTATTTTCTTAATAGAAACCTCAATTTATTATTTTAATAAAATAATGTATATATATATCTATACTATTCTAAAAGTTGAAAGACTTTTATAGTCTCCTACTATATAATATATACATATTTAAATTATTTAAAAAATAAATTTAATTAATAAAATTCATCTAATCACTTGATAATTATTAAAAAACAATCTCCACACTTTACTACTGTGATATCTTGATAATTTAATATATGTTTCAGAATATTCGTACATGACCTGTGTTATTAGGCGAATAAAATTTTAGGCAAATTAGGTTTAAAGTGAATAAACACTAGTGTGTATATATATATATATATATATATATATTTGTACTATGATATAATATTTTTTTTCTAAGTTTTTTTTTCTTTGGGGCCAAGTACCCCTTCAAAATTCATTTTATTTAAAGTGTATTGGTAATAAAATTTATTATGAATATAATGAATTATAAAACAATAATTTAGTGTATATATATTTATAATTATAAATAAATTAGAGTCATAATTATCACATGTGTACTATGATGTAATATTTTATTTCTAAGTTTTTTTTTCTTTGGGGCCGAGTACCTTCTTCCCTCTGTCTTTCCACTGCCACACTTGTTCCTCCTCTATTTTAGTTGGTTCTAGAGTATGTCGGCGTCTTCTTAAAATTCAGTTATGAACATTATTCTCCCCTTTCTTGTTGGTACGATTTTAGTTGGCCAAGCTTTTTGTTAAGCCTAGTTGCAATGGGAATTAGTTGGATAGAAGGGACTACAGCCAAAATCTTCAAGAAACCGAGCCTAGTTTACCTTTTCCTTGCTTTTCTGCCATGCTCTTTAAGTGCTGCTACCGCACCCTTCCTTTTTGCTCTCCCTTGTATAGCTCTTGTGTGGCCTTGTATCATTTCCATGTCTAATGTATTCTTCTTCCTCAGCTCAGCAGAGACAGCAAAAGGGGTAGTTGCCTTAGTTTGCATTTTGGCATGTACTGGAGCCTCCCTTCAGTCAGCTAATTCACCTCAGGCCATGGAGGACTTTAAGTTTAACGACAAAACTGCCGTGTACCTTAGGTGCCAGGGCAGCCAGTAGCAAGAAGGATAGCTCCCCACTCTTCCTAATCTAGCCATGGAAGCAAAGGGAGTTAGATGTAGAAAACTTCTCCTTGCCATGAGTTTTGTTAATAGCTAGTTAGTTTGTGGCTTTGATTTCATTATATTTTTTTATATAGCTGATGATTTAGAATTAAGGACTAAGATAATTCTAAGCAAAAGTTTAAGAACAAATAATATATAAGATAACTATGTCTAATTGTAGAATGAGGAAATTAGAAATTTAAGTATGATAATATAGGACATATATACTCTTAAGTTAGATAAATTGTAGCAAAGTAATTTAATTAGGATTCAAAGTTGGGATATAAGTAGTATGGAAAGGATGAGATATGTTGAATTCTTGGTGTATGTATATATACAATTGCATACACACTAATGGAAAATAATTATTTTTTTTAAAGTATTTGACAACGTGTATAAAAGAAATTAAGTGTTATCATATATTTAGAAGTTGACTTCCCTAAGTTTGATAAATAAAATAGCTAATTAAGAAATATGATATGGAACTAATTAATGTAATTTTAAAATATTTGGTTAAAGAGTTAAGGAGATTTAATTTTCAAGAAATACATTTGGTGTAATTATGTATGATTTAAGAATCATGGAAAGTAACTTGGAAGTGGTTATTAAAGTGAAGCAGGGGCAAATTTTGCAAGTTGGAGAAATCTAACATTTCAAATATCTTCTAAACTGAATTAAATTAATAGTTCCAAATAAAAGTGTAGGTTAGGGTCTTAAGATGATACATGCAAAATTTCGTAACATGATTCGAAGTATACGGATAGTCAGAACTAAGGAACTGAGGCTAGTTCCATACAGGAATTTTAGTGAGCTTCAGCCAGTTCAGGAAACTCGTCGGGGCTTATGTTGGAATTAACTTAGAACCTCTAAATAAAAGTTGTTCCTAACATATAAAGAGTAAATCTGGAGTGATGCTGGTTTTAATTCCTTGTTATGAATATTTTGGATGTGATGGAACTCAGGGTTCTGATTTTCAGATATTGACTGAACTTGTTTTAGTGTAACTAACTTTAGAGTGTCTTAAAGGTTGAATTAGGAATATTGTTCTCAAGATGAAATGCTCCTAATATCTTGATAAGTTAGACTATAAATTTTTGTAATTTAATTAACTAATATGAATTTTTTATAAGCTTTGGAGTCTGATATTGACAACCCAGAATTTTGTGAGTGCCCTGTTTTTGTTTATGTAAAGAATCGAATGAGTTCAAGGCTGATTTTAGGAAAAGTTTCTAAATAATAAAGGTAATTAACATCCTATAAATAATGTTTAGACTGGGTTTTATTAAATTTGATTAAGTATGTAGGTGAAAATAAACATATGTCCAAGGGTTGTAAAAATGCCTAAAAAAAGTAAACTTTAAAGAATTAATTGTATTAGTATATATATTCAACTAATACATATGATACCTATCTAGAAAGATATATTTGTCTATTAATAATTCCAACTAACGGAAATTGGATTTCTTTTTTTCTAGAGAAAGTTATGTTCACATAACTAAGGTAAGGTCAGAGCTTCCAAAATCCTATGTTTTGTAGAATTTGATGCAAATTCACAAAATAAACTATATTGATTTATAAATCTAAAAATTTCAAATTATATACCATTATAAAACTACATGTGTCTGGTATTTTATAAATTTTACAAAACTAGATTTGGAATTTTTTAGAAAAAGATATGATCATTAGAGTGAACACATGTTCAAACCCCAAGTTTGGACAGTTTTAATATTTCTAACTCATTGGTATTTTCTATCTTTTCTAATAATTTCCTTCTACCTTATACATGTCAAGACATCTAAAATGTCTTTTCATTATCAACCTTGCCATACAAAGTACAATTCATAATACTTGATATGTAAAGGCTTAATAGAAAATTTTCATAAACAAACCTATCTATACCAAATGTTGATTTTATAAATTGGAAAATGTACTTGTAGCTTTGGAAAGTGTGGTTAAATCAACAACGCACGCGAATGCAATCATAAGTGATGAATGAGATCGGTTAAAGGTGGGTAATTGTATGTGTATTTAAATAAATGTGCAAATACAATGTTTCAGTGAGTTATTTGAATTATACTTGTCTGAAATTTTTTGTGATTGATAACGGCCAACAAATTGAAATTTTTCTGAGAAAGGATTTTTATTTCTGGAACTGAGATCCAGGTGCACCAAGGATATGTTGATTTGAAATTCTAAGATATTTTGATTCTGATAAATTTTTTAAAAGTTTGAGTGCTCATTCCTGATGGGATGGATTATGTACCGAAATTAATCTGTTGTGTAGGCGCATAAATGCCGGGTGGGAGGTGATATTGTTGTGCGAGGTTGAGTTACTCGTTGCTCCTTTGTTTGCTTTGTATGTTATGATTGCTTTGATTTATTTGTGATCTTATGAACCATGTAAGTTATGAATTTATAATGAATAACAATATGTACATGTATTTTGAATTAAAACATGAACATTGTTACGTGATGTTATTTTATATATTTTATTGCTTGTGTTGAGTGATGCCAGTACCCCTTTGGTACTTTTTTCCACTCACTGAGTCCATAAGACTGACCCTTCTTTTGGGGTATTGTTTTAAGTAGCAGGATTTGAGGATGGCCATTACCAATCATGGACCTTGCCTAGTGTTTGATGCCAAGGTAACTCTTAGGAATCTCAATCTTGAAGTCGAAGGGTGAAAATTTGCTATCACACTAGATGTGTGGAGTGTCTGGTCTTATAATGTGTAATAGTTTAATTAATTGTTATTGTGACAAGAAACGTAATGGAGCTTCTTATTGTCTTTGTTATTGTTACTCTGGTTATTGTATAAAAACAAGATTATGCATTTCTATTTTACGCATGTTCCATATTACGAGGAATCTCTGTCGAAATTTTCAGTAAATTGTTTTTTATTTCAGTAAACAAACTTCCACAGCTAACTATTGTTTTATAAATCTTTACCTTTTTTCATTAGTTTGGTTAAGAGTCATAATTGCTTTCTTATTTTAGAGTACGAGTTACTGAGAGTTGGCAATCCATTCGTCCGGCCAGTCATGCCTCCGTGAAGGGTGTGACAACTACTCTCATACTCTTACCCACCCACCTTTCCACTCTCCCACTTTCCTACTCTCTCCCACACTTTTAAAATATATAATTTAATTTTTTTATCAAATTATATTATTTAAATACAGGTAAGATATATACAAGTATGTGCTTGCAGATAACTAGTATATCTATATGTTACATTGAATTTGAGTATTAAATACGAAATTAAAAATTGTAAATCTCTTTGAATTTAAAAGATAAATTCAAACACTTTTAAAAAAATAATATATTTTTTCATTTATAGGTTGAAATATATGAAAATGAAAAATGGTAATATTTTATTATTAGTATAAGTCTTTATTCTTTTATTAATTAATATAACACAATTTAGTTAAGTTTTTTAATAGGTTAAAGTGGTAAAAATATGTTCAAATTTAAAGTCTATTTATTTGAAGAGAAAATACTAAAATTCAGACTTATTTTTCTCGTAAAGTTATGTCATGGGTTGTTTTTAGAATATCACTAATAAATTTAATCTATTTATTTTCAAGTAATTTTTTTTTTATTAGGGATAATATAGTAGAAATAAAATAACTTTTCTATACATCCAAAAGAGGGGATTATCAATTTCTCCAAGTTTTGAACTTGTGTTATTTCACAAAAACTCAAGGGAAGTGGTGTAATTTACTCAAAACTAATTATGAAGCTAACCAAAATAGAATTTTGATCAAAAACACAATATTACCGATGTAAGTTTGTTGGTGAAATTAGTTGGGAAAAATGTGTGGGCAAAAAGATAAAGTTGATCAGTCATTATCGGCCAGCCAAGTCGGTATTACCAACTACTAATCCAATGTATTAGAACCAAAATGTTTTTTACTGAAGTATATACAATTTATTAAAAATTTCAGTATAGGTTCCCTGTACTTTGTAACAAGCACAAAATACAAATATATAATCCCTAGTTACATTCAACTAATCACTAATAGCAACAATATACTAAAAGGAGCTCTGCACCGCTTTATAACACAACAACGAATGAACTGAACTATAACACAATACAAAATCAGACACCCAACCCTAAAGTGACTGTAAATTTTCATCTTGTGGCTTCAAGTCCACGATCTAAAATGCATATCTTGCCCTCATATAATCGGCAAGCCAAGCATCAGTTATTGATGCTCACAAAGATCCTGTTACTAAAAAAAATCAACAAGAGAGTGGTGAGTCCTACGGACTCAGGGAGTGGAAAATTTCCATCACCACCAACTTGTATTTTACCTTTTAAAAATTCTCAAATCCAAACATTTTAAACCATGCCACAAAGATGTAATTAAGTTTTTAAAAAAAGTAAGGGAAATTAAGTGACTCACACACTTAGTTCTTTTAGGCTTGTCAACAATTACCTTAAGTGCACTTTATCTTATTGCTTGTCTATGTGTGTGTATATATATATACATATATACACTTCCCAATAAAATCAACATGATCTCATTAATTGCTGTATTACTAATTTTTTTAACATTAAGTTAATAAGATCCATCAAAAGCTTGCGTTATCCATTTTTTTTCATCATAGTACAATTAAATTCCCGTGTTTCCTTTTTCAATTATTACTACCTATCATGTTCTCATTCTTTTATCATCTTATAAGCTTCCTTGTATTTAAGTAACTAAATAACCTTTCAATACCTATTTTCTCTAAACTTTCAATTTTTATTCAAACAATCCCTAACCATAAAAGTTTTAACATACCAAGTTTTACTCATCTTATTACAACTAGTTTCATTTAGGCATTTTTACAAACATCTTAAGGGCATAATTGCTTTTGTTTCATGTGTATTTGTATTATATCTGTACATACCCCAAAATAGTTAACACAAAATTAATTCCCATGTTACTTATATTCCAAAATCAAACTTGAAATTGGTTTAGTTAATCAAAGTAATTAATACTTGAATTACATATATTTCCAACTATATAATCCTATCTAATTCAAGCTTTCTTTTTCCCTTAAAAGATTAACTATCATACTTTCCGTCAATATCAAATTCTAACTACTCCTCCCAAACTCACTGAACTCAAGCCCTTCTCAATTATCAATAAGTAAAAGAAAAGAATGAATTAATTATATGGGGACATAGAAGTAGCATACTCACTTAGGGTACATGGCAAGGCTTCCATGGCTGAAATAAGAGATCCAACGCTACCAAAACAGGGCACCAAATTCTTGGACAACGGGTTCCCATCGCAGATAAGCCCGTCGAAGAAAATGGCGTCATTAATAACCAATTTCTACAACTGATAAAAACAACCATTGTAGATAAACTTATCCGCAACTATTGCAAATAACCAATGTCCGTGCAAGTTAATAGCTTGCAATCTTATTAAGTAGAATGGACTGATATAGTAAAATTTAAAAACAGAAAAATCAATCTTCAAAAAAGTAAAACAACTGCTCAATTTCAGTTACTTCGAAATTTTGAAGCACCTGAAACAATCCTTCAATTGGCAAGTAGAGTTACACCATTAAGTTTGCTTTTGGAGCATATAAGCTACCACACATACCAGAAGGAAAACCAAAAGAAAATATCATAATGCAGATTCTTTTTTCCTAAGACCATTAACACAGGGATTATATACACAAGATTAAGCGAACTCTATTCAGTTAAAATTCTAAGTAAAATAATGTGAGCTACTACTCATGCTAAGTTATAAAAAATTTCATAAGATATGTTTTCAAATGCATATATTCTAAACTTTGTCATCCAATTCAATATTGAATGATAGCATTTGCATGTTAAAAAATAAATAAATTACCAATTTAACGGTATATACCTTCATCATTTTTTCTGCATCTTCTAGTAATCCTATAGTTTCAAATGACAACATAATTCACAGCATTAATTAAAATGATAAGTTAAAAGTGATAGCTCAAATAAACATATTCTTCACATGTTTGCATATAAACAGTCTACAAGTATAAAGCATCAACTTGCTCTACTATAGATAGGTACTAAGTTCAAATGAGCCACAAATAGCTAGATGGTCAACTTTAATAAGTTCAAGTAATTAACCTAGCAACAAAACTGGACAACCTAACCATTTGAATGAACTAAGGATTGAAATGGGCAATCTAACCCCAAATAAACTCATAGGTGATGAATTAAAAGTTCAATGCATTAAAATTATCACCTATCTCTAATCAATCTCTAAAGACAAGCCAATATTTGTCACACCTATAGGGGTAAAATACCAATGGATATTTTAATATCTTTCTAAAATGCGATAAAACAAAATTGATACAATCCCAAAAAATTTAGGATGAGAATGACAATAAGAGCTTACCCCTGATATAGGATAGTTAGGCCAACTAGCTCTCTTCTTACTACTCTGATAAACAACCATCCAGCCTGTGCTGCAAAAATCAATCCGAAGCACCCATGTTAGAAGAACATCAAAGACATACAAATGCTATTATTCTTACTAGTGTAAAAATAAAATAGATGCTTTACAAACTTGATTATTAGTAATAATGACCAATCTTCTTCATGTAGTATGAAATATAAAAAAAAAAAAAATTAGAATTTCTAAAAAAGCATTCACATAAAAAGGAAGATTTTTCCTCCCAGATCCTAAATTCAAAATTTTCATCACGGAACAAGTAGAGATCTTTTTTTTCTTTTAGGTTTCAATATGGGTAATAAGTCAGTGTTAGCTTAACAAAAATTTTATACTCTTCTAGCTTTTAGCTATTGTAAACAGTCAAAATTCACAACATCTAAGGTGCGAATCTCTAAACTAGGCTCTAGTACCAACTTATTACACATCACATAAAGGTATTTAGATTGTATTATTCAGAGATGTTCTTCATTATAGGGGAACATATACACAGGGAGCTCCGTTGCATCAAGAACCAAAAAAAAAAAAACAACAATAAGACATAATGATCCAAAATACACAATACATAACATTAAGCCTTGATATAATGTAGTGTTTCATTCTCGGGGCTTCAATTGTGTATCCTTTCAAGAGTATCTTTCCACAACAACTACTAGAAAGTCAAGGTACTGCTGGAGGAGTTTGAGAATAACTTGGAGCTAAAAAAAACATAGAAGAAAGAAGACTGAGTCATATAAACTCAGTGAGTGAAAGACGTACCAAAATGGTAGTAACTTAAAGCATATATATATATATATATATATATATATGTATCTTCTTATCTTGTTTCATTTATCCCATGTTAATAACCATCCTATTCATTTACCTAGCCGAATTAGACACTTGATTTTTCTTGGAAAATTCTACTTGGCCGGTTCTATCAATGGAAGATTAAAGATTTATAAAGGGACATAGTCTTCTATTGTATTAATTTATAAGACGCATATTATCACTAAGACTCCACACTAAATTTGGACCAAAAGAGAAAATCTCAACTATTTTACAAGCTCCTCCTAAACTTTTAAGTTAAGTCCAAACCATATATATAGTCATAGCTATGGTCATTATTAAATATTCACTTTGGACCATTGACCATAATACTAAAACATTTATCCATCATCCACTTAGGTGGTAAGCAATACTACACATACAGTTGCAAGAGGGCTATTTTCATCTCCCTCCTCGTGCTACCAATTAACCATTTGCCATCCCTTGGTAACATATATGGTACCGTCCTCCCATAAACCAACAAACACAGGAAAAGTCTGCATAATAAACACTTCCATAGAAAAATAGTTATCCTACACATCAAAATGAAGGAAAGTGAGTCAAACCTTAACAAGCATTCATACATAGCAAAGGGGAATATCTTGATGGCAATTTTGGAATATAGGAATACGCAAATGCAAACTTTATTATTTTCTTTTTCTTATCCACTCCTTAGTAACATTTCTTGACCATTCATGCAAACCCTGAGGCTTCCTTATAAGAACTTCATTGTACTATGGATACCACCTCTCGTATACATGGCACCGCCTCTCAATGGTAGGAACCATACTATGGTTTGAGTACCCTTCCTTTGGGATACCTAGCGACCTTTGTCTAACATAAAGTCAAGACAAGTTACTAGAATTATTAGTCATTTCCTTTAAACTTTCCACAAAGGGAAACATTTTCATCATTTTCATTTCACAGTCATTTCATATGCATGAAGGATCATGAGAATATCATGAGGAATATGAAGGAATCAATGAAGTAAGTATGAATCAAGATGAGAAAGATAAGGATATGCATGAATACTTGCCTAATACCCTTAGCTTATTTATTTTTCTTCCTTCTTTTCCTACGCCTCTTCTTCCTCCTAGTTTCGGTTCTCCTTTTCTTTTCTCCTTCCTATGGCTTGGCTTTCTCCTCCTCTAGTTTACATTTTTCCTTTTCTTTTCCTAGCCTACGGTTTTGGTTTTCTTTTCTTGGTGATTATGGTTTTTACTTCTTTTGGTAGATGTCTAGGTTTAAGGTTTTCTATCTTCTTTTGGTATGGATTTAAGGAAGTGTGTGTGTGTGGGTTTTAAGGAGACATGGTAGGTTTATCTAGGAGTTCCATTCCTTGCCTTTTTCTTCATTAATGCATGTTAATCATTCCTACTTTTCCATCTTCCACTAGTTTTCTTCCAAGTTGTCTACCTCCCTTACACATGTCTTTTTCTCCTAGTTTTCTCTTAGTTTACTAACACTTGGCTTGTCACATATTGTCACATGGTTTTACACCTCATCCTTGCATTTATTGAAACTTTACAACTCACCCTCTTGCATTTATACACTTAACCTCCTTCTTACACCTAAACCATCACATTTCCTTTCTAAGCAAGTAACCTATATTTTATCATTTTCCTTCTTCTTTTAATAAGGTTCTTACACCTAAGTGAGCTTAATTAATGCATTCACACCTTCTAACTTCTTTTCCATGGTTTTAGTTTGATTCTACCTAGTTTAGCTCCTTTCTTGTTTCATTCTAACTATCTCTCAACTTCCTAGTTTCATTATGACATGTTTCCATAATTACAAATAATGATGTCATGGTGATGCAATGATGATGTCATGGGGATGTCATCCTAATGATTTCTTCATCCTAAAATTCTAACTAACTTAACTAAATGATGATGTCATCAAACTACATGATGTATGATGATGTCATCATGATGTCATTATTTTCATATTTTGAAATTCACCTAAAATTTCCTAAATTAAATGCATAGAGTAAATGCATGAAAATTCCTACCGAATGCATGTATTACGCTAATTATGTACTTTACCGTAATTACTACCTATTTAGCCTAGTTTAAACTAGATTAAATTTCTTGGAATGTTACACTGGCACCATACCTAGAGATCGTATATATGGTTGTACTGTCTAGGAGTACTGGAGTGCTGGCTTTACAATTGTGAACATGCCTACATGTTTTTTTTGTTATGGTGTGTACATCTTTTCTTTTGCTTCTTTACATCTATAAATTATTCTTCTTCTTATTATTTTTTTTAAAAATAATTATTTTATAATTGATAATGTTTGTCTATTTGATCATATTGAACTCATGCTCAAATGGATCAACGAGGAGGAGGGAGCAAATGGAGAATAAAATAGTGTAATGAGTAGTTAAAAACTGAGTCGTTGAACACAGTAGAGGATGGGTGAGATGTGGGGCATAATTTTTACATGGAACACGTATGATGTGATCAATATATTTCCTAATGTTTCTGAAAAAATGTAATGAGTTGTGAGAAAAACAATGGATAAGAAGATCACGAAAATATTTGAATTCATGGTATCTAGTTAATAGTTTTTGTTTTAAATAATTATTGGCCCATTGTGGGATAAGGCCCAATTAACGAAATATGCAATCATGACTAACTGAGTTTTTAATTAGGTACAATTTTATATCGTCACAGATTATTTGACTTCAAAAATCAAGATAAATTTAATCAAATTAATTTGGTCAGGTCAAGTAAATTTTATGTAAAACCTAATCATCTTGTTTGGTTGAACACTAATATTTGTTAAAGTGCATATGTATTTTTTTAATCATTTATTTTCTCGATGATGATTAAGTGCCGAGTAATTGATGGATTCTTATTTATTTTAATATTTAATTTTCAACCATTAAACCTTAACAACAACTATCTCTAAGAAATCATTAAAATAAACAAAAAAATCCTATAGAAAAAAGAGAAATTTTAATTGCAGTTTAAGAAAAATGTATTGATATCAACAAGGTAAAAATGTTTGAATTTTATTTGGCAATATAAAATTAGAAACAAGATGGTTGAAGAAACTAGAAATCCATTTATTTGATTTTGAGTTTATCTATAAAAGTGTTTTCAAGAGAAAATCTAATTATAATTGTACATATGTTAACCAGAATTTTAATGGTATTGAAAAAAAAAACACCACTAATATGCAAAAAAGACCTTAAATCTCAATTACATATGCCGAAATTCGGGCAAAGATATATATATGAAGCAAGTAAGAGAGCCATACCATGTAATTTAATAATATGGTTTTTTGTTATTTTCATTGTCCATTTTCAGTCCTGAAATATACAATTATGTTCATAATAGTGTAATTATTAATGAAATAAAAGAAATCGTGGAGATTACTTATATGGGTTGATACCAAATTTGCATTTCCCAAAAATAAATTGGTGTTTTAAAAATCTAATCCACTTGAATGGTTAGAATGTTAGTTGCATGGTAGAAAAACACTAATTTGAACCATAAAAATATTTTGTGGATTGAATTGTGTAAATTGGACGACATAAGACAGATCTGATTAGTATAGATTTCACTTCTTTTCTTTAATTTTTTTTTTTAAATCTAAAAAAATTAAAATTGAATTGAATTTTCAATATTTTGATAGGTCATACTAATATGCATTTGAATCCAGTTAAAAGATTAATTAAAACCACAAAACGTGTTATGTATCATCAAAAGACACTAATTGAAACATAATAATTTGTAAATGTGACTATTTTAAATGAATTTCAAATTTTATTTTTATTTCCTAAGTTGTTAGTATATAATATCAACATATTAATAATCTTATTAATGAAGAAATAATTATATTATAAATATTAAATTAAACATTTTGTAGGTGTGACTATATTAAATAAATTTGAAATTTTTATTTTTATTTTCCTAGGTTGTTAATATATAATACCAATATTTTAGTAATTTAATTAATGTCAGTATAATTATATTATATTTAATATTATGAAGATTAAATGGAGTATTTTGAAGGTGTGACTATATTAAATAAATTTAAATTATTAATTTATTTTCCTAAATAGGTAATATATATTAGTAAACTAATTCATGTAGGCAAAATTATATTATGTTTAACATTTATAAAAATTAAATTAAATATTTATATGATATCATTGGTTAGAGCACAATTAAAACTTAACTCCAAAATCAATATTGTTTTTTTTTTTCTTTCAATTTTTTAAAAATTGACTTAAATTGTGTTTTAATGTTTTAATGCATATATTTCTTCTGTGTATTCCAACTAGGCGGATTATTACTAAAGCTAAATACTTTTATATTTTGATGATTTGCATAGAAAAATTTGTTAAAATTTATATAAGAGAATATAAAAGAAAAATACAAATACTAGTAATAACTTATGTATACCCTATGAGCACGATAAATTGAAGCTTTTTTTGTCTACAATTGAAAGAAATCAATTATTCCTCACCTTCAAGTTGTGGGTCTGATCTCTAGCTTTTACAAAAAATAAATAAATAAATAAATCATTGATCCTCAATTGAAAGAGTACATATGTGCTAATATTAACACAAGAAATTAAAATTTTTCTTATCTGCCATTGTAAGAAATTCATTAAGAATGTGTTAAAACATAATTTGTACGTACAAGGGTACTCAATCTAAATAGAAACTGAAGAGAATGTGAGAGAGTTATATATACCTGTGGGAGTTCTTCTGTAATCCAAAAAAACAAAAAAAGAGTAAGAGATATTCATGGCCTCAGAGCCACAATCGGGGCTCCCTTCAATTTAATACCAAAGGGATGAAGGTAACCCCATCAGAGTTTTTTATGAACTAGCAGTTGTGTTCTACCATCACCTCCTTCTAGAGTTGGAGAGTAAAGAACCCCGAATTTGACTTAAAACCAAATCAAAAAAACACAAATAAGAGTTAACCTAAATATGCATGTTTATATTATGTGTGTTTGTGAGTTATATATAGGCTAAGGTATGTGGTCTAGATGTAGTATGAACCATTAAACTTGAATGATGAAATACATTAGTTACTTTCCTTTTAGCATCCAATTTGGGTAATTAATATTTAGTTAATTTCCTAATAGCTTTAATGGGCTTATGACTTTCCTTTTCTTTTTATGCATTATAAGTTTTCTTTTATTTTGAGAAAGACTTGATTTCTATTTGCTTTAATTTATGAGGGAAACTTTCCTTCTGTTATGCATTTGTTTCCATTTCTTTTGGAGAAATACTTCTCTTTCTAATTTCTTTTTATTTAGGAGGGAGACTTTCCATTTTTCTATGATTAATTTTTTATTTTTTTTACCCATTGTTCAGGGCTTGAATCACCTCATTTGATCAGTATCCTTTTTCATATTCAATTAGGGTTAGAAGCATATAATTGAAGAAGCAATTGTAGAACTAAGGGCTATGGCTATATGAGCCATTGAACAAAAAACGATTAAAGTTTCCTTCTCTAGTTTGGAGTTGTTCTTTGGTTCAATGGTTTTGTTAAATAAAGAATAACTTGATTTATGATTGCAGTAACTTGATGGACTCCTTCCAACATTAAGAATTGCTTCAAAGAGTCTAATAGTTAAGCTGAATTGCTAATGGACTAGTAAAAATGGGAAATGCCATCCAAAAATCTTAAGTTATTCTTTATTGTTCTTAGTTATAGTGCTAATATGTTTATGGGTAATTTGATGGGAATCAGTTTCCCAAGACTTTGTATTGTTTCTTACTTAATGTTACTCCCCTTTGTACCAAAAATAAAAATAAAATTGTTATACTAATTTCTATACAGCTTGAAAAAAAATAAAAGGGAAATAACTTTTTCATCTATGTAAAATAACGTCTGTATATGTTACTATTATGCACATGCACTATATAATCTTCTTCTTCCTATTTGGTAATTTTTTATGGCTAGTTTATCTCTAGTGGTTTTTTTTTTTTATATAATCTAAAGAACAAAATGAAGAAATAAATAAAGTGGTATGTCATTTTTTTTTTATGCACAAATTGATTTAACCTTACATATCTCACAATTTGTAAAGAAAGTTACGTATGAAAAGGATAACCAAAACAAGTTAATTATCAGCGACGCAACAAAACTATAATTAAATTGTCTAAACATTTTTCAAAATGCACCTTAGTACATAATAGTTTGTATTACCTTAGTTTTTATATAGTTGATTATTTAGAATTAAGGACTAAGAAAATTATGAGCAAAAGTTTTAGAACATTGAATATATAAGATAATTATGTCTAATTGTAGAATGATGAAATTGGAAATTTAAGTATGATGATATAAGACTTACATACTCTTAAGTTAGATAAATTGTAGATAAGTAATTTAATTAGGATTCAAAGTTAGGATATAAGTAGTATTAAAAGGATGAGATGTGTTGAATTCTTGGTGTATGTATATATACAAATGCACATACACTAATGAAAATTAAATATGTTTTTAAAAGTATTTGACAACGTGTATAAAAGAAATTAAGTGTTATCGTATATTTAGAAGTTGACTTCCCTAGGTTTGATAAATATAATAGCTAATTAAGAAATATGATATGGTACTAATTAATGTATTTTTAAAATATTTGGTTAAAGAGTTAAGGAGATTTAATTTTCAAGAAATATATTTGGTGTAATTATGCATGATTTAAGAATCATGGAAAGTAACTTGGAAGTGGTTATTGAAGTGAAGCAATGGCAGATTTTGCAAGTTGGAGTGTAGGTTAGGGTCTTAAGATGATACATGCAAAATTTCGTAACCAGATTAGAAGCATATGGATTGTTAGAGCTACGAAACTAAGGCTAGTTCCTTACATGAATTTTAGTGAGCTTTAGTCAGTTCGGGAAACTTCGTCGGGGCTTGTGGTTGGAATTAGCTTAGGACCTCTAAATAAACGTTGTTCCTAACATACTGAAGAGTAAATCTGGAGTGGTGTAGGTTTTAATTCCTTGTTATGAATATTTTGGAGGTGATGGAACTCAGGATTATGATTTTCCGATGCTGATTGAACATGTTTTAGTGTAACTAACTTTAGAGAGTTTTAAAGGTTGAATTAGGAATAAAGTTCTTAAGATGAAATTCTTCTAATATCTTGGTAAGTTAGACTGAAAATTTTGGAAATTTAATTCCCGAATATGAAGTTTTTATAAGCTTTGGAGTCCGCTATTGACAACTAGGAATTTTGCAAGTGCCCTGTTTTTGTTCATGTAAAGAATCGAATGAGTTCAAAGCTGATTTTAGGAAAAGTTTCTAAATAATAAAGGTAGTTAACATCTTATAGATAATTTTTAGATTGGGTTTTATTAAATTTGATTAAGTCTGTAAGTGACAATAAACATATATCCAAGGGTTGTAAAAATGCCTAAAATGAGTAAACTTTAAATGATTAACTGTATTAGTATATATATATATATATATATCAAAATAATACATATGATACCTATCTAGAAAGATATATTTGTCTATTAATAATTCCTACCAACGGAATTGGATTTTCTTTTTCCTAGGAGAAAGTTATATTCAGATAACTAAGGTAAGGTCAGAGATGCCAAAATCCTGTGTTTTACAGAATTTGATGCAAGTTCACAAAATAAACTATATTGATATATAAATCTAAAAATTTCAAATAATATACTATTATAAAGCTACATGTATCTAGTATTTTATAAATTTTACGAAACTGGATTCGAAATTTCCTAGAGAAAGATATAATCATTAGAGTGAACACTGGTTCAAACCCCAAGTTTGAACAGTTTTAATATTTCTAACTTACTGGTATTTTCTATCTTTTCTAATAGTTTCCTTCTACCCAATACATGTCAAGACATCTAAAATGTCTCTTCATTATCAATCTTGTCATACAAAGTACAATTCACAATACTTGATATGTAAAGGTGTCACACCCCAATGGAGGCATGACTAGCCGGAGGGTTGGATAACCAAATTTCTGTAACCCTAAATTCAAACCAAAGTAACAACTATGACTCTTGACCCAACTAAAGAATAAAAGTCCACTGTAAAAGTTTGTTTTTTTTGAAACAAATAGTAACTTACTGAAAATTTATATAACATGCCACAAAATACAACATATGTGTTCCTAATTCCACACAACGTCACGAGGACAATATCGAGACTTTCATCCGTGACTGCAAGTCTGAGATCCTGCAAATACCTTGCTATATTCAATTGTCAAGTCACCAGCTCGGCGACGTCATGTACCGAACTGTTATTACTAAAAAAATTTCACAAGAGAGGGGTAAGTCCTATGAACTTCGTGAGTGAAAAATTGTACTCAAAGGATACTAGCATCACACCACACAAATGTATAACATATATAGTAGCATTGTTCATATCGTAACTCACGTTACATGTATATATTGTAATCATAATAAAGTCAATATTTACATGATCCAAACTATCACAAATTAATCAGAGAAATAATATCAAACAAAGCAACCAAAGGGCCAATGAGTGACCCAGCCCTGCACAACATTATCACCCCCTACCGGGCATTTATGTGCCCGCGCAACAAATTGATCTCCGTACACAATCCATCCTTCCATAGTTGAACACTTAATTTAAAAAAAAATTTATCATAATAAGAATTTTCTTATGATTTTAAATCATGACATCCTAGGTGCACTTGGATTTTCAATTTCAGAGATAAAAATCATTTCTCAGAATAATTTTCATGTGTTGGCCCTTATCAACCACAGACAATTTCAAACAATAATGATTCAACTAACTCACTAAAATATTGCACTAGCACATTTATTTAAATACATATACAATTACACACAATAATCTAGCCCCTGAAGGCAACAATTAACCACTCACCCGTAATCGATTCCCTTCATCACTCACACTTGCGTTCACGCATCTCATCAGGTCCACATGAGAATCCGGAACTGAAATTCATATACCCAAATAATATTTAGTTCATAAACATTATTGTTATAATATTTTAGTTACCAAGCTTATATCTCATCCTGCATAGCTCACACACCAAACACAAATATTTAAAAAATTACTGAAATCTTCATAGCTCCTCACAAATCCATTCGCGAAGCAGAGTTACTTGAATATTTTTAATCAGTGTCAAATAATCAAATAAGAATATCCTAGGTGCACCTTGATTCTATTTTGGAAGTAAAAACACTTTCATTGGCTCTTATCAAACACAAACAAAGTCACAAGTCAAGCACAATTCAAATAACTTAATAAAACACTACACATGCTTATGATTCTATATAAATATATCAATTGAAATATACCTAACAAATTCACATGTTAATCTAGCAACTAAAAGGTAGCATTTATGCACTCACCATTTACTAATTTTGCTCGTCACTTCCTCTTATATTCACACACGTTGTTGGCTAAACAACACTTTTCAATGTTACAATTATATTTTTCAAGTATTACTTAGTTTGTCAATTTTATAGGTTAACTATTTAATTATGAAAATCTATAAATACTAAGTTTCATGCATTTATTTAAAGTTAACCCCTCTTAGACATTTCCATAACCACCTTGGAGATATGTTTGATTTCAATTTACATACTTAACCAAATTCAACAAAACAAAGTCTAAACATTATTTTTAAGAAGTTAGCTATCTTTCTTATTTAGAAACTTCTTCTAAAAGTAGTCCTGAACCTACTCAAATCCTCACATGAACAAAACAGGGCACTCGCATAATTTCTAGTTGCCAATCTCGGATTCCAATGCTTATAGAATTCTCATACTTGGGAATTAAATTATGAAACTTTCCAATATAGTTTATCAAGATGTTAGGAACAATTCATCTGCATCACTCCACTCTAAATCATCTTTTAAGACCCTCCAAACCTAATGATACTAAAACAGGTTCAATAAGGACTCGAAAATCATAACCATGACTTCTAACACCTCCAAAATACACATAACATAAAATTAACACCTATAAAGCTCCATATTTGTCCATTAATATGTTAGGAATAATTCCTATTCATAGGCATTAAGCTAATTCAAACCACAACCCAACCCCAGTCAAAGTCCTCTGGACTGACAAAGGCTCACCTAAAATCTTGCACGAACCCAGCTGCAATTCAATATCCTTAATGATAAATACACTTCAAATCAAGTTCCAAAATTTCCATATATCATTCCAAGACCAAAAGTCACACTTTATCTTAACTCCTAAATAATACCATGGATAGAATACTCGAAATACCTGATTTCTCTAACTTATATAATCTAACCCTATTTTCCCTTTTTCATTAACCACTCAATTCTATATCAATTATTTTCATAACCACCAACTTGTATTTTACCTTTTAAAAATTCTCAAATCCAAACATTTTAAATCATGCCACAAAGATGTAATTAAGTTTGTAAAAAAAGTAAGGGAAATTAAGTGACTCACAAGCTTAATTCTTTTAGGCTTGTTAACCATTACCTTAAGTGCACTTTATCTCATTGCTTGTCTATGTGTGTGTGTGTGTGTATATATATATATATACACACTTCCCAACAAAGTCAACACGATCTCATTAATTCCTATATTACTAACATTTTTCACATTAAGTTAAGATCCATCAAAAGATTACGTTATCCATTTTTTTTCATCATAGTACAATTAAATACCGGTGTTTCCTTTTTCAATTATTACTACCTATCATGTTCTCATTCTTTTATCATCTTCCAAGCTTCCTTGTATTTAAGTAACTAAATAACCTTTCAATACCTATTTTCTCTAAACTTTCAATTTTTATTCAAATAATTCCTAACCATAAAAGTTTTAACATACCAAGTTTCACTCATCTTATTACAACTAGTTTCATTTATGCATTTTTACAAACATCTTAAGGGCATAATTACTTTTGTTTCATGTGTATGTGTATTATATCTGTACATATCCCAAAATAGTTAACACAAAATTAATTCCCATATTACTTATATTCCAAAATCAAACTTGAAATTGGTTTAGTTAATCAAAGTAATTAAAACTTGAATTACATATATTTCCAACTATATAATCCTATCTAATTCAAGCTTTCTTTTTCCTTTAAATGATTAACTATCTCACTTCCCGTCAATATCAAATTCTAACTACTCCTTCCAAACTCACTAAACTCAACTCCTCCTCAATTATCAATAAGTAAAAGAAAAGAACGAATTAATTATATGGAGACAAAGAAGTAGCCCACTCACTCAAGGTACATGGCAAGGCTTCCATGGCTTAAATAAGAGATCCAAGGCTGCCAAAACAGGACACCAAACCCACATCTTGGTTACAGCTTCCTTATGGTGGCTGCTATAGTTGAAGAGCTATAAAGCAAGAACAAAAGGTGACCAAAAGCAGGGCAACCCAGTTGAAAGTTTGAAGGCAAGCTGCTGTTGCCTTGCTGCAGCAAAACAAGGAGAAAAGGAACTCCAAAATAGGAAAGGAAGAGAGGAGGAGGAAGGTGGAGGCTGTTAATCGGTGTATGAATTGGCTGCACACTACAAGAAAAACAATTATCCGCGACAGGCAAAAACTGTCACAGATCGCTTAAAAAACTGTCATGGACGACAGGTTCCCATTGCAAATAAGCTTGTCAAAGAAAATGGCGTCATTAATAACCAATTTCTACAACTGTAAAAACAACCATTGTAGATAAACTTATCTGCAACTGTTGCTGATAACCAATGTCCGTGCAAGTTAATGGCTTGCAATCTTATTAAGTAGAATCAACCGATATAGATAATTAAACTACCTTGTCTTCCTTAAGCTGTCTAAACTTTTACATTATATTTGTAATATCACTTTCAGCCTACAAAATTTAAAAACAGAAAAATCAATCTTCAAAAAAGTAAAACAACTACTCAATTTTAGTTACTTTCGAAATTTTGAAGCACTTGAAACAATCCTTCAATTGGCAAGTAGAGGTACACCATTAAGTTTACTTTTGGAGCATATAAGCTACCACACATACCAGAAGGAAAACTAAAAGAAAATATCATAATGCAGATTATTTTTTCCTAAGACCATCAATACAGGGATGTACATACTAGTCGAGCCAAATGAACTATTCGGTCTGCATTGAAGATCAAAACAAGAACGGAGCTGACTCAATACGAGTCAACAAGCATGAAACCATTGTCAAAACTGATCCACTTTCCTGTTACTAATACTTGAAATTTATGAGGATTTGAAAACCATACAGTTTGATGCAGCAGGAGAAGCCATGAAAACTCCCCAAGCTCTCCCTGCAATTAAAATTGAAGAAGACGAAGAATAGGAAGGTATAAAAGTAGCCAGATCTAAATCCGAGAAAAAATACTTCACCCTTATAAGAAAACGAGATCAGGTTAGGCAATTTTGAATCCTAATCTTCTTTCGTAAATGGTCTCTAAGCTTTTCTCTTGGAGCCTACCACCACTGGTACATGATGGCTTACAACAGAGTGAGATGTGATGTGAAGTCGGTGAGTGAGGGAGAGGTAGAGAACTGAAAATGAGAAAGAAGAATAGAATACAAACTGAGAAAGTGGATATTAGGTTTATTTTCTTAATTTTCACTATTCCTAAGGTTGTGGGTTGTCACCCATATAAAAAGGTCGACTTAGAAAAATATTTGCAATTGTCTTATTTGCTATAATGCATACCCATAGCAAATAAGTTATTATACTGTTACAAATAATTAAAATTTGTTTCTTTAAATTAGGTCATTGCTAATATACAAGCATAGTATCAGAAGATGACATCTAAGATGGGTTTATTTGTGATGGGTCCCGTACCATCGCAAATAAGTGATTTTCTTGTAGTGGCAATATAGATGTCTGACACCACAAGTAGAGCATACCAGAAGTTCAGAGGCTCGGGGACTACTAGATGATGCCACTTGTGACAGATTTCCATAACTTTATTTAATCTAACCTCTGTCCGATTGAAAATTTCCTCAAAATGAGCCAGCTAGCCTTGAGATGAAAGGACCCTACTGTCGAGACTTTTTATGGCTCTCCCATTCTATCTATCTTTTTAAGTATCAGTTTTCCAATTGATAAGTAGAATCCATAGCTTTAGTCTAGGTAGCATTGTCCATCACACACACTGACCTAAACAGAGAATCTCTCAAGCTATTAACAAATCTCTTCACTCTCTTCTGCTCAGTTAACACCATTTGTGGAGTAAAATAGAATAATCTGGTGAATCGAGTCTCATACTCCACTCTGTCATTGTCATTTCCTTTAGTTTGAACAAGCCACTCAAACTCCCAAGCATACTTATCCCTCATGCTCTTAGGTAGAAAGCATTCAGTGAAAGCTCTGCTAAACTCAGGCTGAGAAAGTGAAGTTGGTTCAGTTCAACGTTGTAGCAAGACCTTGTACCATTCCTATGCCACATCATGAAACTGGTAGCTAGCTAATTTCAATGCCCAAACAAGGTAATACCTTAATGCCACACATAGTAGGTCAGACTCTTCTAAGAAAGTATAAGGATCCTGTGTAGAATCTACACTAGAAAAGTGGTTCTATATTAGGACCAGGTGCCTCCACCTTGACTTGCCTAATGGCTCTTCCTTTACCACGTCCTTTACAACCATGGCCTCTTGCTACTGGCACTTGAGGACAGGTGGAACCCTAGTTGGAGCTAGCATCCGATTGCCTTCCATGACCAGTAACACGGTTACTGCACCATATCGTATGTAAAACAAGCACAAGTGAATTTAATATATATTTTCCATATAAGGCAGAGAACAATTCATTGCAACATTACAACTTGAAGTTTCATGATGAATTAAGACGCATTACTATGTGCACATACATCTTGGGTAACGTACGTGAACAAAGTAATCACATCCTACACTTATAGTCACGAATCTCTAAATTGGGCTCCAGTATCAACTTATTACACATCATATAAAGGTATTTAGATTGTATTATTCAGAGATGTTCTACTTTATGGGGGAACATATGCACAGGGAGCACCGTTGCTTCAAGAACCAAAAAAAAAAAAAAACAACAATAAGACCAAATGATCCAAAATACACAATACATAACATTAAGCCCTGATATGACTGTAGTGTTTCATTCTCGGGTCTTCAATTGTGCATCCTTTCAAGAGTATCTTGCCACAAAAACTACTAGCAAGTCAAGGTACTGCTAGAGGAGTTTGAGAAGAACCTGGAGCTAAAAAAAACATAGAAGAAAGAAGTGTGAGTCATATAAACTCAGTGAGTGAAAGACGTACCAAAAGGGTAGTAGCTTAAAGCATCATAAAGTTATAAAAAATCATAACATAACTCATTATCCAATTACAATCCTTACATAATATATATATATATACACACACTTATAGATGACGTAAACCTTACATACTCGCAAGTAAACATATAATAAACAAATCAAACAAAGCATCCAAGGGCTAGTAATCATAGTAACTCAGCTCCTGCACACCATATATATATAAAATATGTATGTACATATACATATATAATCCTCGGGGCTATTCAGCTTCCACACACCATAACAAATAATCTCCCACAGTAACCTCCCCGGGGCTGAGTTACTCGAATGTATATTTATATAATCACTTAATCAAATCAAATTTATCCTAGGTCCACCTGGATTCTAAATCATATTAAAAATGAATTCTCTGGCCCTATCAACCATATACAAATCATTCAAACTATCGTACAACACACTAAATAACAAATGTATGAAGATTTAGAATTTTATCACATAATTCAACATTTATATTCAACTTAAAGTACTAAACACATCTTTACCCAACAATAATATACATATAGAAAATATTTCAAAACACAACTAGTAACTAAAAGATAATATCTTTCACTCACAACTTTACAGTTGTAGTTCGTGGCTTCCCCTAGAGTCCAAAAGTGTCGTCGAGATAGCGTCATGTTCTAGAGCTGAAATTACATTTCCAAGTATCGTTTAGTTTATAAATTTCATATATTATTAGTCCCTAATCATAAGGACTTGACAATAATAGTTCCAAAATATTAGTTTACAAATAACTTCTTTTAGCCATTTTATCAAACAACTTGAAAGCATACTTTGTTCAAATTCATATATATATATATATATATTATGTGTGTAACCAAAACTAGCACCTACACTAACCACAATTCAAATACTAGATTGAAATTGGATGAATCATATAGGGACAATAAAGAGCTTAAATCTTGGAATTCCATAAGAACCAAACAACACTTTATCCACTATTTTTCTCACCACCTTGATCACATTCTTTCATTCACAAACCCACTCAATCCTTACATCGAAATCCTCTAACAAAATAAAAAGGAAAATGAATCAGCTCCTAGAAAAAAAGAGAATTACTTGAACTAGAGGTATTTGGAACTACCCCAAAATAGAAGAGTGGCTGAGTAGCTGTTGGAGATGCTGTTATTTGCTGATGCGGTGGCTATTGGAGGTGTTGCTAATCCATGACAGCTACTCCTCTGCTCAAGCATTGGTTAGGGAAGATCAAGACACAAGCTGCTAATGAGAAGTTGGTGCTTTGGCCTTCTTAAATGGAGCTAATGGAAAAGTTGAGAAAATAGGGGAAGGAAAAAGGCGTGGAAGAGGAAGACAAAGAGAAAAAAAATTCTATAAGGAAAAGAACAGGAAAATAGGAGGAAAAGGAAAAAAAATAAAAGGATGAAAAATCGATATTTTATTTTATTTATTCATTTATTTAGTTTGTGTTTATAACCAAACGTACTAAGTTTTTCCTTTTTATTCCCTAGAACTTTCCATTACGGTACCAAGTTATAACAAGTAAAATTTTCATCAATTCTCTAATACCGGCTTAGGCGTCCTAACTTCATTGAGACCTAACTAGATAGATGAAAAAAATAAATAAATCATGATAGTAAATAAATATTTTTATTTAATAAATTCATATTTTGTTAATTCTTTTAATCAAGATAGTATTAAATTCTTCTTGTTTAATAACACATTTATCATGAAAATACATTTTCTTTTTTTACTTGTATATTTGTAGCAAAACGAAGGTTAATGTTGATTGTCACTAGTGCAGCTAATGAACTTACTAATTAGATAATGCTAAATTTTAATTCACACTATTATCATAAAATTAGGTTAATTCATTTTTTTTATTCCGCAGAGGTACGTCCGGTCCATTTTACGCACATCTCGATTGATCACCTTTTCGGTTTTGTCAAAAACAGGTCATCTACGTCAAAATTAATGAATTTGTGAGGAGTTTAGTCCTTAAGCTCTCCCCAAGAAGATTCAAATAAAGAAAGTCAATGAAGGGAGCACAAGAAGACAATTACAATCTTTACATTAACTTATATTAAATGGATCCTTTTTTTTTCTCGAAAAATTAGTTTTATTTTATTTTGTATGCTTATGTGATTGATGTTCATTACATGACATAAAAAATAAAAATCAAGAACTTATGTTAAAGATTAATTTGTTTTTTAACCATTAGAAAAATAAGAAATTTTGTAATAAAAGATTTTATTTCTAGCAAATTTCCTAATGTAAATACGGCTAGCGCAATGTGCATGACATAGAAATTAATTTTAAGTAAAATGAAGAAATCATAGATATAAGTTATAGGTCGATACCAATTTTTCCTTTAACAAACATAATTTGGTTTTTCATAGTTTTTAAATATGTAATTCTTCATTTTTTGTTATAACCCGATATTGTAACATTTAGAATGTTGAATGTAATAACTGTTTTAACCCAGTATCGTAAAGTCAAGTTTTAGATATAATATATAAATTTCAGTTATAAGCAACAACGACATAAACAAATTAAAGAAATAATAATAAAAATTAAACATGTCTTAACTCGGTATCGTAGTGATACATTTTAGTATTTTTTTTACAAAGAAATTGTGATAAATTGATATATCCTTATTTTATTATCGATGTTTTAATATAAGTTTTGGAGTGTTGTGCATAATTTATGAGGGATTTAAATAAATAATAATATGTTATACATAGTGGTATTAAATATTATAATCCGATATTCCAGTGGGTATTTTAAATGTTGTATGTTAATTATTGTAGTTTTGTACATTGTTATAACCCAACATCGTGAAATCAAATTTTAAGTATAATGTGAAAAAAATAGTTATAAGATATTTTGTTATCTAGTATAAATTTTAGTAATTAAATTATATATGTTAACTAAATAAATTGGAAAAGTGATAACTAATGGCTATATATATATATATATATATATATATGCACACACCTAGATTCAATTTCATCCATACATTAGTTATACTTTGACCTTGAAGTTTCTTTTCTTTCTTTCCTTTTTGGATTGGCCACCACCCTTCTTTCTCTGGAGAAGTCTTGTCCGAGTCTTCCACCTTCCTTCCCTATTTTTCCTCTTCATCCATCCTTGCTTTGGTTGGCTGCTACTTAGTTGTCTTTATTTCTTTCAATTTCCATGACAACTGCCTCTGTTTTCCTTTTATTTCTCTGCCTCTCAATTTCAGCATGTGCCCTATCTTACTCCATTTGTTTTTCTGTGAAGAAATCTTCCTTTTGCAGCTAAATTTCTCTCCTCTCTTCTTCGTTTTCACCTTCCCTTGTCTAGCCTTTAGTTATCAGTTAGCCGAGAGGTATTGTTCTACCTTGTAGCTGTGAAAAGCAGCCTCTTTTTGGCCTACAACAACTACCCTGTTTTCAATTTTTTTCTAGCAGCTGTCCCTTGTCTTGGACGTGTAGCTCCCTTCTCTCCTATAGTAACTTCAAGGTTACCGTGAAGCTTGGTAGAAGTAGAGACAATAGCCTTGCCTTGCCTTGCACCCTTGTCTCCACCATAAGGACACCAAGTAAGGCAACAGCTAGTTGCCTTGTGAACCGTGGTGTGGATAGTTTCTAAACCTCAAGTATTTACTTTATTTTCATGAAGTTCTTTCCTTTTCCTTCGTGATAGTTAAAAATTAGATAAATGGTTTGGATATAAAGAAGTTAGAGGGTAAATTAAGAAGTGAAGTAGTAGAAGTATGGTGCTTAATTAGATTATAGGTTGGGTTATCTTTTTGTAATTTAGGATATTTGATTAAGTAGAACTTTTTAATTAAAACTTGGTAAATTTAAGTCTTGATGGCTAATTGTTTTAAAAATTTAAATAAAAGTTCATAGTAAGAGGAAAGGGTTGGTGGATGTATTGACTTAAGGAGTGAATGAAAGTGAGTAGTAGATGTGATCAAAGGAGGTTAGTTGGGAATAAAGTGTGGAAAATGAGAGTTAAGTGATTTTGAAGGGGTGCAGGAGGCATATTTCATAAGTAACAGAAATTCGGTATTTCGAGTGTCTTCGGGCAGAATTAAATTAAGAGTTCAAAAGATAAAATGTAGCTTATGGTCTTGAAATGTTGTCTACAAAATTTCGTACTCGGTTCCAAGTATGTTATGAGTTAGAGCTCTTGGACTCTGGCTAGTTCACACTAGATTTTTAGTGCCCTATTTTCGGTTCATGTAAGGAATTGAGTGGGTTCAAGACTAATTTTTGGAAAAGTTTCTAAATAAAAAATATAGATATACTTGTTTATTCACAAACCTGGCAAACAGAATTGGATTTCGTTTTTACTAGAGAAAGTTATGTTTAATTAACTAAGGTTAGGTTAGAGCTATCAAAATCTTGCATTTTGTAGAATTTGATGCAATTTTCAAAGAATAAACTGTATTGATATACAAATCCAAAAATTACATATGATATATGCTACATGTGTCTAGTATTTTATAAATTTTACGAAACTAGATTCGGAATTTTCTAGAGAAAGATATGACCGTTAAAGTAAAGACTGTTCCAAATCCCAAGTTTGAACAGTTTAAACACCTCTAACTCACTAAGTGCTTTCTATCTTTTCTAATGGTTCCTTCTACCCTATGCATTGTCAAGACATTTAAAATGTCTCTTCATTATTAACCCTATCACATAAAGTCCAATTCATATTAATGGACATGTAATAGCTTAATGGAAAACTTTCATAAAGAAACCTATACAAGTTGAGATATAAGCTTAGTAACTAAAAGATTATAACAATAACATTTATGAACTAAATATTATTTGGGAATATGAATTTTAGTTCTGGATTCTAATGTGAACCTGATAACTCAACTTCAAAGAATAAACTATATTGATATACAAATCTAAAAATCACAAATGATATACCATTATAAAGCTACATGTATCTAGTATTTAATAAATTTTACTGAATTTGGATTTGCAATTTTCTAGAGGAAGATATGACCGTTATAGTGAACATTGGTCAAAACCTCAAGTTTAGACAGTTTCAGCATCTCTAACTCATAGTTTTCTTAATGAAACCTAAAACCATACATGCATCACCCAACAATAGTGATGGAGATATATAGTAGGTAGAACATAATCATCTGTATAAATCGAATAAATCGTCAAGTTTGAGGTTGCATTGCAAAGGCACAACAACTCTATCTTCTTGTGTGTGATTCGTGGCCACCGATCAATCAATGATATATATATATATATATTTTTTTCTTGTTTGTCAATGCATAAAGAAAATATAAAGCAAGTCTTTGAAATATAAAACCATAAAATTAATATACATATTATTGACTTTAATATTAACACATGACATTAATATTTTCATTGATTTTCCTCTTACATGTTTTTCTTGTCTATCAATTTGTTCACGAATTAATTATAGTTGTTGATATCTCTATAAATGAAGTTACATTGGAAGGCTTGTGCTCCTTACATAAAACTAGTAAATATGAAGTTAGGAAACCTAATGTTTGATTAGGGTAATGCATGCATCTAACAATTGCCAAACTTGAACGATATCACTTTTATCCAAGCTAAACCAACCATGTACATTGTATTACTCTTACCTATAGTTTTCTTAATCAAATATAAAATCATACACTCATCACCCAATAATAGCAATGGAGACACGTTGTAGGTAGAACATATATCATCTATATAAAGTGACAAGCCTGAGGTTGCTAAGCCACAACACTACTCTGTCTTCTTGTGTGTTATTCATGGCCACTGAAATAGTTGAAGAAGATGAATGCGATGAAAATGATGATATTAAATTAGAGAATAAATTTTTCTTCATCTGCCGATTACATCAAAGGTATTATTCATTGCAATTCACATTAGAAGTTTTCATTTTTATTTCATAATAAATTGTTTGTAACTATTTTTTCCCCTGGTTTTGTTTTCTATATGTGTTTAGAAATAAAGGAGGAGGAGACTGATGGTTGTTTTCCATCAGAGCAACCTTTGAACCATACTACAAGCCTTTCTCCCAAGTTTCACAATTTTAGGTAAAGGCCCTGGCAATATACCTAGACATCGTATATGTGGCTATACTGTCTAGGAATACTGGAGAGCAGGCTTTACAATTGTGAACATGCCTACATGTTCTTTTTGTTACGGTGTGTACATCTTTTCTTTTGCTTCTTTACATCTATAAATTATTCTTCTTCTTCTTATTTTTTTTAAAAATAATTATTTTATTATTGACAATGTTTGTCTATTTGATCATATTTTAGTTTGCTATTGGCATATTGAACTCATGCCCAATAGGATCCACGAGGAGGAGGGAGTAAATGGAGAATAAAATAGTGTAATGAGTTGTTAAAAGCTGAGTTGTTGAACACAATAGAGGTGAGTGAGATGTGTGGCATAATTTTTACATGGAACAAGGATGATGTGATCAATATATTTCCTAATGTTTATGAAAAAAATGTAATGAGTTGTGAGAAAAACAATGGATAAGAAGATCATGAAAATATTTGAATTTATGGTATCTAGTTCTTAGTTTTCGTTTTAAATAATTATCAGCCTATTGTGGGATAATGCCCAATTAACGAAATATGCAATCAAGACTAACTGAGTTTTTAATTAGGTACAATTTTATATCGTCACTGATTATTTAACTTCAAAAATCAAGTAAAATTTTAATTAAATTAATTTGATCAGGTCAAGTGAATTTTATCGAAAACCCAATCATCTTGTTTGGTTGAACACTATTATTTGTTAAAGTGCATATGTATTTTTTTAATCATTTATTATCTCGATGATGATTAAGTGCAAAGTAATTGATGGATTCTTATTTATTTTAAAATTTAATTTTCAATCATTAAACCTTCACAACAAGTATCTCTAAGATATCATTAAAAAAAACAAAAAAATCCTATAGAAAAAGAGAAATTTTAATTGTAGTTTAAGAAAAATGTATTGATATCAATAAGGTAAAAAAGTTTGAATTTTATTTGGCAATATAAAATTAGAAAAAGATGGTTAAAGAAATTAGAAATCCATTTATTTGATTTTGAGTTTATCTATAAAAGTGTTTTCAAGAAAAAACCTAATTATAATTGTACTTTTGTTAACCAAAATTTTAATAGTATTGAAAAAAAAAACACCACTAATATGCAAAAAAGACCTTAAATCTCAATTACATATACCGAAATTATGGCAAAGATATATATATGAAGCAAGTAAGAGAGCAATACCATGTAATTTAATAATATGTTTTTTTGTTATTTTCATTGTCCATTTTTAATCATGAAATATACAGTTATGTTCATAATATTGTAATTATTAATGAAATAAAAGAAATTGTGGAGATTAGCTATATGGGTTGATACCAAATTTACATTTCACAAAAATAAATTGGTGTTTTAAAAGTCTAATCCACTCGAATGATTAGAACGTTAGTTGCTTGGTAGAGAAACACTAATTTGAAACATAAAAATATTTTGTGGATTGAATTGTGTAAACTGGACGACATAGGACAGATTCGGTTAGTCTAGATTTCACTTTTTTTTTTCTTTTTTTTTCTAAAATCTAAAACAATTAAAATTGAATTGAATTTTCAATATTTTGATAGGTCATACTAATATGCATTTAAATCCAGTTAAAAAGTTAATTAAAATCCCAAAACATGTTATGTATCACCCAAACACGCTAATTGATATATAATATTTTGTAAATGTGACTATATTAAATGAATTTCATATTTTTATTTTTATTTCCTAAGTTGTTAATATATAATATCAATATATTAATAATCTTATTAATGAAGAAAATATTTTATTATAAATATTAAATTAAACATTTGTATGTGTGACTATATTAAATAAATTTCTAATTTTTTTTTTTATTTTCCAAGGTTGTTAATATATAATATCAATATTTTAGTAATTTAATTGAAGTCGGTATAATTATATTATTTTTAATATTATGAACATTAAATTAAATATTTTGTAGGTGTGACTATATTAAATAAATTTAAATTATTAATTTATTTTCCTAAGTTGGTAATATATAGGCAAAATTATATTATGTTTAACATTTATAAAAATTAAATCAAATATTTATATGATATCATTGGTTAGACCACAATTAAAACTTAACTCCAAAATCAATATTGTTTTTTTCTTTTTCAATTTTTAAAAAATTGGCATAAATTATGTTTTAATGTTTTAACGCGTATATTTCTTCTGTCTATTCCAACTAGGTGGATTATTACTAAGGCTAAATACTTTTATGTTTTGATGATTTGCATATAAAAATTTGTTAAAATTTATATTAGAGAATATAAAAGACAAATGCAAATACTAGTAATAACTTATGTATACCCTATGAGCACAATATATTGAAGCTTTTTCTTGTCTACAATTGAAAGAAATCAATTATTCCTCACCTCCAAGTTGTGGGTCTGATCTCCAGCTTTTACTAAAAAAATAAAAATTTAAAAAAATATTCATTGATCTTCAATTGAAAAGAGTACATATGTGCTAATATTAACACAAGAAATTAATAATTTTCTTATACTCCAATGTAACTCAACTCAACTAAACTCAACTAAGCCTTAAATCCCAAACTAGTTAGGGTCGGCTATATGAATTATTTTCCTCCATTCGCATCGATCCGAGACAACATTTTCATTAATCCATAGCAAGGCCATATCTTTCTTATTGACTGCCCCCCATGTAAGTTTCAGTATCATCTTACTCCTTGTAACATCTGGCACTTGAACCAAGTCACCTTGCTTAACTACTATGTCTATTGGCTGACATTGGATATGTCCAAACCAACATAGGAAATTCTCCTTCATTTTCTCTTCAATAGGTGCTACTTCCACCTTCTTATGATTCTCCTCATTCCTTATTCTATCCTTTCTTGTATGTCCTGTCATCCATCTCAACATTCTCATTTCGGCTACTCCTATCTTATGCAAATGTTGCTTCTTAACTGCCCAATATTTGGTACCATATATCATAGTTAGTCTCACGGTTATAAAATTTTTCGTTCAATCTATTCAGGATTTTAGGATCGCATAAAACTCCCGAGGCACTCCGCCACTTCACCTACTTATGGTCCGCACCCTAGTCATCTAATACATAACTACTCCTCATACAATTATTTTTAATAACTTCTTACATATTGAGTTGGGACTCTTCTTCTTCTTCAAGAGTCTACCCACCACAAGACTTGGCTTGGCACTTTATTCATAGCCCTTTTCTCTAAATCAATAAAGGCCGATGTGAAAGAAGCATGTTTTCGTTATCTCTATCTTTCTCGCATTAATCTCCTATGTAAAAAAAAAAGCCTCCAGGTAGAATCTTCCTGGCATAAAAGCCAAATTGATTCTCAGAAACTAGGGTCTCATTCTTAAGCCTACGCTCAATCACTTTCTCCCACAGTTTCATTGTATGGCTAATAAGTTTTATTCCTCGATAATTCGAACAACTTTGAATATCTCCTTTATTCTTATAAATACGGATCATCGTACTCTTCATCCACTAATCGGGCATTTTCTAGGTTACTAAAATCTTATTAAAAATATTTGTAAGCCAAGTTACTCCAATATCTCCTAGGCATCTCCAAACTTCTATTGGAATATCATCCAGGCCCATTGCCTTACCATTCTTCATCTTATGCATAGCTTCTTTAACCTCCTGTGCTCGAATCCGGTGAACAAATCGGTGGTTCATAAGAAATTAATTAATAATGTGTTAAAACACAATTGGTACGTACCAAGATACTCAATCTAACTAGAAACTGAAGAGAAAGTGAGAGAGTTATATATATCTACGGGAGTTCTTCAGTAATCCAAAAAAAAAAAAAGTAAGAGATATTCATCGCTTCAGAGCCACAATCGGAGCTCCCTTCAAACCAATACCAAAGAGATGAAGGTAACCCTATCAGAGTTTTTCATGAACTAGTAGTTGAGTTCTACTATCACCTCCTTCTTGAGTTAGTGAGCAGAGAGCCCCAAATTTGGCTTAAAACCAAATCAAAAAAACTCAAATAAGAGTTAACCTAAATATGCATGTCTATATTATGTGTGTTTGTGAGTTATATATAGGCTAAGGCATGTGGTCTAGATGTAATATGAACCGTTGAACTTGAATGATGAAATACATTAGTTACTTTCCTTTTAGCATCTAATTTGGGTAATTAATATTTAGTTAACTTCCTAATTGCTGTAATGGCCATATGACTATCCTTTTCTTTTACGCATTTTAAGTTTTCTTTTATTTTGAGAAAGACTTGATTTCTGTTTGCTTTAATTTAGGAGAGAAACTTTCCTTCTGTTATGCATTTGTTTCCATTTTTTTTGGAGAAATACTTCTCTTTCTAATTTCTTTTTATTTAAGAGGGAGACTTTCCATTTTTTTATGATTTTTTTTTAATTTTTACCCATTTATCAGGGCTTGAATCACCTTATTGAATCAGTATCCTTTTTCATATTCAATTAGGGTTAGAAGCATATAATTGAAGAAGCAATTGTAGACCTAAGGGCTATGACTATATAAGCCATTGAACAAAAAGCAATTGAAGTTTCCTTTTCCAGTTTGGAGTTGTTCTTTGGTTCAATAGTTTTGTTAAACAGATAACAACTTGATATATGACTGCAATACCTTGATGGACTACTTTTAGCATTAAGCATTGCTTCAAAGAGTTTAATAATTAAGCTGAATTGCTGATGGACTAGTAAAAATGGGAAATGCCATCCAAAAACCTTAGGTTATTCTTTATTGTTCTTAGTTGTAGTGCTAATATGTTTATGGGTAATTTGATAGGAGTCAGTTTCCCAAGACTTTGTATTGTTTCTTACTTAATGTTATTCCCTTTTGTACCAAAAATAAAAATAAAATTGTTATACTAATTTCTATACAGCTCGAAAAAAATAAAAGAGAAATAAGTTTTTCATCTATGTAAAATAAAGTGTGTACATGTTATTGTTATGCACATGCACTATATAATCTTCTTCTTCTTTCTATTTGGTAATTTTTTATGGCTAGCTTACCTCTAATGGTTTGTATTTTTTATTTTTTTATAAAATCTAAAGAACAAAATGAAGAAATAAATAAAGTGGTATCTCACTTTTTTTTTTTATGCACAAATTGATTTAACAAATTGATTTAATCTTACATATCTCACAATTTGTAAAGAAAGTTACTTATGAAAAGGATAACCAAAACAAGTTAATTATCGGCAAAGCAACAAAACTATAATTAAATTGTATGAATATTTTTAAAAATGCACCTTAGTACAGAATATTTTATATTAGCTTAGTAGTTATAACTAAAAAAAAATAAAAAAATAGAGGCAGAGTAAATTTGATAATAAAAGAAAGTCTCTTTCTAAACATTGACCTTATAGCAAATTTTTTAAAGATAATATATGTAAAAGTAGTTATCATGTAATATGTTGTTTGATAATGGTACTAGATGAGTTGTACAATACCCAACTCTTTTTGTATGGTATTTAAGACCTAGCTGAAGTATATCATTCATTCACCATCAATTTTATTTGAGCGAACCACAACCATTTATTTATATTAACTTGTTTCCTGTACTGTTAAAAAATAGAGTAATTATATTTGACTCCAAAATATATTTATTTTTTATGAACTACAAGTACAGGCCACAGAGCCACCATCTTCGCTAAGATGCAATTGGTGCTACAGTTTAGTTGCTCTTTCTAGTCATGCAGGATTCATTTTCAGTATCCTATCAAGATACTTGAAATGATAAAACATGTCAACCTAATTTTGTTTTCTTTCTAGGTTGAAGAGAATAATGTGAATTAGTTCATATCTAGCAAATTATATATCTGTGTATTAATTTGTGCTTGACAAAAACAATTCAACTTACATGAAGAACTATTAATTTATCAATCCTTAATTGGATGTTCTAGAAGCAGCTAAGAGGTTAAGGTGAGGCACGTGGTAGTGGTGGTGGTCATGGTTGTGAGCCTGTGATCAATGGGGTGGCTACAATGGGTTGGCATTAGGTGGTGTTTTATGATGTGGTAGAGCTGGAGGTTGTGATGGTAGTACTAGCATTTGAGTGGTAGTGTCAAAAATGTTTCACCACCTTTGACCTTTAATAACACAATCTATAGGGCAAAAAAGAGACATTTTATTATGTACACTTTTTTAGAAGGAGAAATTCTTGTTCAACTCTAGCCTTATCGATTAATAGTGTGTATGTAAGAAGTCTTTACTACTATGGAATAGTGGACCAGGAATTCAAGATTATTTTTGATGCTTTGACTAACATACCATAAATCAATTTTCTATTTAAATGAAAGATACCAATAAAGGAGAAGCAAGAACAAGCAGGATAAAGGAGGAGAGTTGTGATTATAAAAGGTGGTGTCGTTGGCTCGTTCCCTGCGGTATATTCTTGATTCCTGGATTTGAAATTTTGGTTTTTAAGTTTCAAATTTTGTGGGTTTGAGCCCAAGTAGAAGAAAAGAATTTAGGATTTTCTATTTGTTAAGGATTAAATTTAAAGCATTTAATATGATTGGGCTGAAAAACATAAATACAAAATTTATTGGCAGGTTTCCTTAAGAGGTAAACAAATAGTTAGCAGGTATGATGATTTGTCAAACTATCAAGAAAACATGTATCCAATTTAGTTGGACATTTAATGCCTAGTAAATCGAGTTTGGTATTGTATAACTCACCGTGATACTATTGTTAAGAAATTAATTTATATTGGAAATTATACAAATTAAAACCCCCTTCAAAATTCAATGAGATATAACAAAAATACAAAAGAGATAGCCATGCAAAATATAACTTGAAGAGAAGAGAAAGAACATTTAACACATAACATTTAACATGACTTGGCACCCATACCTACATCCACAGATAAGAAGAGAGATTTTACTATAGTAGCAAGATTACAAAAAGAATAATATCCTGTACATAGTATTCTCACACTTTCTCTATATTTACAACTCTCACAAGCATATTTAGTTATACTTCATAGAACTTATCCATCAAGCAAACTTTTCCTTCACTCTATAAAAACTATATTATAATCTCAATCTAATGATCAAAGTAAGTCTCTTTAGGAAATTTAAATCACAATCTAAATAATTTTTCTTACCCAACAACAGCAAACTAATGAGAAAAATTACATTCTCCTCCCTTTAGATTTAGTGAAATAACACTAAGATCCAACGTTTGAAGAAATCAACACTCCCTTCTCTTGTATAGATGGAAAAGCTAACAGTGTCACAAAATAATTTGGGTAAAATACTAAAAATCATATTTGTATAACCAAAATTTCAAAATATCTTACTTTTACTTTTTTTTTTTCAAATGAATCCTAATATTTACTTTTTTATATCATTCTTTAATTTTTAACCTATTTTCTTAATAGAAATCTCAATTTATTATTTTAATAAAATAAAATAAAAATAATGTATACATATATCTATACTATTCTAAAAGTCAAAAGACTTTTATGGTCTCCTACTATATAATATATACATATTTAAATTATTTAAAAAATAAATTTAATTAATAAAATTCATCTAATCAATAGATAATTATTAAAAAATAATCTCCACATTTTACTACTGTGATATCCTGATAATTTAATGTATGTTTCAGAATATTCGTACATGACCTGTGTCCACATTTTACTACTGTGATATCCTGATAATTTAATGTATGTTTCAGAATATTCGTACATGACCTGTGTTATTAGGAGAATAAAATTTTAGGCAAATTAGGTTTAAAGTGAATAAACACTAGTGTGTATATATATATATGTATACACAGTATATAAATATATATAAATTGCCTAAAATTTTTATTTATAGATATATATATATATATATATATACACCGTATATATATATACACACACATCTATATAAATTGGAAAATGTATTTTGATTATACTATAGATTGACTTGGACTTGGAATTCATTTCATTTAAAGTGTATTATTGGTAAATAAAATTTGTTATGAATATAATGAATTATAAAACAGTAATTGAGTATATATATATATATATATTTATAATTATAGATAAATTAGAGTCATAATTATCACATGTGTACTATGATATAATATTTTATTTCTAAGTATTTTTTTTTTCTTTGGGGCCGAGTACCTTCTTCCTGCTGTCTTTCCACCGCCACACTTGTTCCTCCTCTATTTTAGTTGGTACTAGAGTATGTCGGTGTCTTCTTAAAATTTAGCTATAAACACTATTCTCCTTCTTTCTTGTTGGTATGATTTTCGTTGGCCTAGCCTTCCGTTCAACCTAGTTGCCATGGGAATTAGTTGGACAGTAGGGACTCCAACCAAAATCTTCAAAAAACTGAGCCTAGTTTTCCTTTTCCTTGCTTTGTTGTCGTGCTCTTTAAGTACTACTACCACACTATTCCTTTTTGCTCTCCCTTGTATAGCTCTTGTATGGCCTTGTATCATTTCAATGTCTAATGTATTCTTCTTCCTCAGCTCAGCCGAGATAGCAAAAGGGGTAGTTGCCCCCTATTTTGCATTTTGGCATGTATTGGAGCCTCCCTTCAGTCAGCTAGTTCACCTCAGGCCATGGAGGACTTTAAGTTTAACGGCAAAGCTACCATGTACCATAGGTGCCAGGGCAGCCAACAGCAAGAAGGATAGCTCCTCACTCTTCCTAATCTAGCTATGGAAGCAAAAGGAGTTAGATGCAAAAAACTCCTCCTTGCCATGAGTTTTGTTAATAGCTAGTTAGTTTGTGGCTTTGATTTCTTTATACTTTTTTATATAGCTGATGATTTAGAATTAAGGACTAAGATAAATCTAAGTAAAAGTTTAAGAACAATGAATATATAAGATAATTATGCCTAATTGTAGAATGAGGAAATTGGAAATTTAAGTATGATAATATAGGACTTATATACTCTTAAGTTAGATAAATTGTAGCAAAGTAATTTAATTAGTATTCAAAGTTGGGATATAAGTAGTATGAAAATGATGAGATATGTTGAACTCTTAAGGTTAGAGCTGCCAAAATCCTATGTTTTGTAGAATTTAATGCAACTTCACAGAATAAACTATATTGATATATAAATCTAAAAATATCAAATGATATACCATTATAAAGCTACATGTGTCTAGTATTCTATAAATTTTACGAAACTAGATTTGGAATTTCCTAGAGAAAGATATGACCATTAGAGTGAACACTGGTTCAAACCCCAAGTTTAGACAGTTTTAATATTTCTAACTTACTGGTATTTTCTATCTTTTCTAATAGTTTCCTTCTACCCTATACATGTCAAGACATCTAAAATGTCTTTCCATTTTACTTGATATGTAAAGGCTTAATAGAAAATTTTCATAAACAAATCTATATATACCAAATGTTGATTTTATAAATTGGAAAATGTACTTTATATTCATGAAGTTCTTTCCTTTTCCTTCATGATAGTTAAAATTTAGATAAACAGTTTGGATATAAAGAAGTTAGAAGGGTAAATTAAGAAGTGAAGTAGTAGGAGTGTGGTGCTTAATTAGATTATAGGTTGGGTTATCTCTTTGTAATTTAGGATATTTGATTGAGTAGAACTTTTTAATTAAAACTTGGTAAATTTAAGTCTTGATGGCTAATTGTTTTAAAAATTTAAATAAAAGTGCATAGCAAGAGCAAAAGGTTGGTGGATGTATTGAGTTAAGGAGTGAATGAAAGTGAATAGTGGATGTGATCAAAGGAGGGTTAGATGGGAATAAAGTGTGGAAAATGAGAGTTAAGTGGTTTTGAAAGGGTGCGGGGGGCAGATTTCATAGGTAATAGAAATTTAGTATTTCAAGTGTCTTCGGGGCAGAATTAAATTAAGAGTTCAAAAGATAAAATGTAGCTTATGATATTGAAATGTTGTCTACAAAATTTCATAGCTTGGTTTTTAGTATGTTGTGAGGTAGAGCTCTTAGACTCTAGCTAGTTCGCAAAGGATTTTTAATGCCATGTGTTAGGTTCATGTAAGGAATTGAGTGGGTTCAAAACCAATTTTAGGAAATATTCCTAAATAAGAAAGATATATATACCTGTTTATTAACAAACCTACCCACACCCCAGTTCACTAAGCAACTAGCTATTGCCTTACTTGGTGTCCTCATGGTGGAGACAAGGGTGCAAGGCAAGGCAAGGCTGCTGTCTCTACTCCTTCCAAGCTTCACGGTAACCTTGAAGTTGCTATGGGAGAGATAGGAGCTGCACGTCTAAGACAAGGGACAGCTGCTACAAAAAAGTTGAAAACAGACAGCTGTTGCAGGCCAAAAGAAAGGCTGCTTTTCATGGCTGCAAGGTATAACAATACCTCTTGGCTAACTGACAACTAAAGGCTAGACAACGCAAGGTGAAAATGAAGAAGGGAGGAGAGAAAGTTAGCTGCAAGAGAAAGGTTTCATCACCACAAAACAAAGGGAGTAAAACAGGGCATATGCTGAAATTGAGAGGCAAAGAAATAGAAGGAAAACAGAGGTGGTTGTCATGGAAATTGAAAGGAATAAAGACAACTAAGTAGCAACCAACCAAAGCAAGGATGGATGAAGAGGAAAAACAAGGAAGGGAAGGTGGAAGACTCGGCCAAGACTTCTCCAGAGAAAGAAGGGTGGTGGCCAAACCAAAAAGTAAAGAAAGAAAAAAACATCAAGGTCTAAGTATAACTAATGTATGGAGGAAATTGAATCTAGGTGTGTATGTATATATATATATATATATATATCCATTAGTTATTAAAAGTGATTTACATTTTTTAATTTTGTATTTAATATTAAAATTCAATGTAACATATACATAAATATACTAGTTATATACAAGCACATACTTATATATATCTTACCTGTATTTAATTTTTTAAATTAATTTAATTTGATAAAAAAATAAATTATATATTTTAAAAGTGTGGGAGAGAGTAGGTGAGTAGGAGAGTGGGAGAGTGGGAGAGTGAGAGAGTGGGAGAGTGGGAGAGTGGAAAGGTGGGTGGGTGAGAGTATGAGAGTAGTTGTCGCACCCTTCACGGAGGCATGACTGGCCGGAGGAATGGATTGCCAACTCTCTGTAACCCGTACTCTAAAATAAGAAAGCAACTACGACTCTTAACCAAACTAATGAATAAAAGTAAATATTTATAAAACAAAAGTTAGTTGTAAAAGTTTGTTTACTGAAATAAATAACAGTTTACAAAAAATTTTAGCAGAGATTCCTCGTAATATGGAACATGCCTAAAATAGAAATGCATAATCCTGTTTTTATACAATAACCAAACTAACAACAACAAAGACAATAAGGACCTCCATTACGTTTCTTATCACAATAATAATTAATTAAACTATTACACATTATAAGACCAGACACCCCATAGCTCTAGTATGACAACAAATTTTCACCCTTTGACTTCAAGATTGAGATTCCCAAGAGTTACCTTGCTATCAAACACTCGACAAGATCCATTATCGGTAATGGCCATCCTCAAATCCTGTTACTAAAAACAATACCACATAAGAAGGGTTAGTCTTATGGACACAGTGAGGAGAAAATAGTACCAAAGGGGTACTAGCATCACTCAACATAAGTAATATAATATATAAAATAACATCATGTAACAATGTTCATGTTTTAATTCAAAATACACATACATATTGTTATTCATTATAAATTCACAACTTACATAATTCATAAGATCACAAATAAATCAAAGCAATCATAACATACAAAGCAAACAAAGGGGCAAAGAGTAACTCAGCCCCACACAACAATATCACCTCCCACCTGGCATTTATGCGCCCACACAATAGATTCATCTCCTTACATAATCCATCTCATCGAGACTGAGCTCTCAAACTTTGAAAACATTTATCAAAATCAAAATATCTTAGAATTTCAAATCAACATATCCTAGGTGCACTTGGATCTTACTTCCAAAAATAAAAATTCTTTCTCAGAAAAATTTAAATTTGTTGGCCGATATAAATCACAAAAAATTTTAGATAAGTATGATTCAAATAACTCACTGAAACATTGCATTTGCACATTTATTTAAATACACATACAATTACACATAATAATCTAGTCCCTAAAGGCAACAATTAACTACCCACCTTTAACAGATCTTATTTATCACTTACGATTGCATTCGCGTGCAATGTTGATTTAACCACACTTTTCGAAGCTACAAGTACATTTTCTAATTTATTAAATCAACATTTAGTATCGATAGGTTTGTTTATGAAAAATTTTTATTAAGCTTTTACATATCAAGTATTATGAATTGTACTTTGTATGGCAAGGATGATAATGAAGAGACATTTTATATGTCTTGACATGTATAGGTTAGAAGGAAACTATTAGAAAAGATAGAAAATACTAGTGAGTTAGAAATATTAAAACTGTCCAAACTTGGGGTTTGAACCAGTGTCCACTCTAATGGTCATATCATTCCGTTTGTTGGAATTATTAATAGAAAAATATATCTTTCTAGATAGATATCATATGTATTATTTGGAGATATATATATATATATATATATATATACACTAATACAGTTAATTATTAAAAGTTTACTCCTTTTAGGCATTTTTACAACCCTTGGATATATGTTTATTTTCATTGACATACTTAATCAAATTTAATAAAATCCAGTCTAAACATTATCTATAGGATGTTAACTACCTTTATTATTTAGAAAATTTTCCTAAAATCAGCCTTGAACTCATTCGATTCTTTATATAAACAAAAAGATGGCAGTCACAAAATTCTTGGTTATCAATATCAAACTCCAAAGCTTATAAAAACTTCATATTCGATAATTAAATTACAAAAATTTCTAGTCTAACTTATCAAGATAATAGGAGCATTTCATCTTCATAACATTATTCCTAATTCAACCTTTAAGACTCTCTAAAGTTAGCTACACTAAAAATGGTTCAATCAGTATTTGAAAATCATAACCCTGAGTTCCATCACCTCCAAAATATTCATAACAAGGAATTAAAACCTACACCACTCCAGATTTACTCTTTATATGTTAAGAACAACTTTTATTTTGAGATCCTAAGCTAATTCCAACACAAGACTCGACGAAGTTTCCCGAATTAACTGAAGCTCACTAAAATTCCTGTATGGAACTAGCCTTAGTTCTGTATCTCTAACAATCCGTATACTTCGAATCAGGTTACGAAATTTTGCATGTATCATTTTAAGACCCTAACCTACACTTTTTATTTGGAACTATTAATTTAATTCAGTTTCAAAAATATTTGAAATGTTAGATTTCTCCAACTTGCAAAATCTGCCCCTGCTTCACTTCAACAACCACTTCCAAGTTACTTTCCCTGATTCTTCAATCATACATAATTACACCAAATATATTTCTTGAAAAAATCTCCTTAACTCTTTCACCAAATATTTTAAAATTACATTAATTAGTTCCATATCATATTTCTTAATTAGCTATTTTATTTATCTAGGGAAGTCAACTTCTAAATATACGATAACATTTAATTTCTTTTATACATGTTGTCAAATACTTTTAAAAGAATAATTAATTTCCATTAGTGTGTATGCATTTGTATATATACATACACCAAGAATTCAACATATCTCATCCTTTTCATGCTACTTATATCCCAACTTTGAATCCTAATTAAATTACTTATCTACAATTTATCTAACGTAAGAGTATATAAGTCTTATATTATCATACTTAAATTTCCAATTTCCTCATTCTACAATTAGACATAATTATCTTCTAAATTCATTGTTCTTAAATTTTTGCTTAGAATTTTCTTATTCCTTAATTCTAAATCATCAGCTATATAAAAAAATATAAAGAAATCAAAGCCATAAACTAACTAGCTAATGACAAAACTCATGGGAAGGAGGAGTTTTCTGCATCTAACTCCCTTTGCTTCCATGGCTAGATTAGGAAGAGTGGAGAGCTATCCTTCTTGTTGCTGGCTGCCTTGGCACCTGAGGTACACGGTAGCTTTGCTGTTAAACTTAAAGTCCTCCATGGCCTGAGGTGAACTAGCTGACTGAAGGGAGGCTCCTGTACACGCCAAAATGCAAAACAGGGCAACTACCCCTTTTGCTATTTTGGCTGAGCTGAGGAAGAAGAATACATTAGACATTGAAATGATATAAGGCCACACAAGAGCTATACAAGGAAGAGCAAAAACGAAGAGTGTGGTAGCAGTACTTAAAGAGCACGGCAACAAAGCAAGGAAAAGGAAAATTAGGCTTGATTTCTTGAAGATTTTGGCTGCAATCCTTGCTATCCAACTAATTCCCATGGCAGCTAGGCTTAACGGAAGGCTAGGCCAACGAAAATCATACCAACAAGAAGGGATGAGAATAGTGGTCATAGCTGAATTTTAAGAACACACCGACGTACTCTAGAACTAACTAAAATAGAGGAGGAATAAGTGTGGGGTGGAAAGACAGAGGGAAAAAGGTACTCGGCCCAAAAGAAAAAAAAACTTAGAAATAAAATATTATATCATAGTACCCATGTGATAATTACGACTCTAATTTATCTACAATTATGAATATATATATATATATATATATATATATATCTATATATATGTACCTAATTATTGTTTTATAATTCATTATATTCATAAAAAAATTTATTTACCAATACATTTTAAATGAAATGAATTCCAAGCCCAAGTCAATCTATAGTATAATCAAAATACATTTTCCAATTTATACATATGTGTGTGTATATATATATACGGTGCATATATATATATATAAATTTTACGTAATTTATATATATCTATATATACTGTGTATATATATATACACACACTAGTGTTTATTCAATTTAAATCTAATTTGCCTAAAATTTTATTCGCCTAATAATACCGGCCATGTACGAATATTCTGAAACATATATTAAATTATCAGGATACCACAGTAGTAAAGTGTAGAGATTATTTTTTAATAATTATCAAGTGATTAGATGAATTTTATTAATTAAATTTATTTTTTAAATAATTTAAATATGTATATATTATATAGTAGGAGACCATAAAAGTCTTTTGACCTTTAGAATATTATAGATATATATGTACATTATTTTTATTTTATTTTATTAAAATAATAAATTGAGGTTTCTTTTAAGAAAATAAGTTAAAAATTAAGGAATGATATAAAAAAGTAAATATTAGGATTCATTTGAAAAGAAAAAAAAAAAAGTAAAAGTAAGATATTTTGAAATTTTGGATATACAAATATGATTTTTAGTATTTTACCCAAATTATTTTTTGACACTGTTAGCTTTTCCATCTATACAAGGGAGGGGAGTGTTGATTTCTTCAAACTTTGGATCTTAGTGTTATTTCACTAAATCTAAAGGGAGTGGAATGTAATTTTCTCATTAGTTTACTATTAGTGGGTAAGAAAAATTATTTAGATTATGATTTAAATTTCCTAAAGAGACTTACTTTGATCATTAGATTGAGATTGTAATATAGTTTTTATAGAGTGAAGGAAAAGTTTACTTGATGGATAAGTTCTACGAAGTATAAATAAATATGCTTGTGAGAGTTGTAAGATATAGAGAAAGTGTGAAAATACTATATACAGGATATTATCCTTTCTGTAATCTTTCTTACTATAGTAAAATCTCTCTTCTCATCCGCAGATGTAGGTTTGGGTGCCAAGTCATGTTAAATGTTATGTGTTAAATGTTATTATCTCTTCTCTTCTAGTTATATTTTGCATGGCTATCTTTTTTTGTATTTTTATTATATCTCATTGAATTTTAAAAGGGGTTTTAATTTGCATAATTCCCAATATAAATAAATTTCTTAACAATAATATCACGGTGAGTTATACAATACCAAACTCTATTTACAGGGTATTAAATGTCCAACTAAATTGGACACATGTTTTCTTAATAGTTTGACAAATCATCACATTTGCTAATTATTTGTTTAACTTTTAAGGAAACCTGCCAATAAATTTGTGTATTTATGTTTTTTAGCCCAATCTTATTAAATGCTTTAAAATTAATCCGTAACAGATAGAAAACCCTAAATTATTTTCTTCTACTTGGACTCAAACACCACCTAAATGCTATTACTACCATCACTACCTCCAGCTCCACCACATCATAAAACACCACCCAATGCCAACCCATTGTAGTCACCCCACTGATCACAGGCTCACAGCCATGACCACCACCACCACCACGTGCCTCACCTTAAACTCTTAGCTACTTCTAGAACATCCAATTAAGAATTGATAAATTAATAGTTCTTCATGTAAGTTGAATTATTTTTGTCAAGCACAAATTAATACACATAGATATATAATTTGCTAGATATGAACTAATTCACATTATTCTCTTGAACCTAGAAAGAAAATTAAATTAGGTTGACATGTTTTTTCATTTCAAGTATCTTGATAAGATAGTGAAAATGAATCCTACATGACTAGAAAAAGCAACTAAACTACAGCAGCAATTACATCTTAGTGAAGATGGTGGCTGATAGGTGGAGAAGGTGGCATTGTGGCCAGTACTTGTAGTTCTAAAAAATAAATATATTTTCGAGTCAAATATAATTACTCTATTTTTTAACAGTACAAGTAACAAGTTAATATAAATAAATGGTTGTGATTCACTCAAATAAAATCGATGGTGAATATACTTCAGTTGGGTCTTAAATACAGTACAAAAAGAGTTAGGTATTGTATAACTCATCTAGTACCATTAACAAACAAGATATTACATGATAACTACTTTTACATATACTATCTTTAAAAAATTTGGTATAAGGCCAATGTTTAGAAAGACACTTTCTTTTATTATCAAATATACTTTGCCTCATTTTTTTTTAGTTATAACTACTAAGCTAATACAAACTATTATGTACTAAGGTGCATTTTTAAAAATGTTCATACAATTTAATTATAGTTTTGTTGCTTTGCCGATAATTAATTTATTTTGGTTATCCTTTTCATAAGTAACTTTCTTTACAAATTGTGAGATATGTAAGATTAAATCAATTTGTGCATAAAAAAAAAAATGAAATACCACTTTATTTATTTCTTCATTTTGTTCTTTAGATTTTATAAAAAAAATTAAAATACAAACCACTAGAGATGCATAAAAGAAAAGGAAAGTCATATGCCCATTACAGCAATTAGAAAAGTAACTAAATCTTAATTACCCAAATTGGATGCTAAAAGGAAAGTAACTAATTTATTTCATCATTTAAGTTCAACAGTTTATATTACATCTAGACCACATGCCTTAGCCTATATATAACTCACAAACACACATAATATAGACATGCATATTTAGGTTAACTCTTATTTGAGTTTTTTTTATTTGGTTTTAAGCTAAATTCGGGGCTCTCTGCTTACCAACTCTAGAAGGAGCTGATGGTAGAACTCAACTGCTAGTTCATGAAAAACTCTAATGGGGTTACCTTCATCTCTTTGGTATTGGTTTGAAGGGAGCTCCGATTGTGGCTCTGAGGCCATGAATATCTTTTACTCTTTTTTTATTTTGGATTACTGAAGAACTCCCGCAGGTATATATAACTCTCTCACTTTCTCTTCAGTTTCTATTTAGATTGAGTACCCTGGTACGTACAAATTGTGTTTTAACACATTATTAATTAATTTCTTACATTGGCATATAAGAAAATTATTCATTTTTTTTGTTAGTATTAGCACATATGTACTCTTTTCAATTAAGGATCAATGATTATTATTTTATTTTTTTAGTAAAAGCTAGAGATTAGACCCATAACTTGGAGGTAAGGAATAATTGATTTCTTTCAATTGTAGACAAAAAAAGCTTCAATTTATCATGCTCAAAGGGTTTACATAAGTTATTACTAGTATTTTTATTTGTCTTTTATAATCTCTTATATAAATTTTAACAAATTTTTATATGCAAATCATCAAAACATAAAAGTATTTAGCCTTAGTAATAATCCACCTAGTTGGAATAGACAGAAAAAATATACACATTAAAACACAATTTATGTAAATTTTTTAAAAATTGAAAAAAAAAAAACAATATTGATTTTGGAGTTAAGTTTTAGTTGTGGTCTAACCTATGATATCATATAAACATTTAATTTAATTTTTATAAATGTTAAACATAATATAAATTTGCCTACATGAATTAGTTTACTAATATATATTACTAACTTAGGAAAATAAATTAATAATTTAAATTTATTCAATATAGTCACACCTACAAAATATTCAATTTAATCTTCATAATATTGAATATAATATAATTATACTAACATTAATTAAATTACTAAAATATTGATATTATATATTAACAACCTAGGAAAATAAAAATAAAAAATTGAAATTTATTTAATATAGTCACACCTACAAAATGTTTAATTTAATATTTATAATATAATTTTTTCTTCATTAATATGATTATTAATATATTGATATTATATATTAACAACTTAGGAAATAAAAATAAAAATTTGAAATTCATTTAATATAGTCACATTTACAAAATATTATATATCAATTAGTGTGTTTTGGTGATACATAACACGTTTTGGGGTTTTAACTGGATTTAAGTGCATATTAGTATGACCTATCAAAATGTTAAAAATTAAATTAAATTTTAGTTTTTTTAGATTTTAGAAAAAAAAAATATATATATATATATATAAGTGAAATCCAGACTAACTGGATTTGTCTTATGTCGTCCAGTTTACATAATTCAATCCATAACATATTTGTATGGTTCAAATCAGTGTTTCTCTACCATGCAACTAATGTTCTTACCATTCGAGTGGATTAGATTTTTAGGACACCAATTTATTTTTGTGAAATGCAAATTTAGTATCAATCCATATAACTAATCTCCATGATTTCTTTTATTTCATTAACAATTACAATATTATGAACATAAATGTATATTTCACGAGTACAAATGGATAATGAAAAAAACAAAAAAAAAAACAAAATATTAAATTACATGGTATGGCTCTCTTACTTGCTTCATATATATATCTTTGCCAGAATTTTGGTATATGTAATTGAGATTTAAGGTCTTTTTTGCATATTAGTGGTGCTTTTTTTTTTTTTTTTTTTCCAATACCATTAACCCTCTCTGATTAACATATGTACAATTCAAATAATGGATTTCTAGTTTCTTCAACCATCTTGTTTCTAATTTTATATTGCCAAATAAAATTCAAACATTTTTACCTTACTAATATCAATACATTTTTCTCAAACTACAATTAAAATTTCTCTTTTTCTATAGGATTTTTTTTTTTTTTTTTAATGATGTCTTAGAGATACTTGTTGTTAAGGTTTAATGGTTGAAAATTAAATTTTAAAATAAATAAGAATCCATCAATTACTTGGCACTTAATCATCATTGAGATAATAAATGATTAAAAAAATACATATGCACTTTTACAAATAATAGTGTTCAACCAAACAAGATGATTGGGTTTTCGATAAAATTCACTTGACCTAATCAAATTGATTTGATTAAAATTTTACTTGATTTTTGAATTCAAATAATCTGTGACAATATAAAATTGTACCTAATTAAAAACTCAGTTAGTCATGATTGCATATTTCAGTTAATTGGGCCTTATCCCATAATGGACCAATAATTATTTAAAATGAAAACTTAGAACTAGATACCATAAATTCAAATATTTTCATGATCTTCTTATCCATTGTTTTTCTCACAACTCATTACATTTTTTTCATAAACATTTGGAAACATATTGATCACATCATCCTTGTTCCATGTAAAAATTATGCCCCACATCTCACTCACCTCTACTGTGTTGAACGACTCAGCTTTTAACAACTCATTACACTATTTTATTCACCATTTGGTCCCTCCTCCTTGTGGATCCATTTGGGCATGAATTCAATATGCCAATAGCAAACTGAAATACGATCAAATAGATAAACATTAACAATAAAATAATTATTTTTCTAAAAAAATAATAAGAAGAAGAATAATTTATAGATGTAAAGAAGCAAAAGAAAAGATGTACACACCGTAACAAAAATAACATGTAGGCATGTTCACAATTGTAAAGCCTGCTCTCCAGTATTCCTAGACAGTAGCCACATATACAATCTCTAGGTTTGGTGCCAGGGCCTTTACCTAAAATTGTGAAACTTGGGAGAAAGGCTAGTAGTGTGGTTCAAATGTTACTCTGATGGAAAACTACCATCAATCTCCTCCTCCTTTATTTCTAAACACACTTAGGAAACAAAACCAGGGGAAAAAATAGTTACAAATAATTTTTTATGAAATGAAAGTGAAAACTTCTAATGTGAATTGCAATGAATTTTTGATGTATCATTGATTTGATCGGTAGATGAAGAAAAATTTCTTCTTCAATTAATATCATCATTTTCATCACATTTGTCTTCTTCAACTACTTCAGTGGCCCTGGATAACACATAAGAAGACAAAGTTGTGTTGTGGCTTAGCGACCTTAGGCTTGTCACTTTATATAGATGATATATATTCTACCTACAACGTGTCTCTATTGCCATTATTGGGTGATGAGTGTATGATTTTATATTTCATTAAGAAAACTATAGGCAAGAGTAATACAATGTACCTAGTTGGTTTAGCTTGGATAAAAGTGATATCATTTAAGTTTGACAATTATTAGATGCATGCATTACCCTAATCAAGCATTGTGTTTCCTAACTTCATATTTACCAGTTTTATATAAGGGGCACAAGCCTTCTATTGTAACTTCATTTATAGAGATATCAACAAGTATAATTAATTCGTGAACTAATTGATAGGCAAGAAAAACATGTAAGAGGAGAATCAGTGAAAATATTAATTTCATGTGTTAATATTAAAATCATTGATATGTATATTAATTTTATGGTTTTATACTTCAAAGAATTGCTTTATATTTTCTTTATGCATTGACAAACAAGAAAAAAAAAAAAAAATATATATATATATATATATATCATTGATTTGATGGGTTGATGAAGAACAATTTCTACTTCAATTAATAGCATCATTTTCATCGACTTCATCTTCTTCAACTACTTTGGTGGCCACGGATCACACACAAGAAGATAGAGTTGTTGTGTCGTAGCAATGCAACCTTATACTTTATTTTTTATTAGTTCACTAAACAAGTCTTACTCAATCTTGGTAAAGCTCATCCGCTAAACTCGCGTGTCCAACTTCTTAAATATATAATATAAATAAATATATACTATCTAATTTAATATTTAATTATGATGATATTTCTTAGCAGAATTAGCATATATATATATATATATTAGTGATAAATATTTAAATGAAAATAATATAAGAATAAGCTTACTGACAATCCACATAGTCAGAATAAAAAGAAGAAAAATATCACACCCCTCACAAAGGCATGACAAGCCGAAGGTTTGGGTAACCAACCCATTGTAACCCTGACTTTCAAACAAAATAACAAACTTGACTCATGACCAAACTAAAGAATAAAAGTAACTTTTCTGAAACCGAAGATCACTGTAAAAGTTTATTTCTAGTAATAATTAACAAGTTACTGAAAATTTTTGGCAGAGATTCCCAACAAAATGGAACATGCCTCAAAATACAAACACCTTTGTTCCTGATTTCACACAACACTAATACAAAGACAACAAGGAGCTCCGCTCCGTCCACATTTTAATATACAACAGTAACTAGACTTTTACATATACCAAAATTAGACACCTCACAGTTCTAGTGTGATTGCAAACTTTCATCCTTGACTTCAAGTCTGAGATCCTGGAAATACTTTTTTGTACTCAATCGGCAAGTCATAAGCTTGGCAATGTCATGTACCGAACTCCTGTTATAAAAAATATTCACAAGATAGGGGTGAGTCCTATGAACTCTGTGAGTGAAAAATCGTACCCAAAGGGTACTAGTATCACACCACACAAGTGTATAACATATATAGTAACATCATGTAATATTGTTTATACCTTAATTCACATTACATGTGTACATTATAATCGTCATAAATTCACTATTTACATGAAACACGGGATCACAAGTTAATTAGAGTAAGAATATCAAACAAAGAAACCAAAGGGCCAACGAGTGACTCAGCCCTGCACAATATTATTATCCCCTACCAGGCATTTACATGCCCGCACAACAAATTGATCTCTATACACAATCCATCCGAACGGGGCTGAGCACTCAATTAATTAAAAAAAACATTTATCAGCATCATAATTTCTTATGTTTTAAATCAAAATATCTTAGGTGCACCTAGATCTTAATTTCGAAATAAAAAAAATTTCCCTGAAAAACTTTCATGTGTTGGCCCTAATCAACCACAGACAATTTCAAACAAGAATAATTCAACTGACTCACAAAAATATTGCACTAGCACATTTATTTAAATACATATACAATAGAACATAATAATCTAGCCCCTAAAGGTATCAATCAACCACTTACCCTTAACCGATCCCATTCGTCACTCACACTTGCGTCCACGTATCTCATCAGGTCCATATTAGAATCCGGAACTAAAATTCATATTCCCAAATAATATTTAGTTCATAAACATTATTGTTATAATATTTTAGTTACTAAGCTTATATCTCAACTTGTATAGGTTTCTTTATGAAAGTTTTCCATTAAGCTATTACATGTCCATTAATATGAATTGAACTTTATGTGATAGGGTTAATAATGAAAAGATATTTTAAATGTCTTGACAATACAAAGGTAGAAGGAACAATTAGAAAAGACAGAAAGCACTTAGTGAGTTAGAGGTGTTGAAACTATCAAAACTTGTGATTTTGACTAGTGTCCACTTTAACGGTCATATCTTTCTCTAGCGAATTTCAAATCCAGTTTCGTAAAATTTATAAAATACTAGATACATGTAGTTTTATAATGGTATATCATTTGTAATTTTTTTATTTTTATATCAATACAATTTATTCTTTGAATTTGCATCAAATTCTGTAAAATGCACGATTTTGACAACTCTAACCTAACAGTTAATTGAACATAACTTTTTATAGGAAAAACGAAATCCATTTCCGTTTGTTAGGTTTGTTAATAAACAGGTATATATATCTTTCTTACTTAGAAACTTTTCCTAAAATTGGTTTTGAACCCACTAAATTCCTTACATGAACCGAAAACATGGCACTAAAAATCTTGTGTGAACTAGCCAGAGTCCAAGAGCTCTACCTCACAACATACTTGGAACCATGCTATGAAATTTTGCAGAAAATATTTCAAGACCATAAGCTACATTTTATCTTTTGAACTCTTTATTTAATTATTCCCTGAAGACACTTGAAATACCGAATTTCTGTTACTCATGAAATCTGCCCCCTGCACCCCTGCACCCCTTCAGAACCACTTAACTCTCATTTTCCACACTTTATTCCCAACTAACCCTCCTTTGATCACATCCACTACTCACTTTCATTCACTCCTTAACTTAATATATCCACCAACCCTTTGCTCTTGCTATGAACTTTTATTTAAATTTTTAAAGCAATTAGCCATCAAGAGTTAAATTTACGAAGTTTTAATTAAAAAGTTCTACTCAATCAAATATCCTAAGGAGTGAATGAAAGTGATAACCCAACCTATAATCTAATTAAGCACCACACTTATACTACTTCACTTCTTAATTTACCCTCCTAACTTCTTTATATCCAAACCATTTATCTAATTTTTAACTATCATGATGGAAAAGGAAAGAACTTCATTCAAATAAAGTAAATACTTGAGGTTTAGAAACTACCCACACCACGTTTCACTAGGCAGCTAGCTGTTGCCATACTTGGTGTCCTCATGGTGGAGACAAGGGTGCAAGGCAAGGCAAGGCTGCTGTCTCTACTCCTACCAAGCTTCATGGTAACCTTGAAGTTGCTATGAGAGAGAAGGGAGCTATACGTCCAAGACAAGGGACAACTGCTACAAAAAAGTTGAAAACAGAAAGCTATTGTAGGCTAAAAGAAAGGCTACTTTTCACTCTGCAAGGTACTTGGGTAACTAACAACTAAAGGCTAGACAAGGCAAGGTGAAAATGAAGAAGGGAAGAGAGAAATTTGGCTGCAAGAGAAAGGTTTCTTCACGGAAAAACAAAGGGAGTAAAACAGGGCACATGCTCAAATCGAGAGGCAGAGAAATAGAAGGAAAACAGAGGAAGCCATGCTCAGCTTTAGAACATGATGCTATCTCGACGACACTTTTAGACTCTAGGAGAAGCCACGAATAACAACTGTAAAGTTGTGAGTGAAAGATATTATCTTTTGGTTACTATTCGTGTTTTGAAATTTTTTCTATATGTATATTATTGTTGGGTAAATATGTGTTTAGTACTTTGAGTTGAATATAAATGTTGAATTATGTGATAAAATTCTAAATCTTCATACATTTGTGCTATTGTTTGAATGATTTGTATGTGGTTGATAGAGCCAGAGAATTCATTTTTAATATGATTTAGAATCCAGGTGGACCTAGGATAAATTTGATTTGATTAAGTGATTATATAAATATACATTCGAGTAACTCAACCCCGGGGAGGTTACTGTGGGAGATTATATGTTATGGTATGCGGGAGCTGAATAGCCCCGAGGATGATATATGTATATGTACATATATATTATATATATATATATGGTGTTCAGGAGCGGAGTTACTAAGAAACAAATTTTAATTATTTACGACGGTATAATAACTTATTTGCTTTGGGTATGCATTGTAGCAAATAAGACAATTGCAAATATTTTTTCTAAGTCGACCTTTTTACATGGGTGACGACTCACAACCGTAGTAATAGTGAAAATTAAGAAAATAAACCTAATATCCAATTTCTCAGTTTGCATTCTATTATTCTTTCTCATTTTCGGTTCTCTACCTCTCCCTCACTCACCGACTTCACATCACATCTCACTCTGCTGTAAGCCACAAAGGCTCCATGGGAAAAGCTTAGAGACCATTTTACGAAAGGAGATTGGGATCCAAAATTGCCTTACCTTATCTCATTTTCTTATAAGAGTGTAGAATTTTTTCTCTCGGATTCAAATTTGGCTACTTTTATAACTTCATATTCTTCGTCTTCTTCAATTTTAATTGCACGGAGAGTTTGGGGAGTTTTCATGGCTTCTCCTATTGCATCAAACTGTATGGCTTTCAAATCCTCTGAAATTTCAAGTATCAGTAACAGGAAAGTGGATCAGTTTTGACAATGGTTTCTTGCTTGTTGAGTATAATCAAGTCAGCTCCATTCTTGTTTTGGTCTTCAATGCAGATCGAAGAGTTCATTTGGCTAGACTAGTATGTAGATCCTTGTATTGCATTAGACTTATTTTCCTATTTTTCACACCTTAGATGTTGTGAATTTTCACTACTGAAAGCTTGAAGAGTTTAAAAATTTTGTTGAGCTAACACTGACTTATTACCTATATTGAAACCCAAAAGAAAAAAAAGATCTCTAGTAGTTCCGTGATGAAAAATTCGAATTTAGGATATGGAAGGCAAATTCTTCCTTTTTATGTGGGTGCTTTTTAAAAAATTCTAATTATTTTTTACATTTCATACTACATGAAGAAGATTGGTCACTATTACTAATAATCAGGTTTGTAAAGCATCTATTTTATTTTTACGCCAGTAAGAATAGTAGTATTTGTATGTCTCTGATGTTCTACTAACATGGGTGCTTCGGATTGATTTTTGCAGCACAGGCTGGATGGTTGTTTATCAGAGCACTAAGTAGAGAGCTAGTTGGCCTAATTGTCCTATATCAGGGGTAAGCTCTTATTGCCATTCTCATCCTAAATTTTTTAAGTTTGTATCAATTTTGTTTTACTGCATTTTAGAAAGATAATAAAATATCCATTGGAATTTTACCTCTGTGGTGTGACAAATATTGGCTTGTCTTTAGAGATTGATTGGAGATAGGTGATAATTTTATTGCATTGAACGTTTAATTCATCACCTCTAAGATTATTTGGGGTTAGATTGCCCATTTCGATCGTTAGTTCATTTAAATGGTTAGGTTGTCCAGTTTTGTTACTATGTTAATTACTTGACTTCTAAAGTTGACCATCTAGCTATTTGTGGCTCATTTGAACTTAGTAACTAATCTATAATAGAGCAAGTTGATGCTTTATACTTTTAGACTGTTTATATGCAAACATGTGAAGAAGATGTTTATTTGAGCTATCACTTTTTCCTTATCATTTTAATTAATGCTATGAATTATGTTGTCATTTGAAACTGTAGGATTATTGGAAGATGTAGAAAAAATGATGAAGGTATGTACTGTTAAATTGGTAAATTTTTTATTTTTTTTAACATGCAAATGCTATCATTCAATATTGAATTGGATGACAAAGTTTAGAATATTTGTATATGCATTCAAAAACATATCTTATCAAATGTTTTATAACTTAGCATGACTAGTAACTCACATTATTTTACTTAGAATTTTAAGTGAATAGAGTTCACTCAATCTTGTGTATATAATCTTTGTGATTAATGGTCTTAGGAAAAAAGAATCTGCATTATGATATTTTCTTTTGGTTTTCCTTCTGCAATGTGTGGTAGCTTATATGCTCCAAAAGGTTTTGTACAAATTGGATCAAAGTATGCTTTCAATATGTTTGATAAAATGACTAAAAGAAGTTATTTGTAAATTAATATTTTGGAATTATTATGGTCAAGTCCTTATGATTAGGGACTAATAATATATGAAATTTAGAAACTAAACGATACTTGGAAATGTAATTTCAGGTCTAGAACATGACCCTATCTCGACGACACTTTTGGACTCTAGGGGAAGCCACGAACAACAACTATAAATTTGTGTGTGAAAGATATTATCTTTTGGTTACTAGTTGTGTTTTGAAATGTTTTCTATATGTATATTATTGTTGGGTAAAGATGTGTTTAGTACTTTGTGTTGAATATAAATGTTGAATTATGTGATAAAATTCAAAATCTTCATACATTTGTTATTTAGTGTGTTGTGCAATAGTTTGAATAATTTGTATATGGTTAATAAGCCAGAGAATTCATTTTTAATATGATTTATATTCATGGTGGACCTAAGATAAATTTTATTTGATTAAGTGATTATAGAAATATACATTCGAGTAACTCAGCCCCGGGGAGGTTACTGTGGGAGATTATTTGTTATGGTGTGCGGGAGCTGAATAGCCCCGAGGAAGATATATGTATATGTACATATATGTTTTATATATATATATGGTGTGCGAGAGCTAAGTTACTACGATTACTATCCCTTGGATGCTTTGTTTGATTTGTTTATTATATGTTTACTTACGAGTATCTAAGTTATATATATTATGTAAGGATTGTAATTGGATAATGAGTTATGTTATGATTTTTTATAAGTTTATGATATTTTAAGCTACTATCCTTTGGTACGTCTTTCACTCACTGAGTTTATATGTCTCAATATTCTTTCTTCTATGTTTTTTTTAGCTCTAGGTTCTTCTCAAACTCCTCTAGCAGTACCTTGACTTGCTAGTAGCTGTTGAGGCATGATACTCTTGAAAGGATGCACAATTGAAGCCCCGAGAATGAAACACTACAGTCATATCAGGGCGTAAAGCTATATATTGTGTACTTTGGATCATTGTGTCTTATTGTTGTTTTTTTTTTTTTTTGGTTCTTGATGCAATGAAGCTCCCTGTGTATATGTTCCCCCATAATGAAGAACATCTCTGAATAATACAATCTAAATTCCTCAATGTGGTGTGTAATAAGTTGGTACCGGAGCCTAGTTTAGAGATTCGCACCGTTGATGTTGTGAATTTTCAAAACAGTAGCTTGAAAGCTAGAATAGTATAAAAAATTTGTTGAGCTAACACTGACTTATTACCCATATTGAAACCCAAAAGAAAAAAAAGATCTCTAGTTGTTCCGTGATGAAAAATTCAAATTTAGGATCTGGGAGGCAAATTCTAATTTTCTTTTTACATTTGATACTACATGAAGAAGATTGGTCACTATTACTAACAATCAGGTTTGTAAAACATCTATTTTATTTTTATGCCAATAAGAATAGTAACATTTGTATGTCTTTGATGTTCTTTTAACATGGGTGCTTCGGATTTATTTTTGCAGCATAAGCTGGATGGTTGTTTCTCAGAGCACTAAGAAGAGAGCTAGTTGGCCTAACTATCCTATATTAAGGGTAAGCTCTTATTGTCATTCTCATCCTAAATTTTTTGGGTTTGTATCAATTTTGTTTTATTGCATTTTAGAAAGATAATAAAATATCCATTGGTATTTAACCTCTATGGTATGACAAATATTGGCTTGTCTTTAGAGATTGATTGGAGATAGGTGATAATTTTATTGCATTGAACTTTTAATTCATAAGTTATGAGTTTATTTGGGGTTAGATTGCCCATTTCAAACCTTAGTTCATTCAAATGGTTAGGTTGTCCAGTTTTGTTGACCATCTAGCTATTTGTGGCTCATTTGAACTTAGTAACTAATCTATGATAAAGCAATACAAAAAAAATGATAAAGGTATATACTGTTAAATTGGTAATTTTTTTTTATTTTTTTTAACATGCAAATGCTATCATTCAATATTGAATTGGATGATAAAGTTTAGAATATTTGTATATGCATTTGAAAACATATCTTATCAACTGTTTTATGACTTAGCATGAGTAGTAGCTCACATTATTTTACTTAGAATTTTAACTGAATAGAGTTCGCTCAATCTTGTGTATATAAACCTTGTGATTGATGGTCTTAGGAAAAACGAATCTACATTATAATATTTTCTTTTGGTTTTCCTTGTGGTATGTGTGGTAGCTTATATGCTCCAAAAGCAGACTTAATTTTGTACCTCTACTTGCCAATTGAAGGATTGTTTCAGGTGCTTCAAAATTTCGAAGTAACTAAAATTGAGCAGTTGTTTTACTTTTTTGAAGATTGATTTTTAGGTTTTTAAATTTTACTATATCAATCCATTCTACTTAATAAGATTGCAAGCCGGTAACTTGCACGAACATTGGTTATCTGCAACGGTTGAGGATAAGTTTATCTGCAATGATTGTTTTTACCGTTGTAGAAATTGGTTATTAATTATGCCATTTTTCGGCTAAGATTTCTCGTAATATGAAACATGCCTAAAATAGAAATGCATAATCCTATTTTTATACAATAACCAGAGTAACAACAACAAAGACAATAAGGAGCTCCATTACGTTTCTTCTCACAATAACAATTAATTAAACTATTACACATTATAAAACCAGACACCCCACAGCTCTAGTGTGACATCAAATTTTCACCATTTGACTTCAAGATTGAGATTCCCAAGAGTTACCTTGCCATCAAACACTCGACAAGGTCCATTATCGGTAATGGCCATCGTCAAATCCTATTACTAAAACCAAAACCACAGAAGAAGGTTCAGTCATATGGACTCAGTGAGGAGAAAATAGTACCAAACGGGTACTAGCATCACTCAACACAAGTAATAAAATAACATCATGTAATAATGTTCATGTTTTAATTCAAAATACACATACATATTGTCATTCGTTATAAATTCACAACTTACATGATTCATAAGATCACAAATAAATCAAAGCAATCATAACATACAAAGCAAACAAAAGGGCAACGAGTAACTTAGCCCCACACAACAATATCACCTCCCACCCAGTATTTATGCGCTAGCACAATAGATTAATATCCGTACATAATTCATCCCATTGGGATTGAGCACCCAAACTTTTAAAACATTTATCATAGTCAAAATATCTTAGAATTTCAAATCAACATATCCTAGGTGCACCTAGATCTCAGTTCCAAAAATAAAAATCCTTTCTCAGAAACATTTCAATTTGTTGGCCATTATCAATCACAAACAATTTCAGACAAGTATGATTCAAATAGCTCACTGAAACATTGCATTTGCACATTTACTTAAATACAAATACAATTACACCTAATAATCTAGCCTCTAAAGGTAACAATTAACCACCCACCTTTAACTGATCTCATTCATCACTTACGATTGCATTCATGTGCGTTGTTGATTTAACCACACTTTCCGAAGCTACAAGTACATTTTCTAATTTATAAAATCAACATTTGGTATAGTTAGGTTTGTTTATGAAAATTTTCTATTAAGCCTTTACATATCAAGTATTATGAATTATACTTTGTATGGCAAGGTTGATAATGAAGAGACATTTTAGATGTCTTGACATGTATAGGGTAGAAGGAAATTATTAGAAAAGATAGAAAATACCAGTGAGTTAGAAATATTAAAACTGTCCAAACTTGGGGTTTGAACTAGTGTTCACTTTAATGGTCATATCTTTCTCTAGAAAATTCCAAATTCAGTTTCATAAAATTTATAAAATACTAGGACACATGTAGCTTTATAATGGTATATCATTTGAAATTTTTAGATTTATATATCAATATAGTTTATTCTGTGAAATTGCATCAAATTCTGCAAAACACAAGATTTTGGCATATCTGACCTTAACTGAGTTATCTCAACATAACTTTCTCAAGGAAAAAGGAATTCCAATTCCATTTATTGAAATTATTAATAGACAAATATATATTTCTAGATAAGTATCATATGTATTATTTGGATATTTATATATACATATACTAATACGGTTAATTATTTAAAGTTTGCTCCTTTTAGGCATTTTTACAACCCTTAGATATATATTTATTTTCACTTACATACTTATTCAAATTTAATAAAACCCAGTCTAAACATTATCGATAGGATGTTAACTACCATTATTTATAAAAAGTTCATATTCGATAGTTAAATTACGAAAATTTCAAGTCTAACTTATCAAGATATTAGGAGCATTTCATCTTCAGAACATTATTCCTAATTCAAACTTTAAGACTCTCTAAAGTTAGTTACACTAAAACTGGTTTAATCAGTATCTGAAAATCATAACCTTGAGTTCCATCACCTCCAAAATATTCATAACAAGGAATTAAAACCTAAGTCACTCCAGATTTACTCTTTATATGTTAGGAACAACTTTTATTTAGAGGTCCTAAGCTAATTCTAACACATGCCCTGACAATGTTTCCCGAACTAACTGAAGCTCACTAAAATTCCTGTATGTAACTAGCCTCAATTCCGTAACTCTAATAATCTGTATACTTTGAATCTGGTTACGAAATTTTGCATGTATCATCTTAAGACCCTAAGCTACACTTTTTATTTCAAACTATTAATTTAATTCAGTTTTGAAAATATTCAAAATATTAGATTTCTCCAACTTGCAAAATCTGCCCCTGCTTCACTTCAATAACCACTTCTAAGTTACTTTCCATGATTCTTAAATCATACATAATTACACCAAATATATTTCTTGAAAATTAAATCTCCTTAACTCTTCAACCAAATATTTTAAAATTACATTAATTAGTTCCATATCATATTTCTTAATTAGCTATTTTATTTATCTAGGGAAGTCAACTTCTAAACATATGATAACACTTAATTTATTTTATACACGTTGTCAAATACTTTTAAAAAAATAATTAATTTCCATTAGTGTGTATGCAGTTGTATATATACATACACCAAGAATTCAACATATCTTATCCTTTTCATATTACTTATATCCCAACTTTGAATCCTAATTAAATTACTTATCTACAATTTATCTAACTTAAAAGTATATAAGTCCTATATTATCATACTTAAATTTCCAATTTCCTCATTCTACAATTAGACATAATTATCTTATATATTCATTTTTCTTAAAATTTTGCTTAGAATTTTCTTAGTCCTTAATTCTAAATCATCAGCTATATAAAAAAATATAAAGAAATCAAAGCCACAAACTAACTAGCTATTGAAAAAACTCATGACAAGGAGGAGTTTTCTACATCTAGCTCCCTTTGCTTCCATGGCTAGATTAGGAAGAGTGGGAGCTATCCTTCTTGCTGCTTGCTGCCCTGGCACATGAGGTACACGGCAGCTTTGCAGTTAAACTTAAAGTCCTTCATGACCTGAGGTGAACTAGCTAACTGAAGGGAGGCTCCAGTACACGCCAAAATGCAAAACAGGTTAACTTCCCCTTTTGCTGTCTTGGTTGAGCTGAGGAAGAAGAATACATTAGACATTGAAATGATACAAGGCCACACAAGAGCTATACAAGGGAGAGCAAACAGGAAGAGTATGGTAGCAATACTTAAAGAGCATGGCAGCAAAGCAAGGAAAAGGAAAACCAGGCTTGGTTTCTTGAAGATTTTGACTGCAATCCCTGCTGTCCAACTAATTCCCATGGCAGCTAGCCGTAACTGAAGGCTAGGCCAACGAAAATGGTACCAACAGGAAAGGAAGAGAATAGTATTCAAAGTTGAATTTTAAGAAGACATCACATACATACTCTAGAACTAACTAAAATAAAGGAGGAACAAGTGTGGCGGTGGAAAGACAAAGGGAAGAAGGTACTCGGCCCAAAAGAAAAAAAAACTTAAAAATAAAATATTATATCATAGTACCCATGTGATAATTATAGCTCTAATTTATCTATAATTATGAATATATATATATATATATATATACCCAATTATTGTTTTATAATTCATTATATTCATAACAAATTTTATTTACCAAAACACTTTAAATGAAATGAATTCCAAGTCCAAGTCAATCTATAGTATAATCAAAATACATTTTCCAGTTTATACATATATGTGTACATATATATATACTGTGTATATATATATATACACACTAGTATTTATTGACTTTAAACCAAATTTGCCTAAATTTTGATTCGCCTAATAATACAGGTCAAGAACAGACTACGAGGAAGGAGCAAACAACACCACCTCTTATAATCACAACTCTCCTTCTATATCCTGCTTGTTCTTGCTTCTCCTTTATTGGTATCTTTCATTTAAATAGAAAATTCATTTGTGGTATATTAGTCAAAGCATCAGAAATAATCTTGAATTCCTGGTCCAATATTCCATATTAGTAAAGACTCCTTACATACACACTATTAATTGATAAGGCCAGAGTTGAATAAGAATCTCTCCTTTTAAAAAAGTGTACAAAATAAAATGCCTTTTATTGCCCCATAGATTGTGTTATAAAAGGTCAAAGGTGGTGAAACATTTTTGACACCACCACTCAAATGCTATTACTACCATCACTCCCTCCAACTCCACCACATCATAAAACACCACCCAATGCCAACCCATTGTAGCCGCCCCACTGATCATAGGCTCATAGCCATGACCACCACCACCACCACCATGTGCCTCACCTTAACCTTTTAGCTACTTCTAGAACATCTAATTAAGGATTGATAAATTAATTGTTCTTCATGTAAGTTGAATTATTTTTGTCAAGCACAAATTAATACACATAGATATATAATTTGCTAGATATGAACTAATTCACATTATTCTCTTGAACCTAGAAAGACACTAAATTAGGTTGACAAGTTTTTTCATTTAGAGTATCTTGATAGGATAGTGAAAATGAATCCTACATGACTAGAAAAAGCAACTAAACTGTAGCACCAATTACATCTTAGCAAAGATGGTGGCTGAGAGGTGGAGATGGTGTCTCTGAGGCATGTACTTGTAGTTCATAAAAAATAAATATATTTTGGGGTCAAATATAATTACTTTATTTTTTAACAGTACAAGTAATAAGTTAATATAAATAAATGGTTGTGATTCGCTCAAATAAAATCGATGGTAAATGAATGATATACTTCAGCTTGGGTCTTAAATACCGTACAAAAAGAGTGGGTATTGTATAACTCATCTAGTACCATTATCAAACAAGATATTACATGATACTACTTTTACATATATTATCTTTAAAAAATTTGCAATAAGGCCAATGTTTAGAAAGACACTTTCTTTTATTATCAAATATACTCTGCCTCTGTTTTTTTTAGTTATAACTTCTAAGCTAATACAAACTATTATGTACTAAGGTGCATTTTTAAAAACGTTCATACAATTTAATTACAGTTTTGTTGCTTTGCCGGTAATTAACTTGTTTTGGTTATCCTTTTCATAAGTAACTTTCTTTACAAATTGTGAGATAAGTAAGATTAAATCAATTTGTGCATAAAAAAATAATGAGATACCACTTTATTTATTTCTTCATTTTGTTCTTTAATTTTTATTTAAAAAAAATACAAACCACTAGAGGTAAGCTAGCCCTAAAAAATTACCAAATAGGAAGAAGAAGATTATATAGTGCATGTGCAAAACAGTAACATGTACACACGTTATTTTACATAGATCAAAAAGTTATTTCTCTATTACTTTTTTCAAGCTGTGTAGAAATTAGTATAACAATTTTATTTTTATTTTTGGTACAAAAGGGAATAACATTAAGTAAGAAACAATACAAAGTCTTGGGAAACTGACTCCCATCAAATTACCCATAAACATATTAGCACTACAACTAAGAACAATAAAGAATAACTTAAGGTTTTTGGATGGCGTTTCCCATTTTTACTAGTCCATCAGCAATTCAGCTTAACTATTAGACTCTTTGAAGCAATGCTTAATGCTAGAAGGAGTCCATCAAGTTATTGCAGTCATATATCAAGTTGTTCTCTATTTAACAAAACCATTGAACCAAAGAACAACTCCAAACTAGAAAAGGAAACTTCAATTGTTTTTTGTTCAATGGCTCATATAGTTATAGCCCTTAGGTCTACAATTGTTTCTTCAATTATATGCTTCTAATCCTAATTGAATATGAAAAAGGATACTGATTCAATGAGGTGATTCAACCCTAAACAATGGGTAAAAAGTAAAAAAAAATTAATTGTAAAAAAAGGGAAAGTCTCCCTCCTAAATAAAAAGAAATTAGAAAGAGAAGTATTTCTCCAAAAGAAATGGAAACAAATGCATAACAGAATGAAAGTTTCCCACCTAAATTAAAGCAAATAGAAATCAAGTTTTTCTCAAAATAAAAGAAAACTTATAATGCATAAAAGAAAAGGAAAGTCATATGCCCATTACAGCAATTAGGAAGTTAACTAAATATTAATTACCCAAATTGGATGCTAAAAGGAAAGTAACTAATGTATTTCATCATTCAAGCTCAGCGGTTCATATTATATCTAGACCACATGTCTTAGCCTATATATAACTCACAAACACATATAATATAGACATGCATATTTAGGTTAACTCTTATTTGAGGTTTTTTGATTTGGTTTTAAGCCAAATTCGAGGCTCTCTGCTCACCAACTCTAGAAGGAGGTGTTAATAGAACTCAACTGCTAGTTCATGAAAAACACTGATGCGGTTACCTTCATCTCTTTGGTATTGATTTGAAGGGAGCTTCGATTGTGGCTCTAAGGCCATGAATATCTCTTACTCTTTTTTTGTTTTGAGTACTGAAGAACTCCCGCAGGTATATATAACTCTCTCACTTTCTCTTCAGTTTCTATTTAGATTGAGTACTTTAGTACGTGCAAATTGTGTTTTCACATATTATTAATTTATTTCTTACATTGGTGAATAAGAAAATTATTAATTTCTTGTGTTAATATTAGCACATATGTACTCATTTCAATTAAGGATCAATGATTTTTTTTTTTTGTAAAAGCTGTAGATCAGACCCACAACTTAGGGTTGACGAATAATTGATTTCTTTCAATTGTAGACAAAAAAAAAAACTTCAATTTATCATGCTCATAGGGTATACATAAGTTATTACTAGTATTTGTATTTTTCTTTTATATTCCCTGATATAAATTTTAACAAATTTTTATAAGTAAATCATCAAAACATAAAAGTATTTAGCCTTAGCAATAATCCAGCTAGTTGGAATACAGAGAAGAAATATATGTATTAAAACATTAAAACACAATTTATGTCATTTTTTTAAAAATTGAAAAAAAAAATTTGATTTTGGAGTTAAGTTTTAATTGTGGTCTAACCAATGATATCATATAAATATTTAATTTAATTTTCATAAATGTTAAACATAATATAATTTTGCCTACATTAATTAGTTTACTAATATATATTACCAACTTAGGAAAATAAATTAATAATTTAAATTTATTTAATATAGTCACACCTAAAAAATATTAAATTTAATCTTCATAATATTAAATATAATATTATTTAATCTTCATAATATTAAATTAATAATTTTTCATGTATCATATTAAGACCCTAACCTACACTTTTTATTTGGAACTATTAATTTAGTTCAGTTTCGAAAATATTCAAAATGTTAGATTTCTTCAACTTGCAAAATCTCCTCCTGCTTCACTTCAATAACCACTTCCAAGTTACTTTCCATGATTCTTAAATCATACATAATTACACCAAATATATTTCTTGAAAATTAAATCTCCTTAACTCTTTCACCTTTTAAAATTACATTAATTAGTTCCATATCATATTTCTTAATTAGCTATTTTATTTATCAAACTTAGGGAAGTCAACTTTTAAATATATAATAACATTTAATTTCTTTTATACACGTTGTCAAATACTTTTAAAAAAATATTTAATTTCCTTTAGTGTGTATGCATTTATATTTACATACACCAAGAATTCAACATATCTCATCCTTTTCATACTACTTATATCCCAACTTTGAATCCTAATTAAATTACTTATCTACAATTTATCTAACCTAAGAGTATATAAGTCCTATATTATCATACTTAAATTTCCAATTTCCTCATTCTACAATTAGACATAATTATCTTATATATTCATTTTCTTAAACTTTTGCTCGGAATTTTCTTAGTCCTTAATTCTAAATCATCAACTACATAAAAAAATATAAATAAATAAAAGCCACAAACTAGCCAGCTATTGATAAAACTCATGACAAGGAGGAGTTTTCTGCACCTAACTCCCTTTGCTTCCATGGCTAGATTAGGAAGAGTGGGGAGCTATCCCTCTTGCTTTTGGCTGCTATTATAACCGTCCTAAATCGATTATGTAAAAATCAAGTTTTAGACATAATGTGTAAATTAGAATTGTAAAATAAATAAATTAAATGAATAACTATACAATTAAACATGTTATAACCCGATATTAAATCTTGAAATTTGAACAATTTAGTATAAGTTTTTATTATAAAAATAATGGCAAGTATAGATAAAATAAATGTTATACATATGTATAAAAAATTTAAACTTACTTGATTTTGATCTTGACTTTTTCTTGTAATTTTATTGATAAATGAAATTAATGTTTAAATACAATAAAGCAGTATATATATATAAAACTAAAAATAATTGTGAGCCATACATTTCCTTTTTCATACTTTGACCTTACTTTTTTTTGTATTTTATTTTATACCCATTACAATTTTTTTTTAAAATTTTATTCCTTTACCTTTTTGGATCAATTTTTTTTCTACCTTTTCTTCTCTTTGTTGCTTCCACTGCCTTTGAGATCTTTTTGTCCCCTGTTTCTCGAATATTCGAGGAGGTCCTGCTTCTTTGTTTCCTATCTTGGCTAAGGAGAACTCTTAGCAGTCAACCCTCCCTAGTCCAGCTACAGAGAGTTCAAGTTGGGACAGCAGTAGCTTCCTCTTTGTGATCGAGCCCTGCTCTTTCTTTCCTCTGTTTTGGGGTGGTAATGAATTTCGTGCGGGACTATCCTCCTTGCAGATGCCTTTTTGCTTTGCTGGCCATTCCTTCCTCTTTCAATTTCAGTCCTTCTGCTAGTTGTAAACAATCCAAATTCAATTCCAAGGGAGTCACGTAAGAACAGCTTTCTAAGTTCCAAGTAACTTTCAATTCCTCTCTCTTTATATTTGTGAATTTATTTTCAGTTTCCTTTGAATACTTATATGAAATTCACAAAGTCTATTATGATTTTCTATCTTTCATTATGTCTTGGTTGCGTGGTTCTGTATGTCAAAGTAATATTATTCAAAACATTGAGAATATTTGTAGCTCTGTAAGATTAAAACACCATTGGCTTATATTAAGGATCTGCTTTGAGTCCTTTGTTTTTTTTAGTTGACGTGCATGTACGTCCAAACCAATATGAGTTCCCTAGGTGCATAGCTCTGCGAGTAATATAGTTGATGGCTCTAATGACTCTAATCAAGTTAACCCTTAAACTAAATTGGAAATTTAAATGTAGCGGTATAGGAGTTGGCGAATTGTGTTAATTCTTGTAGGATATATAATGAATAGAACTTAATAAAATTGAAATCTTGGGAGTTAGGTATTAATTGAAATTGAAACTAATGTTTGGAACTTATGTTGGGAAATATATATTTATATATATATACACATACAACAATATAAGGAATTTATGCACCTAAGATGCTTGTAAAAATGCCTAAATGAAACTAGTTGTAATAAAATGAGTAAAACTAGGTAAACTTAATTCTTGGTCATGAGGACTTAATAAAAGTGGGTAGTGATTATGAACAAAGAATGGTTAGTTGGGGGGTGAAGTGTTGTAATTGGAAGTTAGGTGAACTATGTAGGGATGCTGGGCAGATTTCGTGAGTAACAGAAGATAGGTATTTTAAGTGTCTTCGGGGAAGAATTAAATTAAGAGTTCAAAATATAAAATGTATCTTATAGTCTTGAAATGTTGTCTGCAAAATTTCGTAGCTTAGTTCCAAGTATGTTGTTAGTTAAAGCTATTAGACTTTGGCTAGGTCATGTAGGATTCTTAGTGCCTTGTTTTTGGTTCATGTAATAAATTTAGTGGATTCAATATAGATTTTAGAAAAAGTTTCTAAATAATAAAGAATGGTATACTTGTCTATTATTAAACGCAACAAACCGAATTAGATTTTGTTTGTCCTAGAGAAAGTTATGTTCAATTAACTAAGGTAAGGTAAAAGCTGTCAAAATCCTGTGTTTTGTAGAATTTGATTAAATTTCAAAGAATAAACTATATTGATACACAAGTCTAAAAATTAAAAACGATAAACCATTATAAAGCTACATGTGTCTAGTATTTTATAAATTTTACGAAACTGGATTCAGAATTTCCTAGGGAAAGATATGACCGACACTGGTCCAAACCCCAAGTTTGGACAGTTTCAACCTCTCTAACTCACTAAGTGCTTTCTATCTTTTCTAATGGTTTCATCTATCCTATGCACTGTCAAGACATTTAAAATGTCTCTTCATTATTAACCCTATCACAGAAAGTCTAATTCATATTAATTGACATGTAATAACTTAATGGAAAACTTTCATAAAAAAACCTACACAAGTTGAGATAAAAGCTTAGTAACTAAAAAGGTTATAACAATAACATTTCGAAACTAAGTATTATTTAGAAACATGAATTTCAGTTCTGAATCCTAACATGGACCTGATGGGATGTGTGAACTTAAGTGTAAGGCACGAATGGAGTCAATTGAAGGTGAGTGGTAATTGCTGCCTTTAAGGGCTAGATTAGTATGTGTAATTATTTGTTTATTTGAATATACGTGATATGTAGAAAATAAGCAAGTAGAGTATTTCAGTAATTTATTTAAATTATATTTGTTTGCAATTGGTTGCTTTGTTTGACACTGGTTGTGGTTGATAAGAGCCAACAGAGTGAGATTTTTATGAAAAGTGAATTTTATCTCCGAAACTAAAAAAAAATTCCATGTGCACCTAGGATGTGCTGATTTAAAATCATAAGAAAATTATGATTCTGATAAATATTTTTTTAAATTGAGTGCTCAGCCCCGGTGGGATAGATTGTGTATGGAGATCAATTTATTGTGCGGGCATGTAAGTGCCTGGTAGGGGATGATAATGTTGTGCTTGGGCTGAGTTTATCGTTGGCCCTTTGGTTGTTTTGTTTGATATTATTACTCTGATTAATTTGTGATCATGTGTTTCATGTAAATTATGAATTTATGATGATTATAAAATACACGTGTAATGTGTTTTAAGGTATGATCAATCTTACATGAGGATATTATATATATGTTATACGTTTGTGTTGAGTGATGCTAGTACTCTTTAGGTACGATTTTTCACTCACAGAGTCCATAGGACTCACCCCTCTCTTGTGGATTTTTTTTAGTAACAAGGGTTCGGTACCTGTCGTCGCCGAACTTATGACTTACCAATTGAGTGTGGCAAGGTAATTCCAGGATCTCAGACTTGAAGTTAAAGGATGAAAGTTTACAGTCACAATAGAACTGTAGGGTGTATATGAATGATGTAAGCGTCTAGTTATTAGTCTTGTCTATGATATGGATGGAGCGGAGCTTCTTGTTATCTTTGTGTTATGGTTGTGCGAAGTCATGAGCATATGTATTTGTATTTTGATGTATGTTTTATATTACAGGGAGCTTCGGCCAAAATTTTCAGTAACTTGTTAATTATTAAAGGAAATGAACTTTTAAGTTGAACTTCGGTTTTAGTAGAGCTACTTTTATTCTTTAATTGGGTTATGAGTCAGGTTTGTTATTTTGTTTCGAAGTTAGAGTTATGGCCTAGTCATGCCTCTGTGAGGGGTATGACAGCTACCCTGCCACCTGAGGTACATGACAGCTTTGCCGTTAAACATAAAGTCCTCCATGGCCTGAGGTGAACCAGCTAACTGAAGGGAGGCTCCAGTACACACCAAAATACGAAACAGGGCAACAAACCCTTTTGCTGTCTCGGCTGAGCTAAGGAAGAGGAATACATTAGACATTGAAATGATACAAGGCCACACAAGAGCTATACAAAGGAGAGTAAAAAGGAAGAGTGTGGTAGCAGTACTTCAAAAGGTAGCAGTACTTCAAAAGCACGGCGGCAAAGCAAGGAAAAGGAAAACTAGGCACGGTTTCTTGAAGATTTTGGTTGTAGTCCCTGCTGTCCAACTAATTCCCATGGCAACTAGGCTTAAAGGAAGGCTAGGCCAACGAAAATCATACCAACAAGAAGGGAGAAGAATAGTGTTCATAGCTGAATTTTAAAAAGATACCGACATACTCTAGAACCAACTAAAATAGAGGAGGAACAAGTGTGGTGGTGGAAAGACAGAGGGAAGAAGGTACTCGGCCCCAAAGAAAAAAAACTTAGAAATAAAATATTTTATCATAGTACACATGTGATAATTATGACTCTAATTTATCTATAATTATATATGTTTTGTAATTCATTATATTCATAACAAATTTTATTTACCAAAACACTTTAAATGAAATGAATTCCAAGTCCATAACAAAATACATGTTTTATTTTATATATATGTTTTGTAATTCAATCTATAGTATAATCAAAATACATTTTCCAATTTATACATATGTGTGAGTGTATATATATATACTGTGTATATATATATATATACTATATTATTGTTTTATAATTCATTATATTCATAACAAATTTTACTTACCAAAACACTTTAAATGAAATGAATTCCAAGTCCAAGTCAATCTATAGTATAATCAAAATACATTTTCCAATTTATACATATGTGTGTGTACATATATATATATATACAAGTATTTATTCACTTTAAACCTAATTTGCCTAATAACACAGGTCAAGTACAAATATTCTAAAACATACATTAAATTATCTAGATATCACAGTAGTAAAGTGTGGAGATTATTTTTTAATAATTATCAATTGATTAGATGAATTTTAATAATTAAATTTATTTTTTAAATAATTTAAATATGTATATATTATATAGTAGGAGACCATAATAGTCTTTTGGCTTTTAGAATAGTAAAGATATATGTATACATTATTTTTATTTTATTTTATTAAAATAATAAATTGAGGTTTCTAATAAGAAAATAAGTTAAAAATTAAAGAATGATATAAAAAAGTAAATATTAGGATTCATTTGAAAAGAAAAAAAGAAGTAAAAGTAAGATATTTTGAAATTTTGGATATACAAATATGATTTTTAGTATTTTACACAATTTATTTTGTGACACTCTTAGCTTTTCCATCTATACAAGTGAGGGGAGTGTTGATTTCTTCAAATTTTCGCTCTTAGTGTTATTTCACTAAATCTAAAGGGAGGGGAATGTAATTTTCTCATTAGTTTACTATTGGTGGGTAAGAAAAATTATTTAGATTATGATTTAAATTTCCTAAAGAGACTTACTTTGATCATTAGATTGAGATTGTAATATAGTTTTTATAGAGTAAAGGAAAATTTTGTTTGATGGATAAGTTCTACGTAGTATAAATAAATATGCTTATGAGAGTTGTAAAATATAGAGAAAATGTGAGAATACTATGTACAAGGTATTATTCTTTCTGTAATCTTTCTTACTATAGTAAATCTCTCTTCTCATCTGCGGATGTAGGTATGGGTGCCAAGTCATGTTAAATGTTATGTGTTAAATGTTATTTCTCTTCTTTTCTAGTTATATTTTGCATGGCTATATTTTTTGTATTTTTGTTATATCTCATTGAATTTTAAAGGGGGTTTTAATTAGTTTAATTCCCAACATAAATTAATTTCTTAACAATAGTATCATGGTAAGTTATACAATACCAAACTCTATTTACTGGGTATTAAATATCCAACTAAATTGGATACATGTTTTCTTGATAGTTTGACAAATCATCACACCTGCTAACTATTTATTTACCTCTTAAGGAAACCTGCCAATAAATTTGTGTATTTATGTTTTTCAGCCCAATCTTATTAAATGCTTTCAATTTAATCCTTAACAAATAGAAAACCCTAAATTCTTTTCTTCTATTTGGGGTCTAACCCACAAAATTTGAAACTCATAACCTAAAATTTCAAATCCAGGAATCAAGAACAGACTGCGAGGAAGGAGCCAATAACACCACCTCCTATAACCACAACTCTCCTTCTATATCCTGCTTTTTCTTGCTTCTCCTTTATTGGTATCTTTCATTTAAATAGGAAATTGATTTATGGTATGTTAGTCAAACATTAGAAATAATCTTGAATTCCTAGTCAATTATTCCATATTAGTAAAGACTCCTTAGATACACACTATTAATCGATAAGGCCAGAGTTGAACAAAAATTTCTCCTTCTAAAAAAGTGTAAATAATAAAATGCCTCTTTTTTACCCCCTAGATTGTGTTATTAAAGGTCAAAGGTGGTGAAACATTTTTGACACCATCCCCCAAATGCTGTTACGATACTGGGTTAAGACATGTGTTAATTTTTGTTGATATTTCTTTAATTTGTTTATGTCGTTGTTGCTTATTACTGAAATTTATATATTATATCTAAAACTTGACTTTACGATATTGGGTTAAAACAGTTATTACATTCAACATTCTAAATGTTACAATATTGGGTTATAACAAAAAATGAAGAATTACAGATTTAAAAACTGTGAAAAACCAAATTATATTTGTAAAAGTAAAAATTGGTATCGACCTATAACTTATATCTATGATTTCTTCATTTTCATTAAAATTAATTTTTATGTCATGCACGTTGCGCTAGCCGTATTTACATTAGGAAATTTGCTAGAAATAAAATATTTGATTACAAAATTTCTTATTTTTCTAACCGTTAAAAAAAATTAAAATTAATCTTTAACATAAGTTCTTGAATTTTATCTTTATGTCATGTAATGAATAACAATCACGTAAGCATTACAAAATATAATAAAACTAATTTTTTGAGAAAAAAAAGAGAAAGGATCCATTTAATATAAGTTAATATAAAGATTGTAATTGTCTTTACAAAAATTTACTAGGAAGAATTTAACATACCCCAAGGGGTTGACCAGATAGTTAAGAAGTTATGCTCCCTTTATTGACTTTCTTCATTTGAATATTCTTGGGGAGAGCTTAAGGACTCAACTCCTCACAAATTTCTTAATTTTGAAGTGCATGACCTGTCTTTGACCAAACCGAAAAGGTGATCAATCGAGATGTGCGTAAAATGGCCCAGACGTACCTCTGCGGAATAAAAAAATTGAATTAACATAATTTTATGATAATAGTGTGAATTAAAATTTAGCATTATCTAATTAGTAAGTTCATTAGCTACACTAGTGACAATTAACATTAACCTTCCTTTTGCTACAAATATACAAGTAAATAAAGAAAATGTATTTTTATGATAAATGCGTTATTAAACAAGAAGAATTTAATACTATCATGGTTAAAAGAATTAATAAAATATGAATTTATTAAATAAAAATATTTATTTACTATTCTGATTAATTATTTTTAGAAACTCAAATAAATTAAGACCTTTTTTTTTTTTTTTAGGTTTTTCATCTATCTAGTTAGGTCCCAATGAAGTTAGGACACCCAAGCTGGTATTAGAGAATTGATGGAAATTTTACTTGTTATAACTCGGTACGGTAACGGTAAGTTTTAGGGAATAAAAAGGAAAAACTTAGTACGTTTGATTATAAACACAAACTAAACAAATGAATAAACAACATAAAATACTGATTTTTTATCCTTTTATTTTATTTTCCTTTTCGTCCTATTTTCCTATTGTTTTCCTTATAGATTTTTTTTCTCTTTGTCTTCCTCCTCCACGCCTTTTTCCTCCCCCTATTTTCTCGACTCTTCTATTAGCTCCATTTAAGAAGGCCAAAGCACTAACTTCTGATTAGCAGCTTGTGTCTTGATATTCCCCAGCCCATTCTTGAGCCGAGGAGTAGCTATCGTGGATTGCTAACACCTCCAAAAGCCACTGCATCCACAAACAGTAACAGCTCCAACAGCTGCTCAGCCACCCTTCTATTTTAGAGTAGTTCCAAATACCTCTACTTCAAGTAATTCTCTTGTTTTCTTGGAGCTGATTCCTTTTCCTTTTTGTTTTGTTTGAGGATTAGATTTCGAGATTGAGCGAGTTTGTGAATGAAAGAATATGATCATGGTGGTGAGAAAAATAGTGGGTAAAGTTTTGTTTGGTTCTTGTGGAATTCCAAGATTTAAGCTCTTTATTGTCCCTAAATGATTCATCCATTTTTAATCTAGTATTTGAATTCTGGTTAGTATTGGTGCTAGTTTTGGTTACATACATAAGATATATATATGAATTGGAACAAAGTATGCTTTCAAGATGTTTGATAAAATGACTAAAAGAAGTTATTTGTAAATTAATATTTTGGAATTATTACGGTCAAGTCCTTATGATTAGGGACTAATAATATATGAAATTTAGAAGTTATTTGTTGAGTGAATCGAGTCAACTTCGTTCTTGTTTTGGTCTTCATTGCAGATCGAAGAGTTCATTTGGCTTGATCCTTGTACTGCATTGGACTTATTTTCCTATTTGTTGCACCTTAGATGTTGTGAATTTTCACTTCTGAAAGCTAGAAGAGTATAAAATTTTTTTTGAGCTAACACTAACTTATTACCCATATTGAAACCCAAAAGAAAAAAAGAATCTCCAGTTGTTCCATGATGAAAAATTCGAATTTAGGATCTGGAAGTCAAATTCTTCCTTTTTATGTGGTGCCTTTTTAGAAATTCTAATTTTTTTTTTATATTTCATACTACATGAAGAAGATTGGTCACTATTACTAAAAATCAGGTTTGTAAAGCATCTATTTTATTTTTACGCCAGTAAGAATAATAGCATTTGTATGTCTTTGATGTTCTTCTAACATGGGTGCTTCAGATAGATTTTTGTAGCACAAGCTGGATGGTTGTTTATCAGAGCACTAAGAAGAGAGCTAGTTGGCCTAACTGTCCTATATTAGGGGTAAGCTCTTATTGTCATTCTCATCCTAAAATTTTTTAGGTTTGTATCAATTTTGTTTACTGCATTTTAGAAAGATAATAAAATATCCATTGGTATTTTACCTCTGTGGTGTGACAAATATTGGCTTGTCTTTAGAGATTGATAGGAGATAGGTGATAATTTTATTGCATTGAACGTTTAATTCATGACTTCTAAGCTTATTTAGGGTTAGATTTCCCATTTCAATCCTTAGTTCATTTAAATGGTTAGGTTGTCCAGTTTTGTTACTATGTTAATTACTTGACTAGTAAAAGTTGACCATCTAGTTATTTGTGGCTCATTTGAACTTAGTAACTAATTTATCATAGAGCAAGTTGATGCTTTATATACTGTTTATATGCAAACATGCGAAAAATATGTTTATTTGGGCTATCACTTTTTCCTTATCATTTTAATTAATGCTATGAATTATGTTGTCATTTGAAACTGTAGGATTATTGGAAGAGGCAGAAAAAATGATTAAGGTATATACTGTTAAAATTGGTAAATATTTTTTTTTTAACATGTAAATGTTATCATTAAATATTGAATTGGATAACAAAGTTTGGAATATTTGTATATGCATTTGAAAACATATCTGTTATAACCCAACAATTTAATGTACGTAATAGAATATTCGTAGGTTGTTATGATTATCACAACCCGATAATAAGTAACAGTGTAAATAAATATCCTAGAACCTAACAACTTAACATACGTTCAGGATATGTTTTGTAAATTGTCGTGACAGATTAAATAATCATTTTTCATAAGTGAATTAAAATAAAAGATAGTTTGAATCTATGAGTAGATATATATATATACATAGGTATGTGAATTAATTGATTTTCTTCTCTTTTTAATGGAGTAAGTTATAACTTGTAACTAATTGTAAACTTGCTATTTATAAGTAGAACAAATGTGCAATTAATTCAAATATTTAATATATAAGTTAGTATATAAATACTAATAACCAAGATTAAATTTGAGTCTTAATTTTAAAATCATTGACTTTGATTTCATCGATTAATTTTATTTTTTTTAAATGTGAAAATTTTAGTAGTAAATAAGATAGAAGTGTAATTCAAGATATGATACATAAAATAATAATTATTATTATATCTATGGCATATAAATTTTATGAACATGAGATTAAGTGGTGACCACAAATCATGTTGACCTTTGACTGTTAGATTTTTTTTCTTTCACTCTTTTCTTCCACTGCTAATATCCTCTTCTTCATAAACCGAGACTTTTGTTTTCATTTCCTTGGATTGATTTTTGTGGAATTCTTTCGGGCATCTTCTGGTAAGTTCTTCCCAAGTCAGTACCTTGACTTTTCCTTTTCCTCCTTCGTACGGGTACTCCTCTTAAACTAACAGCTCTTGGTTGCCATGGAAGTGGCTAAATGAATTTTTTTTCGGCTGGTGGAATCATGAAAGGAAATTGTTCTGTGTTCTGGCGTGGCTCTGTTTAGGTGAGTGTTAACTTTTTTTTTGTCTTGACTGGGTGTTGGAATGCAGGATTTAAGCTGTCTTAGTTTAGCAAGTGAGCATATAGAAACTTTGATTTGTGGTTTGGGCATGTAGGAGCTACTGTAGGAGTGTTGGGTATAGGTAGTTAGGATTAAATTTGTAAAGGAGCAGATCTAGGTAGTTGTGGAATTTCCAACCATGCCTTTTCTGCCTACTGTGCTTGCTTCCTGATTCTAGCTTGTAGTTGCTCGGCTATGGCTATTTTTTTTCAATTTAATGTGAGTTGGAGCTTGGATGGGGGTGACGGTTTGGGTTGAAGTTTCAACCCACACTTCCCTGTTTTGTCCTAGCCATGAATTTTAGTGGTGGTTTAGGTGTTGGAACTGATTGATTAGGTGGGTAATTGGAATTCTTAAAGATAAACCTTATGATTATTAAGTATTAGGGACTGAAACGTAAGAGATTAAGGGAGGTTTTAGAATCTATATGTATTAAGGAAAGGAACCCTAATATTTGTTAAGAATTGAATGATAGATTGTGAATACAAGATGCATAGTTGATTTAATTGATATAAATTCAATGATGAAGTAGCTAACTAGAAAACATAAAAGCTGCCTATGTTAATGTTAAATCATAAAATTTGGAATACCTTATACGGAAAGTTAGAATTATGTATATATTAAGTTGCAATGGAGTTTGGTTCCCATTCCTTCGGTAGTCATGCCTCCATAAGGGGTGTGACAATATCTTATCAAATTTTTATAACTTATCTTGACTAGTAACTCACATTATTTTACTTAGAATTTTAACTGAATAGAGTTCGCTCAATCTTGTGTATATAATCTTTGTGATTGATGGTCTTAGGAAAAAAGAATCTACATTATGATATTTTCTTTTGGTTTTCCTTTTGGTATGTGTGGTAGCTTATATGCTTAAAAAGTAGACTTAATGGTGTACCTCTACTTGCCAATTGAAAGATTGTTTCAGGTGCTTCAAAATTTCGAAGTAACTAAAATTGAGCAGTTGTTTTACTTTTTTGAAGATTGATTTTTCTGTTTTTAAATTTTGTAGGCTGAAAGTGATATTGCAAATATAATTTAAAAGTTTAGATAGCTTAAGGAAGACAAGGTAGTTTAATTATCTATATCGGTCCATTCTACGTAATAAGATTGCAAGCCATTAACTTGCATGGACATTGGTTATTTGCAATGGTTGCGGATAAGTTTATCTGCAACAGTTGTTTTTACGGTTGTAGAAATTGGTTATTAATGACGCCATTTTCTTCAACGGGCTTATCTGCGATGGAAACC